>CM070554.1:38051042-38651042 GCA_036346405.1 Phyllostachys edulis
CCCATCCTCGCTAATATTTGATTTTGTTTGTTTAGAGGGTATCTAATAACTCCTTTACACAGTGAGGATTTTTAGGAGTCAGTGATTCATCCGGTGCCCTAGAGGCTGGATTCACCTCTGCCATGGCCCTGAGGCACGGTTTTGTCGTGTATATATTTTCTTCCTGTTTTTGGTGAAAGTATACGCTTGATTTTGAATGATGTGATGGAAATATAAGTTATTAAGACTTTCGAGAATAATTATAGTGACCAAGAGTGGTTTTATGATTTCATGTGAATCTCGGGTGTTTTAGGGTTTCATATGAATCTCCTACAGTCTGGCCGTTTATGAACAGATGTATTCCAACAATATGCACATAATGTATACTATTATGTTATGCAAAAAATCTTTACAAATATAATACAACATAAACGTACATCATCTATGCAATGTACACACGGGATGCAATATGGCTCACTCTGCCCGAGTCACTCTCATTGCTGGTTTGTGTTTGTGTTGCATGCCCTTATTTTGCGTTGAGCATGTCACGTGGGATCGTGAGCCATCCGGAGAGCGTGTCGGTTCGGAGGCAGCGTAGAGACCGTTGAGTGGGTGAAGGTGCTTCCGGTGTCGACTTCGCTAAGTCCATCCAACATCAATATTGTCGGTGAGTTATGCCAAACCGCTACCACATACTATCATATCCGTAATGAGCGACTCAAGAAATCGCCCCGGATCAACGGCCCCGGTACAATGTCCGAATGGCCCTCGGTGCGGAGGAGCTCGCCTTGACCATACAATGTACCAATGACCGGAGGAGCTCTAGCCTTGGTAAGGTATTCCGTCTTGGTTAAGGTTTTCTTGGCGTAGACCTAGGGTGGGCGCCTGGGCGCAGACGCTCCAAATCCTAGCGCCATGTACTCCTCGACGATGGTGGGATGGTCAGCCTCCTCATCGGTTGATTTGTCGCCACCCCCACGCTCAATTGAAAACTGCAAGATCAAATGATGTTAGGCAAAATCAATATTTTGAATCTAAGCTGAACATCACGTACCTCTCTGATGCGCAGTGCGGATGACCGACGGGGAGCACTTGGACGGGCGCCAGTCTGAGTAGGCCATGTGGACGTCAATCGTAGATGTGATGCATCCCGACGGACATGCGGTACCGAAGATTTACATGATATTAGCCCAATCTAGGGCATAATAAATAATGTTGGACCGAAATAGGCGACTAGAGAGGGGGGGGGAGGTGAATAGGAGCTCAAAATCTTTTTGCAAAGATTGGATTCAATTTGAAATCTCTCCACTAGCTATGAGAGTTATGAAGATCAATGCTTAGGCACAGTGGAAGCTATATCCTGAATCCAATCAAACACCCCCTAAAGAATAGCGAAAGAAAACGAAGAAATGTCAGACAGATCTTGCAATCGGTATGACCGGCTGTAAATGGACGGTATTACCGCATAGCGGTACTACCGGTATGTCGGGCGATGACGACCGATAATCACGAACAAAGAAAGTCGACAACCGAAAACAAAAACCAAAATCGATGGAACTTTTGATCCTCACGGTCAAACTCAACAAAAATTGAAACACATCTTCTAAGGAAGATCAAGAACCTATTTCAAACAAGGATCGTGCAGATCGTTTAAAAAGTTTTGACCTTTTTCGTTTTGAATGAAGACTGCTTTAAAACCGAGTTGAAAACAAAAAGTTGATCTAAGACTTGCTCATGGGAGAATGATCAACAAGATGGTCTAGGATGTGTTCCCACATGTCGACAAGCCAAAACACACGGAAGAACAAAGGGGAAATCCACAGAATCAACTAAAGCCCTAAATCATCAAAATAGAGATAGAGCAAAAACGAAATAGGGATTCATCTTTAGAAATTGAAGTTTGGATTGATCAGAGGTTTGGATTACAGCCACTCCATCGGAGGACAAAGACTCACAGAGAAAGCATCAAGATCAAAACACTCTCTAAACCCTAGCTCTCCTTCTAACCCTAAGACACGATAGGGTTTTTCTCAAAATGAACAGCGAGCCTTAGGTGCCACCAGCACCTAGGGGTATTTATAGTGGAGGCTAAGCATCTAGAGAATATTCCATTAGGGCACCCATTAAACCCTAACACACAATGGGTTAACACACGCACGTATCTCAAAGCATCGTCTTCGTCTTCGATTGACATAAACCGCTTCTCCATGCGCCGACCCACGCCACGGTTTAGCCAAAGGTCACAAATGCGGTATTTGGTGAAATGACCAAAATACCCCTTCTCGATCTTTCTCCAAAGACCGAGTCCAATCTTCGCGTAGCAATCGCCTGATCCGCCACGTGTAGGTTGATCAACGGCTCTCATCATGTCGGCAAGTCTCTCCCATTCGGCTCCCACTGAACCACCATGGAACTTGCAAACCCCGCAGCCGCTTGATCCAACCCGATCGCATTAATCGCCTGTTTCGGCCACTTTGTCCATTCTGCGCCCGCTTGAGTCCTCGACCTCACCGGCATCCTCGATCGTTCGGATCTCGGCTCTCCAAACCTAGTCCCGATCATCCTCGCCGTTGGTCATCATTGACACGCAAGCATCCTCGCATACCAATAGACAAAGAAATCGATTTCGGAATAAGTTCTTCACAACTTGACCCACGTTAGCCAAAACATGCAACATGCAACACATAAGCAATTATAAACATGAACTTGACATAACACAAATCAAAATATCAAAGAAATCAACATTTCAGTACAAAATCGGTACTACCGCCACGTTATGGCTGGTACTACCGCACAGAGGTAGTACCGCACCCATAACTGCGGTCGTACCGCACAATGGAGAAACTCAAAAACTCCAAAAACATCTTTTCTGGAAAAAACCATATCGCTCACCTTCGGTATAACCGACATGTGGTACTACCGGCAACCAAAGCCCAGTCGTACCGCTCCACAAGCAAACCAGATCATCAAATACACCTTCTTTGGAATTTTCGTACCGCCACGTCACAAACGGTATAACCGAGCCGTGGTAGTACCGCCTTTCAACATGCGGTATTACCGCATCGCGATATTACCGCCATTAACCCTGCGGTATTACCGTTCGTCAAAATGCACAAAGGCTCAGAATCGTATCCTCTGACACGTGGACGCCCCAGATTGCGTGGCCGTTCGGACCGCGTGTCTAAGCCGTCGGATCTGGGCACCGTTCGGACGGTCCGAACGTCTCACGCGATCTCAACCGTCCGATTTCAATCCAACGATCAAAAAGATCACTTAACGTTCGAACGGTCCGAACGTTTCTCTCAATATAGACCGTTAGATCAAGATCTAACGGTTCGATCAAAACACGCATTGGAACCCTAAGTTGCGGTAGTATCAAGACTTCACTTGCGGTTATCTTGGCCGAGCGTAGTACTCGCTACTGTATTGTACTACCGCAATCTTGACACTTCTTTGGATTTCAGCATTTGACAAACCTTTAAACCAATTGCCAATTGTATCATCACCTAAGATCATGAGCATGTCTCCATGACATCCACAATGTCCTCATGACATCCACAAATAATCATGATATAAATTGAACCTAACTTACCTCCCTGATCTGTAGTGCCTCTAACCGACGTGGAGTGCTAAGATGCTCACCAGTCTCACTAGGCCATGCCAAGAAGCCCCAGGACGGTGTGATCTGCGGGCTACGGATGGCGGAATCCGATACGCATGAGATCCGCTGGATCTAGTCGAACTGAAGGGATAGACAACGACTTTCAGTTCCAAATAGTACAAAATTACAAGAATGCAGCGGGCATAGGTTTTAGTGCTTTGTAGTGTCGTTACGCCGCGAAGTGCTATGTCAATCGAACGAGTGATGAAGCCTCTCCTCGTGTGTGACCTACTCCAGACGCTCTGATGGAGGACGGGTGAATCTGATGCTCCACCGTGGTACGTACCACTCGAGGTACTCACAGTATGTCTGAACATCGTACGGTCGCTGCTCCAGTAGAACCTCAGTGTGTGCTGTCTTCGTCCAAGTCGTAATCCACTCATGCTAGACCGCTTGCCAATCCTCAGAATGTCAGTCCACCCTCGATTGTCTGCATTTGAGAAGGATATATGTGAGAAGAGCGGATATAGGTATGAACTGTAAACATTACTTGGATGGACTTGGATTCACAAGTGAACAGCTTGCTGCGACATCTTCCCGTCGGGAGGGGCACAACCTGGTAGAGTTCGAATTGTCGCATTACACGCTGCGGCACGTAAGGCTCCACCATATGGGAAAACACAAGGTGTCAGGTCGTCGCCCATAATCCGACATCCTGCATGCATTGCACGGACAGTCCGTGCGGCACTACCGTATTCACGAAATGTGGGCTCCATGGACACCATATGATGCTATCATCGTGTAACGACTCGAACTCGTTGTGAAACAAGGGGTAGCACCTCGTCGGTTTGTCTCTGGCCCAATGTAACTTGGAAGCAGTCCACTGGGTGTCCATAGTGGGTCCATCTATGTGGTCGTTCAACTTGGGGTACGGGTGCACTGCATTTCGGATGGTTAACCGACCAACAGAGAAGTGTTCCCAACTCCACAGCTGTAGGAGCATGTAGCAGATGGCAACGCACGGTTTCAAACTAGTGTTGTGCCACGAAGTGTCACACAACCATCTGTATGTGGCGCAAAGGACGACTGATCCGAAGCTATAATGGGGCATCACCCCAGGCTCCACGTTAGCCAAAGACTCGGCGATGCGGATGAAGCTGGGGTACACCCAATCGCCCTGTGTGGTGGGAAACAAGGCCCAACCGAAAAGATGAAGAAGGTAAGCGACGAGATGCATCCTAACAACCTCGTCAAGTGCATTCGCCAGGCATTGACTAAAATTTCTCAGTCATGTCCGAGGGACACCACGGGCCGTGTCTGGGACAGTTGTGCCGAACCGATGCACTAACTAGGCCTTCCAATCCATCGACGAATGGGCTGGAACAAGTGGCTCTCCCGTGATAGGGAGACTGATCAAGAAGGAGACATTCTAGAGAGTGACCATCATTTCTTCCCATCGAAAGTGGGTGTGCGCCTCGGGTCTCCATCTGTCGACAAGTGCCGACATGAGACTACCGTCCAGGTTGAAGTAGCATCCGACCTGGAGCATCCTCGCAAAGAGCAACAAGCCCGTGTCGAAGGATTAGGGCGTGGCGTCAAGGTCCCGATAATGCTTCTCCGGCCAAAACCACGAGGTTTGAGGACCATCCCGTTCCTAGTGCTCCACAACTTGCTCCTTGATGCTCATAGTAGAGCGGTTCGAGTAGCTCCGATGAGAGGCATGGCTTGCAAGAGATGAAATACACAAATTAATAGTGAATAAATTAATAATGACTAAATTATTTACTACCAAATTATTTATGACTAAATAATGACAACAAAATAAATTAATTATCCCTCATATTGAGTTTTGGGAGCTTGTGGCCATGTAGGATGCTCTGGCTTTACTTCATGTGATAGCGACCTAAAGATTTAGGCATAACATGGGATAATCTCCTAAGATTGCATCGATATATCATTTTGTCATCTTGTTGCCAGCCCTATCATTCACATGGCAAATTATGAAGTGACTAATTATTAATTAAGTTCAATGTATGGCGACTAATTAATTATGAAGTTTAATTGCGGCTAATTACTTAGGACATAATTAATTGCGACTAGTTAATGATGACTAATTACCTAAGACAAAATTAATTACACCTAATTAACTACGACTAAATAACTAGGACTAATAATTAACTATGAGTAAATGGTGATGACTAGATTAATTACGCCTAATTAATTATGCCTAATTAACCATGACTAAATTAATTACAACTAATTAACAAGGACTAATAATTAACTACGACTAAATTAATTACGACTAATTAACGAGGACTAATAATTAAATACGACTAATTAACTACAACTAATAAAGAAAATGCATATGATAAAAAAACTGCTCCTGAAGTCAAACTTATCGTAATAAAATGACTGCTAATGACTGTTCTAAATAATCCTTAATCATCGTTTGGGACCGAATGAGCGAAATGAGAATGAATGAGTGGCGTTATGTCGCAAGAATTACGCCGACCGCAGTTTACGGCAGAGGAATCGGATTCCCTCCTGCACGGGCTTTTCTTCGAAGTGCTTGCATGCGGAGGGACACTAATTGGAGAGGATGCGAAAGATTCCTCCACGCTGGACTGCAGTGTCGCGTCGCATGCGGGAGGGAGTATTGTCGTGCCTTTGGGCCACGATAGCACCAGATTCCAACCCCAACCCGGACGCGCCATGTGGCGGCACCAGGAGAAAACCGCGCCCTAGGGGCACGGCATAGCGTATTGCCGGCCCCCAGGGGCACGACGACGAGTATTACCGACCCCTAGGGCGCAGTAGAGGCGATTCATGCCCCTAGGCGCGGTAATAGACAAGTGGCGGCACGGGGTGAGTCCCCCTGGGGAACGGTTTTTGGTGCAATTTTTGCAAATACAACGGAGAGGGAGCTAGTTTTGTTATTCCCTGTGCCAAAGATGCTATAAGTGCCAAAAACTCGCAGGCTGCATGCAATGGGCAAGAGAAGACAGCAAGAAGAGCCCTGCCATCGTTTACTGTCTTACTATTGTACTCACCAGGGATGAAGCCAGAAAATTTTTATCCAGAGGGTCATATGGTGAAAACTAAATATCGAAAAGTGCCAAGTATAAATATTTTATTATTCTACCTAAGCAAACTAAGATCTATCCAGAGAAGTTCATTAACCATAGAGAGACCAGGCTCGGTAGTCCCTCTCGCCTCCGTTCCTGCCGCTCACCATCAGATGCTAGCGCTACCACCGTATCAACACATGAGATGAGATGACCATCCATGCTCGTGCATGAACAAAGGTGCGACAAAGGCGATTTTTTTAAATAATCTATTTTTATTCAAAAATCTGACGTAAATAATACCGCTTAATTTTTATTTACGAAATAATCTCGTGTCACAGTCACGGTTGGGCGAGTCCATAAAGTCGCCTAACCGCAGATCGACACATATTTAAGTCGCCGAATGGAGCAATGACTACGGTGTAAATCGCAAAGCGGATGTGCGAGTTTTGGGCGTCGTCGTTGGTTGGGCGACTTAGTTAAAGTCGCCAACCGATTAGGCGATTTTAGCTCCACACTTGAAATTTTTCCAATCGAATTGGAACAATTGTGTTAAAATATATATTACAATTTGTAGGTATTGTATTTAGCAAATCGTATTATATGATGTTATTTTTAAAAGATAACGATTAATGGTGACAACGTTGGTTGGTGCATTTGTTATTTTCAGAGAATATGAAGGGTAATGAAATTTGTCGGACTTCAATAACATTTTTGATCGTCGTATATTGTTGTAGTGTGCTAAATTTACAGAGAATTTTGTGAGGACGATTGAGATAGTAATGAGTGGTAAGTAGAAAGGTAAGTAATATTATGATACGTGAGGGAGTCTCTCCTCGATGAAATTATGAAGATGCAAAGAGCGCTCGTTCTTTCTGGCATACTTGCAATATAGGCTTGCTTTGATGGCTTAGCGGAGACACGAAACGAGAAGTACATTAAAGTCCGCGGACAGAAGCACATTACACGTTACAATTAGTTCCACAACATACTTGTTCCACAATTGCTTACAAGAACCAAAGTCTTGATGAAGCACATGTTACAACATAGTAGCAATTGTAATACAAGTTCCTACGATGTCGACATCGCCTTGCAAGTTACGACGGTGTGCCCTTCTGGCGGCGGCCATTTCTGAACGCGTCTACCGCCGATGCAGACTTCCTTCGTCCATATCGTTATTTAATCACGACGACTCTGGCGGCGACCCTTTCCCCTTTCAATAGGTCTAGATCCGGAATCCAAGTCCTATTTGCAGATCCAACGTGGCGAAGTTACCCACAACCACAGAAGCCTCTTAGCTCGCCGCACCACACCCGCCGCACCCTTTCCTTCATGAAGTACTCCGACACAAGTTTGATGGGTCCATGCGGATGGTCCCACACGCCAAGCGAGACATGAGAGCATGGCTTGTGAAGGAGCTTTAGCTTATTGCATGTGCTTAGGTTCATTCACATGGTCTCCAAGGCATACCTCATGGGTAACAAGAGACCGAATATCCTGAATCCGCTCGTCTCGGAGGATCACGTCGAATCGATGCTCCGATGTTTCCCATTACGAAGACCGGTAGCGACTAAGCCTTCTCGGTCTTGGCTCGCATGTATCTTTGTAATCTTGAGCATGAGGGTGTATACGTGGGTTGGCCGCATGAAGTGCCGCATTTGCATGTCTTTCCACTGAAATATCCGGTTGTACTATGCGTAACGCCGACGATGGCAACAAGAGGCCGAGAACGGAGGCCCCTAATAACCAGTTGTACACCTCTCGCAAGGTTAGTGGTCATTATGCCATACCTTGCACCATCCGTGTCGTGCAAGAAGGACCACTTCTCCAATGGCTCGGCCTCAATCCAATGAGAGAAACACCGATGTCCCTCGAGGTCCTCCACGTCAAATGGGAGGTCGAGCTCTCAGCGATGGTGTGGCGCCGGTCAGGCCGCCCAGAATGAGGGGACGCTTGTTCCTCTCGACGACATGCTTCCTGGTGTGCTCGTCCAACCTCTCTCACAACGCATGAAATTTACGCTGCTGGTTCTGCATAGCAAGCCTCTTGAATAGCTTCATCAACGGTTGCTGCCTGAACTGCTTGAAGAAGTTGGCCCCTAGATGGCGAATGCACCATCTGTTCCTCAGGTCTGGCCAGGGGAACGGCTCATCGGGGTTTTGCTGAAGTTTTCGGATGGCCTTCATCATCCCGGAGTGGTGATCATGGATTATGCAGACATCAGGACGCGCCCCAACTACTCCCACCTTCAGATGTTGAAGGAACCACAACCAGCTGTCGTAATTCTCACTTTCCACGAAAGCAATGGCTAAGGGCAGAATCTGATTGTTGCCATCAACGCCAATTGCTGTCAGGATCATGCCCTTGTATTTCCCAGTTAGA
Source organism: Phyllostachys edulis (assembly GCA_036346405.1). Classification (NCBI taxonomy): domain Eukaryota; kingdom Viridiplantae; phylum Streptophyta; class Magnoliopsida; order Poales; family Poaceae; genus Phyllostachys; species Phyllostachys edulis. The sequence continues at coordinate 38,060,070 of CM070554.1, forward strand.
AATGTCCCGTCCACTGATATCACGGGCAACATGTGTCTGAATGCATTGATGCAGGGACCGAATGCTAAGAAGGTCCTCTGTAATACCATAAAACCTAGCGGCGGTCTTTTGGGTGGCTGGTCCTTCACAGCAATGTATGTGCCCGGGTTCCTGTCCCCGCAAAGACTGGAGCATACGAGGAAGGTTGTCGAAGACGCCCGAAAGAACCGAACCTCCTTTCCAAAGCCTTACGCTTAGCACGCCATGCCTTCGCGTAGCTAATCTTGTACTTGAATTTACGCCGATAGCCACTATGATGTGCTTGGCCTCCGTGCCCGCCTTCTTCACTATCTCTCCATACATGACATTGGCTATGAAGGTGGGCGTCGGGTTGCGATGCATCGGCAAAACACTCTCGAGCAAGCGAGTGCGGTTCCACCTTCGAGACAATCCAAAGGAGTCTCGTACTTGGGTCTCCTTGCATGCACACGCCAGGACACCTAGCTCGCCGCATACCACGGTATCTTGCTCTGGCCGGATTTGAGTACACGAAGCGGACGTTGCATGGATAAGGCCCACGCCTTAATGGCATCTGTAGTGATCCCTTATCGCTGAAACATTGCACGGCGAACCTCCGTCCCATTGTACTCCCCACGGTGATTCGTGCTCGCCGTGCATAGCAAGACCCTCAACGTCCACCCTATTCCATCCCTGCGGGATGGGACCTTCATCCTCCTCAGAAGAGTTATAATCGTCCTCTTCTAAAGCTTCCTCTTTCGCCGAGCCGCCAAGTCATCAATCTCCATCTGACGTATTATGCTTGTGGACATGCTCCCTGCATCGCTTAGGATCGGCCTCAGCGTGCGGTGCACGATATTCTGCCTCAGCCTCCTCTTCTGCCTCAGCCTCCTCTTCTGCCTCCGCAACATTGGCCACCTCGTCCTCTTCTGCCTTCTGAACGTCGGCCACCTCGTCCTCTTGTGCGTCCACAACATCGGCCACCGCGTCTTCTTCATGAACCACAACCGAGCTGCTCCCACCAACCCGACGGGAGGCGTCGGAAGGGCCTGCAAGGAGTATCTTCAGACATGGCTGCACGAGTAGCACGCACTCGTAGCCACGGCGCCTACAGCCTTCCAGATATCCCTTCCATGCAACCGTGCGCATCACTCTGCTCAACTCCCACCGAATGTGTGTGGGAGACCTACTCCAAACCCCTTGTATGACGACACTCCACACCTCGGGGTCCAAGGAGAAGTTTCGTGAGCGATGTAGAACATCTCCGATTCGGACATTCTCCGTGTTCGTGTACCAAATCGACTTGTTTGGAAATCACTTAGGTCAACACCTTGCGGACCTTCACGAATCGCACCAACACCGTAATACACTTTCAATCTTGTGAGCTCTTACATGATCGCAAATATTACAAGCGTTGCAACCAAAGTGATTTCTCCACATACATTCCCCATATCGTTGTAAAAAACAAGTAGCTACATCGTCGCCTACATTCGATCGAGAACAAGAACAAACAAGAGTATTACCTTCGTTCGTCTTTCTCTTTCACGCTCTCTGACTCCTCTCCTCCCGAACCGCCCTCTCCCGAGCTCTGCTCCTCCCTGCACCTCTCTCCCAAGCTCCTCTCCTCTGAACCGCCCTCTCCCGAGCTCTGCTCCTCCTTGTGTACCTCTCCCAAGCTCCTCTTTGTCTCCCTCTCTCGAGCTTCTCTGCTTCTCCTCTCACCTTCTCCCTTTTTTCTCCTCTGCACGAGACAAATGGTGGATCCGGTTGCTTTCTATATGACCTGTGTCGCTCAACCGTAGGGCGACTTGGCAGAAGTCTTTGACCAAGGGTTTATCGACACGTGTCCAACTCGCCATACTGGTTGGGCGACTTTGATTGAGCGCTATAAATTCGCTCGTCCAGTATGGCGACTTTCTCCAAGTCGCCGCACCATGAAGTGACTACGCCTCGAACGCTTAAATAGTCGTTCCATTGGGCGACTTCAGGTATGTGTCGCGTACTATGGTTGGCGACTTTTTCGACTCGCCTAACCGTGACGCGACACGAGATTATTTCTGTAAATAAAAATTGAGCGGTATTATTTCTGTATTTTCGAATAAAAAATAGATTATTTTTTAAAAAAATTCGCAGCAAGGCACCTACTGGTATTTTATCTGGAGTAAATAACACGTACGGTATGTTCTTCGTTTCTTTGTCTCGTCCAAAGCGCGCGAGGCGTGGTTTGCGCTGTCGCCACTTTTTTTCCTTTGTTTTTTGGTTGCATGCTGGACCAACCCTCCCCGCCTCTAGAACGAAGGTATGTGAGTATTGATTGGATCGAGGACGCAACGGCGGAGTGGTGGGGCTTCCCTGCTCTCGTCCGGCAAACGCGAAAGACGAGCGAACGACACGCAGTGCCAAGAGGGGGAGAGTGTCGGCTTATGCTTCTTGTACCTCCTCAAATGTTGCATTCTATTAGCCAAACAGTAGCTTCAATCCTGCTTGGCCAACGTCGTAACGTCCAGCTCTTCCCATGTCGTACATGCGATTAGCTCAAAATACAATCTTTGCTGAGGGTAAGCAGTCTGCATCGGTTTCAATTAGCATTTGAACCAACTGAGGATTACAAATTCGATGAAAACATGCATGGAACAGAGGGTGTTCCAGTGTGGCTTTGCGAGGACCGATTTGATCGCCACGAGTTTGACAAATTTTTGCCAAATCAATTTATATATATCACAATCACGCTAGAGTGCTGAGAAGGCGTGGCTACGAACTAATGAGGTCCATGCACCGTTGTCTGTCAAAAAAGAAAACAAGTCAAGGAGGAGCGGGGGCATCAATTTTGTCAGGCCGTCCACGCCATCAGCCCATCACTCACCTAGAAATTCACATCGCCATGGCTAAAAAGATCGCCATCACTTGTGTAATAATGTTGCTGTGGTGTGCTTCGTGTACGCGACGCAACGTAACTATCAATAAGCAATCGCCACCCGTGATCTCCCTTTCGTTGCCTACTCACCTCCTCCTTCACCTCCGTTTAATTAATTCACGCACACACTGACACACATACACACGCCTTTTCTTGTCACAAGTCATATCTAAGGGCTGGGAACTTTCTATACAGATAACACTGTTTTCAAACAGGGAAATTCAAGCATTTAGGTCACTGTAGGAATAAGAAACTTAGTATAATGAGCCCGTTCCGAACATAAAAATTTCACATGAAATAGTTCGATTCATGCGGTAGTTCCATTCCTACATGAATCAGTAAAATTCCTGTGTTCCAAACGGAATCTAAGTAGTTGTTGTTGTGAAGGGTTTTTGCTTCTCGAATTACCTTATCTTTGTAAATGGATGTTATTCTAAAGTACGCAAAATCAAAATTTTAAAACTCTGACAATTAGTATAAACAAAAGTTTTTAGAACACATGGGCATGATGTTATTTGACTTTTCATCAAAACAGTTTCATGCCATTATATTCTTTTCTAACGTACAACTTAAAAATAAAGTGATGGATTAATGTGCTTACTGAAGACTATGTGATGTCTGAACTATCATATATTTGGAAATAGGGCATGTATTTACAAATGGTGGAGTGCCATTTTTAACAAGTATAGTGCACATAATCTCTCTTAAACAAAGAAAGAGAGTTCATAGTTTTCCACGTCTGCTGATTTACTAGGGGTATCATGCCTTCACTATTGTACTTGGCTGGTAATAATTGACGGAGTGGACACATCTTTTGAAGCAAAAGATGAAGGCATCAAAATGCTTTCAGTTTTTGCACAGAAAATTAAGCAAGATTTTGGGCTGTCAATGGCCCACGGCCACCCCAACCTGCACCCAACTACAGTTTGATCCCTCCCAAAAGAGCATAGAACAAGGCTATTTCCCGGACTTCGATGTAGCAAATCATCCATGCATGGGACACTGCAGTTGCAACGATGGAAACATGTAATGAGTAGGAATCATTCTACTTTAATTAGCTGGTGATATCATTGATATGCACATGCATGCCCATGGTAATCCTTTTGGTTACTTTCTAAGGGTATCTTTAATAGTTAGAGATAATATTGTCTCTAACATATGTTATATTATCTTTAGAGATAATCTCTAATAGATAATCTCTAGCACACTCTTCAAATTTATATTTTATAATTTTCCTTTGAAACGGATCTACATGTCAACTAGAGTAGATTAATGTATCATGCCTTATTTTATGCGTACCCGGCAGTCTCTCCTCACTCTCTCCTCCACGAGGATTTTGTTGACGTAACATAGCTAAGAGACAACAATAAATACACTATTGGAGATACCCAAAGCACACATGATTAATCAAACACTCACCAGTACAAACCTTCGTTTAAATAATAATAATAATAATAATTGTAATGCTTGGTGTAAATGGTATGAGTATAATCTCATCTCTAGGTGGTTCAAAGTACTGACAAATTTGATCCATCTAACTTTCATCCAACAATTCACATGCACAGTTTGCATGATTATAACTTCTAGATAATTAAAGTTCGCGCTAGATATGTCCAATATCCCAAGTTCGATGTAGTCATAGAGAGCTCTATAATCCTTCAAGATTGTCTTTCTTAGACTTAAAGCATGACCTTTCCTATTAGACTCCAAACTGCTCATAAGCATGATCCCAAGCAAAAGCATAAATTACATTACACTATAGCCTTTTCTTAACCTCTTAATTAACCACATTCGACTTCACAGCGCAAGGCTAAAACAACAGGGGCAGCTTTCTTTGTAGCATTGGCAGTGTTTCCCAAAAAGAAAAAGAAAAAGAAAAAGAAAAGTAAAAGTATGTGCACACTTGACCATCTATCAGACCGGGAGAGGCGGGAGTTTTTTAGGACCACCCTTCACATGCTCTCCTCGGCTAAGCACCCATGGAAATCTCTTTATGCTAATCTAAACCCTAACTTTGCGGCAGAAAGTGACCGATGCCATTGTAGTACGTACAAAAACTTGTACTAAGCCACTATTACTTGTCTTGTTCTAGCTTGTCGGTAACGTATGTGGTATGTACATACAAAAGTGCCAAGGCCTCACATCCCATAGCACAAATGGCTTCTACTTTTGTGCTGCCGCTGACCTGATCTTTGCCACGAGCTTGTGAAATATTCTATGGCGACAATGGCAAAACGGAGGTCGCCCTAGCACATGGGAGGGGGCCGATGACGTCGACCCTCATCGTCGCGAAGGCCACAAAGGCGGTCTTGACTGCGGTGTTGGTGGGGCTCAGATGTTGCGCCCATCCACTAGCATCCCTAGCATGTTACGCACTGTGTCTTGTGCGTCTCGGAGGCCGTGGGCGAAAAGGTCTTCTTGGAAAGCCTTCACTACCAAGTCTCTCGGGGCTGATGTGCTCTCTGAGCCCTTGGTGTATTTCTTGCAAGAGATCTCGCCCTCTGCTTTGAAATGCAACTCGGGAATGGGGCACATACTCCTCCTTTGTACAGTGCCCTTCAAAGATTACATAGTTTCGTGCCCTCTGTTTGAGTCATTTTGCTTCCGTGGGGTTTTTTTTTGGCTCCTCACCCTTGGCAAGGTAGTTGAAGATGAGGTCACACCAATCAGCCGACCCAGCTACGCTGATGGCGAGGACCTCGAGGGCAACCCTTGGTGTCTTGAGCACTTTGTAGAACACATTGGGTGCGGGGCCATGTGTGGAGCTGGCTGTTTTTGCTAGCTCGTCTGCAGTTTCATTGTCGTCTCGTGGTATGGTTTGGTTTGTTATGCCTAGGAAGTGCTTTTCCATGGCCTCCTTGCCGCCATGAGGTACCGACCATATCGGGTCTCGGGCTTGATAAGTTTTGTCAATATGCCCCGCCACGAGGCAGAGTCGCTTCGATGACAAGGCACCAAGCCCTAGTGCCTTCGCCTTGCGGCGTCAGCGTAGCGCCGCTTCATACTCACCGCATTGTTTGTTGTGGGAAAGTCTAATCGGGCAACATGCGGGATTTTCTACCCTCCGACAAGACCAAAATGGCGAAACACCGCTTCGGTGGCACACCATGACCCGTTGGTGTAGAGAATCCATGTTGGGTCGGCTTGTGGTTCAAATGTTGTCAAGGGCGAGGTCCATTCTCATGACGAAGTCTGTGAGTGCATGTGACTTGATCGTCGTTCTAGCGATTTAACTTGAGATCGAAGGTGCCAACTCAAAGAACCCATTTCCTATGCATTTCTTGGTGTTCTTGTTGTGCAACAATGTGTTGAGTGGGTGGGACGAAGGCACTGTTATCTCGTACACCATGAAGTAGTGGCACTACATCTTTCCAAGCTCAATATATCGAGTCTTCGCACCTTGCAGGGTCTCGGAGGCGTTGTATACTGGGTGTTGTGCCCTGTTGACCTCTTGTACAAGGACTATGCTCATGACGGCTGCCGAGGCGGCAAGGTAGAGTGGCAGCTTTGCTCCCGACTTCCGTCTCGCTAGGCTTGGTAGGTTGGCTAGGTATTATTTGAGCACGTTGAAGGCTTTTTGTCACTCCTCTGTCCACATGAAGTGCTTCGCCCCGCGAAGGGTTTTGAAGAATGGGAGGGTGCGCTCTACCGAGGGTGATAGGAAATGGCTGAGTGTGGTGAGCCGCCTCGTTAGTTTTTGTACCTCCCGAGAATTGTGCGGGGGAGCCATCTCCTATATGGCTTTATCTTGTCGGGGTTCGATTTGATGCCTCACTTTGAGACGAGGAATCCTAGCAGCTTGCCCGCCTTTATGCTGAAGGCACATTTGTCTAGATTATGCTTGATGCCCTACGGTCACAAGTTGTTGAAGGCTTCTTGGAGGTTGCTCGGGTGTGTTCCTTTCTTGAAGTTTTTGACTACTATATCGCGACATAGGCTTTGATGTTTTGGCCGAACTGTGAGGCCAAAATTTTCATAATTTGCCTGGTGAAGGTTGCCCCCGTGTTCTTGAGGCCGATGGGCATGCACATGAAGTAATATGTCCCGAGGAGTGGGTGATGAATGGCGTTTTTGCTTCATCCTCCTTTGCCATAAACACTTGATGGCTCATTAGCTTGCACCCAGATGTGGTGTACAACAGTTGGTCTATGCGAGGCAGTGGGAAATCATCCTTTGGGCACGCCTTGTTTAGATCGGTGAAGTCCACACACATGCGCTATTTACCATTCACCTTTCACACCGGCACGAGATTGGCGAGCCATTCGTGGGTGCTTGATCTCCCGTATAATGCCGGCTTTGAGTAACTTTTCCACCTCAGCTTTAGCAGCTTCTTGTCTGTCTATGGATATGCACCGTAGCTTTTGCTTCCTTGGCTTCACATTGCTCGTGACATTGAGCTTGTGCTCTATTGTTGCATGGGCAATCCTCCTCCGGTCCCCAAGCATAAGATATCTTCGTTTTTATGAGCACGCCTACTATCACGACCTCCGCTTACGTGTGAGGTCGATGCTTATGGCGATTGTCTTGGGCTAGGGCCCTTCGGACAATATGACCTTCTTCATATCTCCTTCTAGTTTTGCCTTAGGAGCCCATTTTGCTACCGCGGGTTCCGCTAGCTTTGTCTAGTTTTGCTCCACCGCATGGATGACATGCACTTGTGCCATGGCCTCCAGCTCTGCGTGGTGGGCAAGATCTTTGTCACCATGAACCGTGATGACGCCTCCTGGGCCGGGTAGCTTCACGCAGAGATAGTTGTGATGTGCCACGATGCCGATGGTGTTGAGGGTGGTGCGGCCTAGGATGATGTTGTATTGGTAAGCTATGTTGACGACGTCGAATGTGATGCTTTTCATTCGAGTCGAGGGGCCTTCCTTGAATGTGACCAGTAGGTCTATTTGGCTGAGGGCGGCCACTGGCTTGCCTCCGAAGACTACGAGGGGGATGCGTGGGGGCGACAACCTACTTCGAGGGATCATCATTTTGCCGAAGGCCTCGACGAAGAGCACATTAGTGGAGCAAATACCAAGCTAGTCCCGTGATTAGTACCTAGCTCACACAATACAATATCGATGAATATCATATCCATGCATGCGAATAAAGATAATAAATAAGGGTAAATAGACCACGAGGTCGAAGTCTTACAACATGGGCTAGGAAGGCCAATTACAAATGAAGTCTTGCAACGAAAAACATAAATAGTTATGGTGACTCTCAAAGATATGCCCACGACAATCGACGGGGTAAGTGACCTAGTACATGGCGTCATCGTCATCTCCAGTGGGAAGGGGTAACTATTCACCGGTTGGCATCTTGGTCATCAATCCACATATATGAGCAACCATGAGTACAAAGGTACTCAGCAAGCCCTCACAACAAATGCAAGTATATAGATGCAAGGCTTACCAAAGGAGGGGTTGTATGTCTTATTTTAGCACAAAGCCAACATACTCAAATACTATAATTCAAGCCTATGATTTAGCTTGTTTAACTTCAAACCAAGATTTTATTTGTGTAAGCAATTATTATCTTGACCATGCTTAACCAGCGCGATCACATTCTCGATGACCACGCTTTAACCAACATGTCGCAGTTCCACCCAACATGTCTCAATTCCCGATGACCATACTTTAACCAGCATGTCGCCGTTCCCAACGACCATGCATTATCAGCATGTCACAAACCACAACCACCATGCTTTACCAGTATGTTCCAACTTCTGGTGACCATGCTTAACCAACATGTCCAGTTCACAATGACCATGCTTTACCAACACACTGCAAATCACAACCACCAGGTTTACCCAACATATTTTAGTTCACAATTTTAAGTTAATAAAACTAACCAGTGATACTTTCTTCACAATGCCTATAATCAGGGGCATGAGTATTCGAATAGATTTAAACACTCTGCAGAGGTTGTACAACTTTACCCACGAGATATGATCAATCTCATAATGTCGGCCATTACACGCTTCCTTGGGTGTGTGACGGACACAATCATAACATGGTTGTTTCCAATACCCAGACATGACACTAGACCTGCTCCGGCGGGAATTCCCTCAACACTAGGACAGTGAACATTACGGGGCACCCCCAGAATGCCCTTAAAATAGGTACATTTTCAATGAGGGACCCTCCGTTGATAGGGAGTCACTGCCCTTCTTGAATGCATAGTAACCAGGCGCGTGGGTTTTCATGCCGAAGCTAAGTAAAGTAATTGGCCAGGTCTATTCCATACTAGACTTGTGGTTGCACAGCTTAGTAGTTTAGAATGAAGTACATGATTCGATCCTTAATCGACTTAGGTGAGACAAGCCACCAACCCACGCATGCACACTGCACCGATCTCATACCAACCACTCGTCCAAGTCTCAACCATTTTTGGAAAACATTTTCCTATTTCCAGTGATAACCCATGTTACCACACTATGGTTTAAATGTATCTAAGTTCTCGTTATGGCAATATTTGTGTCTTATTCATATTCAATTACTAAGCAATGTGTAAGAACAACCAATAGTCATTTTCGCTTAACCAACAGAGTTTTACTCATGTAATAATTACCCTTAGGGTAACAAGGTGTAAGGTGTATCAACAATCAAGGAGGAGCAATAATAATCATCAACTTTGGCATAACTAGGTGTCTAGGTATTAACCTTTAACATGGCATTTCATAAATAACAATAATCATGAAAGTAATAATTTGATTTGAAATACTTTGCATTTGAAATGTAGGTTCAACATGATCGATGGTAAAGAATTACCTTTCTCAAGCGTGGATTGGTCTTGGTCTTGGCTTGAAGTAGTGACGAAGTCTTTAGCGATGATTGAATCTATTTAACGCAAAAACAACGACTTCAAATAAATGCTCATAACACAAATAAATTCAAATGAACTCCAAAAATTATGATTTTGGTACTATTGGAAAGATCTTGAATTTATAAATAAAAATAAAACCATTTAGATTTAAAATGAGGGAGAACGAGCTCTCTAAAGTTTGACCTCAGAGAAAATTCCAGAAAATATGAAAATCATGGCAGGTGGGTCCCACTAGGATTTTCTTTTCTTTCTAAGTTATTTTTATTAAAGAAAAACCACTATGACTGACAGGTGGGGTACACCGGGGGATTTTTAATTTCTTTTCTCTTTATTTTTAATCAGGAAAAACCCGAGAGACTGATAGGTGGGGCCACGCCCATATGGACTTGGTCCACCCACGGTTCACGGAGCTAGGGGGCCCACATGTCAACAGCTTAGTCTATGGACTTGGTCTATGCGACGGATTTTAATTGGTAGGGCCCGCATTTCATACTCATAGAAGCTAAATCATGGTTTAAATAGATTTCCTAATGACCCAGGGCCCACATGCCATACTAACATTAGTTCCTCGCTTAGATCTAATTAATCACGCCGCTTAACCACTAATTAAACCGATGTGGCCATGCCACAAACGATACGACCATAAAGGTGAATTCGTTCCTTCAGCTTCAATTTGTTTTAAATGAGAATATGAAGCTATCTAATAATGAAAAAAATATATTTGTGTAGCTATACAAGGAGGAATGCATCAACACCTAAATGGTTCAAGTTGGATAAGTTCTGGAATCCAATTCGGCCTTCGGAGACAACATTGACTTCAAATGTGCATAACTTTTCAGATACGAAGTCCGTTGGAGGTCCACGAGTCCTTGATGGAAAGCTTATCTCGTCATCTTTCCAACGGATCTAGCCCCACCTTCAAATTCCTTCTGAGCACGCCACAATCGTCAAACAATCCGGTGTTGTTTCTGAGCCCAAGACAAAACGGTGCTGCGCCACCTCCACTTGGGCCCATGGGCCTTGTAATCCTAGGGTTTGGTATTGTTCACGTGGTTACTATTTATGTGTGAATAGTACCTTCGCCCCTCCCTTCTCCTTTTCCTCCTTTACATAGTGGATGCCACGCTTCAAGTTTGGTGGGCTCTGTTGGATTAAAGTTTAGCCTTTGCTACTTTATACTTTGTCCTCTTGTACGACGAGTACAACAGCGACATTGTTCTTTAGAACCCCACTTATCAATATGAAACTATTTCCTATTCATAATTTTAGATTGCTTATTATCTTGTTCTTGCTTGTTTTGCGATTGCTCGCAAGAATTGAACCTCATGTTTAGGTCAATCGCGTTCTTGGCACGGTTGATAACGACTCGGAGTGTGGTTTAGTGATTGTTTGGTGTTTTTGTCGTGACCGGTTAGAAGCCTGCATCGTCAAAGTCGTTCTCCTCCAAATCGAAGTTATCATCCTATCGGAAGATCAAGACCCATTGTCTCATCAAGTGGTATCAGAACTTACGTTGACCGGTAGGATTTCTTGTATCCCTAGTTAGTAGATTGGTTTTTTTATTTCCCATAGTCTAGAAAATTTTCCCTACAAAAAGAATTAATCCCCACTGTCCAAACCCCGTTGTGCCTTTCAATCTGTTAGTTTTGGTTTGCTAAATTGAATTTGTACCTGTTTTAGCTTTGTCTAGTTGCTGGTCATATCTTTAGTCCTATAAAAATCCAAAACAAAATCTTGAAACCTAGCCCATCCATCACGTCCTAAACCTAAAAATAAGCTCCAAAAGAAAATTCCCACATCAAAATCCATCTTGAACACCCCAAACCCTAATTCCGATTTGGCCGAAGACTCCTTTTCGCCGCCTCCACTTAAAAATGTCATAACTTTTGATTCCTTTATTCTTTTTGAGTGAAACCACTACCATTAGATCAAAATTTCATTATACATCTAGATGTAAAATTTAGCTTCAATCCGAAAAGGCAAGAAAAAGTTATATGCGATGAAAGTTGACCTAGTTTTACGCTTGAATCAAACTATCTGCTCTTGTGATTTTTGTGTGAATTTTAAATCAAGATTCAAAAAGTGGCCCCAAAATAAAAATTGTATGAAAGGCTGTCAGGAAACAAAAAATAATAATCGTTGTAAAAAAGGCATATGACAAAATGTTAAGGCCGAAATACCGACGTACTGTCCAGTGGACAGAACTCTTTGGTTTTCTTATTTGGGTCAATCCTTGTGCTTTTCAATTCCAGATTGCATTCTTTTGAATTATCTTGTGTCTATCACTCATGTACATTGTTATACACTTGTTTTAGCCTTCATCCATCGTTGGTTGATCAGCAACATAGGCTAAGTGCTAGATACGAACTATAATTCAATTCTGTGCAATTTTTGAAATTAACTGATTGTTCTCCTTGCGACCTAATATTAAGCCCGTCCAATGTCCACTTTCTACTAACTGAGCAGATCACGTTGAACCGGCCCTTGCAATCACTTTACTCATCACTTGAATCAAGTTATCATGAACTAGGCACCAGCTTGCACCAACTGTTTGTATTGGTAAGAACTTGCAAGAGCTTGAGCATGTGTGACTTTTGAACCTCCACCACCTAGTAGTTGATAGGATTTGTACACTTGTGTATATTTTTTGGCTGGCTACTAACAATGACAGATTGAGAAAGTTGGTAGATTATGATGACATCGCGGGCATATTTGAACTCAAAGGGAAACAACTACCGGCATACATCTTGCCACTCATCGCTGAAAGTACGTTGCTGAACTACTTACTATGGGTTACTATGTTGGATAGCTACTTTGAAAGAAAGGAGCTTGATCCTCATGAGAAGATGGACATGGCAAGAACGGCATCGATCGATGATGTTCAACATTGGTGGTCGAATCTCAAGTACCACTACATGTATACATGGGAGGAGATGAAGAAGAAATTACGACGTCGTTTTGTACCTCCACCATCCACGGCCGCAAGCGAGGTGCAACCTAAGGTAACTAAAAATGTTGACATTGTTTTGGCTCCTATTCCATCTACAGATACCGCTGAGACGCTTGAAGAGATGAAGGATGATCTAGCGCATCTTATGCCATTAGAGGAGAAATTTGAGGTACCTACAGTATCTGATGAGGACGATAATGCCAAAGGTACCGATTTGATGCTACAACAAGACATAGAGCAACCTTGTGAGTATATACCTGTTGTAGTGCAATCTTTTGATATTCCTTGTGTTGCCTTGAACGAACCATGTGTTGATCTGCAACGAACCATGTTTTGATCTGCATTCACATAATTTTGCACATGTCGAATTAGTTACACATAAGGAAGTACTTGATAGAATATCTCCTGTTGATGCATTATGCTATATCATACTTGATGAGCCCGTTAGTTTGGAATATACTATGGAGAAAATTCTGAAATTTTGTCTCTAAATTCTCTATCTAGCACCTACACCTCTTGCTTTTAAATTAATTGGAGATTATGGTGTAGACAATCAATTTCCCGTATATCAAATATGCATAACTTGTGATCATATAGATGAATTGAAGCTTGCTGTTTTGAACAACAATTCTTGTGTGCTGAATCTTGTTCATTATAAGAGCAAAATATAATTTAGTGATCATTCAATCCCTATGTGTTCATTTCTTATTGCACCATCTAGTATTGACAATCAATAATGATGTTGAAGTATAGAAGAACTTACAAATCTTTTCACCATTGCTAGATGAATTTGCTATTGATTGATTGAAATCGATTCTATGGATGAACTTTGTTTGATTCCAAAAGTTGTAGATTTGCCCATATGTGCTACCCCCGCAAGTTTACAATTTCGTAGATTTGAATTGCATAAATGATCCACTTACATTTACAAAACTAGTTGCAATAATAGCTGTGTGAGAAATTTTGTTTTGCTCATTAACATATATGATTATTCTTGGGGTGATAATACAATGAACTTTTATGATCATTGTTGTTTTATAATATTAATTGTGCAACAACGAAGAACCGTTAAAACGATGACATATACATATACCATGTATACACCTTGGCTTCTTTGTTACCCTATCTAGTCGTCTTTCCGGTCCTACAAGTGGTATCAGAGCCCGGTTAGCTCTTCTTATAGATCTTAACCGGTCTTTGGAGCCATGGCGACTGACAAGTATTCAACCAAACCACCTGTTTTCGATTGAGTTGATTTTGCTTACTAGTAGGCACGCATGCATGCCTACATCGAGGCTCAAGGGCACGCTATTTGGCTTAAAGTCAAAAATCCATATGTCGTGCCCGGCCCGGTGATGATGTGATCACTCCGGATGTTGAGGCTAATAGCAAGGCTCGGAACTTCCTGATCCAAGGTCTTAGTCGATCTGAGTTTGAGCGCGTGGCTCATTTGAGGTCTGTTCATGAGATCTGGAGGACTCTCTGTGATTACCACGAGGGTTCTACCGCGATCAAGGAAGTGAGATGTAACCGGCTCAAGAAAGAATACTCAAAGATCGAGCAAAGGCCTGGTGAGTCTTTAGATATGCTGTGGGGGAGGTTCTCTAAGATTCTTCATGATCTTCACGCTGTTGATCTTGTTTTCACTAAGTCTGAGAACGCACACCAGCTTTTGGGTGCTCTTGATGTGAAGGTCTGGGGGATGAAGATCACATCCATCAATGAGAACACTGTCATGAGTGAGCTTACTATGGATAAGCTCTACTCGAGGTTGAAGACGCATGAGATTGACTTTATCTCGTATCTCTCCAAGACAGAGTCGATGGCTTTGGTGGTCGACCCATCTAAGGGTAGCCCTTCTGATTCATTGGATTTTGGCTCATCTGGCTTTTTTTTGTCTGCTTTACATTCTTTGAGCGATGAGCAGCTAGAGAAGCTACCTGATGATGATTTAGCCCGCCTATCCACCAAATTCTCGAGAGTTTACAACAAAGTGAGGAACAGGAGGAGAGGTGGCCCTGTCACTTGTTTCAACATCCGGAGTGATCACATCGTCATTGGCTGGCACGACATATGGATTTTTGACTCTAAGCCAAATAGCGTGCCCTTGAGCCTCGATGTAGGCATGCATGCGTGCCTTCTAGTAAGCAAAATCAACTCCATCGAAAACAGGTGGTTTGGTTGAATACTTGTCAGTCGCCATGGCTCCAAAGACCGGTTAAGATCTATGAGAAGAGCTAACCGGGCTCTGATACCACTTGTAGGACCGGAAAGGCGACTAGAGGGGGGGGTGAATAGACGCTTTCTCGATTTTCACCTTAAATAGATTCAACACGAACTTTTCTCTAATAGCTATAAAAGCTAAGAAGATCAGTAAATGCACAGTGGAAGCCTTGTGCTGAATCTAATCAACCCCAAAGCAAAAGACCCGAAATATGGAGACCAAATCTTCTGGAGCGGTCAGACCGGTGTTCATTGGGCGGTCAGACCGGGGTGCGGTCTAACCGGCGTGTAAAAATCGGTCTGACCGATCCTGACCAGAAGCACTGTTGACAGCCCAAAACCAAAACAAAAATCGGTCTAACTTTTGATCTACAAGGTCAAACTTGACCAAATTTGGAACACACCTTCCTAAGGATATTAGGAACCTATTCCAAGAAGAGATTGAGTAGATCCACGTCAAAGTTTTGACATTTTTCTGTTTTACCGAAGGAGGGTTCAAAACCGGGCAAAAACGAAAAACTTGATCCAAACCTTGCTCGTGGGAGATTGATGATCTAGATGTTCCTAGATGTATTCCCCACACATCACAGCAAGGTAAAAGAGGGCATGAATCAAACCAAAAACCACAGGATCAAGGAAGCACCCAAAATCATCAAAAGAGAAGGGAAAACACAGAAAGACTCATCTTTGAACAATCATCCATAGATTGAGTCACGATTGGTTGCTGGTTACAGCCACTCCATCCATGGAGAACAAAGCTCAATCCATGAGCACACAACTCAACACATCTCCCTAGAACCCGAAGCCTCTCCTCTTTCTTCCTAAGCCCTAAGACAAAACTAGGGTTTTCCAATGAAGTGCTTAGTTGCTGCCTAACAGCACCCCTCCTATTTATATGAGGCCTAGAGTTTCTAGAAGGCAAATCCTAATGGGCTCCCGTTAAGGCCCAATACACACGGGTCACACATGCACGTATTTTAAAGCGCCGTCTTCACTTCTCTTGACCTAATCCACTTCTTGACGCACCATCTTGCACCGCGGGTTGGCATTAGGTCACCAAGGCAGTATTTGGTGAAATTACCAAAATACCCCTTCTCGATCTTTTCCGAAGACCGAGTCCAATCTTGTCGAAGCAATCGCCTGCTTCGCCACATGTAGGTTGATCAACGGCTCTCATCATGTCGGCAAGTCTCTCCCGTCCGGATCCCACCGGAGCCACCATGGCACTTGCACCGATCCCCGCACCACTTGATCAACCAGTCGCACCGAACTGCCTGTTCGGTCATCCTTGTCCATTCTGTGCCACGCTTGAGTCCATTGACCTCACCCGGCATCCTTGATCATTCTGGACCTCAGCTCTCCAAGCTTAGTCTTGATCCTCCTCGCCGTTGACCGTCGTTGACCTCCAAGCAACCTGCACACCAATAGACAAGCAAATCGAATCCGGGAACAAGTTCTTCACAACTTGACCCACGTTAGTGAAAACATACAACATGCAACACATATGCATCAAGCCCATGTCATTAGGCTAACCCAAAGCCAAATTTCCAAAATGGCCAATGTTCAAAGACAAAATCGGTCGGATCGCCACTTTGGCGGTCGCCCGACCGCCTAGGACTTAGCCAAAACCAAACGAGACAAAACCGGTCGATCAAAAAATGGCCTGGTCGGACCGCCACACGTAAACCGGTCGACCACCGAGACTGACAGATGATCCTTTGTCAAAATGCTTGAAACTTCAAACCAAAAGCACCATTGCCAATTGTTTCATCATCCTAAGATCATTAGCATATCCCCATGATATCCACACCCTATTTTCAGCTTATCAAAAGCCGAGGATGGCTTTGTTTTCAAGAAAGGGAGGATGATGTGACCATGCCACAAACGCATACGACCATAAAGGTGAATTTGTTCCTTCAGCTTCAATTTATTTTAAATGAAAATATGAAGCTACCTAATAATGAAAACATATATTTGTGCAGGTATGCAAGGAGGAATGCATCAACACCTAAAGGGTTTAAGTTAGATACATTATAGAGTCCAATTCGGCTTCCGGAGACAACACTGACTTCAAACGTGCATAACTTTCACATACGGAGTCCATTGGAGGTTCACGAGTACTTGATGGAAATTGTATCTCATCCTCTTTCTAACGGATCTAGCTCCACCTTCAAATTCCTTCCGAGCACGCCGCAATCGTCAAAACAATCTGGTGCTATTTCTGAGCCCGAGACAAAACGGTGCTACACCACCTCCAGTTGGGCCCATGGGCCTTGTAACCCTAGGGTTCGGTACTGTGATGCACGGGACCCGAGGTAAGCTAATGAGGTTCATTGACCCGGTTTCTCTCGGTTGTCTCAATGACAGGGGGTCGGGGAGTTCAATGCTCGATGAAACTTCAATGGACCCGTGGACCATGCATAATGCATGGTGACCTTGATCCATGCACTGCACTCATGAACCCGAATCAATGAGCACCGAACCCCACCCATCGAGAAACAATCTCTCAATCTCTCTCTCTCTCTCTCTCTCTCTCTCTCTTATTTCAAAAGCAAACTTGGACGTCCGATCACCTCCGTTATAACTCCTATTTAAGTATTGTTTCTCTAAAATTGTCTTAATTCAAGATCTTGCTAATGGCGAGGTTTTGTTTATTTTGGAGTTCTTTTGTGATTTCTCTTGTACTTATTTCTTTTTCCTATTCTGTTGTTTCTTTTTTTGGCACGACCGTCCGAGTAGAGTTCGAGAACGGAAGGACCTCGAAGTTAATCAAGCTCAAGAATATCAAGACCCTCTTGCCTTAGACCCAAAGTAGTCAATACTTTGATCATATTGAACCTACATTTTATGCAAATTTATATTCTTTAAATAAAATAAAATTGCATGCTAAATTCATTATGCAAATGTATGTCAAACACTTAAGGTAGTTAAATACCAACTTGATAATTAATAAATTATTATACTATCCTTGACACTTGAATCACTTAATCCTTGTCACCCTAGATAATTATATGGTAACTTACTAGCTATAGTCGTACTTAAGCGCCATGCTAGTTTTGCTTAAGTACCGAGGTATTTATTTACCCCAACCATCATCTTTAAAATCATGAACTTGTTTTGAGCAATTATGGGTAAATGATCATGATTTAAGATAATGTGGTTTTCCTTCTCAAAATCCTAATAACTTGTTTGTTGCCACATCTGGGCTGATGGTATGATAGTGGTGAGTGCTGATGTAGCCCAAAGAAATGTTGGGGATGTGGTATGAACCGCCCAGATAACCCTAATGACTTAATCCTGTGATGACCTCCTAATGTAAAACAGTACAACCACAAGTCTATAATGGTGTCGACCTAGATAAATAATTTGTATCTATCAGTACGGGTTGCACCAGGTAGATGACCCGGGACGCCGTAAGCCTTTGTGGCTATGGGTTGGGGTGCACCGCTTACGAACCTGTGTGGGCGTAAGTCATGAAGGCGCAAGAGGGGGTCTGGGTAAGGGTTGACGCAGGTGTGGGAGCATAACCCTTCTCAGGTGAAACCTTAGCGGGTGTAACTAATGCTGGGGGATGCATTGTAAAGGGATTGTAGCAATCTCCCCTTGATTCACATGTCTATGGAAATGTGTGTACATATCAAGATAATTGTCTCTTGTGGGTAAAGTTGTACAACCTCTGCAGAGTATAAATCTGTTCAAATAGCCGTGCCCACGGTCAAGGGCGGACATGAGAACTTACAAGAGTTAGTTCTATTTATAAAACTTTGTGGGTGGGATAAAAAAACTTGTCGGCTCACCTAGTCTTGAATTTGGATTTCCTGGTGGATGTACCCTAGTGATGTTAATAAGATGGATGTAACCTCAATTAAAATTAAGCATAAGGTGGAGGTAACCTCTGCTTGTTATTAATATTGCACAACTATTCTCTTTAATAAAATGTATTTTTGGTTAAAATGCTAAGTGATAGGAATTGCTATATATAATAATTGAAAATGTTGCTTTAACAAATAAAAGAACATGAGCCATCCTTGATAAAGCCTTGCATATATAAATATCAGATTGTGTATTGGCTCGTGAGCACGAAAGTTGTGCTCACTCTCGCTCTCCCAAAACCCTTCAGAGCCCGTGGACCAAGGTCATTATGCATACTACGAGGATCTAGATGTTGAAGGCCAGGGAGCTGATGATGAGTAGTTTAGTCTGTAGTGGTTCTAGTCTTGCCTCGCCTAGTGACTTTGTTTAAGATTCATGTAACGCCAATATTACCTAAGTATTTGGATAATATTGGCGACATTGATTTCCCCACGCTTGCTTGTGGAAAGATGTGCTCTACCCTTTGCTTCCGCTACCGCTTCGCTTTTATGTATTGTAATCATTTGGCCTTGTTCGGCCCTCTCAGTAAAACTTGACCCGATGCAGTCTATGTAAACCCTGATATTGTTTAATTAATGCATGGTTTGGTCTATGTTCTGTATGAAATGATTGAGTGATATATTCTGTAAGCGCTATGTACTGATCCAGGGAATAACGCAGTATTGTTCACAGATGATTCTGGATTATGAAATCCGGATCCGACACCTACCGTGTTTGCAACTAGCTGGAATGAAAGGGAACAAGAGGACTCACCGGATAACAAAGCGGTGAAGGAGATCGACGACAGTGGCGAAGTTGTTTGCTCCGGGCCGGCAACGAGGACGAAAAGTGTTCCGATAGCTTTGGTGCACAACAAGGATGAAGAAGGTGCAGGTTAGAGAGAGGAACCCGTGGCGAAGCTAACACGCAAAACAATGGCGGAAGGGCTCACCTCGATAGCGAAAATTGCTTGAGCGAAACCGGCACAGATTAGGGACAACGACCAGGTGCGGTGAATTGCTTCTCCACCCGAGGCGAAGAAGAGGGCAAGGTGGGTGGAATGCGAGGAGGAGGAGGAGGCAAAGGAAATGACACGCTCACTCGGCTTAAAAGGGAAGGAGCTTGATGCCTTCTCGTGGGCTTGCAAAGAACATGAGTAAATTTTATTTTGTAGTAGAAACAAATATCATGGTTTGTGTCTTTTATCATTTACCATAACAATAGAATAGTAGTCAAAATTGTATACCAGACATCGCAACAATTTTAGAATTAGAGTGTCTTTTTTGATGGGAGGTAGTACTGAAGATTCCCTTAAAGCATGTAGAATGCATAGCCCCATCTGGGTGCCCCACAGCGTCGCCTAGTCTCGGATGCCACCGTGGAGGCGAGGGAGTGCCTCGTAGGGTGTCATAGTGGCTTCTGAAAGGCATAGGTGCTTGAGGAGAAATGGTGTGGTCCTAGTAGAGAAAGGAAGGAAGAGAGAGTGTGGTCTGGGAGAAAGTGGGGGGGGGGGGAGTGGCACCTAGACTGCAGTGACAACTACACATTCGCCATTCATGATGAAGACAATGTCTGGATCCAGCCGGTAGGGGTAGCTCGTGGTGTCCGACGTCGGGTGGCAGCGGTGACGCCCGGGATGTGGTCGACGACTGGATCTGGGGACCGACGATGTAGAGCAGGAAGTGGGATGGCGGAGAATCGCGTTGGGGCGATGCAGAGTAGGAAGTGGGACAATGGCGGCGATAGCGACGGCAAGGTAGGGTGGGAAAAGTGAGATGAGATTGAGGTGAGGGAGATGAATTGGGAAGGATAGGGGCTAAAATGAAAAAACTAAGAGGCTGAAACGCAAAGTTGCTTGTGGGTCCATTTGAAGCTAGCATGCGACGGCAAGGTAGGGTGGGAAAAGTGAGACGAGATTGAGGTGAGGGAGATGAATTGGGAAGGATAGGGGCTAAAATGAAAAAACTAAGAGGCTGAAACGCAAAGTTGCTTGTGGGTCCATTTGAAGCTAGCATGCATTGGGTCAGTGAGAGCTTGTATGGTGTCTTAAATGATTTATGATAAAACCACCATTTTATTGCATAGACACTTATGTGAAAACTTAGTGGCTGTTTGATTGATGACTAAAATAAGTCAAAATCAAAATTTTGGCATAGCCAAAACCTAGGTAAACCCAATTTTTAACAAATGAGTGTTGTTTGGATTATGATCAAGCTAAATTTTAGCGTTGCCAAAATTTTGATAAGCAATTCCCTCGCCATCGAATTGCCCGTGTGTGACATTGGATTTCATTGACGTTACCAAAATTTGGTAGCAGTCCCACAATAATCATTTTTTGTTGACGTTACCAATAATTAGTTTGATTTACAGGGTAGAAAACCAAAGAACCCAAGGGCTCATGACTTACCAGAAAATGGTCCTCCCCGTAACAAGCATACATGTCTCTTTGGAGACATCTGAATTCTGGTAACAAGCATATGTATCTTAGAGGAATCCAAAGCATTGTTTCTGTGAATTAACAAAGGTGGTACCCCAAAAAGATTGATCTCACTAGCTTTATAACGATGATGACAGGTACGATCTCACAGCTCGTACATTATATTCGACATATGGTATAATACATGCATGTCATTATAGCACTAATTAAATAGCCCCTAAATTGACCTCTCCTCTCCAAGACGAGACTAACAAAGCCAAGCGAGCAAAGCACTTTCACTGCACCATCCATAGCAAACACCCCGGCCGGCTGGCCAGCCGCCAAGCCGGCAAGCTGCCCGGCCACTGCATGCAGTAGAGTAGCTCCTACACCGACGGTTTGCGCACGAAGTACCGGTACGCGGCGACCTTCCGCTTCCGGGAGCCCGAGTTGTCGATGGAGAGCACCATCTTGCCGGTCTCCCTCGCCGTGAACGCGTTGTGCACGGGCTCGTCGGCGCTGGCCGGCACCTTCCTCGTCTTCTCCACGCACAGCGTGTAGGTGTCCTCCGCCGCCGGCACGTACTCCGCGCCGTACTCCAGGTCCCAGCCACCGACGACCAGGTCCCACGTAATTGTTGCACCAGCCTGGAATTGCAATTAAAGGTGCTGTTGATTAATCTCCAGAAAAAAATCAGATTAATAACACCAAAGATTACCTCGAGTTCTTGCCAAAAACACAAGCTATAGTTTGATTCTTAACAGGGGCCCTACCATGTGCAAGACTGACATGAGCATTGGCCAATTGGCCATGCCAGAATCCAACAGTCCTCAATTTTTACAGTGGTTATAGAAAAGGTTTGGCACTGACAGCAAAAGCAAACAAAATTAACCACCCGTTTTGGGCACCAGTTTACACCTCAATTAGGGAGGCAAAAGCTTACAGACGCAAAGATTAGCAAAGGCTTAACCAATTTACCCTGCTAATTTGTACTTCCCTAGTAGTAAGAAACAGTGAGCTCTTTGTGTTTTGAGTGCATCCTCTTTTCTCACTTCACTTCGCTGCAGGCCTGCAGCTAAAGGACTGAGGAGGTGACAGTGCGTGGAAACTCGCACCGTGGCGTGAACTATAAACAAAAGTGAAGCTACAAAAAGTGCACTGCTGCTGTTCCTGATGCTGCTGCGTGCGTAGTGTGCACAATGGCAATGCATTGCACCGGCTACTTTATCTCGTAAAATTCTCGCATCATCTGCGCTGCATACGAGGTCAGGACAATGGTCCAGCGCAGTGCAGTCGTTGCAAAATTCAAACCTGGCCTCTCTTTCGTTTCTGTCTTCTGTTCACAAGAGGTTGCATTGCGATTTGCGAGCAGGTAGATCTGTGTGAGAGCTTTCTGATGGAAATCAAGAGAAGAAGAGCTATAGCTCAGCCCCACACCGTTTCATAAGTCATAACTCCAGCTTTTGCATCGTGTGAGCTGCTCTCTCTGTCCTCACGTGAACTCAACAAAGAAACCGAGGAACGGGCAGCGTGCCATGCCCGTGTCAGTTAGACAGGGACGCGTTGCATGATGCAGCAGCTGCAGCTGCAGCGGCATCAGCTACTGCTTGGCGCAGTGTTTACTGGTAGCACTGCAAGAACGCACGCACAGCTCAAAGGTTCCTACTTTTGCAGTGTGCCTAGCGAGTCTTCGATACTATAGTTCCACCCACGCCACACATTTCAAAACTCAAAGGAGGGGGCCCTCACATGCACCTGTGCCACTGCCAATCTGCCATCCACCGATTCTATTTCTACCTCATCCAGAGATGATACTGTAGTAGTACATACCTACCTTCAATCACTCGACTCTTGAGACTTGAGAGATGAAAAGATTTAAAAAATCGACACTAAGCACTGGAGCCAACCTAGGACGGCAAAAGCAAGAAACAAAGCCATTGTTTGTGTTCTTGTCTGATCTCGAGTGCACAACTTACTCACAAAGCATGCGAGGGATGCGATTGTTTAGCCCCAATTTGGCAACCCAGAGACAGGCAGAAGAGAGTGATGGATAAGCCAAAGTAGAAGTTGGGAGTGCTAATTTAAAGATCTTTTTGGTGCCCATTGTATGCTCAACCTAGAGGTATAAACTATGCAGCAACATGGACTAAATCACTAAACCCAAAAAGATTAGTAAAAAAAATTGAGCTCCCAATGTAAAGAAGTGCAATGCGGAGATAGTGTGAGGGTGGTGGCATTGGCATGTACCTCAATGCCGTCGATCTCTAGGAAGACCTTCTCGCCGCCCTTGATGGTGAACTCGGACGCCGGCTTGGCGGGCCGTTCTCGAGCTCGCCGGCGCGGCTTAGACCGCCGTACTGCACCGGCACCAGCTCCGGCCGGATGAACCTGCCCAAAGAAAGAAAAGAAAGAAAGCAAGAACCGCCGTGTCAGAACAAGACGGGGGCGCGAGCAAATTAAAACCGAAATCTTTAGCGGCCATTGGAGCCAGCTGTGCCTGTGCTTACTTGAAGAGCGTCTCGGCGACGTTGCCCTCGCGCGCGATGACGAACTTGCTCTTGGTGCGCTCCGTCAGGAACGGCGAGATCATCGCGAACAGCACCGAGAAGTACCACGGCACGTTGACGAACACCTGCAAGTACCAGCGGTGTGAGAAGAAACGACAAGTGCTCGACGAAATGCGCACAGGGCAAGAACGCAGGGAGAAGAGAGGGTCCGTGGGAAGGTTACCTTGCGGGCGACCATCTCGGGGTAGTTGTCCTGGAAGAGGGAGAGGATCTGATTGGAGGCGGCCCGGAGCTCGCGCTTGGGCATGTCCTTGAGGTCGGTGACCTGAATGATGGCGTTGACGCCGCCGGGGCGGAGCTGGAGCGCGCGGACGCCGCGCTCCATGACCTGGACGCGCCAGCGGAGGAAGCGGTTGAGGCGGTCGCCGTCGCCGAAGACGCGGTCGTACATGTCCCTGTCCTTGAAGACGCCGTAGGCGTTGTAGCAGACGGGGTGGCTGTCGCGGTCCCAGCCGTGCATGTAGGCGACGACGCACTCGAGGTCCTTGAAGCCCAGGTCCTCGTCGAGCACGGCGTCAGCGCGGAACTCGGCCCGCCAGGCGGCGCAGCGGAGCATCATGGCGTGCGCGTCGCGGACGCGGAAGTCCCGCGCGCGGAGGAACTTGAGGAGCACGACGTCGGCGCGCTCGTCGGCGGGGGCTCCGTCGGCGGACGGAGGGTTGAGGGGCACCCCCCAGATGGAGATGGGGTCCGGGTGGGTGGCGAGGAGCGCCCTAAGGTCGGCGAGCGCGCGGAGGTCGGAGGCCGGCAGCGCCGCGGCCACGTACGAGTCCTCCTTGAAGGAGGCCGACCGGAGCAGAGCGGTGGCATCCATGAGCGACGCCATCAGGCTGCGCTTGGCGCCACCGCCCGAAGACGGCTTCGGCGCCGGCGCGGGGGACGGGTTGGTGGTCGGAGACATGGAATTGTTTGCGGAAACGCGAGCGCGAGAGCGAGGGGAGGAGGAGGAGGGGAAGAAGGAAAATGTGGCGCAGTACTTGAAATGAAATGAGATGGGAAGGAAAATGGCGTGGAGCGCGGCGTGGGCGTGGCCGGCGTTATGATGATGGCGTGGGATGGGGGGGTGGCCGGCGTCCGCTCTCCGCTGCTCTCACGCACTTCATCTCCTCTCGTCTCGTGGGGTTTTAACACAGGCGAGCACAGTACGAGGAATTTTGTTTAATAATATTAATTTAAATGATAATTACAAAAATATATAGTCAAAATAAACAATTACAAAATTACACGGCTCATGTCGCTATTCCAATTGACGACTGGAGTCTAGCCAATAGCGACGGGAGGCTCTATAGTACCCAGAGCTCCACATTCAAGGATTCCTACCACAAAAGACAGGAATTTTGGCACTCATGTCGACATTCAAGATTCCACGTATCCAAAGTGGGCCAATAAGAGGGTACTGAAGTGAGCATTCTTTGCCTTTAGTTCATGCATCAATGCATTACAGCACTGCCATCCAATCTTGTGCGTGAATGTCACATTTCTAACTTGAAAGTACAAGGGCCAGATACTGAGTGCAATAGCGACGGACGGGAACAATCAAGTTTTCCTGTGGCATTCGCTTTCGTTGAAAGAGAACACAGACGATTGGTTGTGGTTTCTAAGAAATTTGAGGATTTCTGTTATACAGGACTGTCTAAACGTATGCGTTATACATGATCGGCATGTGGGTCTGCTTAATGCAATAACTCAGCTACAATAAGGAGAGAACAAACCACTTCCGTAGGCGGATCTGCAGAGCAGGTGATGCATGAGGCACTTGGGTATAAACTTTTACAAGTAGTTCCGCAATAAAGACTTGATAAATCTGTTCAAGTGCCTGTGCAACTAGAACTAGCAGGGAAAGTTTGAACTACTCTAGAAGATTTTAGATGAGCGGACTTAGACACACAGAAGGGAGGCAGCGAAAAGGGCCACCGCAAGCGCTGACCAGACCCCCAAAGAATTGCCACAACTACTCACAAATGGTTCTAGTGTGACGAGGAAGACAGGGGCACAGGTGAAATGCTTCTCGGACTGTATTGAGCACGAGCCTAAGGAGAAGTGGTCGTTGCTACATGACAGGGGTGATGCTCGATATGGTGTCATGACAACCAATCTAGCCAGAGTGAACAACTGGGTCATACGCGGCACAATGTGCATTCCTTTGGTTGGTATTGTGGAGGCAAATTTTCGCGGTACCATAAATTACTTTGTTGATGTATAAACAACGCGTCGTTCGCCATAGCAAATGACAGAGTACTTTACTCCGCCATAATCACCAAGTACATGGAGGAGAAGGGCAAGAAGGGTGAGATGCACCGGGTCATTCAAGATGGGCACAAAAGAGTTTCGCCGAGATAATATGTAAGGATAAAGGACACCGGGATCTAACCACGAGAGGATCACCCACTTAGTGTACGCTATGTCGCGCTTAATTAGCATGCACTTACAACAAGCCCTTCTTACAAGATATACCTGCTCCCATGTTATGGCCGCATGTTCAATCTGTGGCAAAGATCCCGCCAATACCTCTCTAACTATTTTAACAAGGAGGAGGTGATGCAAACATAGAGTGCAGAGATGTATGGTCCGTGGTTGACCATTTCATTGGCCATCCGATCTGGGAGCAACTTATCTGGGCCACAGACATTGATAGGCTGAAGGGAAAGGTTGGCCAGCGACAAGTACGACACATCAGGAATGACATGGACGAAACAGAAGCCGGGCATTGTACGAAGAAGTGCTCCATTTGTAGGGAGTCTGGGCACACCTTCAAGAAATGCCCTACGAGAAATCCTTAGGACAAAGGAGACATCGGTACTCTGGACGTCGCCGCGGGGACCTCATCCGACCACCCGACTTGAGGCGGTCCATATGGGGGCGTTGAGGTCGCGCCACCTGAAAGGTTTGTTCGGTTGAAATATGTGGTGCTCAATGTTTGTAATATCACTTGATTTGTAAAAACTAGGTGTTATGACGTTGTATCTTGAATGTTATGTAATATCGCAGTGATTTGTCCACAAAGAATGTCACAACGCTATACTGAATGTTATGTCATCGTTATTTATTAACAAAAGATGTTATGACGTTGTGCTGAATGTTATGTAACGTCATTGTGATTTGTCGACCAAAAATCTGCTTGGAAATACTCAGTACAAAAGGAGTGGAGAGGAATTAAAAAATGATGGTTTTTCAATTTTTTTAAATGATCCATATTGCCATTTGAATTGGTGACAGGGACCTGTCGCCAATTCAATTGGCAATAGGGAGCTTTAGGTACTGTGGAGCCCCTTGTTGATAGTGGTTAGGCCCCTGTCGCCAATTGGAATGGTAACAGGAGCCTGTCGCCATTCCAATTGGCGACACCTAGTTTTGTAATTGTTTATTTCGACTATTTATTTTTGTAATTATCTTTTAAAGTAATATTATTTAAAAAAATTCCAAGTATGAGTGGAGATGCTCAAGTATATTGGTAACAACAAATTCTTATGTTTTGTTGGTGGAGTTTTTTTGGGTTCAAAAGTGCACTTCTTATTTTAAAGAGTTAGGTACGCTTTTAATTTAGAATTTTATGAGGAATTTAGAACGCCTCATATATCAAAAATTTTCTAAGAAGATTTGCATTCCAAATGCACTCCAAAGAAGGTGGTTTGTCTAGGGCGAAACCCTGCGGTATTCCCGCATTTAAAATAGGCCATAAGTTATGAGCCCATGTTTTAGGACACGGGATTTTCTTAGGTTTTGTGGAAATTTTGAATCGATCCATGTGGAATTCCTAGGTCATGTGATCCTAACATAACTATTGCGATTTTTTTAGGAACAAACAGAGGACCCTTATTGTATTAATAAAAAGAGAGCATAACAAATATGAGGTCAAAAGCCTCAACCAAAAGTTTGAGTTCTAATTACACAGAAATAAATTGCTCCAACCACTTGGCCCTGGCGAGGGATCAAGTTCTGCCTTCCTCTTTTGTCTTTGCGAGTAGGTCCAGGGGAGGGGTTGACCTTTCTGGAAAATTCTAGCGTTGCGTTCCTTCCATATCTCCTAGGTGGTTAGGATGACCACCGTGGTCCTCACTCTCTATGGAAGGTGTTTGAAGTTGTTTGCTTGAGACCACCAGTCCCCATTGCTGTGACTGGCACTCTAGTGTGCTTTGGTGCAGTGGTGCACAACCAAGCCAAATGGCCAAGAAGTTCCACACTCATGTGTATCTGCAGCTTGGCGAACAAGTGTAGGGTTGATTCGGTGCTTGTCGCAAGAAGAAGGCGGTGCCCTAGTTTAGCCAACCCTCGCTTGTAGTCTATCTGAGGTCCATAGGCGATTTTGGATGGCCATCCAGGCGAATAGTTTGCATTTTGGGGCCACTGAGGTTTTTTAGATTACTTTTAAAATTTCACATTATTGAGCCATAGAATCGCATCGCGAAGCAATTTCATCGTAGTTGCCATGCGGAATTTGCTTCGGTGTGATCTCATCTACAACGTTGGGTTCAAAATGATTTGGTTTAATCTCACCCATAGGTCCAGGAATTGTTGAACCAGCTGAGGTGTTATTTCCCCCCGGTGTGTTGATGTCCTAAATCCAACGACTGTCCCGAAGTGCCTCACAGATTGTTCTGTTTTTCCTTCCGGAAATTTGATAGATCATCGAGGTTCAGGTGTACAAGGCGTGCGCGTAAGTCAGACAGATATCTACACCGTACATCTCTGAGTACTACGACATGCACCATCTTTTGAACATGGAGTCCGAAGTTTCACTCAGATGGCTTGGGGATAAACTATAGGGATCTTTGGTCGACATGGTGAAATAAGGCCTGAACATAGCCTTGAAGGCAACTGGGAAGGGACATTGGCAAAATCTGACACACACATCGATTTTTCACATCTTTTGTTGCATTCCACATATCTCTAACTTCATCCGCGCATAATAGTAGCCGGAGATGCGTTGCAACTTCTTCCAATGGATCGACGGCCCGTATATGTACGATAGGGTGTTCATCGAGCAGAAGTACATATTTAACTATGCCAAGCGAGTCGACACCTTCGAATGATGGAGACCTTACGTACCCAACCCTATTGAAGTGGCACCGGTTCACAAGGGGAATGCTCCTGCTAGTGAGACTGGCAGCCTTCCTAGCACTCCCTGTCGCCCTAACATACTTCGGATCGAAGAGGTAAGTGCTATTCAATTTGCATCCTGATTATTGATTTCGCCTTACGTTCTGCTAACATCATTCAATCTTCTAGCCCGTCTCGTAGAACAACCTTCGAGACTGGCCGCCGTCGTGGGCAGTTAGGAGACAAGGAGAAGGGACCGATGGACCGCCAAGACTAATTTTGATCCTTCCTATTTTTGATTCTAAAAAGGCCCACATGTATCCTATGTGATTTCGGTTTGTTGATTCGTGCATGTTGTCATTTCTAATGCATGTAACCAAACCTTGCGCATTATGTAATTCACAAATTACATTATGAGGTCTCAAATTTTATTCTGAAACTTCGTCAATTTCTATTTTCAAAATTTATTATCTAACTTCACATGAAATAATGATGATTTATGAACTTCACATGAAATGACAAATGCACGTGGGGGGGGGCGGGCTATCGCGCCTGGGTCGGACTAGGGCGATACCATGCCTCTAGGGGCCGACTTGCTTGGTTCGTGCCCCTAGGGTCGGACGTGCAAAATCGTGGCCGTGAAACACGAACAACTTGTTTCGGCCCACGGGACACGGACTAGGCTATGTGGCACGTCCGCGTGGCTCTGCGGTGCCATTATTGGCTTTGATCGGGAGAGGGGTTAAATTCGTTAAAACACGCTCCAACGGTTCCAAAAATACCAAAACTCTCATTTGCCTAGTGATGGTTCAAATTTCGAGGATTAGGATCCTTTACATTGAATCAGCCAATATAGATGACCTACGGTGTATGAGCATTATGAGCGATCTCCACCATCTGATCACAAAGCAAAGGCCGAGATCAAGCGGTACAATATTTTTCTTTGCAGACTTTCGCTCTGATATTCCCATTGTTGCTCTGACATACATCGAACCTTTGCTTTCAGATAGTAGACCTCTGCGGTCTTTGCAGAGGATCCGGATCAAATTTCAAACCTGGAGCGAAATGGTCGTGCCAGGCCAGGAGTCGTACGTAACCTTTCTGTAATTTGTGGATGACCAATCGTGTCGTTAGTCTGAGTATACGAAATTTACCGTAATAATATACAACTGACTACTGCCTAAGTGTCCAATATGATCAGTTGCTCATTTGCACTAGCATCATTAAGCAAATCGAGGCACGTGCTATTGAACAATGGTAAAAAGAAGTTCCTGATCAAACTACTTTTACATATTACCAAAATTTACCCTTTGTTGTCTTCAAATCCACGACTTTCAGCTATACACACACACACACACACACACACTCTAAATCATGTTTCGAAATTTTCCAGAATAGACCAAACAATTTTTTTGGAATAGTTCGAGAATAATGGAGTTGTTTGGTATACCTTCGACAACAGCTTATCGGTTTTTAAAAGCCAAAATCAACTTATTTTTATTACAGTGCTAATTGAGTAAGCTGAAACCCGTTAGCACTAGGAAATGCTCAATGACATTGAGGGAAATATACAATGGGATTATACGGGGACTCTCCTTGTGTAGTGGTGGCCACACATTGGTGCCAATCTACCCACCGGGTTCGAGTCTCAGTCATCTCTTATTTGAACTAGTAGCCCGCGCCAGCGCGTGAGGAAAAACTGAGCTAGAGATGGGAAAAGAATGAAAGCATAGGATCAGCAAGCCACATAGAGGCACATATTAAAAGGTAATTATCATTAGAGCGTAGAAGACATTAATAAACTCCATTCTTTGACAACACAAACAAACCCATCCCTGAGAAGGTAATATGAAGAAGCATTAAGAAACTTACACACGCATGGCTATAATATCATCCCAAATTGTCAGTCTACTCACAGAAGAGCAGATAGCCAGACAGCGCCAGCAGTACACTGAAGCATTGCATCAAACAGTTAATGGGCAAGGCAACCTGTTAATCACAACCGGCGGAACTTGCTCGCCCACCACCAGCTTGTACATCCTCTTGAACGACACTGCCCCGACGAGCTTCAGCTTCCTCCGATTCTTTATGCCCCTCTTCATGACAACCGCGCTGGCAGAGACCGCGGTCGCGCTCGAAGCCGATGCCTCCACCACCACCAATGCAGCCCCGGCTCCACCTCCCTCCACCTCTCCGACCTCCTCCTATGTAGCTCCTGAACCGCCCCCTTCCTCCAAACCGGATTCCTTGGGCGAATCCATCATGTCGGGTTGGCCCGGAGACGGCTATAGCAGTCCTGATAACACAACATACGTCGAGTGCCGGATGGCATTGCCGCCGCCCAGCCTCGGCGGTGAGCGGAATTGGTGCGACGTATTTTTTTTCGTGGGGATTGGATGAAGTACCAAACCAAAGAGTCAGAATTCAGAATAAAAGAAACAGGTTACAGATGAATGTAGCAAAAGGAAAAGAGCTAATGGAAATATGCCGGAGCAAACACAAGGAAAAAAAATCAATAGGAACAAGGGCAAACATGTTGGAGAATAGATTCGACCAAATCTACAGAGGAAACATCTATAAGAAAATGAAGAAGGTAAAAACGTTAAAACATGTAGAGGAACATGGGGTGTTGGAAGAATCATTCATCTTTTCACCAGTGGGACCCACCCCACTAAGTAAACATCTACTTAACGAATCCAGAAATGTAATTACCTTGTAAAGGCCGATTGTACCCCTCACTTGTACTCATAGAATAGCCATCCCCCAAGGGGTATTTTGGTCACTTGTACATGCCTAGTAGCCTATAAATATCCAATGTATCCCTCATTTCAAGGAGAGCTCTCTTGAGCAATAAAGAAGCATATTCAAACTGGTGAGCCTCAAGGCTCCTCTCTCGAGAAGTAACCCCGTTGGCTCACCAATCAGAGTAAGGCGGTCCTCGGACCCCGCACTCAGATAAATCCTCGTGTCATTTTTTACTCTTGTGGACGATGGCCTATCAGACAACCGACGTCCAACCCCTCACTCATGTTCGGTTTGTACACCTACAACATTGGTGCCATTCGTGGGACCGTAGCTAATTGACGAAAGGCCATACCAAAAAAAATACTCTAAGTCCACGAAGCCTCCTCCGGCTCAAGAGGGCGATGATCTCATGGACAGCCCATCCGTTCTTTGGAGGAGCCCCAGCCGAGCACCCTAGTAAGAGATTAGGGCCATCCACCCCGCGATGGATAATGTCCTACATGCCCTGGAGCTCCCACACACATCCTTCTCCCTTGTGCGGGCCGATGAGAGGCCCAGCCAAGGGCGAGTAGTTCAAGGTGCCCTCGTAGCCAGAAGGCTAAGGATTCTGAGGCCAACCATCACCCCGGGACACACGATGTCCATGCGACGCGAGCGATGAAGGCCCACTCGAGTTGCCCCTAGCAGCTCTACTATCGGGGGCAGTCCTAACATACAAATCTCATTATGGACTCTCGAGACACTTTCCTCCATGGGATTTCACCCTCGTGGTGTGTAGGGTGCACGACCTCCACAGCTCTCCCGAAAAAAGTCCAATGTGGCTTGGGCGTCCGTCGCCTCCACCATGGCGGCTTGTGTCCTACTGGACCTAGGGCATGGGCGACAACTTGGGCCCAGTACCCAAGTTGATAGATGTGGTAAGGACTCATCCCCCTTAGACTCAGTCCTTGCACGCAAGAATGACCTCTAGGTCCCCGCACGCCTAGCACCATTGCTTGGCAAGGGTTAACCCACCTATGGGGGAAAAGGGCTCCATCGCCCTCACAAGCTTCTCTCTGATGCGCCGTTTGTCTCGAAGGATATGCCTCGGTAGGGCAGCCTCGTGTCCACGACTTCACCTACATGGGCTTCGCACTGATGTGTCGCCCGCTTTGAAGGTTGTGCCTCGGTGGGGGCGGCCTTACGTCTGTGACTTTGCCTTCACAGTTTCACTGACGGCGCTGCGCCTCGAAGGCTATGCCTCGATTGGCTAACCTTGTGTCCACGACTTCGCCTACACAAGCTTCACTCAGACGCACCCCCTACCTTGAAGGTTGTGCCTCGGTAGGGTGGCCCCAAGCATCGATGCCGCCTTTAGGAATGGAACAATAAAACCACCCCACACGAAGGGCCAACAAGAAGTGGTGATTTGGTACCCGCCCTAGCGTGGAGCACTCACACGATATGAAGCACAAAATAAGTCTAAGTCTTTAGGCGCCCATGTGCCTACCAAGCCAAAATTGGCTAAATCGTAGGTGCCCTTGCACGTGTTCCTCAGTCGTCGTGCCTCATGTTGCGCGTTGAGTCGAGTTGGCTAAATCTCAAGCGTCTGCATTCCCGTCAAGCCAGAATTCGGCCAAGTCTTTGGTGCCCTGGAAAGAACGCCCTGCTAAGTGCATGTAAAAAAGGATATTTAACAGGATACAAAACCTTAGCATTCTTCTTTGCCCCACAGGCGCCTTGCCCTGCTAAGTGCACGTAAAAAAGGATATTCAATAGGATACAAAACCTTAGCATTCTTCTTTGCCTTGAGGCGCCCTTGCGCCCACGGAGACGAGGGGCTAGTGTTGAGAATCCTACCACCTCCCGTCTAAAATACTCTATACTTGACGAGTGCACACAAGGCGTCGTGAGTCCTTTGCCCAGGTGTTTGGACACTAGCCCACTAGAAATGGTTCAAGGCCAATTGGATACTCGCACGCTACACACTCATGTTGCGTGGACATCTTCGCCTGTACCCTGCGCCTTGACATGTGGGCACCCAGCACACCCTGTTGCCACTCCAAGGGCCACGCCCCGACACCTCATCGCTCCAAACGCCCGGGGTGCCCCGATAAAGTGCCTCCAATCCTCGCGTAGGGCTCCTAAGGTTCTACACGCCCTGCCACACTCGGCGCTCGCGTATGGAAATTATTGCAGTTTGTCTTCTGCAGCCTTCAACTTGTCCTTAGTAGTCATCAATCTACCATCGTCTAACTACGAGGCCCTACGCTGAGCCTCCGCCACCGCCTCTTGGAACATCTCCTCTATGATATAAGGGGCTTCATCCCTGATGATGTTGGAGATGGAGGTGGCTCATGAGGCGCGTGTGAGCGGGCACCGCACCAAGCACCCTCGCCTTGCCTGCTGTGGCGCCTGCACCTAAGCGCCCCTACGCCCTTGCATGGTGCCGAAACCCACTTCGTTCAACACCCGAAGTACACTTGGCACTGGCGCATACACCTCCTCAGGCTGAAGCCCCATCCTCGTTCCACGCTGCACAACACCAGCCGAGGCACACCTTCGGCCAAAGCCCAGCCTTCTGCCGAAGCCCCCTCCGAGCCACACCACCACACACAGGCGCGCCACCCGAGGGGCCGTGTGAAATCCGAGGAAGAGGATGGAGCGAGAGAATCTTTGTTGCTACTACTCGTTTCTTTCCCATCTGTCTACTTTTCTCTAACCAACACACAATCGTTGCTAGTACTACTTCTTCCTCCTTGCTTTGTTCCCAATTTCACACCAAGTAAATCAACTCCTCCTTCTTCAGCAAGTACATCCCTTGACTCAAGCACCTCGGCGCCCTTGACCACCATCGGCTCTGCCTCCTTTGGCTCAAGCGCCCCACTTGCCACCTCCATCTTTGCCTCACCCACCTCTGTAGC
The DNA here is from genome assembly GCA_036346405.1 of Phyllostachys edulis. NCBI lineage: Eukaryota > Viridiplantae > Streptophyta > Magnoliopsida > Poales > Poaceae > Phyllostachys > Phyllostachys edulis. The sequence goes on from CM070554.1 coordinate 38,094,490, forward strand.
ACTTTGCTGCTCGCCTCCCGGCTTGGGTGGGGCTGGAAAAGCTCTTCGAGGCTCATGAGCCACTCGGCTCGAATCAAGCTCGGCTCGACTCGGCTCGGGCTCGCAATTATTCAAGCCAAGCCAAGCCTTGCTCGGCTCGCGGTTTTTCAAGCCAAGCTCAAGCCGCTCGTGGCGGCTCGCTTAACTCGTTGGCTCGTTGCCTCCCTCTATTATTTCTCCCGAGTCCTTGACTTCTAATTCTTCCCATTCCATTTTGTTGCCTCCTCTCATTAGTTCTTCCCCATTTCATTTCTTCTTCCATCCCTCCTCCACTCCCAATCTCTTCCTTGCCTTATCCACAGACCACTAGCCGAACATGCTTGAGAGTCCACCGTGCCTCCACCTCCTCCACTTGCCTCCCCTCCGCCTCCCCATCTCCACCCGCCCCTTGCCCAGCTCCACCCACTTCGTCATGTCATACTCATATAGTTCAATTTAATTGGTGCGATGAGTGTATATTGAAGGCTTCTTGAAACCAAATGAGTATTATTGCTAGTAGAGAAAACGATGGCGAGAACTTGACATGGAGAATTGATGACAATAGCATGTTAATGAACAACCTAAACTTGGCCACTTAAATGGATTCTTTCTTTGGTGTTAAGCTCACTTTAGGCAATGACAATGAACCAATGTTGACTTTGTTTTTGTAGGATCATTGGATGCTTTGGATGACAAGATGGCACCAATACGCCATGACATCGGGCCAAGATGACCTTTTATTTTGGAGTTTAGATTTTAGGCGTTATGTTGAACTCTTGTACATTAAGTGCTTAGTGCTTACTACTTAGCATAGATCCATGGACTATTATATGGATGATGGTTCAATGGATGGATATTATGTTATATGGACAATGGAGTTATGGGTTGTTATATATATGGAGTTATGGATTGTTAAATATTAAGTGTTAGTCTTTCAATTGAATGGATTATGAATCTATGGTGAATGCTTGTATGGATTATGGACTGCGTTATGTTTCGCGCGTCTTTCAATTGAATGGATTATGAATGAATGAATCTATGGTGAATGCTTGTATGGATTATGGTATTATGTTTACGGCTTTGTTTTATTGTTTATGATGATTGGATTATAAAAATAGGATGAATGATTCACATAATCACATTTTACCTCTGTTTCGACTTGGGGTCATTGGCTTGAGCGAGCTTTTGGTCCTCGAGCTTTTTCGAGCCGAGCCGAAATGGCTCTCGAGCTCGTTTTCCAAGCAGAGCCGAGCCGAGCAGAACCTACTTTGAACGAGCCGAACAGCCGGCGAGGCTCGGCTCGTTCACTCTAAGCTTGGGTGTGGCCCCACCTCGGCCACCTCCAACAAGCTTGCCGCCTCCGCTTGGCGCGGACCACCTCGGATGCCACTGCCACGGGGCCCTACCACTGGCATGGGTGCCCTTTCATTGGTGCCTGCGCTGGCCTCACAGTGCCACGCCACCGACGCCTGACGCCTTGCCACCGATGCCCTACCACCGACCCTACCAGGGGCCTTGCCACCTATGCCCCACTTCGGCACCCTATGCACGGCACCACTAGCGACCTACCAAAGCCAAAACCGGTGCCCTACCACCTCGACTCACCTTGCTGGCGCCAGCATCATGCCACCGTGTTGTGGACCACCTCGGCTACCTCTAGCTCAGCCCCGAGGTGCTTCGCTTGCTTTGCTTGGCAACGCCGTGCGCCCTGCGTTCTACATCCTTGGCACAAATTTCACTACACACCTCTAGAGTGCATTCCTTAGAACTATGACCCATTTCATTGCATTTGTGACATGGACCTTTCTGAACCTTAGGAGCAGCACTCTCAATATTAGCACCAAGGATTACCTCATGTGAGTTGTCTTTGGCTTGTGTGATAGTGTCTCTTGAGGACCTACCACCTATAGTGGGTGATTCTTTGGTTTGCAACACGCTTTGCCCTAACGAAACTTTGGTCCTGTCTTTTAGCGGGCATTGAATCGCTTGGTAACGCTTTGGCGTCGCCTGCTGAGATGTCAGAGGCCTGCGGCCTCGCTCTCAGGCGTCAACGCCTGCAGACCTGCTCTGGGTGTCAAGCGCCCTTCTCTTGGCGTCAAGCATGCATCCTATGACCAAGCGCCATGAAGTCTAGGCGCCCGAGCCTGATGACACCAGACGCCTCGGCACCACTCGCATGCATGTCATAGCCCCAAGTTAATTAATGATGGTTAGTATGCATTTCTTTAGAATGCATACGCTTTTGAAACTTTTGCATCATTTATTGCACTTGGAAAATCTTAATCAAAGATTGAACTATAACTTAAAAACAACTCTCCAAAAAAAACCGAACATGTCCAAATAAGTACCTTTGGGAAATAATTTATTTAAATACTATAATACTTACCTTGAATAAACATAATTTTTTCCCAAAATTTTTAGACACCAAGTTGACCTTGAGAAAATTCAAAACCCTTTCTTTTGAACCTTTTATTTGTGAATTAAAAACTCTATAAATAATACATGAGCAGTGGGTAGATAATTTTTTATGTGAGCTAGGTCATTCCAGAACCTCTCTGAAAAATTTTAGGATTTTAGGAATTTATTTTCTATTTTTAGACCACCGGTCAAAGTAGAAACTTTGTTTTGAATTCGGTCAAATGGTTTGACTCGAGCCCAACTCGCACCCAAACCGTCGCATCTTGACTCGATTGTGCCAACTAATCAGATTGACTGCACCACACAGCGACTGCGCCGCTTTGTGCCATTGCCAAACCGGGCCCGCTTGTCGATCCTTTCTTCCCCACGCCAGCGACGCTTTCTTTCGAACCTGGCGTCTGAAAGTATCTAGGCCCTCAAAGTTGATTTTGGTAATTAATGTCAACATTATGTTAAGGAATAACATATGTGCTAAGATGTGTTAAAGGTTAAGTCCCAATGATTGATTGATGACAAGGCTATTGGCAATACTAATGTGATGAAAAAAATGGACATGGATCAAGACAAATGTATTATATAGCCTAAGGACCATTTATAGTTTTTACCGTCTAGGTGTTTAGAGAAAAGACTGGGTTTATAGGATTGTAACACCCTGGCTAAGTGGAAGCCAAGATGTAACCTAGACTAACAAGCCAAATCCAAGACTACAAGTTCTTTAATCAATTTAACAACGAATGAAAGCTAGACAATGACTAAATATTTCTAGTAACAATGTGACATAAAGATTTTAGCAAGGGAATAAAATCAAAACCACAGTTATTACATCTCAAGAAGGATCATAAGCATCATGAATGTCATCCAACTAGATAGAGATAACATCTAATATTTGAAACTCTGAAGGAAACCATTGGAAGTAAAAAAAGACCTAATATTACATTAATTATTTCTAAAACCAAAGAAGGTAATGGAACTATTATTCTAGTAGTGGAGTGTGCAACAATATGATATGCATCCGTGAGCTACTTTTCTCAATGAATGTCATCCTCGATGGTCACCTAAACAATAAAAGCAAGAGTGAGTCTAAGACTCAGCAAATACAATTGAATATCATAGGAAACATCGAATCAAAGACATATCATTCTCCATATATCGAATACATAAGAAAATGCTATGCAATTGATGCAAGTATGAACATGCCATCCACTTCTCTTACGCATATACTGGGATAGCCGGTGAATACCGTCGGTGTTCACTCGGGCCCGCATTATCAAAATGCGGGATCAATGCCCGTATGAAGAATCTTTCATACGTGGATCTAGTTGCCCATATCGGAATGATGAGACTTGCCCATATTGGAATGATGGACTCTCAATACCCACTCTCGTGGGTGAGGCATGAATGATTGAAATGAAGGAAATGAAATGAATGCATTCTCTCATAGCAACAATTTGATATCACAAATGAACAGAATCATGTAAAGAATGGAAATACACATAATTCACAAGAAGTAATCATTTCATAAACATATAACTAGATTGAACAACATCCATACAAGACAATCTAACTTGTACTTGCCTTTCACGTTATGACAAGTTGGAAGGTAAAGAAGGCGAATCAAACCCAAGGTCACTCCGCCTACAAGGAATACTTTTCTCAAAACAAGTTTGACAAGATAAAACAACGCTATTCGCAATGCTCTTAACCACACTCCCAAAACCCATAGTTCAATTATTTAATCTATTCAACTATAACGATTTAACTAACGAAGAAACCAAAATTGGACAAAGGCCTTATAAAATACATATCTCCCATTCTACTTATCGTAAATAGGTATTTTTAGTCTCTTTGGAAATATTATGAAATTGTCTACAAAAATTTAGTTGGCGAGATCTCCTAATTCTGTCTTTAACTAAGTTTAACAAACAGATGAAAACCAACATCGAAAACTAACGAGACAATCTGGACAGCAGCAGTAGAACAGCTATAACTTTCATTTGGCTAACCCAAAAATTGTGTTCTTTAATATTCTAAAAAGCTAAGAGAATCTCCTACAAAAGTCTTGTTGGTGGAAAACCCTGATTCGGCCATTATCAATTTCTAATCTACCAGTTAAAAATGACTGCTATAACTTGAGAGAGTTTCAGGACAGCAGCAAAGAAATTAACATATCTCCCAAACTACAACACCAAATAATGCGATTTTAGATTCCATGGAAAGCTATTGACAAATCCCGCAATTCTTCAGGACATGATGAACCCTAATTTTGTAGTCATCAATTTCAAAACTACAGCACCACGAACAGCAGTTAAACGCGGTCTACTGCCCTAAATCAATCGCATGGAAACAAATTAATCACAAACATCAAAGAACCGAGAAGTCACCCTAGAAGATTGAGATGAAACCCCAGAAAATCCCCACAAAATCACCTTCTCCTCTTCCTTTCTTCTTCTTATCTTCTTCTTCTTGCTTTCCCTAGTTCTCCTTCCTCTTTGGTGGTTCCATCCTTCTTCCTCCATGGCAGCAAGGGCTAAGGGCGGTACTATAGGTGGTGGTGGTACTGTAGCAGAGATGTCAGTACTGTAGCATAGGCTAGGGTTTTGGTGACTTATCCCCCCTCCCTTGCCTTCAAGTGGGCTGCTGGCTTCCCGTGGGCCTTGGGCCTCTAAGGCCAGCTCATCCCCCCGCGACTATGGGTTGGTGGCCCAAAACTCTCTCAAATTCTGAACTTTAACTACTACACTCAAATTTCTTAATTCCAAATTATTAATATTTAAGCGGGATATTACAAGGATAAACACCTTACTGTAAAGAGGGATCATGGCTAGTAGCTCGAGAGACTATTTTTGTGCTATAATGATCAACTAGGGTTCATGTATTACTTTGATTTGAGCTTCTGGAAAACTGTTTTGAAAATCGGCATGACCGCAAGTGATAGGCGGTACTACCACAGGTCAGTAATATCTATATTTGCATAGCAGTACGTATTTTCTAGAGAGCATGTTTTTAAGTGTTTTTTATCCTCTCTAAAAATCAGAACGACCGCATTTCATCTGCGGTACTACCGCAGGTCGTTACTACCGATATTTATATGGCGGTACGTAAATTACAGAGAGTGTATTTTTGGGAGTTTTTGAGCTCTCCTGAGAATCGGTATGACTGCATGATCTGAGCGGTAGTACCGATATTTACATGGTGGCACGTTTTTTTTCCAGAGAAGGTGTTTTTGTGTGATTTCTTGAACTTTGGAAAACGGTAGTTCCATTCTAGCCGAGCAGTACTACCGCACTGCGGTAGTACCGATTTCTAGTTGGCGGTAGTACCACAACTTTATTTTGTAACGGCTAGTTCAGAGCATTAAATGCTACTGTTCTGACCGTTGAGCAAAAATCGGTAGTACCGGGTTCAACAACGGTACTACCGCAAATCCAGATTTTTTCAGGAAAGTGGATGTAATGACTAGATTTGTTGTTGAGTGGTATAAATACCCCACCTGCCTTCTAGCGGCAACTCTTGAGACTATTGAGCATTATACTCTTGTATCGAACTCTTTTGAGCTCATATACAGTCTTCAACTATTCATTTGCTTTGATTTCTTATTCTTGAGGTGGTTGAGAGCATTGAAGTGTATTGATTCATTAGTTGATCATTTAGGAAATTGTAGTTCCTCAAGCAAAACTCGTGATCTATTACTCTTGGTGTTTGCCAGCACCTAGACGGCTTGGAGGAAGGAATTGCGCGGTGATCTCTTCAAGGAGATTGTGAAGAGTCCCGACAAGATTGTGATTGGTGTTGTGCTCACCAACTCCGAAGCAGAGGAAGAGCAACTCTAGTGATCGAGGGTTGAGACTTAATTCGTGGAGCCGGCTTGATTCATTCAAGTTTCCTCAATGTGGATTAGTGAAGACCCATACTTGATACTACTGAGAAAAACTTCATTGTCTTCATTGTGGTTTACTCTTGTCTTTACTACTTCCACATTTACATTTCTAGCAATTTATTTGTGTAGAATTACCTAGATAGAATTGTATTTAGTTTTGACTTTAGTTCATTATTGTCTTAAAATGCTTAGTAGTTCGTTCATTACATTTGTACTAGGAGGCTTTGTTAAGACAATCTTTTTAAAAATTTTATTTAGTAAAAGAATTTTAAAAACCTCCTATTCACCCCTTCTAGTCGGTTATCCTTGATCCTACAAGTGGTATCAAAGCTTGGTCTCTCTAATTTTAGACTTAACCATCTAGGAGAGAAATGATGGCTAGTGAGGGAATGTCAATAGGCAAGGCACCTTTATTTGTTGGATCAAATTATGCTTATTGGAAAATTAGAATATCCATTTATTTAAAGGCCATGAGCCCAAGCATATGGAGAATTGTTGGTGTGGGTTTCGTTATGGCACTTGATTCCACACACCCCATGAATCTTGATGATTGAAGCTCTCACCTCAATGCTCAAGCGATGAACGCTCTCTTCGGAGCTTTAAACGCGAGTGAGTTCAATCTAGTGAGCAATCTTGAAACCGCTCATGAGATATGAACTACGCCTCGAAGTCCGTGAGGGCACATCCACGTTAAAGAAACCAAATTGCATAGGTTTAGGATCAAATATGAAACATTTACAATGTTGCATCATAAAAATATCAACGAGATGTATTCTCGCCTAAACAACATTGTAAATGAACTCAAGGGCCTAGGCACTAACCTTTTGATGTTGATATTGTGAGAACAATGCTTAGGACTCTATCAGAGAAATATGAGACATTGGTGGCTCTATTTCTCAACTCTCCCGAATTTCCAAGTATGACGTCAACCGGACTCTTGGGTAATCTCATTACAAATAAGTTATACAATAAGGACAAGAAAGAGCTTTTGGAGTCATCTTCCTCAAAGACAAAGATTACTGCTTTCAAGACGAAAACGGAATCAAGTGAAGAATCGAAGAATGAAGAAGAAGACTCCGAAGAAGAATTTGCTCTCCCTGTGAGGAGAATAAAGAAATTCATAAGAAGACGTCCATATCGAAGCTTTAATTTTGACAAGAGCAAGAAAGGACAATTCTCAAATGACAACAAGCGCTATAGCAATATTCGTTGCTATGAGTGCGAAGAAAAGGAGCACATTGCCTCTCATTGCCCCCAATAAGAAGGATGATAAGGCAAAATCATCAAAGAAAAAGGAATACAACGACAAGAAGAAGATTATCAAGAATCTTCATAAAGATGGATGAATGAAACTCACATTAGGGAATGGGACTCCGACGAGGAGTATTCAGACTCCGACTCCGATGATGAAGGATCCTTCAAGAAAAGAGGACTTGTCAGCATCGCCATCATGGAAGCGTTGTCACTTTTCTCCACTCCTACTTACCTAATGGCAAAAGGAGATAAGGTAAAATCCATTAATGAAAATGAACATTCAAACGATGAATTAATGGATATGCTTGAAAAATTAAATGAATATCTTGGGAAAGAGAAGTCAAAATTTAAAGTCTTGAAGAAGGAGTACATCTCTTTAAAAGACTCTTATGAGGAGCTAAAGGAAGCTCATAATTCTCTTTTCTTAAAAGATATTGAAAAATCTCATTCAAATGTTGGAATTACTTGCAATTTGATGAATGAGATGCCTAGAGTAGAAGTTACTTCAAATGCTATATCAATGTCTAGTGCTTCTACATCATGTGAGGATTTGTTATCTATGTCATGTTACTCTAAAAATGATTCAATTGCTGATATGGCTAATACATGTGATCTATTGCTTGTTGTTGAAAACCATGAATTAAAAGAGCAAGTCACCAAGTTAAATAAGAGCTTGAAAAAGATGCTTCAAGGGTAAAGTAACCCTTGACAAGCTATTGAGTAAGCAAAGGTGCTCATTTAACAAGGAAGAACTTGGGTTTATTCCCAAGAAAGGTAAAAGCAAGTTTACAAGACCGTAAGGTTTGTAAAAGAGAATGATAAATATTGCAATAAATGCCTTAATATAGGTATTTGTCTAATGCATGCTCTATTGCTAGTACTATATCTTATGGCATATATGATTCTTACTACATGCTTAGAAAATCCAAGGATATCAAGGTAGTAGTAAAGTTTTGGGCACTTCAATTTTAGGTGCCAAAAAGAATGCTATCGGGTGCCCAAAACCTTGGTCACTAACCTCCAAGGATCCAAACAAATTTGGGTATCTAAAAAAAATTAATTCTTGTTTTGTAGGTGAACTACAAGACCGGTGAAAAATATTGAGTACTTGATAGTGGGTGCACTCAACATATGACCGGCGATAGAAAAATATTCATCACACTTGAGAATGGAAAATGAAATGACAAGATCACATTTGGTGATAATAGCAAAAGAAATGTAATAAGATTGGGTAAAGTTGCTATCTAAAATGACATTTCCATTTCTAATGTTTCCTTAGTTGAATCACTAAATTTCAATTTGTTATCTGTTGCTCAAATATGTGATCTTGGCTTAATTTTCTCATTCTATAATGAAGGTGTTTCACTTTCAAATAAAAAGGATAATTCTTTAGTTTTCAAAGGATTTAGATTTGGAAATCATTATTTGGTTTATTTTTCTTCAAATTATTAATGCTTGAAAACTTTTTTAATTGTAAGAACCTCTTTGGGTTGTCTTTGGCATAGAAGGCTAGGCCATGTTGGTATGATTTAACTTAAAAAACTTTTCAAACATGATGTGGTTGTTGGTTTGAAAGATGTGATGTTTGAGAAAAATAGACTTTATAGTGCTTGTCAAGCCGGTAAACAAGTCGCAAATTCTCATCATTCCAAATGTATCATGCCAACATCTAGACCATTAGAATTCTTACATATAGATTTGTTTGGGCCAACAACCTATAAGAGTATCGGGGGGAAATAGCTATTGTTTAGTCATTGTGGATGATTACTCTAGATATATATGGGTATTCTTCCTAGATGATAAAGGCGAAATCTCGGCATTTTCAAAAGTTTTGAAAAATGGCTCAAAATGAATTTGATTTTAAAATTAAAAAATCCGTAGTGATAATGGTTCGAGTTTAAGAACACTAAAATGAAGATTTTATGATGAACTTGAATAAAGCATGAACTTTCCACAACTTACACTCAAGCAAAATAGAGTTGTAGAAAGGAAAAATCAAACATTAATTGAAATGACAAGGACAATGCTTGATGCATATAATACTTCCAATAGCTTTTCGGTGGAAGCAATTAATACCGCTTGTTATGCCATAAGTCATCTTTATTTGCATCGTCTTTTGAAAAAGTCTTCTTATGACCTTCTTATCGAAAGAAAACCGAACATCTTTTATTTTCGTGTCTTTGGTTGCAAATGCTATGTTTTGAAGAAACATGTTCGTCTTTCAAAATTTTCTAGTCGATGCGATGTTGGATTTCTTCTTGGATTTTTATCAAATAGCAAAGCTTATCGTGTCTTCAACAAAAAAATCCGGTTTAGTTGAAGAAAAACATGATGTTAAATTTGATGAGACTAATGGCTCTCAAGAAAAGCATGAGAATTTGGATGATGTAGGTGATGAAGTCTTCAGAAAAGCCATGGAGAACATGCAAATAGGCAACATCAAGCCTAAAAACGATCCAAATGATACATCCTCTACTCAAGTCGAACACCCTTATTCTTCAACGTCAAGACAAACTCAAATTGAAGAAGAACAAAACAAGGAAGATGATCAACCATCCAACCTACCGCCAAGAATCCATAATGCAATTGCAAAGGATCATCCAATAGATCAAATATTGGGATGTAAGTAAGGGTGTCCAAACTTGATCTCGTGTAGCTTCTTTTTGTGAACAATACTCTTTTGTCTCTTCTATTGAGCCAAAACATGTAGAAGAAGTACTCGATGATCCGGATTAGGTGAATGCAATGCATGAAGAACTAAATAACTTCATCCATAATGAAGTTTGGACATTGGTGGATAGACCTAAGGAACACAACGTAATCGGTACAAAATGGATGTTTAGAAATAAGCAAGACGAATGCAGAATGGTTGTGACAAACAAAGCAAGATTGGTCGCTTAAGGTTTTTTTCAAGTCGAAGGTTTGGATTTCGGTGAAACTTTCGCTCCCGTAGCTAGACTTGAGTCAATAAGGATATTACTTGATTTTGCATCATGCTTTGATATTAAATTATTTCAAATGGATGTTAAAAGTGCTTTTCTAAATGAAAAAATATCCAAACTTGTATTTGTTGAACAACCACCCGGTTTTGAAGATCCTAAGAATCCAAATCATATCTATAAACTCTCCAAGGCGCTTTATGGTCTTAAGCAAGCTCTTAGAGCTTGGTACGAATGCCTTAGAGATTTTCTAGTTTCAAAAGGATTCAAAGTGAGAAAAATTGATTCAACCTTGTTTACTAAACTTTTAGATGATAATTTCTTTGTATGTCAAATTTATGTTGATGATATTATCTTCGGGTCTACTAATCAAGATTTTTGCAAAGAGTTTGGTGATATGATGTCTAGAGAATTTGAAATGTCTATGATCGCAGAACTTAGCTATTTCCTTGGACTTCAAATCAAGCAACTCAAAGATGGAACCTTTGTGAGTCAAAGAAAGTATGCAAAAGACTTGATCAAGAGGTTTGGCATGAAATAAGCAAAACCCATCAAGACTCCCATGGCAACCAACGGTCATCTCGACCTTAATGCGGGAGGTAAACCGATAGATTTAAATCTTTATAGATCTATGATTGGTAGTTTGTTTTATCTTACCGCATGTAGGCCCAATATAATGTTTAGTGTTTGCATGTGTGCAAGATTTCAAGCATCACCAAAAAAGCGTCATTTGGTGGCCATAAAAAGAATTCTAAGATATTTAAAGCGTTCTTCTAGCATTGGCTTATGATATCCCAAGGGTGCAAAATTTGATTTAATTGGATATTCTGATTCGGATTATGCGGGTTGCAAAGTGGATAGAAAAAGCACTCCAGATAGTTATAAATTCTTAAGGAGATCTTTAGTATCATGCTCATCCAAGAAGCAAAATTCCGTAGCCCTATCCACTGCCGAAGCCGAATATGTTTCTGCGGGTAGTTGTTGTGCTCAATTGCTATGGATGAGATTAACATTGATGGATTATGGAATTAAATTTGATAATATGCCTCCTTTATGTGATAATGATAGTGCCGTAAAGATTGCAAATAACTCGGTCTAACACTCAAGAACCAAGCATATAGATATCCGACACCATTTCTTGAGAGATCATGTGGGCAAAGGACATATCAATATTAGCCACATAAGGACCGATGACCAATTAGCCGATATTTTCACCAAACCATTGGATGAGAGCCTCTTTTGCAAGTTGAGGAATGAGTTAAATGTCATAGACCTTTCAAATGTTGCTTGAAACTCATGCCTCATATTATTTGCTCTCATTTGGATTTCATTGAGGTATTTATGAAACTATTTCAAAAGTCCTATAAAAATTCCCTATTTTGATAACAACTATGTTAATTGGAGTTATTATTACATATCTCATGCATAACGATCATAGAAATTATTTTTGAGTGATTATTATAAATGATCATTTGCATTCAAGTTCAGCTCTTGCAATTTTAGGCAAAACGGTAATACCCTGTTTTAACGCCGATACTACCGCTGCCCGGTAATACCTCACTTCAACGGCAGTACAACCGTTTCAGTTGGTGGTTCCAAAAATGGTTATGGCTAAAACCTTATCTACGGTCCCTCTCTCTCTCTCTTTTAGTCATACCGACGCTTCTCCAAAAATTGCCAATTGTCTCTCTCTATTGTGTGAAGTTTTCTTGGATTTATTGGTTGAAATCGATTCTAGCACTCTCTTCTCATCTAATCCCTAAGGTATTTGCCTTTGATTCATTCTCTTCTTCATCCTTTTGACATTTATTCCTTTTTAGTGTTTGAATCAAAATGTACATGCATGAATCAATTTCTCTTGGAAAAATTGGTAGTAATTAGTGTTTGATGACTTATCATGTCTATTCCATGGATTCATTCATGTCAAACACTAGTTAGAATCAATATCGAAAGATTGCCCTAAAAATTCTGGAACTGTGGTACTACTGCTTCGTAGTCGTCGGTACTACCGACTTGCGGTAATACCGGATATCAACAACAGTACTACCGCTGCAGAAGAGAAAAAAATGATTTAATCATACTATTTTGCATCAATTCTATACTAATTGTCGTTTCTTGTCTTAGCAATCATACCAAGGACAAAGAGACCATCTCTTCACAAAGGGGCCACTCCCGACGGAGATCCCAAAGAACGCTACGACCCTCCAGCCTCTAGTGCTGGACCTTCAAGAAAGGCAACATCAAGAAGATCTCCAAAGGATGATACACTACTATAAAAATACTAATACTGGACGCCTGATCACAAACGATTCATCGAAACCGTCTGTATTAAACACAATCACAGACGGTTTTTGTTTAGCGACCGTCTGTGTTACTTTCCGCGCTAAAAACTGTCTGTGAAGAGTAATATCACGACGGTTCATGTTGAAAACCGTCTGTGAAGTTTCACAGACGGTTCTGACAAAAAATCGTATGTGATATTAGGTAATATCATAGACGGTTTTTTTTGTCAGAACCGCCTGTGATACTTCACAGACGGTTTTCAACATGAACTGTTTGTGATATTAACTGACAAAAAACCGTATGTGATATTGGGTAATATCGCAGACGGTTTTTTGTCGAAACCGCTCTGTGATACTTCACGATGGTGTTTAACATGAACCGTCTGTGAAATTACCTCTTCACAGATGGTTTTTGTTGAAAACCGTCCATAATAATTAACTCATCACAGACGGTAAAGTGTACATAGCTCCCCAACAGAGTTTTATTGATCTCCATCTCTGGCGCTACGGTAACCATGGGAGATCTTCAAGCGCAGTGAGTCCATCGCTACTCCGTGCCCGGTTTGAGTATCGCCTCACATCATTGAGCCCGCGATCGTATGGTCCATTTCAGCTATTGTCGCCCACGCCGAGCTGTCACCGTGGACCTCTCTGTCACTGCTGCCGCCATTGACGCCAACTCTTCTCCGATGAGCCCTCGACCCCACCAAAGTCGATTTCCCCACCTATATGTCCCCTTAAAGCTATGCATGTTCTTGGTTTCAGTTTATTTCCACCGAGAAGACCTACCACCGAGGAGCTTGCCGCCGTCGCCTCTGTTCACCGACGACCAGCCGCCTTGGACCTTCCCTGACTTCATTGACACCGTCCTTGTGATCGAGGTGAGCTACTGAAGCACAAGCATCCTTTAATTTGAGTAGTTTCAGGCATTTACGCCGGAATCGCTAGTAAAGCCCATGGCGCCGCCACGGGACATCACTGTCAGTTCGCCTCAGTGACCTTAGGGCCTCGAGCCACGACTATTAGCAATGCGATGTCACCCTGAGCCCAATTTGAGCTTCAAATCCTACTGTTTTTAATCATTTAGTTAATAAACTAACGAGTCTATGACATGTGGGACCGCTATAGATTTTATAAATAAAATCATGAAATAAAAAATGAGTCACTGACAAGTAGGGCCCACATGTAAGTTAATAAAATCCGAAAAAATATAAAAATGAAAAAAATCCACATGCAGTCCAGAGAAAAATACGCTTTCTCTGTTGGGAAGCGTAATTAAGCCTCAGAAAATATGCTTTCGAAGTCACCCTTCTATTTATTTTTAGGGTTTTCAATACGAACCGTGTGATGGACCGAAGCTGGATGTACGCTGAAAACCGTGTGAGTGGAGAGTACATTAATGGCGTGTCGCTTTTACAAGAGCTGCCAAGGAGGATATGTTGAATAAGGGGGCGGAATATATGTGTACTGTCCATACATTGACTGCGAGAATATGAAGATGTTTAAGAACCGAGCGCAAATTGAAGCACACTTGATTCGAAGGGGTTTCAAAAAGGGTTATACATGTTGGACCAGTCACGGTGAAGAGCATATTATACAGGAAGTCAACGATATACCACCGGATGATGTGGATTGTGGTTCCGATTCGGGTAGGCTGAACGATGACAATCTAGATCAAATACTTTACGATGTAGAAGGGAACTGTGATGAGAGGGAGTATGTTAAATTCCGAGGCTTGACGGAGGACTTGGAGAAACCTTTGTTCCCAGGCTGCAAGCCGGAATACAAAAGGTTGTCATCCGTGCTTGAACTGCTAAAATTGAAGGCAAGCAACGGTTGGTCCGACAAGAGTTTCACGGGGCTGTTAGGTCTCTTAGCGGATATGCTTCTAGAGGGAAACGAGTTGCCCAAAACCACCTACAAAGCCAAGAATGTTCTTTGTTCATTGGGAATGGAAGTAGAAAGAATACATGCATGTTCGAACGACTGTATCCTCTACCGTAACGAGTATACAAACATGCATATATGTCCGGTGTGCAACGCATCCCGATACAAGCGTAAGAATCAATCAGATGATGATGAGAGAATCGAGGTGAAGAAAGGACCTTCTGCTAAGGTGACGTGGTATCTTCCTATAATTCCCCGTTTGAAGCGGTTTTTTGCGAACCCAAAGAATGCAAAACTGCTGCATTGGCACTCAGAGGAGCGTAAGAATGACGAAAAGCTAAGACACCCTGCTGACTCCGCCCAGTGGAGAAACATCAATAGGAGGTTTGCAGACTTCGGTGCGGAACCAAGGAATATAAGGTTTGGATTGAGTACAGATGGAATGAATTCTTTTGATAACATGAGCAGCCGACATAGCACTTGGCCCGTGACGCTCTGTATCTACAACCTTCCTCCTTAGTTGTGTATGAAGCGGAAGTATATTTTGCTGTCGATACTTGTCTAAGGGCCGAAGCAACCTAGGAATGATATTGATGTGCACATAGCACCATTGATGAAAGATCTAAAAATGCTGTGGATTGAAGCGGTACATGTATGGGATGCGTACAAACGAGAGAACTTTAATTTACGTTCCTTGTTGTTCTGCACCATAAATGATTATCCAACCCTTGCTAACCTGTTAGGCCAGAGTACAAAAGGGGCCAAGGCCTGTACTCACTCGCGTAAAACCGTGTACATGCGTCACCGTAGGTTCCTTCGGAGGGCTCACCCATACCGTAGGATGAAGAAACAATTCGACGGAGAGAAGGAGGATAGTTCAGCTCCAAGGTATTTAAGCAGAAAAGTGGTCTATGATATCGTTAAGGATTTAGATGTTGTGCTCGGAAAGGGGCGTAAATTGAGGATCCGTGAGAAGAACATCTGGAAGAAGAGATCAATATTTTGGGACTTACCTTATTGGGAGCACCTAGAAGTTCGCCACTACATCGACGCCTTGCACGAGAGAAGAATATATGTGATAGCTTGATTGGTCTCTTCTTGAACATTCGTGACAAAACAAAGGATGGTGTCAACACACGGCTTGACTTAGTTGATATGGACATCACACCGAGTTAGCACCAACAAAGACCGATAAAGGACTTAACGCACCTTCCCCGCTTGTTACACTCTGTCCAAGGCCGAGAAATCGAATCGTGCGATTTTGCATGGTGTGAAAGTTCGTCCTTACATTCGCCAACATGAAGAAACTTGTTTCAAAGTGGAAGGTTTGAAGTTAGTTGGCATGAAGTCTCATGATTGTCATGTGTTGATGACACAAATGCTCCCTGTTGCAATTAGAAGTATTTTGTCGATTAAGGTCCAAGAGACAATCATGAGGCTGTGTTATTTTTTTTAACACAATTGCTTTGAAGGTCATCGATCCCGAAGGACTAGATGCTCTACAAGACGAGGTGGTGACGACTCTATGTGTCTTGAGATGTATATCCCTTCGTCGTTTTTCAATATCATGGTCCATCTCATTGTTCACATTGTGAGGGAGATAAAGATGCGTGGGCCCGTGTTCCTACGTAGCATGTACCCATTCGAGAGGTTCATGGGAATTCTCAAGTCCTATGTATGGAATCGATCTCGGCCGGAGGGCAGCATCGTCGAAGGTTATGCAACCGAAGAGGTCATTGAGTTCTGCATCGATTACATGGCTCAGTTCGAACCGATAGGTGTGCCTCGATCTCGCCATAAGGGGAGGCTCGAGGGTATAGGGACCATCGGAAGGAAAGCAATCACTCTAGATTTGGATGCGTATGCTCAAGCCCATTTTACGGTCTTGCAACACATGGCTGAAGTGTCTCTGTATATCGACCAGCACAAGGACGTGCTTCGGCAACAGAATCTAGAGAGACCGGATGTTTGGATCACGAGATAACACAATAGTCAGTTCAACCAATGGCTGAAGGAGCGACTCGCTAGGAGCTTATCAAGTGATATGCTGACATGGTTGGCAAAAGGGCCAACATTTACAGTGGTGACATGGCGAGGATACAACATAAATGAGTACATATTCTATACGCAGGCTCAGGATATAAAGAGCACTAACCAGAACAGCGGTGTCCGCATAGATGCATTCAGTACCAATGGGCTGAGGAGCTCCTACTATGGGCTCATAGAGGAGATATGGGAGCTCGACTACATGCTTTTCAAGATCCCCCTATTTCGGTGCCATTGGGTCCATCTCCTACAGGTGAAGGTCGACAAGTATGGCGTCACTACCGTGGACCTCAAACGTGTCAGATACAAATACGAACCATTCATACTCGCTAACCAAGTTGTTCAATTCTTCTATGTAACCGACCAGGCAAATAAGAAGCGCCACGTAGTTCTTCATGAAAAAAGGAGGATTGTCGGAGTTGAGAATGTAGTGGACGAGGAAGAAGACAATCAATTTGATGAGTTGCCTCCTTTCGAAAACGGCATAAGGGTCGAGGAAGAACAACGTGAAGAAACTAGCTACATACGCGTCGATCATCATGAAGGGCTAATTTTTAAAGATTAATTGAACAATATATGTGTGTATATGTATGTTCTGATGAATGGTTAATTTTAGTTCATTTGAGTTGATTGATTTGTACTGTGAAATGGATGTGCTTGTTTCTGAAATGAATGTGAATTGGATGTATATACATGTACTTGCTGTGTTTTCTGCTTTTTTTCAAAGGGCATGGCTGGCATTTCCTGAGGCTAGCCAATAAACAGAAATAGATTAACCAATATAAAATAATATCAGAGACGGTTTCATTTACAAACCGTCTATGATTTTATATCACAGACGGTTCCTTGGTAAAAACCGTCTGTGATACATCATATATCACAGACGATTATTGATTGGAACCTTCTGTAATACATCATATATCACAGATGGTTATTGATTGGAACCGTCTGTGATACATCACATATCACAGACGGTTCTATTTTAGAACCGTATGTGATGTCCATCCCTATTTATATTCGAACTCTAGGGTTTGCCCGCGCTCCCCACTCAAACGATTAAGTTTCTCAACTCCTCCCTCCTCCCCCGAGCCCGTCGCTGCCTCCTCCTCGAGCCCGGCGTGACTCCTCCCCCAAACCCATCGCCGCCGTACTCGACGCCGCCTCCTCCTCGAGCCCGGCGTGCCTCCTCCCTGAAGCCCGTCGCGCCTCCTCCCCCAAGCCAGCCACCTCATCCCCTCCCCTGAGCCCAGCGCGCCTCCCTTCGACGCCGCTCTGCTGCTCCGGTGCTGCTTTGTAACATCCCGATTTTTAGAATCCAGATGTTAATATTTAATTTGGTGATCTATTAGACATTTGACTAGGTTTTAAATTTTTTTTTCGGTATTAATCAAAATGTTGCTTTGAAAATCAAATTGAATTAATGAAAAGGTTGCATTTTATAAGACCTAATTGTTTGAAAGACTATGTCAATATATATATATATATATATATATATAAAATTAAAATTTATTGTATTGATCTCTTATTTTCACATGCATTTCAAAAATCATACTATGATGCATGCATTAGTATCATCGTTTTATTTTTCGACTCGACCAATCAAGCTAAACGCCACGTGTTCCATCTTTTCCGGTCATCTCCTTTTTTTCCTTCCTCGCTAACTCCTTTCGCTTCTTTCCTTCTAATCTCATCCAAAACTCAAAACCGAGCCATGCATGTCATACCATCGCGATCGTTATCGCACGACCAATCCATTTCGCAATTCGATTTCGCATGCATGGCGCTTTGAGCGAATTCAAAAGAGAAAAAGAAATAGCGAGATAAAACAACCTGCGTGTTTATTCTTTTCCCTAACTTCTCTTCGCAATCACAACCAAAAATCAAGAATCCGACAATGCATGTTATACCGCTATGATCGTTGTCTCGAGGGCTTTCCATTTTAGCGTTTAGTTTGCGATGCAAAGTCGTTGGAGCCTGCCGGAGAAAAGAGGAATGACCGTACTGCTATTCTTCTTCCGAGTAAACAGGAACTTCAAAGATTTTTAGAGAGCATCACACTATGGATAAATTCCTAAAAATTTTACCTAAGTACCAACATCATGTCAGGTACCTCCCCTAAAAATTTCATGATTTTTGGAATTAAACTTCTTTGCCCAAATATTCTTTAACTCTCTCTGCCCATTTCTTTATTGCTGTCCACTATTCATCCGATTTTTTTTTCTCCCAGCCGAGAGACACCACTGCCATTTCTTTAGTCCAGCCACTGCCAACCTTTTTATTCCAGCCGAACACACAATAGAACAGCCACCCCACTCTTTCATTCCTGGTTTCAAGGGAGCACCACAACCACCATCTATTCTCCATTTGCAATTCTTTAGTTCCAACCTTGTCACAGCCGAAACCATCCATCCCTATTTGTTCAAATCCCAGCAGCACCATCCTCTGCCATTTCTTTTTCCCCTGGCCGAACCAACCAAATCCTGCTCACTCCATGTAGACAAAAACCAAAGAAGGGTGAAAGCACCAGCTAGCAGTTTGTGTGAGGAGATTTGAGAAAGGCTGCCAACCCCATGTCACCTTTTCTCCAACCATTGTCCCAGCCGAGAGCCTCTTTGCCATTCTCTGCCATGCCATTTTCTATTCCCCAAAACACAACAGACCACTACAGCCATTCACTTCTTTCTTCCTCACTGCCTTTCTTCTTTCCAGAACAAGAACAGCAAGCCTGAACACTAGTCATCTTCCACACTTCTCTCCTTCAAATCCCTACCTAAAACCACAAAACAACCAATGCATGTTATGCAGCCTTGATCCTCATCGCAAGAGCCATCCATCCATCCAAGTAGTTCTCACATGCATGAAGGTTTGCACAGTTTGGAGAAGGGAAGGAAGAAGTGGTAGAGCAGTGCGCTACAGGAGGAGCAGTTGGGGGGGAAGCTCATTGCAGCAAATGGGGAAGAGGTTGCGGCAGTCCGAAGCAACAGCGCCATGGAGGAGGTGGCCAAGCAGCGGGCGCAGCAGCCCGGCAGCGGTTCCAGTGCGCCTGCAGTTTAGGGAGCAAGAGCTAGCAGCAGTAGCAGCAGTGGCTCGGCAAGGCAGCCGAGCTGAGGGCACGGCCAGCACACGGCAGCCCCGGTTGCGGCAGCGAGCGGTCGGCGGCGCAGGCGAAGGGCCGAGCTGGGTCAATAGTGTTTCCAAGTTGAAGTCGTTGGACTAAGAATGGGTTTGTGTGTCTTAATCAAACGGGTGAGTCTTCTGCCACTTTTCTAGTATGTAATATCATACATACGTGGGATTTGAAGAAAACATGTTCTAATGCTTGAGTTGGCTACCTGTGGACTGGAGCCATCCAGAGGTGAAGCCGGCCTCGACGAGTTAGCAGCAGGTGGTGCAAGGCTGTGGAGCGGCAGCGAGCGTGGGCCAACACTTGACGGCGGTGTGGAGGTGTCGGCCGATAACGCGGCGCATGCATGCGCCCGTGCATGCATGCAGCGGCGCGGCGACCCGAGCGAGGTGAGGCGACTTGATGTGGCGGCGCCGATGCGAAGCGGGACAGGGACGACTACGGTGAACGTGGATGCAGAACCGAGAAGACGTCGTCCGGCGACGATATGCACACCTAGTGCCGGGGTAAAATCTTTAATGTTATTTTTGTGACCGCGCTACGATAGTAGTCGTGTATGTTGCTTCTTAAGTCATGTGCATGTCATCTATTTATACATGTTTAATTATAAAAATAATTTGGTAACTTAAGACAGGTTTAATTCTCCGGTTAGGTCGTATTTGTGTGTAGAAGTGATTATGTATCGATATATTGGTGAAATGCATGTGTTATTCTCGTAGATGCTAGGTATATATATATATATATATATATATATATATATATATATATATATATATATATATATATATATATATATATATAGGATCGGATCGGAGGATATGATTTTGGAGTCACATGGAAAATTGGTGGTGACTTTGGATAATACGTTAATTGGAGATTTTTCTTCATGTTGGATTAGTAATTTTAGGAGATGGGACGTATAAGAATCTTATGATTTATTACTTGATGGATAGCTCTTGTGACGATATTGAATGAGATATGGAGGTTGACTCGAATAATTTATTTAATCATGAGTAGATTGATGGGATGTCTTAAGTAATAGCTATGTAAGTCATTTATGCTAGATTTGGGTGATAGTAGAATGAATGATTTGATTTCGGATAACTAATTGGATTGCCATGCAATTAATAGATAAGTCCTTTTGTGCCGAGTTGGTGAATTTGTACTCTCTATTGGATTAGTAGATAAATGATTAATAGTCGATCGGTAAGGCGTATATGTGATTGGATTGGTAGTTGTCATACACAACTAGTCCGGTGAGATGGATGTAAGTTGAATTATTAGTGAGCTATTAAATATTGGATGTGATATTAAATTGTAAAGCTCTTTAGGTACGGTAAGTCAAATAAATCTCGATCGGTGGAAATTTTGGTGTATACGAATATAAATTGCCGAAGAAATACTAGTAGAGCTAGATAGTTAGTATTAGCTTAAATGATATATCAGAAAATGATTGATGAATTTAGTCATGGTAATATGCTTATCACTTGGTGGATTTCATATAACTACTAGATGGATTGTGTAGATGGAAGTCTATGAGTCCGGAATTATTTGTTGGATTGACTACCTTGATTATGCCTTAGTGAAGGTTAGTATGGGATTTAGATCAAGATATGAGAATATGATCAGCGGGTGTTATGCATGTGATGGGATTCAACACCGAAGAATTGGTTAAGTCAATGATATTGAGAATATTAGATTTGCCGATAGATGTTTTACTTTAGGAATTAAATAGAAAATGAAAGGAAATACTTAGGCCTCATTTGTGGTGACAGAGGCTAGGTTAGCATGTGTGCAAAAATTATTAAATGATTTGGAAAAAATTCGGAATACAATTATTTTTGCACTAAAAATGCTTTTAACTTTAAAAATTCATAACTATTTCATAAAAACTCCAAATAGGATGAACCAAGTTATTTTGGTCTTATATTAATATTCTCTATCCATCCATATAATCCTCATCCTCACCACTGCTCTACAAATTTTGGCCAAATAATTAAATTAAGTGAACAGTAACCAAATTGAATTAAATTGGAATTTCCTAAAAACTGATTTTCAAACCTTCATAACTCTCACATACTAAGTCCAAATGGAATAATCCTTTCACCTAAAATCATCTAAAATCATCATCTAGCTACTGTATAAAATTCAAGCATTTTTGAGCACTTTGATTTTTCGGCTTTTCTCGATGTTTATTCGATATCGTCTTTCTATAGATTCCGAGTTGCCGGAAGTAAGTGAGTATGTAACCGAGAGTGAGCAAGTGAACTCCCTGAAAGGCAAGCATCATTTGAACTTTCTTTTGCATCATATTTGATCCCAGTTTTGTTAAGTTAGTGCAATGGTAATTGCTTGCATGCTATTTTTGATAATGTCGCTATTTTTGTGATGAATAGTTAGATACATCCTATTACCTTGTCATTGTGGTTATCCATGAATTATTTCAGTACTAAAATGCTTAAGATAGGATTGTGTGAAGTATATTATGTTCGGGTTTGCTTAGCCATGCAAGTATAGAACGGTAGTTTATTGTCGGGAATAACCCGACAATTATGGGATACACACAACTTTCAATTTATACTTTTGTTTCAGATCTTCGTATCTGTTTTATGAGTTAAATTTTGTCTATTTAAATGAGCTTTTGGTCTAGACAAGTGATTGGTTATGGAGGGTGCCTTCGTGCACACTTTGGGTTGTGGCTTGTCTTGTCTGGACAATTAAGGACCGAACTTTGGTAACATCTTTGATTCAAGTAAAACTCGTGCTATCACACGCGTGTATGGGCACCGCTTGGTTAAGTAAGGGGTTGGTATTGTTGAGTTGATGACTGGTGGTGTGAGGGCGATATGTGTTCCATCGCATATATGTTCCATAAGAGTACCGATTGCAATTCTTTATTGTGAGGGCGAGCACTATTTAAGCTTTATTAATTGGGTCGGTACTTCGGCACAACTTATGCGTGCCGTTTAGATGTAGGAGGCTAGCCTACACTTAAACGGGGTTACGTCGCGTTGGGCGATTCAACTCAATGATATCAACTTGTTGAAAAATACTAAGTCTTGGTTTATCTTACCGGCATACCATAGGAAGTATGCTATATTCGGAGGCATCCGGAGGCTTACGGGCTAATCAAGTCGTGTGGGTAAAGTAGTACACCCCTGCAGGGTATAAATCTATTCGAATAGCCGTGTCCACGGTTATGGACGACCACTTGAGTTATATGGTTGCTATTGTTTGACTTAGAATTAAAATTGTGGTTATAACTTGGTATCATCATGAATGGGATATTCATGTATGTTGTTGTATCAAAGTGGACAGCCACTTTGTCATTTGTATGATTCATTTGTATTCAATTTACTACTTATTCACATGCTTTACTTCTACTTCAAATCTGATTTCAAAGTGGCACTTGAAAAACTAGTATGTGTAGGTTGTAAATTGTTGCGTCTCTTTTGCAAAACTAAGCCAATATGAGCCATCCTTTGAAACAACCTCTAGCATGAATAATTTTTATTTGTGTAAGACTTGCGAGTACCTTTGTACTCAACCCGGTTGCTGCAATTTCAGGTGAGGAAGACTTTGAGCCCGTTGAGCTCGTTAGTGTCGATTTAGGCGATATTGCCGAGTAGTGCTATCATTTAACTCCCAGTCGGTTGCCGATGGGTTATGGGGCATACCATGCTGGATATTTTGGTTTATTTACTTGCTTCCGCTACTACTTAAGACTCTTATTTGAATTTGGTCGGTCGGCCGCTTGTAATAGATGTAAACTTTAACTATTACGTTGTATGTCTTTTGAACTATCTATGTATGTTGTTGTATGGTTGTGATCAATGTTGTATGAGAGTATGAGCATATTGGTCGCTGATCTTGGGAGCCAATATGATTGCATACTCGCTGTTCGTGGCTTCCTATTTAACTCACTAAGTGTAGTGCTTGACTTGTTGGAGAACCGACAATCATGTAGTGCTTGCATGGAAGCAGCGCACATGATCGCTGGGGCTCTAGTTTGTAGTTAAGCCTTTCACTAAGATTGAGTTAAGTTGGAATCCATTTACTTGAGGCTCTAGAGTTATGTCCTTAAGACCATGTTTAATCTCGGTCTTACGGAGATAACCCGGGGGTCCTCACATGCTTCCTGCTAGTCCTTCTCCTCGACGCCCAAAGGTAACCAATGCCGAGTTACCGACCCCGACGCCCCTTTCCCTCACTCTTTCTATCAATAATTTGTCATGCTGTCATGGTCCTCATTGACTCATGATAATTGCACTGGTATCTAGTTCAAACACTGAGTAATATGAGGTGTTGTACTTGTTTTAGGAATTTGTATTTGTTCTAGTCAGTGATTCATATGGTATTTGTTTTGATACTGCTACTGGAATATATTGCAATGTGGTGTGGTGGGCTTGAGATGAATGCTCTGTGATGATAATAGTGTTGTACTGAAATTGTTTTGATAATCGGGTTTGAACTTGAGCTCTAATTGGAACGCTTACTCTACATCTGAGAGCAATATCAAAATGTTAAATCTTAGCTTTATACTGATTTCATTTGTTCACATGATGTTTGTGTTGAGCATATTATTCCTTTTAAATGTCTTGGAGGATTTACATGTTTATGTCACTTATGTCATTGTATTGGTCCTAATTTCTTCCCTACATATCCCAATTATTATTAATTGGTGTGTATACCTATACACATAGAGATCGAATCTTATGATAATATGTACATGCGTGTCAGAACTTCTATTTCTTGTGAAGATGTCTTCTGCTCATTTTTCGTCATCGCCGCCTCATGTATCTGATGCACCGTCCTTTGGAATATCCAACCGCGGTAGAAGAAGAGGAATATCAAAAAGGCCCGCGGGCCGATTTACCATCACAGAGGTCGATCAGTCTGGGACCCCTATCAATCCTCGCCGAGTAGCGTCCGCATTCCGGAGAATGGCCGGAACAGTTGCACATGAACAGGTCAACATCACCTACGATTCGTGGAAGGAGTTGACCAAAGTTCAAAAAGGTCAGCTACTGATGGATATTTTCCGATCGTTCGAGATCCCAGAACAACACCAGGACTCTATGCGACGACACGCGTTGCTACAGGCGTGCAAAGCATGGAAGAACTTCAAGAGCATGCTTGTCAAGAACTACATGGAGAAGGATCTGAGACCCTTCCACAACTATCCGTTCTTGGAAGAGTGTTGGGAAGACTTTGTGGCAAAAAAGACGATAGATGATTTTAGGAGTAAAAGTGTGGCACACAGGGCCCTCTAGGCAAAAAAAATAAGCACCACCACAGACTCGACACCGCTACGTATACTGGTAAAACCCCGATATGGAGGGATCAGGACCAGCAGGCAAACCGTTCGAATGTCTCCCCGCCATTTGTCGAGATCATTGATGAGCGCGCCTGAAACTGGTTAATGGCAAGGTTATGTACCTTGTCTATGGGGAAAATCTGTTTTCCAAACCCCACAGACGAAGAAGTGTCTCGGCTCCTAGTAAGATATCGAACTACCTAGTTTGTAATTACTCCATAACTTTATAGGAAGTGAAATGACATGTCGGGCTATTACAGGTAACGCTGAGTGCACAATATTCCCAAGGCTCATTCCAGGCAGACAAGGAGAGAGATATACTCTCCGTGGCCCTGGGAAACAATGAGCACCCGGGTCGCATGAGAGGCGCTGATCTTTATGTTTCATGAAAAGATTGGTTCCGAGGGGATTCTAAATCGTACCGGAGTAGGAAGAGAACAAAAGCCAAGTGCGATGCAAAGCTACGAGAGGAGATTCATGAATCCCTCAAAGATCAGATCACTGAATCCCTCAGAGATGAGATCGATGATCGCGTCAGAGCTGCAACACAACGACAGATGGAGAGCTTTGAGGAAAGGCTTAGGGTAGTTCAGTTGCAAGTCCCAAATCAGTTACAAGCCCCTACTGTGCTAGCTAGCCCCCTAAACTCCCGAGTAGCTGCGCATCCAACCCTAACCCTACCCCAATAGGCGATGATAGATTTCCTGTCGATGACATCCAGGTAATAATTATTATCTCTGGAATGCTCGATCCAATTATAGGCTTGTTGGAGTAGCTAATTTTGTATCGTTATGTAGGTGGATACGAAGTGCAAGCTCCAAGTGAGATATGCCTCTGTTGCCCTAGATGCTGCTTGGGGCCAGGTGTATCTATCTGGTGTTGGTGCTTTGGTGCACGGTGTAAATCTAATGCCAGGTTTCGCAAAAAGTGAATGTGGACGGTGTTTATGCCAATTTTGCGGCGTCCCACTGCATATTCCCCCCAAATAGCGAGATCATGGCTCTAGAGCAAGCTATTGGAGCATTCATCCAGTGGCCCAAGAGTGACATCTACCTGGAGCTACCTGCTCCAGTGTCAACTTCACGGGAATGTCCTGCAATGGTGTCAAGTCCACGGGAGCTGACTGCACCGAAGCTACCTGCACCGAAGCGGCAAGGGCCCGGTGTATCAGATGCATCTACACCTCATGCTTAGTTGACTCTTGTGAAGTTGACCTCTACAAAGCGAGGCAGCAAGGGTAAATCGGATACGGTCGACTATTGTTCTGATATCTCCCTCTTGCCGTTGGCCCGGAAATTCGTACTAGGCGAGCCGTTGGTTGAGAGGTTAGACAACCCTACCCTAGGATTGGCTTGCATGAGATTGCATATATGGTACATGGAACAGGCCAACAAGACGGATGAACAACGACGCTCGGGTGTCACCGTCAAGTTCAAGAAGGATCATTTTAACCACGAGGCTCAAGACTGTGTCTTCACGGTGACCTTCGAGGACTTGTTCTGTCTCTTCAACCTCGACTCCCTCGACGCCTCACTCATGCAATGCTGGACACTATAAATGTGTACAATCACAGTCAATGTTCGTGTAATATCGATAAATGTTATATATAACTCCTTACTTTTGTATATAGATACATGATTTCTGAAGCCGAATTAAGGAATTCACCGGTAGGTTTCCTTGACCCACACATGGTCTCTGAGCAAACCATCAAGGAGAATACAAAATTCATCGAGGATTACATGATAGAGTCATTGCTAGCTCACCGCAACAAGGAATTCATACTTTTGCCCTACAACCAGGAGTAAGTGTTGCACTACTAGCTATACTTGCTGATTTGTACTTTATAAGCAACACGAACTTAGGCTTAATGACCATGGTGACATACCTATGTAGGTTCCACTGGATTCTAATTGTAATTATACCAAAACAGAACATGGTAATATACCTAGATTCCCTACAGAGGGCCAAACATGACTTCATAGTTGTTTGGCATTTAATCAATGGCTAAGGCTAACTTCTTGGAATCACTTAGGTCGTTCACTGTGTTCTTTGCTAAAGGAGGGAAATCTAAGGGAAGGACGCTGTGACACGATCTAAAATTCTTGGTACTCGCTAGCTAGTACACATTAATCCTATATAACACTTTATAGTAATGCCTCTCGAACTAACCAATTCTATTTTTCCAGTGCCACCAGCAGCTGCCGGCCTGCAACCTCTGTGGATACTATGTTTGCCACAATATGGAACTACTCGTCGGTTCTGCGATAACCAATGATCCTCAGGTTTGTCAATCTTGCAACAATTATTTCATACTTACTAATTTATATAAGCACGAATTTAATCTTCCTAGCGATAGGTTGTGAGCATCACCGAAACTGCGTTGAAACAGGGCCAGCTCATAAAAATTCGAGGACAGTTTGCGTCATTCTTGAACAGTCAGGTCATAAATCCAGATGGGAAGTTCCACAATATAGATTGAACTTGATTGGGATAAAATTGAACTTAATGGTACATGTGTGTAAATGTACATGAATGGTTAATTTTAGTTAATTGATTTGTGAATTGGATGTGCTTGTTTCTGAAATGAATGCGAATTGGATGTGCTTGTTTCTGAAATGAATGCAAATTGGATATATACAACTTGTTGTGTTTCAGCTTGTTTCAAAGGACATGGCTAGCATTTCTTGAGGCTAGTCAATAAACAGAAATAGATTTAGCAATACAAAAGAATATCATAGACGGTTCCTTAAGACATACCGTCTATGATGCATCATCTATCACAGCTGGTTTCATCTACAAACCGTCTGTGATGCATCTTCTATCATAGATGGTTTCATCTACAAACCGTCTGTGATAGTTGATTATCACAAATGGTTCGAAAAACGTCTGTGATGACCTCATGTCATTACTGACCCATAAACTCAGACGACTCACGAAACTGTCTGTGATGATATTTTTGAACCATTTGTGAAGACCTTTTCTATAGTAGTGATAGCGATTCAGAGACCGAGTCTTTCCTTCTTACTATGAGAGAAAGATAAAGAACAATCTTCCAAGAAGTGAGCTGCAGAACCTGAAAATGAAGAGGATGAAGGTGATGAGGAAACCTCTCAAGAAGAAACTGAAAGTGATGAGGAGATGACCGAGGCCGGAGAGCCTATAGTGGACCTAATGTAGATTCATAGTGATAACTATGCTTTACTTTGACATGTTACTCAATATGAGAAGCCCAACAGTTCCACATATGCAATGTTCCACACTAGATTTCAGCAGAAAGTCTTTGCTCAGCTCTATAGTCCTCACCGACAATTCACAAATCACAAGTACGTGGACTGAGCTCATTTGAATTCTCTTGACAAATATGAGGGAGCCTACAGGTTGTTTCAGGCAGTTGGTCTTGATGATATCGTGGCTTTGAAGTGTGACTATAATGAGGAGATTATCTAACAATTTTATGCCACCATCCATGTGTCAGCATCATTTGATCATTTGATATGGACGACAGGAACTCAAAGGTACCAAGCCTCCAAGGCAGACTTTGAACGTGCCTTGAGAACCTACATGGGGACACAAGAAAAGCTTTATGACAGAGATGCTCTCTTAGTTCCAGCATACAGACAATTCTATGATGAGAATGTCAACTTTGTACGTGGAAAAATCGGAGGCCTTCTCCCATTGCCAAGCTTGATCAACAGGATCATCAACCATACCTTCTTTCCCAAAAGTGGGAACTTTGATGTCATTCGAGGGCATGCATGGAGCATTATTGACAATATTATGCATGGCAAAAAGTTTGATGTGGTTGACGTGATTATAAGAGAAAATAGCTCATCCAAAAATGGCAGAATCAAGAGGATCTACTTTGCACCATATATCATGGATCTCATAATGAGATTAACTCAGTTTCGAGGAGGGCGGCCAGGAGTGCATAAGCCTTATAAGCCTAGGGAAGGGGCCCCAGTGTTTGTCACAATCCCACCTCCTACTCCAGCAGCACCACCTCAGGCTCCAGCAGCAGCTCCAGCAGATCCAGATTCGCTCTCTCAGATACACTCAGTGTTCATGGATATTAGAGATTCTCTACAGAGATTAGAACAGAATCAACAGAGATTGGAGGAGGCTCAGACAGAAACTAATAATAGGATTGTTGCTTTGACAGATTAGGTTCACACACTTGAGCAAGCTTTATTTACTCCAGCCCATTATGGACATCATTGTCGCCTCAACAATCCTCCTCAAGATCCTCCTGCACAAGATTGATACCTTTTGGTCCTTCATGCCAAAGGGGGAGAAAATTGGAGATCAAGATTGAAAGATTAAAAGGAAGCTTAGCTTTTGGGGAGCCTATCTATCTAATATCTTATTAGCTATTATCTATGTTGGAACAATGCTTTATGCCTATGTTTGGTTATGAGACTCTTGGTTTTTTTTATGTTAAACTTGTTTGTTGAATGCTTATGTTTAATGTTATCTCTAGCATTTTCTAGTCTGGATCAACATCTTGTCATCTCAAGCATATTTTGTTAATTATATTCTATTATTGCTTGAATGATCTATTGTGAACATTATTCCACATATTCAATAAATAAAGGAAACTCCCTAAAATTTTTCAATAAATCCACTTGTGCATGAAAATCACTTCATGAACCTTGATGCACATATTTAGGGGGAGCTTTATCTATTTATTGATTGACTTTGAAAGCAACAAATTCTTCATCTCCTTTGAACTCAAATCAAGAATTTCTTGCTTATCAAATGTCAAAACAAGAATACACAACCTTGTGTATATTCAAAATCTTTCATATCCTTTATATCGATTGAGTTGTCATCAATTTCCAAAAAGGGGGAGATTGAAAGTATATAGGCCCTCAAAATTGATTTTGGTAATTAATGTCAACATTATGTTAAGGGACTAACCTGTGTGTTAAAGGTTAAGTCCCAATGATTGATTGATGACAAGGCTATTGGCAATGCTAATATGATGAAAGATCAACATGGATCAAGACAAAGGTATTGTATAGCCTAAGGACCCTTTTATAGTTTTTACTAGTCTCGGTATTTGGAGAAAAGATTGGGTTTATAGGATAAACGCCGTACTATAAAGAGGGATCATGGCTTGTAGCTTGAGAGACTATTTTTATGCCATAATGATCAACTAGGGTTTATGCATTACTTTGATTTGAGCTTCTGGAAAATTGTTTTGAAAATTGGTATGATCGCAAGTGATAGGTGGTACTACCGCAGGTCAGTTGTACCGATATTTGCATAGCGGTACGTATTTTTCAGAGAGCATGTTTTTAAGTGTTTTTTATCCTCTCTGAAAATCGGAACGACCGCATTTCATCTGCGGTACTACCGCAGGTCGGTAGTACCGATATTTATATGGCGGTGCGTAAATTACAGAGAGTGTATTTTTGGGAGTTTTTGAGCTCTCCTGAGAATTGGTATGACCGCATGATCTGAGCGATACTACTGGAGTGCGGTACTACCGATATTTACATGGTGGTATAGTTTGTCCAGAGAAGGCATTTTTGTGTGATTTCTTGAACTCTAGAAAATGGTAGTTCTATTCTAGCCAAGCGGTACTACCGCGCTGCGGTAGTACCAATTTCTAGTTGGCGGTAATACCGCAACTTTATTTTGTAACAGCTAGTTCAGAGCATTAAATGCTACTGTTCTGACTATTGAGCAAAAATTGGTAGTACCAGTATTCAACGGCGGTACTAGTACAAATCCTGATTTTGTTTCTCAGGAAAGTGGATGTAATAGCTAGATTTGTTGGTGAGGGGTATAAATACCCCCCCTACCTGCCTTCTAGCAGCAACTCTTAAGACTATTGAGCATTATACTCTTGCATTAAACTCCCTTGAGCTCATATATACTCTTCAACTACTCATTTACATTTATTTCTCATTCTTGAGATAGTTGAGAGCATTGAAGTGCATTGATTCATTAGTTGTTCATTTAGACACTTGTAGTTCCTCAAGCAAAACCCGCGATCTATTACTCTTGGTACTTGCCGGCACCTAGACGGCTTGGAGGAAGGAATTGCGCGGTGAGCTCTTTAAGGAGATTGTGAAAAGTCCTGGCAAGATTGTGATTGGTGTTGTGCTCACCAACTTCGGAGCAGAGGAAGAGCAGCTCTAGTGACCTAGGGTTGAGGCTTAATTCGTGGAGCCAGCTTGATTCGTTCAAGTTTCCTCAACGTGGATGTAATACTCCAAATTAAATTAATTGAGAAGAAATAAATTAGAGAGAGGGACCAATCAGAAAAGTGGTTTTAACAAAAGAATAGAGGGGGGGTTTATGCATAATTTGGACAACTTTGGTTGTGGGCTTTGCCCACAAAGATTTAGGCCAAAGGGGGAAGGGCAAAGGCCACATAAGAAGGAGAGGGGGCAACCCTAGGATTGCTACAGTACCATGGCTACAGTACTATGCCATGCTACAGTACCTTCCCACGATTAGCTTTACTCACGGCCAAGAAGAAGGAAGGGAGAAGCCTCTGCGGGTGGTGTTCGGCCAAAGAAGAAGGAAGAGAAGGGGGGAAGAAGAGAAGGAAGAGGGATCACCAGTGGGAGCTCGTGATCTTCAGCTGCTCGTCGAGGGTAACATTCATTTCCCGTTGATTAGATGTTTAATTAGCTGTTTTAGCAATGCCGGTTTTGTAGATCCCAATCTGTCCAGAAGATAGAACGGCAGTTTTGATGGCTTTAGATGCAGATTCCGTGTATCCCATCTGTTAGAGATAGTTGGGTAATGTCCTTAGCTTTCCATGGCCGCCAAGAACGCCCAAATCCGATTAACGGTCAGAGAGTTATGAATTCTTTAGTGTCGCTGTCATGCTAATTTGTCAGTTTTATGATAGTTTGTAGAAAACTGGGTTAAGCCATTAGTTAAATACGAAATCAGAGGATCTCGATATAACAAAAAAATGTAGGTAATTTCCATACCTTTCCAGAAAGCTAAAGAACGCAAGATTTGGATACTCGTAGCAAAAGTTATGGTGGTTTTAGTGTACTATCTAGAGAACCCGACGTGAAAATTGATGTCTTTTAATTTGGCTTGGTAGGGGTTTTAGATGGCCGATTCAGAAGGGCCTCCCAACTAAGTTTAGTTGGGGAATTTAATTACCTTTCCAGAAAGTCCTAGAACACCTTATTTGTACCCTGTGGTGAAAGTTATGATTTTGTTTTAGAAGTTGATCGTCCAAAGAGTGGACAGATCGATCGTTAGAAGTGGGACGCTTGGAAGGCGCTTGAGAGTTTGGCTTTTTTTTCGCTTTGAGCTATTAATTATGTCTTGGGTCCAGTATGATTGTCTTAGCATGGTTTATAATTATATTCAGGTGGGGATTGGTCCTGTGGGCACCGCCTCTTCAAGGCCCACCGCTCCCACACCTGCTGAGGCAAGTACTTTAATATTCTTAAGATTAGTGAATGCTGAATGCTTGATGTTCGTATTGTGTTTCTCTATGATACATGAGAAGATTCAATGTTTATGTCCCTTGCATTTGTGTTATTTCCATGATTAGAGATGATGTCTTTCATTATTCATAGTTCATTCCATGCATCCATTGTCATGTTCAATCCACGGGAGTGGATTATAAAGACCCATCAATTCCAGTATGGGCACGTAAGACCCATCATTCCAATGTGGGATCCACGGGAGTGGATTATAAAGACACATCAATTCCAGTATGGGCACGTAAGACCCACCATTCCAATGCGGGCAGATTTGGACACCCGTATGAAACGTTCTTCATACGGGATTTGGATCCCCGCATTTTGTTAAATGCGGGCTTAAGTGAACACCGATGGGTGTATCACTAGCTATACCGGTATAAGCAGGAGTGCAGTCCTTTCATTTCATTAAATCCATTCATTCCATTCATTCATATAAACATTCGGTGTTATGTTCATATTCTTTAATGTTGTTGTCTTGTTCATATCTGTTGTATATCCAATTATTCACCGTACTTGCTGAGTCTCGGACTCATTCTTGCTTTGTTTGTTTATTTTAGGTGATCGTTGATGATGACTCTTTTGGGAGGAGTAGACACACACTATTCATTCATTTCAATCGTGCTCCAGCTTCAATAATAGGACTTGGTTATGTCTTTCATTCGTTAATTGATGAACTGTAATAAATAAAGTTAGATGTGGTTGATATCTCTCCATGTTATGGTTGCTTATGTTCTGCTTGTGGTCTTTGATCACCCCTTTAATATAATTATTTGGATTTAGATTATATTCTTGTCTTTGTTCTATTAAATGTTAATCTCTTTATGTCATTAGATGAGATATTGTTTAAATTATTCCTCATTGTGGATGTATGCTAGATCCTTTAAGTAATATTTTGGCTTCCGAATAGCCAGGCTGTTACAGTTGGTATCAGAGCGGGCTGTAGGTTCGTGGTGAATGGATTAATTAAAATTTGCTAATGGTTAATCAACATAAAAATTTGACACATTGGTGCACAGTAGGATGGGAGTGGGCAAAGCATTGCATTTACGTTTCCGCTATATCATATTGATGATTGCTGATATGAATTGAGTATTGTCGGTGTTTTAGAACCGAACTTACGTAAAGATTGTTTGATTCGGGGGGTCTCCTAGAATGGAATCACGCAGAGAGATTGACACGGGGATTTTTATACAGGTTCAGGCCTTCTCCGGAGAGAATAACAACCCTACTCCTGTGTGTGTATGGTATTGAGTGTATTCTGAACAATCGGGGGAAAAGCTAAGACTATTACAGATAGTGCTTGTATTCCTGATGGCCCGATTCCTCTGCCCTTCTTTCTCGATTGCCGCCTTTATATAATACGTGAAGGAGCAGCAGTAGCTCAGTGAAGCGGCGCTCATCACCTCTAGAACGGCGATGTTGGTAGTAATCACCGAGCATTAACTCCTCCATGTCGCCTAACAAACTATATACCGTAGATAATGGAGCATTACGTGTTATTACTCTGCAGAGTAACAACAGATGATGATTGTTTGAATTCCTTAATCAATTGGGCCCACTTGTCTCAGAGGTTTAATTGATCATAAGGTAGTCAGAATGAGCTAGTCGAGAAGAACTTACGATTATGAGGTAGTCGTAGCAAGACTTACGACTATGGGGTAGTCGTAGCATAGCTTACGACTATGGGTGTGGTCGTAGAAGAACTTACGACCACCCAGTAGGCTCTTCCCTTATAACATTAAGGGGTATACTCAGGAACCATATGAGGTCATATTTACCTATAATAAGAATTATAGATAAAAGATAAAATGAGGATTATTATATCCTCGTCAAGTATGATTGCTCATTAATTTATTATATGACTATTATGTGTGGGGATAACCCATGTTGAGAGGTTGAGGTCGTGGTTATGGCCCCGGTCAGCATGCAAAGTTACACCACCGTCATGGTATGAGAATAGGGAAGTGGTTACCTCGGATATCCTAGTACAGTGTTGATAGTGAATATCCTTAGGAGAGTTGTTATCTTCCTTGAAATTTGAAATTGGTCAACTCTTGTCTAGTTGTGGCTGATGAACTTCTGTTAGATTAGTAGTCCATTCCAGTTGATGGGATTCTTTCAGGAATGTTGCTGTGTTCCCATTGGTTTTAGTTGCCCTGTAAAGCAATCAATGTTTTCCCAATTGATGAGTTACTCTTGCGGCTGGTGATCTTGGTTGATTGTCAAGTTTGACCTTTATAATGGAATTTTGTCTTTCCCATTGGAAAACCA
Organism: Phyllostachys edulis; assembly: GCA_036346405.1. Taxonomy (NCBI): domain Eukaryota; kingdom Viridiplantae; phylum Streptophyta; class Magnoliopsida; order Poales; family Poaceae; genus Phyllostachys; species Phyllostachys edulis. Next base: position 38,129,389 of record CM070554.1, read on the forward strand.
TGACCCGCTTATTCGCGTGATGTTTTTGGTTAATAAAAGTTTCCTTTTGCAAGTCCTTTAGTACGTGGAGGTTTTGACTCAATGTATCTCTCTTGGGTATTTTGAGTGTTGAAGATTAATGGTTCTCTTTTATGAAAGAAGATGTTAAACCCTTTAACGATGTTTTGTCTTGGTCAAGTGAGAGGTTATAATCAAAGCAATTAATGGATATGATATGGATTATCAGGTTGGGTCTACAGTGTGTGCATGATCGATCTTAACTAGTATCCCTAGAAGGAAAGTTGATTAATTTGAAAGTGTCTTGTATTAATTCTTGATGAGCTGTGATTAAGGGTATGGCTATACCTAATTGAAGTTAAAGGAGTTATTAAGAAGTGTGGAAATTTGACGAACTGGTTTGACCACTAAAATTGTTTAGTCTACTAACCTTGTTGGATTTTTCGGCCTTAATGGAAGAAATTAACTGTGTGCAAAAGGAAAGTTGAGGAGACGCTGGATTTTTGCTTTAGTGGATGTTAAATAGGGAATTATCTTTTCTATAGATACGTGGTGAACCTATATAGTTAGTAGGACTACATGTTTCTTACCATGATTAAATATTGGATTTGCCTACAAAAGATTGAAGTGATAGATACTAGTGGATGTAGAATATTATGGGAAGAGTTCTGGATAGCTCTTCTATAAAGAATGATGTGAATAGTTGGTTGTAATTGTTCATGTGATTTGGCAAGGAAAGTAGGTAGCATATAGATTTCACGATAAGGTCAAGTTGATAGCAACAAGGGTTGGAGTACAACCGCTGTGTGTTGACGTGTGGTGTTGAGCATCAATAAAGGTTGAACTCATGTGATTTAATAGATGGCTTACGCTGACATGGTTGTGAAATAGTCGACGACAAATGTTTACGACGAAAGGGTTTTTTTTTGGTATAACCTTTTAAATGGTGCAGTAGGTTCCCTCTAAAATAAATTGGTTGTGTAGTGAGGTTGTAAGAATTTGGTATACTCTCAATCGAGAATGAGATGGTAAAGTAGTATGTACCTTTTGGTAAGCCTTTGGGGCTTTATAAAGGAAGAGTTGGTGATAACAAATCTTGTTAAGAGTGAATTATCCTGGATGTTAGTAAGATAGTCCACAAGAGCTTCTGACTCGTTGGAGTGGTGATGATTCTTCTAGAGAGAAAGTAAGTTAACTGCCTTTCGAAATATTGATTAAAAGAAATATTTGGAGTTTTGCATTAGTGGTCTTTTGGGAAGTTCTATTTGGTTCTTGAGTGATTAATGTGAATTGGTTTAAAAGGCACTTCTTGTCTGGGATGGCAAGCAACGATGTAATCAAGGAAACTGCTTTCTTTGTCAACGGAAAATCTGTACCATAAGTATTTGAGGTTGGAGTTAAGAATTATAATCAAACTTTTCTGTTGTTACTGCCTTAAGAGTTTCTTCGCCAATAGCAATGTTTTATCATGATTTATGGAGGTTTGATATTCCTTCTTGTGGGACATGTGCCCTCAACTGTGGACTCGTATTTTGCTTTCCGAGATCATTGCTATTTGACTATTCTTCTTGGTCTCGTGCTCACTCCGATGAGCAACATTTTCTTGTGCGTTGGAACCTGTTTTTGGTTTGTTTCTTCCTTTTGAGAAAGGAATTAACCAACTTGTGTTGCCAAGTCTTATAAAGTGTAATATAGCAACGGGTTGTTGGTGGACAAGTATTTGGTAGTGGTGAAATTTTAGGAACCAACCTATTTGAAGTACAGAAGACAGTGAATTGGTTTTGACCTATAACACCTGGAAGGAGTTCTATTTAAAAGGAATGTTTGTCGATGAAATAAAATTGATTAGTGTTACAACTAGTGGAACCTATGGCGAATTATGATCCAATAACCTTTGCCCATGTTGGGATTATCGAAAGTATGGACTCTTGATAAATGTATTAGAGTATCATAATTAGATACTTAGTAATATTGTGTAGAAGAGTTATGATGGTGAAGTTTAATGAGAGTAGCGGTGTGGAGAAACCTAAGCGTTGTGCTAATTAATGGGATAGTAGGAATTGTTGAGATATTGTCAAGTATAATTTGGCCTCAGTGAGTAACCCTATGGGGGTTAGATTATCTCTAATGATAACTTGGTCAAGAATATAATTATTTATTGACGTTAATGATTGAGTATGTTTGAATCTTGGTCAATCAGTTAGGGTATTGCGAAGAGGTATATTGCGGTTGTGTAGTTGGATTGGATTGGTGTGGATTAGAGAAGGTCTAAGATTGGTGAAATAAATCGTCTTGGGGCGGTTACTTGATTAGTGAGGAATGTTGATACTAATGACTGAGGTTATTGTCGAGCTGTGCGAAATTTTAGTAAATGAATGTGAGGATTTCCTATCAACTAAACCATAAATTCATGGTAGGAGACTTGGAGGTTGAATTTGGGCCTTTGCATTTTATGCTAGGACCTTGGAAACCCAATGTTATATGTAGAGGTGGGTGAATAGAAGCAAATTTTGAATAGTGTGTTGATCTTTGATAGAATACTTTGGGTAAAGTAAATGAGTGTGAATGTGGTGAAGTTCAAGTTGATTATCCATAAAGATTGAGGTGATGTGATTGTGGATGAAATCTATATTGAGGAGTGTTGGGAATTATTTGTCAAAATAATTCCTTTGGTAGAGAAGTTGATCAGAGTATGTTATTGTGAATTGGAAGAGTCTCTCTTCATAGGTGTGGATTTTGTGTTCAGTTTGAGCATAGCTTTGAGATTGCCAAATTAAAAGAAATGAATTAGTGTGTTATGCGATGATTTGGAATCTCATGGTTTAAGAGAAAGTTGAATTCTTAAAGGAAAGTCTGAGGAAAAGGTTGTATTACCGGATATTGAAATGTTCTCCTAGTTTTTTTTGAGCCTTGCCTCTATGACAGATGCCAGTTACAAATTGAGTTGGTTCTTCTTGTTATGCGTGATTCTTTTCGTTAAGAAAAAGAAAGGAGATGGTGTTTTGGGCACTCGAGTGATTTCGCCTTTGGCTTATGTGGTGTTCATTGGCAAACTGCCCACTTGGAAAGTGGAAGAGTTTCATGATGAATCTTTTGGTTTTGGATTTAACCCTTTTGGTGGGGAGTTGGTAATGCGTGTATGCGATGAGAATCCTTTATTTTCAGTTGGGCTCTGTTTTTTAAAGAATTTGTTTCAAAAGGGTTCTGTTGTGCGTCCCTGGTTTAAAGAGGTGCTCATTGTTAAAGTGAAGAGATCGAGTGATATAAGGAACAAGAGTTCTGTGTGTTTTGTGCAGGTTGTGTGGTTTGGTACCAAAGGGAATGTTGGCCTAAGGTACATTGGTTGTTTCGGAAGTTGCGGAGAATTGGGGATAGCGATCACCACGACCGCCTTGAGTCCCGGCGTGGGGGCACGCTTCGCTTTGTCGACCTAGCCGAGGAGTATCGAGAAATCTGGGTGTGAAGTTTCGTTAAGGCCGTTGACCCACGAGTAAGTTCGTGCCTTCGAGTCATGTCCGTTGAGTGACTCGTGAAAGGTTGGGATGAGTAATAAGGCGTAACATGTCAGTTGCATCAAGGTGCGGTGGTCCCATAAGTCTGAGAGGAAATGACCAGGGAAATGGAGTCTCGCATGCACGAGCAGTATCTGGAATTATTCACGGCAAGTGCGTGGTAATGTTAGTAAGTTTATTAGCTGAGATTGTTCATTGGCGTTAAGCGTGGTTAGAATTCGGGTCGAATTACATTTAAGGGGGAGAATGTAATACTCCAAATTAAATTAATTGAGAAGGAATAAATTAGAGAGGGACCAATCGTAAAAGTGGTTTTAACAAAAGATTAGAGGGGTTTATGCATAATTTGGACAACCTGGTCAGGGCTGCCCACAAAGATTTAGGCCCAAGGGGGGAAGGGCAGCCGGCCACATAAGAAGGAGAGGGGGCAACCCTAGGGTTGCTACAGAACCACGGCTACAATACTACGTCGTGCTACAGTACCTTCCCACGATTAGCTTTCGCTGCCGGCCAAGAAGAAGGAAGGGAGAAGCCTCCGCGGGTGGTGTTCGGCCAAAGAAGAAGGAAGAGAATGGGGGAAGAAGAGAAGGAAGAGGGATCACCAGCGGGAGCTCGTGATCTTCAGCTGCTCGTCGAGGGTAACATTCATTTCCCGTTGATTAGATGTTTAATTAGCTGTTTTAGCAATGCCGGTTTTGTAGATCCCAATCTGTCCAGAAGATAGAACGGTAGTTTTGATGGCTTTAGATGCAGATTCCATGGATCCCATCTCTTAGACATAGTTGGGTAATGTCCTTAGCTTTCCATGGCCGCCAAGAACGCCCAAATCCGATTAACGGTCAGAGAGTTATGAATTCTTTAGTGTCGCTGTCATGCTAATCTGTCAGTTTTCTGACAGTTTGTAGAAAACTGGGTTAAGCCATTAGTTAAATACGAAATCAGAGGATCTCAATATAACAAAAAAATGTAGGTAATTTCCATACCTTTCCAGAAAGCTAAAGAACGCAAGATTTGGATACTTGTAGCAAAAGTTATGGTGGTTTTAGTGTACTATCTAGAGAACCCGACGTGAAAATTGATGTCTTTTAATTTGGCTTGGTAGGGGTTTTAGATGGCCGATTCAGAAGGGCCTCCCAACTAGGTTTAGTTGGGGAATTTAATTACCTTTCCAGAAAGTCCTAGAACACCTTATTTGTACCCCTGTGGTGAAAGTTATGATTTTGTTTTAGAAGTTGACTGTCCAAAGAGTGGACAAATCGATCGTTAGAAGTGGGACGTTTGGAAGGCGCTTGAGAGTTTGGCTTTTTTTTTCGTTTGAGCTATTAATTATGTCTTGGGTCCAGTATGATTGTCTTAGCATGGTTTATAATTATATTCAGGTGGGGAATTGGTCCCAGGGGCAGCGCCCTCTTCAAGGCCCACCGCTCCTACACCTGCTGAGGCAAGTACTTTAATATTCTTAAGATTAGTGAATGTCAATGCTTGATGTTCAGATTGTGTTTCTCTATGATACATGAGAAGAATCAATGTTTATGTCCCTTGCATTTGTGTTATTTCCATGATTAGAGATGATGTCTTTCATTATTCATAGTTCATTCAATGCATCCATTGTCATGTTCCATCCACGGAGTGGATTATAAAGACCCATCAATTCCAAAGATAGGCACGTAAGACCCACCATTCCAATGTGGGATCCACGGAGTGGATTATAAAGACCCATCAATTCCAAATGGGCACGTAAGACCCACCATTCCAATGTGGGCAGATTTGGACACCGTATGAAACGTTCTTCATACGGGATTTGGATCCACGCATTTTGTTAAATGCGGGCTTAAGTGAACACCGACGGTGTGTCACTAGCTATACCAAAGATAAGCGAGTGCAGTCCTTTCATTTCATTAAATCCATTCATTCCATTCATTCATATAAACATTCGGTGTTATGTTCATATTCTTTAATGTTGTTGTCTTGTTCATATTTGTTGTATGTCCAATTATTCACCGTACTTGCTGAGTTTCGGACTCATTCTTGCTTTGTTTGTTTATTTTAGGTGATCGTTGATGATGACTCTTTTGGGAGGGAGTAGACACACACTATTCATTCATTTCACCGTGCTCCAGTTTCAATAATAGGACTTGGTTATGTCTTTCATTCGTTAATTGATGAACTGTAATAAATAAAGTTAGATGTGGTTGATATCTCTCTCCATGTTATGGTTGCTTAGGTTCTGCTTGTGGTCTTTGATCACCCCTTTAATATAATTATTTGAATTTAGATTATATTCTTGCCTTTGTTCTATTAAATGTTAATATCTTTATGTCATTAGATGAGATATTGTTTAAATTCTTCCTCATTATGGATGTATGCTAGATCCTTTAAGTAACATTTTGGCTTCCGAATAGCCAGGGTGTTACAATGGACTAGTGAAGGCTGGCAAGTCTTCGATACCACGGGAAAAACTTTATTGTCTTCATTGTGGTTTATTCTTGTCTTTACTACTTCCGCATTTACATTTCTAGCAATTTATTTGTGTAGAATTAACTAGATAGAATTGTATCTAGTTCTTTCATTACATTTGTACTGGGAAGCTTTGGTAAGACAATCTTTTTAGAATTGTTATTTAGTAAAAGAATTTAAAAAACCTCCTATTCACCCCCTCTAGTCGGTTATCCTTGATCCTACAAGTGGTATCAGAACTTGGCCTCTCTAATTTTAGACTTAACCATTGAGCCATTCTTAACCTCAATGAGTTTGGTCTTTGGTTTTGCACGTCATCTTGTGTCTTAGAGCCTGAACTCGAATTCCCCTCAACCTATTACATGCATACTACACAGGAACATGTGGATTTGGAAGTCCCCCCCCCTTCGGCCAAGAACACCCCCTCCATCTCCGTTGTCGATCGGGTGAGTGATTTTTTTATTCTGGGTTATGACACCATCTTCTAGTTATGCTCAAGCTTCCCCAACCGTTAGTTGTGGATTTCCTTGCACAGATTGTCGTCTCCCTATGAAGCCAAGCACCGGCATAGCCATCAACGTCGGCAAGCTAGCTCTGTGCACCTCTGGTTCTCTCCAACGCTAAGGAAGGTTCCCTTTTCCTCTTAGAAGCTAATGCACACACTTGTATGCACACCGCGGAGCTCATTTGGCACATGCTAGTACACTGTAGGGGCACCGCCGCTCATCGTCGGCTAGCCGTCGATGTAGGCCACCTCAACCGCCACCACCACCACCTTGAGGTCTGTAATGCTTCAAGGGTTCCATTCCTACCCTTGGCCGGCGCCGCCGTGGCCAAAAACACTAGCGGCACTCCGGCAAAGTTCGAGCTCGTGGGAGCTCTATTTGTCACAGCGTCCGACCAGTACTGTAGTTGGCCATTAGGGCTAAGCGCAGTCATTAGTAATTAATGACTGGATCTTTGTCGGGAATCCTGTGTTAGCCGCGTTAATGGTTGGCTATGGGAGTATGACAGGTGGGCCCGTAGGTTAAGTGGGTTAGTTCGTGGGCCGTGGACCTATGAACACAGTGCAGTGGCCGGTCCACACATTGTTTTTGTGGGCCGCGTCACTGACGGGTAGGGCCCACGTGTTAGAACGTTTATTTGGGAAATTAAATTAAATTGAAATTAAAATGCTCGGGTCCATGTTGTCAATAACCGAGGCTAGATCCATCCAGGTGTAAAAAGTATTGAATGCGTTAGGAAATTTCCGAAATGAATTATTGTTACACTTTAAATTCAAACAACTTCAAAAATTCATAACTAATTCAAATATACTCCTAATCCAGTGAAACCAATTTTGATAATTTTCATTTTTAATGAAATTTAATGGAAATAGTTTTAAAATATGTCTCTATCCTAGAAAATATAGTTTTTTGAAATTGATACTTAACCAAATTATTTTAACACTAGAAAATGCTTTTAACTTTGAAAATTCATAACTAATTCTTATGAACTCCAAATGAGATGAACCAAGTTATTTTGGTCTTATAATTTTATTCTCTATTTATCTATATAATCCTTTTCTCCACCACTGCTCTACAAATTTTCACTAAATAATTAAACTCCGATGAACAGTAACAGATCACATTTTCAGCATTTTTCTAAATGCTGATTTTCAAACAGCTATAACTCTCACATACTAACTCCAAATGAAATAATTACTTCACCTAAATTCATATAAAATCATCATCTAGCTACTGTAGAAATTTCATGCATTTTTTGAGCAATTTGAATTTCATGGTTTTTCTCGATATTTATTCCATGTCGTTTTCTTTAGGATCTGAAGTGCCAGACTTAAACAATTACACCACCAAGAGCGAACAACTTGACTTTCAGAAAGGCAAGCATCATTTGAACTTTGTTTTGCATCATATTGATCCCCATTTTTGTTAAGTTAGTATTTTCAAATGCAATGATATTGCTTGCATGCTATTTTTTTATGTTGGTATTTTTGTGAGTTGTAGTTAGTTATGTCCTACTCATGATTTTATCCTTGTTAATTCCAGTACATTTATGCTTAAGATAGTTGTGTGTGATGATGTATGTATAATATGTATATTGTGCTTAGCTATGCAAGTCTAGTTGATACGTTAGATTGGTTGACGGGATTCGCTCATTGATCGTGGGGGAACACCATCACTCTTTAATTTTCTTTTATTGATCTTTGTCCAGATCTTCGTATCTGGTTATTTGAGTCTACACTTTGTTATATAAAAGGATTTAGGTCTGGACAAGTGGTTATTAGTGAGGGTGCCTTCGTACACGAGACTCGAGTATGTGGTTGTCTTGTCCAGACTATCAAGGACCGAACTTTGGGCTGTCAATTCCAAGTACTAATCGTACTTTCCACACGCGGTGAAATGGGTGCCGCTTGGTCAAGTAAAGGGAGGGCTTCATTGGGTTAAGTCTCAGGTGGTGTGAGGATACTTGTGTTCGATCATTTGTCCATAGGAGCCGATGCAATTATCTATAAGTACATGAGATCGCTATATTTTTTTATTTATTTACATTGTATCGGTATTTCCAACACAACTTGCGACGAGCCCGCTTAGCAAGTTCTATCGGTAGCTTGTACTAAGTTTGGGGTACATCTCGCAAGGGGGATTCATCTCAATAGGGCTTTCTTGCTAAAAAGTTTCGAATCTCGATTTCCCCGGCCGGCATACATTAGGAAGTGTGTCATTATCTGGAGGCTTACGGGCTAATCGATTCGTGTGGGTAAAGTTGTACTCCCCAACAAGGATTAATTTATTCGAATAGCCGTGTCCACGGATATGGACAACACTTGGTTTTGAATGACATCATCGTTAAACTCTAATTAAAATTTGATGTGGTTATAACTTGGTATCGACATGAATAAGATGTTCATGCATTTTAGTTTATCAAAGTGGGCTGCCACTTGGTGACCACAAGTTATGGTCCTAATTGTAGCCCTCACGTCGTCAGTCATGGCACGCACCGCACCTGGGAGGCGATCAAAAACAATTTAAATGAATAAAATAATCTTCAATTAAATTAAAAAAAATTATTATTAAATCTTTTCATGTTCCAAGTTTTTTTTTTGAATTTTCTGAAATTTATTTTCTATTTTATTTTTTTCGGATTTTTTTCACTTTTCTTTTTCTTTCTCTCCTATTTTCTCTCTCCTATTTTCTCTCTCCTCGTTGAAGATCATGTGGTCAGGGGGCAAGCACAAGTCACTGCCGTGGGGAGGGTAGCATGTGGTCGCTGAATGTGCGTTAACCAACACTGGTGTCTTTGCGAGGGGAGGGTAGAGAGCCTTGTCAAGCAGTGCACTGCCGCAGCAGCAGTAGAGGAGGGCCCAAAATTGGAATTTTGGGGCTATAGGGGTCACTTTAGGAATTTCAGTGATCTAGGGGGGCCAATTGTGTCCAAAAATCTCTTTTATATGCAGGAGAAAGATTCTTTCATGGGATGATATTATATTCCCTTCGTTTTTTATTTGATGTAGAATTTATAGTCAACAACATGCTGAAATTTGAATATCAGTCTGCTTAAATCTATCAAGATTGGATATATGAAAACTATATCACTATATTAGTCATGAAAATATTACAATTTTACTAATTTTTGGTAATATAAAATTGAAAAGTAATGGTCGAAATCACGTGTTGAAGTCCATAAAAGTTAATAACATTGAGAAAAGAACGATGAGATTACTCGAGCTGCTTGTGTACAAGATAGTAAAATTAGTGGGGCATTTGAGCGAAATTTCGCAAGGTGGGAAAACTATACAAGAAAAGGAACATGAAAGACCAATTTTGGTTATTCATCGTAGACTTCTGGTTCACTGTTATAATTATGGCGTTATGGCATGACACACTTTATTGGGGACGTATCCTGTGTACATAGGCATATCCATGGACATATGCACATGGCTGATTTGGGCCATCCGATCAGAAAAGTGCGGCCGAGATCGAGCGGGCTCCCACCTCCGACCTCTTTGCGATTCCCACCCCCCCCCCCGCGCGACGCCGCTTTCTCGCGAGACGCCGCTCCCCGCAATCCTCTTCGGCTGACATGGAGCGCAGGAGCGCGCTAGGGTTCGCTCTCCGCCGCCGCCAGGGACTCTGCCGCGGCCGCTGACCCCAGCTCAGGGGCTCGAGCTGCCTCCTCTGCACCACGTGCCGCTGCCGCTGCCACCGCCTCATTTGGTCCTCCCTCCCTGAGCCTTCGTCCCTGCACGCTGCTGCCGCCACCCCATTTGGTCCTCCCTCCTCGAGCCTTCATCCCTACGCGCATCCGGCGTGAGGCGGAGGCGGAGATGGAGGTGGTGGCGCTGGTGAGCGGCGACAAGGACAGCTGGAACTAGAGGTGGGATTATCGCGTGAAGGTGAGGATGGTGTGCGAGATGTGCAAGGAGACCAAGGAGGTGAGTGATGAGATGGTGGCGCGGGCGTTCCCAGTGATGAGCAAGCTGTTCCAGCACTACGCCGCTGCGCCAACCCAGTCTGTGGCCTCTAGCGGCGTGCTGCTTCTTGTAAACCGTGCTTCGGTTCATTGATGTGATTCTGTTTTTCAATATAGTTCTGCAAAGATGTTCTTCTTCTTACATTTCGATGGAGGAGGGCTCAGTCTTTTTGGGTAGAATTGTACTTCTCCGCTGCATATCATAATGTTCCAATACTGTGCGAACTTTGAGTCGTTAGAACTTAGGACATAGCTTGATCTAGTGTTAAGCCTATGGCAAATGCACCTACTCTCCAATTGACCCCCAAAAATAATTTTATCTACCGAATTGTTGGTGAAAAGAATGATTAAAATCAGATTACTTGTAATGTTTCCTTATTTGTGCAAAAACTTTAGGTAGTGGAAAAGGTTGTCTAATAATCTGTATTATACCATTTCCTACCCAGACAATTCTGCAGTTCTTCCTAGATTTTGGGTAGGCAGTCCTGCACGATGCTGAATTGTTTATTGATGTATTGGGCATGCCATGGTTGAATTGCTTCCCTAGGCCATCAAAATCGCTCAACTTTTCTTGCAGATCCTATTGTCGCAGAACGCACGCTTGAATTCCTGATAACTAACAAGACAAAGATCCTGAGCTGTTTTCCCACCTTGATTCCGTAGGTGCCATACACATGAAATGATCAAATTGCGATACCTTATATTGCTAGATGGATGTTTTCTTGCAAATCACAAATGTAGTTCTATGCTCCTGCTAGTCATGCTAAGCATGTTGCTTTGAAAGATCTTATGTCAACTAGTGGTGCATGCAGTATGCCCTGAGCCGTATCCAAATGCCGCGAGGGAGCTGCTCGCCCTGGATGAGAAGAACCCCCGCCGTACTTTGTGAACTGTACTATCATGTATCCGTCAAATATAAATAATGTATGGTTTCAATTCTTGTATGAGTGATTTCATGTTGTATGAATGATCCAAATGTATGTGCATGTTTTGTGTTGTATGTCTGAACTAGAAATCCAAATGAATCCAAATTCTTTGTGCTCTGTGAAACTAGATAAAATTGTAGACTAACTGGATGCAAGTGTATGCTTTGAGCCAAATGCTGATACTTGGAAATGAGCCAGATACTGGAGATGAGGCAAATGCTGTGTATCGCTGTGTATGGTTGTGTAATTGGATGCATTAAACTGGAGAAGAGCCATACTTGGAAACCTGATACTATATGTATGCTTTGAGCCAAATGCTGATACTTGGAAATGAGCCAGATACTGCAGATGAGGCAAATGCTATGTATGGCTGTGTATGGTTCAGAGCAACCTTATTACAGTCTCTATTACAATGCATCACATTAGCAATATCAAACTGGAAAAAGTTCAAAGCATCCGATTCAAGAATGATTTGTGTCCCATGCCAAACTGGTTGGCTATCTTCAGAGCTGCTACTATAGCCATGATTCATACATGTCCAACATTCAAGAACCTGATACTGTAGCCATGATTCAAGAACCTGATACGTATACATACATGTCCAACATTCATATATTCAAGAGCATTCAAACATTACATGTCCATGATTCTAGATTCCAGAAACCTATATGTCCAACATTCATATATTACAGAACATTCAAACATTACATGTCCAAGATTCCAACATTCTAGATTCTAGAAACCTACATGTCCAACATTCATATATTACATATCCATACAACATTCAGCCACCTCTTGCTTAGCCACTTCTTGCAGCCACCTCTTGCTTAGCCACCTCTTGCAGCCACCTCTTGCGACGAAGGGATCCTGAATCCAGCAACCAATGGAAAACAAAATTTTCCCTATCTTTGAGACACACAAGTCTATATTTGTGTAAGCATCGGCAGTTGTTATTGGATTCAACTTCTGTTTGTCTTCCACATCAGCGTGTGCAATATCTCCATCTACTTCATACGAATAATTAGAACCCTCTTGAGCAAAAGTGCTATCGCCAATGCTACCAGATGAATCTGGCTTATGCTCAAGATGAAATTCTTGCGTTATGTAAATAGGCATGTTATGGTACAATAAACTCATTAGTTGGCACTAAACACAAGAGTGGCTTATGCTCAAGATGAAATTCTTGCGTTATGTAAATAGGCATGTTATGGTACAATAAACTCATTAGTTGGCACTAAACACAAGAGTCATTGCTGCACATATTAATAAGTTCATGAAATGCCTTGGTTGTTTGATTAGCATGTTCATATTCTCCACCTTCACCACAGACGTTGATTCCATAACTCCTAATGGGACATAGAAAAACAAAATAAGGAAAAATCATGAGAATCAGACACAAAGAATGAACAAATTACACAGCGCAAGAAACAGCAGCAGCTGCTGCTGCGGGAGTGGAGGGAGCATCCATATAGTTTGGTACATGTAGCTGTCGAGCTCGTCGACGGCCTCGTCGAGGGGGATGAGATTAGCCAGAGCAACAACCTACAAGCAACAAGATTTAGAAAGAACTCGTTAATAAAACACGAATTAATGGGGGAGCATTAGTGGATGGATAGCTAGAGCCGTAGTCGAGGCATCGCATCATGGCGTAGCAACTGTCCTTGGCGCCGCTCACCAGCGCCACCACCTCCATCTCCGCCTCCGCCTCCGCCTCACGCCGGATGCGCGCAGGGACAAAGGCTCGGGGAGGGAGGACCAAATGGGGCGGCGGCAGCGGCAGCGACGTGCGGCACAGAGGAGGCAGCTCGAGCCCCTAAGCTAGGGTCAGCGGCCAAGGCAGAATCCCTGGCGGTGGCGGAGAGCGAACCCTAGCGCGCTCCCGCGCTCCATGTCGGCCGAAGAGGATTGGGGAGAGGGGCGTCTCGCGAGAAAGCGGCGTCGTGTGGGGGGGGGGTCGCAAAGAGGCCGGAGGTGGGAGCCCGCTCAATGTCGGTCGCACTTTTCTGATCGGACGGCCCGAATCAGCCATGTGCATATGTCCATGGATATGCCTATGTGTATAGGATACGTCCCCCACTTTATTGGCCTTACATCCACGGATCATAGATTCGTTTTATAGCAAAATTTTGCAATCCTTCAATAATCAATTTGGCCAACAAAATTGTAGCTTGCCATATTTTTTTCTTCACAAATTGGCAAGCAACCCACTTAGTCTAACTGGCACAAGGTGCTATTTTTTAAAAGATTAAATTACACAAAAGGTACGTGAATTTGTGAGGTGGGTACAATTAGGTAAATGAATGAACTTTTTTTTTATTTAACCTTTTTTAAAATTTTATTTTAAAGTTAACCTCCTATGTACTTTATTTCCAATTCTGATCCCTTTGGTCACGCCACCACCCGTGGCGTGATAAAACAATACTGTCACGTGTCAGGATAAGTCTCCAAAATAGCACTTTTTGTTACGTCACTGGTTGTGACGTGAACAAACAACACTGTCACGCCACGGGTGGTGGCCTGACAAGAGATTGCCTAGATACAGGCTGACGTAACAGTGTTGTTTGGTCACGCCATGGGTGGTGGCGTGACCAAAGGGGTCAGAATTGGAAATAAAGTGCGCGGGAGGTTAACTTTAAAATAAAATTTTAAAAAGGGTTAAATAATAAAAAAATCTAAATGAACTATAAAACTACATCTAGATCAATGAACTTATTAAATTGAGCAAAAGAGGTTCAAAGGTGGTTTTTCATTGTTGACATGGCTACTATGTGAGACTTGATGTTGATGTGTGATTGAGGTGGCAATTCCTCTCCATTTTTCCCACTCTCTAGCATAATACAAATTATGTGACAACACTTAGATAGATATACCTGAAATATTTATTTCATAGAAAAAGAAAATGTCGCCGAGGATAATATAAATGCTTCTAAAGATTAGCATCCGCCGTCAAGAATGGATACAAATGTGTAACAACTTTTATAGAGCTTGTCAGGATGTAAAATAATTATTCTCGAATAGTAGTGCACAAAAAAAAGGAAAGATAGGCAGAACTATATGAAAGGAAAACTAGCACAACACAACTTTTAATAAAATTTAGTTTCACATATCACACCAAAATAAAATGATTTAATAGCACAACTTAATTGCAAAAGAGAGTTGAATTGCGAAAAAGAGAGAGGAATTGCCGACCTCGATGACACGTCAATGTCTAGCTGAGTTTTTGGTTTATTTGGCACTGTTCGCACACGTAATAGCAAATCTAGCCCTCCTCGAATATCAAAGCCAAAAATGGAACCGCAGACTCGCCGGTAGCCGACCCGTGCCCTCGTCCACGTGCCAGGCAGCCGGATGCGCCTTGTCTACATGCCAAGCGGCCAGACCCACTCATCCGCATGCAGGCGCTCAGAGCTGGCTCGTCCGTGCGCCAGGCGCCTGGAGCTGGGCCCGTTTGCACGACGAGCGACCAGCAATCCCAGTGAACAGTGATTTTGATGCTATTTGAAATACTATTTGGTACTATTTAATATTGTTTGAAACACTATTTGCAAATACTAGTTACAACACTATTTAACATTTTTTCCTTGAAAAAAATTCGGTCGAGAGCACTTTTTTCTTTGAATTTTTTCTTCTTGTTTTTTACCTCGCACTCGCAGCTTCAAACTTGGGTGTCAACCGTCGCCATCGCCAGTTGTCGCTGCCCTCGGTGGCTCGGTGAGTTGATGGACGGTGGTGCCCTAGTGTCCTTGCTGCTAGGGTTAGGTTGCCTCCTACTTGCTCGCGCCGGCGTCGCAGTCTTACTCTCACACATTAGCCAAGAATTTTCCGTAGTTGGTTCATGGACAAGCTTATCTAACCTGTGGTACAATACAGTATTAAAGAATGTCACCCAAGCATTCCTATTTCATGCAAATTGGATCATTCCAAATAGGACGCATGCAATCATACACTTTCAATGTATTATTACATGTACCAAATATGGTCCAATCCGCACCATATTTCATGTGTATTTCCTTGTATAGCTTGTACACATTGTACTCTATTTATATGCGCAAATGCTGAAGCAATCGGGGTACGTATCTCGTTGCCATCTTTGCAACTCCCCCCGCCCCCAGCTCAGGCTCGTTGATCTTTGCGTCGTGTGTGCTAAATGCTAATTAAATAAATTTCACTGCTTGGAATTCATAGGGGTTTGACGCCGATCATTTGTGTATGTTTTCATTGTTCAAGAGGGCGTCGTTGAAGCTTGATTTGTCCTTTATGTTGTATAATATATGTGGGGCCGTATTAGCTGAGTCATTGTTGAGTAATCTAAATGTTTTGAGTCTGAACCTTCGTTATGTTGTGTACATGTTGTAAACTTGGCTTGTAAATGCATGTGCTGCTTGGTATTAAGCCTACTAAAGTTACCGATGAACTTGTTGTGTTGTGCGGTTGTGCCACTCTCAGTATTAAGCCTACTTGAAGTATTCCTTCCGTTGAATTATTCAGATTATCCACAGTCACCACATGATGGAGTCACATTGCATTGTGCTTCCGGATCAACATATTCACATTCTCATGTGATAATACATGGAAAGTCAACTATACATATGAAAAGCGTATGATTGAATGCGCCCTATGTTGTTGTTGGGCAAGCCGTTGCCGCCAAACAGGGCACGTGTATTATCACATGTACCAACATGTACAAGCTATATAAGAAAATACACATCAAATATGATGTGGATTGGATAATATTTGTTACATGTGATAATACATGAAAAGTCAGCTATACATGGAAAGCGTATGATTGCATGCGCCCTGTTTGGCGGCAACGGCTAGATCTGTTATTACACGCGCGAATAGTGCCAAATAGGCCAAAAACTCCCCCTATGACAACCATAGAAAACCAACTTTAAATATATTTTGCTCAGTTTAGCAAGTTCATTGACCTAGATACACCCACCTTGCAAGTTCATGTACCTATGATGTAATTTATTCTTTTTTTCAAAGAAAAAAGACACAAGGGTGCATTTGGTATTTCGGTGTTTGTGAACGATTCTTTGTGCATATACGACTTTGTTGGGACAAATATGGAAGGACTCCTACTCCAATAAACTTTGGAAACTAAGCCATACACTACTACACTTTCTGATAGTTAGGGCATATACAATAGTTTGTCTCATAGAGTTGTCTCTAAAGGCTCTAACATATCTATAGATAACCTTAGAGACAACATCTCCAATAATTTATTTGTAAAATCATTCGTTTTCACCACAACTTCTCCCCTTACACACTCACCATTTGCAATGGTTTACATGCCAAGTTTATCTCTTATATGAGAGATGACACATTCCCCTCTTCACATCCTCTCTCCTTTAGCTAGAATTTTAAATAACATGATAGGTAAGAGACAACTAACATGACCACTATTGGAGATGCCCTAACTTCACTAGCGAGTACTAGAAGCCTCCGGTGAAGACCAAGGACCATGGCTCTGGTGAAAAAATAAAAAAGAAGAAATGTTTTACGGAGTAGTACTGAGAACTCTCCTAGACCCACTCCAGAATTGCAATGAATTTTCATTAAATGAACCTTTTCTACTTTTCACTTTAAAAATAAACATGTTTAAAACTTACTTTTAAAATGTGGTACATGAACAAGTGGTAACTTCATAATTTGTAAATGAACCCTGGGGCAGAATGGTTTGTTTTTGTAAATAAGCTAGAAAGAGTTTTTTTAAAAGGAAAATATAAAATATTACTTCATCCGTCCACAAGGGCGTGGTTACGTGCGATCAAGCTTTCGGAATTTTGACCATTAATATTTGTTAAAGTTTCTAAAAAAATATTTGTTAAAATATATAGATTGACTACATGAAAACAATCTATTGCAATTGTCATAATATTTATTTTTGCTAGAATAGTATGATAAGAAAACATAGTCAAAGTCTTGCGCTGGAGACAATGGAAAAAAAAGTAAAAGGTCTACACTTGTGGACGACGGGAGTAAAAAACACATTTGCACACTACTACAGAAAAGGTATTCACAGACGGTTTAAAAATGTTATCACAGACGGTTTCGTGAGCTGTCTGAGTTTATGGGTTAGTGCTGACATGAGGTCATCACAGACGGTTTTCAAATCGTCTGTGATGCATACTTTTACAGACGGTTATTAACTGAGAACCGTATGGACAGAAACCTATCACAGACGGTTTGTGGCTGAAACCGCTCAGTGATAAATATATATCACCAGACGGTTTGTGGTCAAACCGTCTATGATAACTTTCTCTATAAAGCCCTAGCGTAGCCCTCTATGATAACTTATGCCATTAAAACCTAGCATCATATATAT
The DNA here is from genome assembly GCA_036346405.1 of Phyllostachys edulis. Classification (NCBI taxonomy): domain Eukaryota; kingdom Viridiplantae; phylum Streptophyta; class Magnoliopsida; order Poales; family Poaceae; genus Phyllostachys; species Phyllostachys edulis. The sequence continues at coordinate 38,147,085 of CM070554.1, forward strand.
ATATATATATATATATATATATATATATATATATATATATATATATATATATATATATATATTGTTCGTAGTCTCTCGGCCACTTTGGGGGATCGCCCACGACATGAGAAGGATGAGGCGGTTCTTGGCACAAGCGACCCTTTGCTTGGAGACTTTATAGAGAAGAGAGATTATGAATGGAATGGTAGGGCGTGCTTGGGATGCAAGGTAGGAGAACTTGACCAAGCATGAACACGCTTACACGCAAAAAGTGAAATAAATGGCGAGAGACAGCATAAGACTATTAACATCACTACATCACAGAGCAAGGAGACTATTAATATATATGAACTAATTATCAATTCAATTTCAGCATAAGACTATTAACATCATTACATCACAGAGCAAAGGGACTATTAATATGAACTAATTATCAATTCAATTTCAGCATAAGACTATTAACATCATTGAGCAGTTCAAACCCGGCCACCACACCAGTAGTAGCCCTCGGCATCCATCGCAGAGCACTAGCCATTTTCATCACAGAGCAAGGAGGGTAGAGATAGAGAGGGAGTAAGGTAGGGTGATACCTCAGTACAGCGCAACCACGGCGGCGACCCCACCACCAGCACAACTGTGGATATCATGGGGATATGCCCATGATCTTAGGATGATGAAACAATTGGCAATGTGGCTTTTGGTTTGAAGTTTCAAGTGTTTTCGACAAAGTTTCAGATTTGTTAGGTCAACAAGGTCCGACCGCTTTTTCTGTGAATGTTGATTTAAGTGGTGAATTGATTTTGGGATAGGTCATATCCTTGTTGTTAATGCATATGTGTTGCATATTGCATGTTTTGGCTAACGTGGGTCAAGTTGTGAAGAACTTGTTCCGGATTCGTGTTTACTTGTCTATTCTTTGTGCGGTGGCTTGCGTGTCAATGCCGGTCAGCGGCGAGGAGGATCGGGACTAAGCTTGGAGAGCTGAGGTCCAGAACGATCATGGATGCCGGGTGAGGTCAGGTGACACAAGCATGGCGCAGAATGGACGAGGATGACCGAACGGGCGGTTCGGTGCGACTGGTTAGATCAAGCGGCGCAGGAGTCGTTGCAAGTGCTCAGTGGTGCCGGTGGGATCCGGACGGGAGAGACTTGACGACATGGAGCCGTTGATCAACCTACACGTGGCGAAGCAGGTGATTGCTTCATGATCTGTGGACTCGGTCTTTTGGAAATGATCGAGAAGGGGTATTTTGGTAATTTCACCAAATACCATCTTGGTGACCTTTTGACTAAGCCGCGGCGCGGGTCGGCGCATGGTGAAGCGGTTTAGATCAATCGATGATGAAGACGGCGCTTTAAAATACGTGCGTGTGTGTTCCGTTGTTGTTGGGCCTTAATGGAAGCCCATTAGGTTTAGTTCTAATTCTAAAAGAGTTTTAGGGTTAAGAGCTATCATATAAAAGGAATAGATGAGGGAATATTCTGTTGGGCACTTTGGGAGCCATTGTGGCTGCGTCCTGTAGGGCTGCCGCTGGTGAATAGGGCCGCTGGGGTTGGCGTGCCTGTTGCCCTGAAAAAGAATTGATAGATGGCGGCGGCCTTTGGCTTAGGGAAAAGATAGATGTATGAGCGATGTTTTTGTTTGCCCAAATGAAAAAATGTGTGGCGGCGCCCCCAAGGTGAAGAAGTTCCAGCGGCGTCGTTTTTGGATCTTGGGCTGCTTCTCCCGAAAAACAAAAGCTTTGCTACGGCAGCAAATCTCTCTTTTTCTCTTGCGGTTGAGTGCAGAGGTTTGCTGTTTGTAGGATTTTTTTTATTGCGGTCTTTGTTTTTTGCTTTGAGCGCCCGTGAGAAAAGGCCTGCGGCGGCGGCCTCTCCCCTGAAAAAAACCGAAGTCAGAAGTGTGCCCCCAAGATCCGAAAATTAGAGTCCATAGGAAATCAGAGTCTATGTTTTGATTGCCAGCAATCTTTTCTTTTTCGTTTCTTTTGCTTGTCCTTCGTTGTGTGAATCTGAATCAGAGTTGATCCTATGGCTTGAGCTGAAGAACCGTAGCCCCTAGTGGCATCTAGTCTTTGCTCTGGAGAGTTCACCACATGTCCGATTCAAGTTTTTTTATTGCCTTCATTGTTTGGACGTTTGATCTTTGATGAGCCTTGGTTTGCTCCTCACAATCGGTCGCCAGGTCAGAGAAATCGAAAACCGAATTGTCCTTTTAGCTTGAATCGCCATCTTTGTTTGATCTGCAATCGGGTTAGTTTATTGCCTTCTTGTCTGTAAAAATCGGTAGTCGCTTGTGGTTTGACGCCTTGTAGCTTTGCTGTAGAATATCGGAGGCGGTTGGCGCTTTGTAGAAGAGCCTTTGTGTGCCGATAGAAAAATCGAGTTGCGGCGGCTCTGCTTATGCTTGATCTGCAATTTTATTTTCTGTGGGGTTCAGTTTTTTTTTGTTGGTCGTCGATCAATCTCGGTCTTTGTGTTTTGGTTCTACAAATCTGTTGTGGCGCTCTGCTTTCGAGTATTGATATTGTTGATCTGCTTTTGTAGCTTGTTGTGTCCCATCGGTTGTGGTTCATGGCCTTTTTGCCTCATGCGTGACCTCAGATGCATTGATGTTGCATTAAACTAATCCCAGCTTGTTCTTTTATTTAAATGCTTTGTTTTTGCTAGTGGATGAAATTTGACTGCTTGTCCATCGGCTTGTGAACCGGATCTGGTGGTTTGCTTTGAGTTTAGCATTCCTTATTGCCTTGAGCTGGCTGCATCTTGATGCTTATTTTATTACTTGACTGCACCTATTTGTTACTACTGTGACCAAATTGGTTTTTGTTTTGGGCGGCTCATTGATGCATCTAATTTTCTGATTCTCTCGGATGCATTGATGCGATTTGTTTATGGGCAGCAGTTTTTCTTGTGCGTGTTTGTCAGCTCAGTTTTGGTATGTGTTTCTCGACCTGTGCTTGATGCAGCTTTGAGTTGATTAAGCTTTTACTTCGGGGTTTGATCGGATTCAACACAGGTCATCCGCTGTTCCTGTCTATAGATCTTCATAGCTTTTATAGCTATTGGAGTGAAAATAGTGTTGAGTTCGATCGAGGTGAAAAATAGAGAAAGCGTCTATTCACCCCCCCTCTAGTCGCCTTTCCGGTCCTACAATTGGTATCAGAGCCAAGTTTGCTCTTTTGTGATCTTAACTGATCTTTGAGCATGGCGACTAGTGTGAGGACTTGTGAGTGCTTCCTTGCATCTTGTCGTGGTTCTTTTACCAATGGTGTTGGCCGTAACAAAATATTTCAATGTATGATAAGTCTAATGGCGATGGAGGAGGATTTCTCCTGTGATATTTGTGGCGAATCCTTTTGTTTTGATTGTTCTAGTTTCAGGGATGAGTCACTTCTAGAGCCCGTGGAGAAGAAGCCCAGTGGTGCATATGCAGCAGCTTTTGAGGATGAACATGATGGAGAGGATTCTGATGATGAGCTTTTTGATGATAGTGATGACTCTTATGAGGACGATCCCCTACTTGAGCTAAGTAAGGTGAGCAAAGAAAAACTCATTAATGTCTTATATTCATATGATCTTAAACTGCTTGCTCTTAGGAAGAAAGTCAAATTGTTAGAAAAAGAGAAAGGTGATTTGTCTTATGAGCTTGCCGAATTGAAAACCTCCATGAATGCTTATGATTCATTGCTTGTAGACATGGAGAACCTGAATAACTCTCTTACATACCTAAAATCTGAAAATGAAAATTTGAAATCAAATGTTTCTATGCCTTGTGATTCTTGTATTGCCTTACATCATGAACTTGACAATGCTAAGTTAGAAATAGGCAATCTTAGTTCTATGGCTAGAAATAATTGTGATTCTTATGTAGGCATGCTTGTTGATTTTGAGAAGCTTAAATTGACTAATTCCTTTCACCTTGAGCAATTAGAGAATGCTAGGGTTGAGATTATTGAAATTGAAGCTAGGTCTTGTAGCATGTGCTTAGAACATGAAAAATTGCTTAAGGATGGTTTAGTCTCTTGCAAGAATTGTGCTTGTCTAGAAACTGAAATTGATGCTTTGAACTGCAAGCTTAATTCAAATGCATCATTAATTTCTTGCACATCTTGCATTTCATTGAAGAGCGAGGTTGAGTCTTTGCGCGATGATATGAGCGCCAAATCTTGTGACTCTTGTATTTGCCTTCACTCCGAAATTGATGTTCTTAATATTTCTCTTGTTTCTTTGCATTCGGAGTTGGAGTCTTTTTGTGCTAAACGTGAGTCACTTGATGTTGGTTTTTGTGGCATCGCTTTGGATAGCTCTTCTTTGGTGAGTTCGACTCTTTCGGACTCTTCTTGTATTGTCCAACGGATTTCAAAAGACAAATGTGCTGCTTTCTCGAATGGTACTAAATCTTCACAAAAGAAGTACCATTGCACATTTTGTAAGAAGAATGGACACACTCTTGGGTTTTGCTTTCGCCGTTTGAAACATAAGCGTCGAGTGCGTCGTCGTACCTCTAGGAACACACATAGCCTTTCTCATGGCATGTGTGGGTCTAGTGTCGATCTGAGGACGAGTCATGATGCTAGTTCTTCCAGACTTCTTTTTGAGCCATAATGGTGCTTCGTCCTCTCGAACCGTGTCTACTAGTAGACCTTTACACCATTGCTCATTTTGTGGAAAGAATGGACATCATGTGGATTTCTGCTTTCGGCGTGCAAAACATTTGCGTCGAGCTCATGCTTCTAAGTCTCCTAGTGGGCATAGTCTTTCTCATGACATGCACACTAAAGAGCCAAGCACGAAGACTCGATTTGTTGATGGCTTCTTTGACACCTTTTCTAGTGGTGTCGGACAACACCGTGGACATGGTTTGCATAGTTTTGGTTTTGGTCCACGAGCTGCCCCGAGGCAGGATTTCCGCCGTTTTCCAAGTGGTGGACCTCGTTTTGCTCATCAAGGTACACACCCACGGCGAGGTTGTGTGAGTTTCTTTGATGCTTCTGTTGGTTCTCATCATAGTGCTTTCAAGCAAGGACATCGCTGCTTTCCTAGAGATGGACCTCATTTTCCTCATCGAGCTGTCCACTCGCGGCGTGCCTTCAAGGATGAGATTGGATCTTCTTGCATGGACCATCATTTGCATCATGCTAACTCACATAATGTTTCGACTGCTTCTGGTGGTGGTGTGTCCCAGGTTTGGGTTCCCAAGCATTCGCTCTCTAACCCTTCGGGACCCAAGACTCGGACACCTTGCCTTTCTCATGTGTAGGTACCAAGAACGCGGGTTGGAGAACATGGACTTAAAGATTCCGATCTTTTGCTTCATCACATGATTGTGACACTTGATGGTTCTCCACCTCAACGATGGCCTCCAAGAGGCATGTGCTTTCATGATTGGTGCTTTCACATGTTTGGTGAGCTACTTTATACCTTCATGCCCTTATATTCATGTTTATTCATACTCGGCATGTTGTGCTTATCTTTGTGCTCACTTGTACCATATTGGCATGTATTTCTCTTATGATATCTTTTATCATGTCTTTGCTAGTACTTTGCTTATATATCCATGTATTATATTGTTGTTCTTTATTTTCATGGTTATGTGAGCTATTTTGTCTTCAAGAGCTTGTACTGATTTCATACATTTATCATATTGCTCTTGTTGATTTTTGTCTTATGTATCCACATGTTCACTTGACATCCATGTTAGCCTTCTTTATCCATGTCGTGTTCTATAACATGTTTTATGCTTACATGGTTATTGTGCCTTACTGTTAATTGTGGATGCATGAGTCTTGCCATATCTTTCACTAGCTTGTTTTCGACTGTATATATGATGGGTGATATGCTATGTGCTTGTTTGCTTGCTCCTGTGCCTTATTGTGGATTAAGGATAGTTGAGCTTTGTCATACCTTGGATAGCATGTGTTGTGTTTGATTTGTCTATATTCATGCTCATATCCTGAACTGTTGATTATATGTTTAAATGAGCTTTGGATCATCTATTGCTATCCTTGCTAGTCATGTGTCTTGGTAATGTTTCTTTAGACAATATTTCACTAACCCAGTACCAAGGCATAGATTTTTTTTGTCTCTTTGGTGTAGTCTTTCAGCTGAGAAGAAGAACATGTGGTCCAACAAGTGTTATCACCTTAAGCTGTTGGTTCTTTTTCATTTGTGCCTTCAATGATGACTATCACTTCTTGGAGACGAAGGAATTTGAGATGAGGATGATAGGTGAGCGCGACTACTTTTTGGAGCTTCAAGGAATGGATCTTCATTCATCATCGCTACATCTCACCGCTAGCAAGTCGACTCGAGTTTGAGCTTCTATACCTTACTTTTGTGTATGGTATCCCTAGTCTACCTTGCATAGCATTTGGGTTTGTTGGGTTCAGGGTAGATAGGAGGCTTTGTTCTAGCACGTGTCTTTTCTAGGCACTCTTCTTATCCCATGATTTGCTAGAATGCATTCTTCTCACAGCCTAGGTCGAGCTTGTCTCCCAATCACTAGTGTTAGTAGGTTTTGAGTTGCCTGTAAGCTTTTTAGTGTTGGTGTTTCGCTCCCTAGCTTTTCGAGTTGCTTTCCTAGAGATCGTGTGGCGTTTGAGGTTTTTGTGCTAGTTTTTGTGGAGTCCAAGGTCTGTTGGCAGATTTCCCCTCAAAGCTTTTTAGACCCAACAAGGTTTGCCACCTTGAGAAACAAGTTAGGGATAATTTATCCCTATGGGTTGGTTTGAGGGAGAGTTGGTTCTTTTCAGAACTTTCTTAGTTCTTTTGTGAACCTTTTAGGCTTTTAAGTCTTTTGTGCATCTCATTGTATCATATTACATACAAATGAAAAATCACAAAAAGATACTTGTAATATAAGCTTTACCGCTTCTTTCTTTTTATTAATGAAGCTTTGCTTATTACCCACTTGAGCTTTAGTAATTCAATTCTTGCTCAAGATCGTGTCTAGTTCTTTGACTTGCTAGAATTATCATGCTTTCATATGTGCAGCAATGTCTTTGCTATATGAGCTAGAACTGTTAATTAACTTGAACTGAAAATTGCAATTTGTGGATCTTTTAGCTAGTTGCACAATTAGTGATCCTTTTGTGACATTGGCCTGTCAAAATTGCTTTGTTAGCTCGGAATCTAGAATTGAACATCCTTGAGCTTTCGGTTCATTAAAGAATCTAAAACGACCTTTGTGCAAAATGAAAAATGATCTCTTTTGTGTGAAAAAACTGATCTCACCAATTCTTTCTCATGAGACGGCTTGCCATTGTACTAGGCATGAACTCAGGGGGAGTTTTGGATGACCTAGACCACTCTTTTAAGCTTTTGTTGCTTAGGATGGTCGTAGTGAGGCTTGAGATCTAGCACATGGCTAAAAAGTAAATTGTCAAAATTGGTTGAAGCTTAGGAAGAGGTTGTGGATGGCTCCTAGTCCAGGACTTTCTTTACTAAGATAGACCTTTTATCAACTTGAATATTCATTGCAAATAAAAAAAATAGTTGAAATTTTGGCTTTTAACAAAAATTGAGCAAATTGATTCAATTCAGGACTTTTGTCTCTAAGATGGTCTTTGCTAGCTTCTGGATCTCACAATGACATTCTGATAAGGCCATTATCACTTTAGGATAACTGTTGTTGAACTTGCTAATTTTGACGCATTGCTTAATTTAATCCAACAACATGTGATATATTGAGCTCATTAGCCTAGCTTTGCTATATATGTCTTAACATGATCTTGCTAGCTTTGTCAGGCTTGTTGTATCTTGAGTAATGGTAGAAATGCTAGCCTGTTCAATTGAGTAATCTCCAAAGCTTCTTTTACCTAAAAATTGAAAAATCAAAACAAAAATGAAGCCACCCCATTGCATTTCATGCATGCTCTTTCTTTTACTTCTTCCTTTCTTGTGCATTTGTCATCTCTGGATGAGAGGAAAGGATGATTCCTTGATGAATCCATTGTCAAAGGGGGAGAAGATATAGCGAAAATGTAATGTTAATAAAGAGCTTTTTGGTTATAGAGGAGAAGTTTTGTAAGGGGGAGAAATGGAGAAATTGAAATTTCATATTCTCTCTTTTAAATTGGTGATCATAGTGAGGGGGAGCATTCATATTGCATTCTTTTGGTCTTATTGCCTTTTCTGAACTTGAATTGCGATTCTTGAAAACTCACAATGATCTAAGGTCAAATAGAACAATTGTTCTTTCTTTCATATGGATCTTAAGTGAGATTTTTGTCGATTTTCTGGAATTGGAAGCTTTCTTGCTTTCTTTTGCTGTATCTCACTTGCTTATGCTTTTCTGAAGCCAGCTTGGTCTTTTCCATTGCTTTTTCTTGCTAATGGACCAAGTTGTGCCTTTGTCTGTGCTGAGTATTTTACTTTTCAAACCACAAACTTACATTTTCTAAGAGATTGCCAATGTGTTCATCAAGGGGGAGATTGTGGATATCATGGGGATATGCCCATGATCTTAGGATGATGAAACAATTGGCAATGTGGCTTTTGGTTTGAAGTTTCAAGTGTTTTCGACAAAGTTTCAGATTTGTCAGGTCAGCGGCGGTCTGACCGGCTTTTGTGCTGAATGTTGATTTAAGTGGTGAATTGATTTTGGGATAGGTCATATCCTTGTTGTTAATGCATATGTGTTGCATATTGCATGTTTTGGCTAACGTGGGTCAAGTTGTGAAGAACTTGTTCCCGGATTCGTGTTTACTTGTCTATTGCTGTGCAGGTGGCTTGCAGGTCAATGCCGGTCAACGGCGAGGAGGATCGGGACTAAGCTTGGAGAGCTGAGGTCCAGAACGATCATGGATGCCGGGTGAGGTCAGGTGACACAAGCATGGCGCAGAATGGACGAGGATGACCGAACGGGCGGTTCGGTGCGACTGGTTAGATCAAGCGGCGCAGGAGTCGTTGCAAGTGCTCAGTGGTGCCGGTGGGATCCGGACGGGAGAGACTTGACGACATGGAGCCGTTGATCAACCTACACGTGGCGAAGCAGGTGATTGCTTCATGATCTGTGGACTCGGTCTTTTGGAAATGATCGAGAAGGGGTATTTTGGTAATTTCACCAAATACCATCTTGGTGACCTTTTGACTAAGCCGCGGCGCGGGTCGGCGCATGGTGAAGCGGTTTAGATCAATCGATGATGAAGACGACGCTTTAAAATACGTGCGTGTGTGTTCCGTTGTTGTTGGGCCTTAACGAAGCCTATTTGGTTTAGTTCTAATTCTAAAAGAGTTTTAGGCTTAGGGAAAAGATAGATGTATGAGCGCTGTTTTTGTTTGCCCAGATGAAAAACTGTGTGCCAGCGTCCCCAAGGTGAAGAAGTTCCAGCGGCGTCGTTTTTGGATCTTGGGCTGCTTCTCCCGAAAAACTGAAGCTTTGCTACGGCAGCAAATCTCTCTTTTTCTCTTGCGGTTGAGTGCAGAGGTTTGCTGTTTGTAGGATTTTTTTTATTGCGGTCTTTGTTTTTTGCTTTGAGCGCCCGTGAGAAAAGGCCTGCGGCGGCGGCCTCTCCCCTGAAAAAAAAAACCGAAGCTGTAGCTGTGCCCCCAAGATCCAAAAATTAGAGTCCATAGGAAATCAGAGTCTATGTTTTGATTGCCAGCAATCTTTTCTTTTTCGTTTCTTTTGCTTGTCCTTCGTTGTGTGAATCTGAATCTCTTAATTGGAGTTGATCCTATGGCTTGAGTTGAAGAACCGTAGCCCCTAGTGGCATCTAGTGCTGCTCCTGGAGAGTTCAGCCCTGTGTCCGATTCAAGTTTTTTTATTGCCTTCATTGTTTGGACGTTTGATCTTGATGAGCCTTGGTTTGCTCCCAGGCAATCGGCGCCAGGTCTTTGTAGAAATCGAAAACCGAATTGTCCTTTTTAGCTTGAACGCCATCTTTGTTTGATCTGCAATCTGGGTTAGTTTATTGCCTTGCTTTCCCTGTAAAATCGGTAGCTACTTGTGGTTTGACGCCGTTAGCCTCGCTCAGAATATCGGGCGTCAGCGGTTGAGCGCTCAGAGAAGAGCCTTTGTGTGCCGATAGAAAAATCGAGTTGCGGCTCTCCCGCTTGTGCTTGATCTGCAATTTTATTTTCTGTGGGGTTCAGTTTTTTTTGTTGGTGTCGATCAATCTCAAGTCTTGTGTTTTGGTTCTACAAATCTGTTGTGGCGCTCTGCTCGAGTATTGATATTGTTGATCCTGTTTTTGTAGCTTGTTGTGTCCCATCGGTTGTGGTTCATGGCCTTTTTGCCTCATGCGTGACCTCAGATGCATTGATGTTGCATTAAACTAATCCCACTTGTTCTTTTATTTAAATGCTTTGTTTTTGCTAGTGGATGAAATTTGACTGCTTGTCCATCGGCTTGTGAACCGGATCTGGTGGTTTGCTTTGAGTTTAGCATTCCTTATTGCCTTGAGCTGGCTGCATCTTGATGCTTATTTTATTACTTGACTGCACCTATTTGTTACTACTGTGACCGAATTGGTTTTTGTTTTGGGCGGCTCATTGATGCATCTAATTTTCTGATTCTCTCGGATGCATTGATGCGATTTGTTTATGGGCAGCAGTTTTTTTTGTGCGTGTTTGTCAACTCAGTTTTGGTATGTGTTTCTCGACCTGTGCTTGATGCAGCTTTGAGTTGATTAAGCTTTTACTTCGGGGTTTGATCGGATTCAACACAGGTCATCCGCTGTGCCTGTATGTAGATCTTCATAGCTTTTATAACTATTGGAGTGAAAATAGTGTTGAGTTCGATCGAGGTGAAAAATAGAGAAAGCGTCTATTCACCCCCCCTCTAGTCGCCTTTCCGGTCCTACAACAACCCTCATCCATCTCCTTCACCTTGCATAAATCACACAAACATCAGGACACAACTTAAGGCTCAAGCATAAAAATCAAACTCAACAAAAGACACTAAGCTAACAGATCTAGAGGAGAATAGAGGGAGGATGGGGAAAGCAAAGCCCGGCTAGAGCCCAAGCGCAGGAGGCTGAGCAGGAGAGCCAAGCCATGACGGCACAGGCGACACGTGGGGCCGAGCCCAGTGGCTTGGGTGGCGGCGTCACCGTAGTTGTGGTACGACCCTGAAAATGCACAAGACACTACTATCGTACGAGTGTCTTGTGCAGTGCAGAGTGGTGTCACAACCAGCGGCGACGGCGACGGGGTCGGGCGGCGGCGTCGAGGTGGGGAGGGGAACGGACGAGAGTAAATACGCTGGGGAGTGGCGAGTTAGGGCAGGCACAAACCCTAGCGGCGCTGGGCAGTGACGAGAGTTAGGGCGGGCGCAAACCCTAGCGGTTGGGCTCCTACTAATAAAGAGACTTATCACAGACAGTTCTATTATGGAACCGTTAGTGATAATTATCATAGACGGTTCCATAATGGAACCGTCCGTGATATGTCCCATATCACCGATGGTTCCACAATAGAACAGTCTGTGATATGTCCCATATCACGGATGGTTCCATTATGGAACCGTCTGTGAAATGGTTTTTTCTCAAGTATATTTATCTTGTATATACACTTACATGTCATGAAGTAATTACATGTTTATATGTCAATTTTATCATTTAAATATTTAAAATTTTTTTTTAACTATATATATATATATATATATATATATATATATATATATATATAATTAATTAATTAATTAATTAATTTGTTCCACTAAACCGCCTCTCGATATAATTAATATTGTAACTTATATATCCAAACTAGATTTTTTTCCACAAAACCGTATTTTGATATATATATATATATATATATATATATATATATATATATATATATAGAGAGAGAGAGAGAGAGAGTAATAATTCAACATATAATTAATATAGTAACTTCACCTCCAAACTTTTTTTTTATTTTGGAATTTTCATATGGCCAAACAGTGTGGCCAGTCGTTTACAAAAAGATTAAAAAAAAGAAGTAGAAACCTATAAATAAACAAAGTTTTTCTAGTGGCGGAGGTAGGCTGCTATCCCCGTCTTCAATACTTCATAGGTGACGGCGTTGGCATTGGACGGTTCCTGATCATCAGCGAACTCCGTCCACCCGCTGACACGCTCGTTCGAGTGTCTCCCGAAGACCCTCGAATTGTTGAACCAAGAAGAATTGAGCTCATAGGCTCTCTTTCCTTGCTTAAGGGTCTCGGCTTTGTCGACTTTGATGCGCTGCCGCCTCGATTCTGTGATCAAGTGACAAAGAAGCCTCCTAGAGATGTGTAACGTCGTTTTGGAGGACCACGTCGATGACATGGTAAACTCGCCGAAAGTGGGAGATCACCCGGAAGATACGGCGGAGGAGGATGTCAAGATAGCGGAAGGTGGCCGTCACCTGCTTTGAAAAATTCTCGGCCGACAGAGGAGTAAAGACACTGTCGAAATAGTGTTCTTCCACAGCACGGTTCAACGTACACCGAGAGAGGTGCTCGTACAGTGCGGTCAGGTAGACCATCAATGCCGGCGACAAGGAAGAGGCGGCCATTTCTGTTTTTTTATAAGTATGTGGGGATGATCATCTTCGATAGCGGATGATCTTTTTTATAAAATAAGGAATAAATTCGGAGCGTGAGACGAAGAGACGCATCGAGGAGCCGAAGTGGATCGATATGACGAAGAGACGCATCGGGGAGCCGAAGTGGATGCGACGAAGAGACACATCGGCGACGAAGAAACTTATCGGGCTTTAACCGGGAGCTGTAGCGATATTATCACAGACGGTTATAACAAAATACCTTCTGTGATATGTAGTAATATCAGAGACAATTATTGTTAAGAACCGTCTGTGATGTTTCACAGACGGTTCTTTGTTGAAAACCGTCTGTGATATGTAGAATTATCACAGACGGTTATTAACAAGAACCGTCTGTGATGTTTCACAGACGATTTTAGCTATGAACTATCTGTGATATTATCTCTCCACAGATGGTTTTTAGCGCAGCCAGTAACACAAATGGTCTCTAAACCAAAACCGTCTGTGATTGCATGTAATACAGACGGTTTTGGTCAACCGTCTGTGATGAGACGTCCTGTATTAGCATTTTTATAGTAGTGGCAATTCTGTGGGCGCGTGATTCTTGCTTAGCAGCGGACGCCCGTCATGACAGTTTTGTTGGCCTTGGGAAGAAGCACAGCCGTTGGATGTATCGTAGTGCACCAATCCTTGTGATACGCCGATCCGCTTCATCCTCCCCAAACACACACACACACACACACACCCTTCAAGATCAGACCCATGCGTGGCGTGGTTTCTATCTAGATTGGATTAGCTATACATTTTTTTGACCAATCCATGCCAATATCATTATAACTTGTTTAGAAAACCGTGGGACTCCCACTGTTACGCTATGTTGAGGTAACCAAGATATCACCGATCGATCGAGGCCTAGCCTCTGCACTAGGGAAAACTACAGGTTATCACCGGGCTAAGCAGTGCGTGCTAGCGTAGTAGTCCTGACACGCCGGCTAGCCGTGGAGCCGTACGCCCGATATGCAACTTCTTCCCCTCCGAAGAGCAACAGCCGGGGCCGAACTGTCGGCTTACCCGATCCATGAAACCAAATTCTCTTGTGATCGAACCATGAATGCAGCAGAGCCGGCTGGTCCCATCGTGGATCCTCTAACTGACGATGCAGATGCATGACAAGAACACCCATGAGGAGAGGTACATGTCTATATGGAAATGAACGGGACTGATGCCTGTGCCTGCAAAATTGCTGGCCAAACGGGCCGTGCCTGTTGGATCGGTCCGAAACATAACACTACTGGTCCGGTCTAGATACGACACGGTCTGCACTATTTACGGATCGGGCCGGGCCGGGTCAGCATGACACGATAGCCTGGGCCACCACCCCGGCACGACGGACCGGCACAACACGACATGAATAGTGCCGAGCCCAAATTTCAACACGATCCAGCACTAAGACGGTCCGGTCCGTTAGGCACTAGTACTATTTTAATATACATATATAATTTTATTTTTATTTATTAGTATTTATATGATTTTATTACCATTTTTAATACTGATATGGTTTTATTTTGTAGTTTTAAAATTTTATATAGTTCATTTTATAAGTATATATAAATTTATTTTGGTTTCTTTAAATATATTTTTTTCTAGGATTGTTTTACATGTCTTTTAATTTATCATGTCTTATGAACTAAATGACAAATGTTTTAACGAGCCAGCTATTTGAACATTAATAAAATTCTATTACATTTTCAATGTGCTTATCTCTTTTTTTTCAATTTTCATATCTACTTCTGAATTCTACACATTTTTCTAATTTTTTGGATTTTTTTGGATTTTTTCATTCTGTCAGGCTAAACGGGCCACACCCGGCCCGGCACGAATGGTCGACGGGCCATATCTGGGCCACCACCCCAACCCGGCCTAGCACGAATAGTCCATAGGCCGAAACGTGCCATGCCAAAATGGGCCCGTGCCATACTGGGCCGCCCGTCCGTTTGGCCAGCTCTGTTGTTCCGCATGTGCTTCAATACTAGAGCAATTTGGGCATATGTAAGCATGAGCCTGCAAAGCATTCCTTGACACGCGAGAGCTGGAATCCAATAAACACAGCGACGCACGCACTACGAATTGAAGGTTGTAGCTAAGCTAGCGTCACATGATTGTTGTCCATGCACCGATCGATGTGCACAAACGCAGGGTGGACGATTTTGTGCGTCTTTTCTGGGCGAACGGTAGCGCGTCAAATGAACTTGTCACCACGCATGTCAAGTGAACTTGTCCCCACACATGCATGCCCTAGCGAGAGCTAGGCACTCGCTACGACATGCATTCGATGATATTAGCAAGGATCAAAAAAGAAAAGGAAAGGAAAGAAACGCCGTGTGTCAGTAGTCACTACATGCTAGTACATACATGTGCCGTCAAAAGGCACATACATACCACCCTCCCATCAAAAAAGCGACGGCCTAGCTCCCATCAAAAAAGGGACGGCCTAGATTTAAAGCTACATTGTAGATAAGTAAAATCTTTGTGTTAAAAGTTTTACTGTTTCTACAGTATTGCTTGGATACGGCTGTCGAGTGTTGTTTATGTACTCACAAATCACTGTGTGGAGGCACTCCCATCGGATGGAGGAGAGAGAGCAGGAAAGCTCAAATCACATATCTCATGTCAACAATGTCCATCGGACAGAGAGACGGAGAAACAAACAGTTAAACATGCATGCACCGATCCAAACCGGCCGAGATGGAGACGTTGACGCAGATGGAGACAAAGGTGAAAAAGCAAAAGAGAAGCGTCCACCTCTATAAAGCACGCGAGACGACAGCGTCTTTCCGGGCCCAAACGCAAACGAAAACACCAACACAAAGCTAGCGGCGGCCTCGGACCCGGAGACGAGCGAGCGAGGCGCTGCCTGCCTACCATGGACGCGTCTCGTCTTCCCCCCGATCCGATCTTGTTTCGAAATTTCATACATCCCTGATCCGTCCGCTTCGGGCTCCCTTAATTTCCGTCCGGAATCTGCGGGCGAGAAAAACAGCTTCGAATCGGATCGGACAAAGGTTTTTTTTTTTAAAAAAAAAAGTCGAGGGAAAATTTCTCATGTATCTCGGAATAGAGATACTGAGGTGCACAGTTAATTTGGGCTAATATGATTCATGTGAAATATTGTGGCCGTTGCTTAAAGGGACACAACTGTTATGCTCTAGAGTTTTGTAGATAAATTATTGCAACCGTTTTTTTTTTGGTTGAGGAATTGTTGAAACAGTACTGTAAGTTGTTTTTAACGAAATTGAATTAGACGGATGAATTGCGATGATCCCAGTAATTCTTATTTTTCTTCTAGTTTTGTGTACTTATATTTATAAAATAAAATCTTGTTTGCTCTACGAATGTTACTCTTTGAAAGATATTTACAGATTTTCAAAAGCTGTCAAGTTCTCATTAGGTCATGTCCAATGCAAAAATACGCTTAGATAGGTGCTTAAAGAGAGAAACAATGCCACATCATGAAGCATCAACACAAGAGCCACGGCCTTCAATGCAAACAGCTATTTTACAGATGTTTATATATAATTTGACAAGCTTAAGAGCAGGTACAATGGGCTTATGCCAGCCGTCTATAGTCATTGCCACGTAGGATTTTTGTTGACGTGGATGAAAGAGAATAGAGAGAGAGAAAGATGCTATCTACAATCCTGTAGTCGACTATAGTACAAGAAACAAGAAAAACATTAAAAGATTGTGTGTTCTATAAAGACAATTAAAAATACAGCAACCGTCTGTACCATTGTATGAGCTGTCTTTAGTGCTGTCTATAGGTGACATGGAGAGTTGCTATAGACAGCAGCTGTCTATACCATTGTACATGCCCAAAGAGCCCGTTTAAGCGTCTACTTGCTCCAATGCAAATTATATGCGCAACAAAGTGACAGCAATAACTCTCATTGTTATTTAACTACCACGTTTCACACCACTCTACCTCACATCTTGCTCTCCAGCTTCCCTCCTAACTCTAGGCCACTGCCCTTTTCTCACTAGATCCCACTCCCTCCCCTTCCTCTAGTGGTCAGTGTCCTCACCGGCGACAAGAACGGAGGGGGTCCTCAGCGGCGGTGTTGCTCCCGCCACTTGAATCGAGTAGCTAGCATCTTATTCCATTCAAATCCACACTCCACCTCTTGCTCTCCGTCTACCTCTAGATCGTCCTCCTTTTTTCTTGCCAGATCCAACCCCCTCCCCTTCCTCCGACGGCCGGCGTCCTCACTGGTAGTGCTGCTCCTACCGTTTGAATCGAGTAGCTAGCTAGCATGACGGACGACGATAGTATTGAGGAGAGAGCCGTTGAGGCAGAACGGTAGTGTGGAGCCTTGTGCTCGAGGATGAGATCCTCGGCACCAATGAGTGCCTCGTCATGGTGCTCCTCATGGTGGAGTTGCAGCGCCGCTCCTCGAGCAGTAGCTTGGCGTCGATGGTGTGGCTGCAGCACGCGCGGACCAGTTCTCAACACGCCCCCATGGCCTGCATCTTCCTCAACGGTGCCACCCACATCGGTGCAATTGCCTACCCGTATCCCAACAAGGGTCGATTACCTGACGACTAAGATCAGTGCAACTAACGATTGTGAATTGTGATGCTATTTTGGTTGTGTAATTTTTCGTCCAATTCTGGTTGCAAATTTAGAATTTCATTGAGTTTTGTGTAGACTGCTCCTAGTGTGTTCTTGTAACATTCCAAATTTTGGAATGTTTTTAAGCTTTTAAAAATTAAAATAACCATTTCAATTTTCTTGTTTAAGTCAAAACTTAATGTGAATTTTTATAAATTAAAATAATTTAATGTGAATAATCTAAACTTCAATTAAATTAAAAAGTAGTTTTATTTGGGTTCCTTGAGTTCGAGAGAATTTTATGAAATTTTCTAGAAATTTTTGGAATTTATTTGCTATTTATTTGAGCTCAGTTTTATTTAATCTAATTTCCTAAATTCGGAAATCCTCTTTTTTTCGGATTTTCCGTTTCGGCTGAAACCCTTTCTTCTGGCCCATTTTCTTTCTTTTTCCCCGCAGGCCCATTTTCTTTTTCCTTCCTTTTCTCTTTCTTTTTCCCTTGGCTTGGCCCACTCCTTTCCTTTTCCTGCATCGAGCCGGCCTAGCCACCTCCTTCTCCTTTTTCTTTTTCTTCTTCTCTCTCTATCTTGTGGGCCTACGCTGTCAACCACCCTTCCTTCTTCCTTCTTCTTCCTCTAGACTCTACACGAGTCCATGTCCATGTCGAGCACGAGCTGCCGCCGGCCTTAATACAAATCCTCCCTCTCCGGCCCTATTTAAAGTCGGCCACCATTTGTCAAAACTTTTGCCTCATCCTCCTCGTCCGAAGCCCTAAGCCGCTGGTCTCGGTCCAATTTTTGTTGTGCCGAATCGACCTGAAGAACCTGTTGCCGCCGCAAAGCTTTCGTCGCTGGAGTTTCTGGCCGTTGTTGCTCCTCCGCCTGCACCATCACCTTCGTTGGACTCACCTCGAGACGTTCTACATCGTGCTTCCACCATCTTTGCCTGAGCTTCATCGAGCTACCACCGACCCCATCCTCCCCAACGCCAGCCGCCGCCATCGTATTCGATCTCCCTTTCCGGTGAGCTCTTTGCCCTTCCAAGCGCATCATCTCATGCCCCTCGTCGTTCCCCTTCTCTCTCCACCACCGAGATGGCCCGTCCCCGTCCTTCTCCTTCATCTCCGGCGACCTCCATCCCGTCGCCGCTTCGGTCACCCTCCAACCGCCCGGAGGAGTCCTCTTTGTTCCCTATGACATCGTCATCGCCGTGCTCTCCTTGGTTTCCTTCGAGCGCCACCAGACCACCGAGATCGTCGCATACCCGAGCCGCCTTGCCGCCATTGTCGTCGCCACCACCATTCCATCGACTCCCTCACCGTGTCACCATCTCCCTTGCCACCCTCTTCTCCTGGTGTTCCATTATGCTAGTTGGCTGCCCCTGCCCCACCGCCGCCATTGCCACCAGCCAAGCCTCCTTTGCCCCTCTACTTTCTTCCTCTCTGTCCTCTCTCTCTCTCTCTCTCTCTCTCTCTCTCTCTCTCTGCCACCTCAGTAGCCACTTCAGTCGCCACCTCATCCATCTTCTTTGCATATGTGTCGGTCGTGTGGCAGTTCACGTGGTGAACCCGAGACCTCTTCCATAGACTCAACTCACCATGAACCTAGTCACTGCCGAGTGGGTCCCACATGTCAGTATTAAATTTATTTTCCTTTAGAAATTTAATTCCAACCAAAAAATGCTTTTTCCCTGCTGATGTCATACTGATGCAGTAATCTGGAATTTCCTTTTGAAAGAAAATTCTAAAATCTAGGATAGTGTTTTTGCTCTTTTTTCCTTTCCGGCAAATCTTTCGAGAGTTCGTTCTTCTTCGTTCGAACTCCGATTCAGGACATTCAAATTCCTAAATTCATCTAAAATCGAGCCTTTTCTTTTAGAGTTAGTTTTACTAATTTTGGATTTTATTTGAATTTATTTGTGTTTCGCCTGTTGTTTTCTCTCTCGTTAGACAATCTGTTTCACGGAGTAGGAGCAGAAGCAAAAGCAAATTTTGAAGATCCAAATGTGGTAACTGAGTAAAGCCAATGCAAGTCGTAGTCCTTTGACCGTATTGAACCTATGATTTCAAAATTATACTATTTTATATCAAATTGCATGCTATCTTTATATCAACTGCTTTTAGGAATAGTTAATCACCTATTTGTCATTTTGTCTCCATTGAATATTTGAATAGTTAATCATCTATTTGTCATTATGCCTCGACGCAGCGCGACCCTTCCTTGTGCTCTGCATCATATCACCGTTTTGATTTGCAAATCTATTGAGACATCAAACTATTGTTTCTTATGTTGTTTCTCATCAACCACTGTTTGTGCAAATATCGGTATATTTTTTTGGTGCAAATATCTAAGCTGCCATTCCACGAGTGACATAAGTAGAAGGCTTTTTATGTTCTATGAGAATGTTGCAACCTTCTGAACTAGACAGTCACTTAAAAACTATATGTTGGCTGGAGCACAATTATGCCTAGTAGCATTTACTTCAACAATCAGCTGGTACGTTGTTCTGTATTCACTCGATGACACAAGTGAATGGTTGTTTTGTACCCAAGCAGCGTTTTACCTGGGAAAGAAATTCCAGCTGTATTGAAAGGATTTTCTTGTGCGCAGGAAAACACAGGTGGAAACTCTTTACATGGGAAAAAGTTATAATCTTGCCGAGCAGGCCCTAAGCCTTAATCCACTTTAATACACACTAATCACTTGTGTTTTTAATGTGCACTATTAACGTGTAAAACAAGCGATTAGTTGGGCATGGATCCGAAGGGAAGCTCAATTTCTGCGTTCCGAAGGAACATGGCTCTGGAAAGAATCTTGCGTCCCACGAACGTGGCTGCTTTTTTTTTTTTCATAGAAGCAACCAATCAAGCATTGCACAAAAGATTATGGGGTTGTTTGGTTTATGACCCTAACGTGTCAAATCAAAATTTTAGCAATATCAAAATCTAGATAATATCAAAAACTAGGCAAAAAAAAGGTGTTTGAATCGTAGCCATACCAATTCACAGGCAATACCGAAATTGATGTGTTTGGATTGCAGCCATGCCAAAATTTTGAGTGTCACGTGGATCCCGCATGACATCTTTTTTTGCACCAAATATATGTCAACATGAGTCTTGGTTTGTTGATAAAATGACAAGGAACACAACGGTTCAAACGGATCACAAATCAGATACTCGGTTTAGGAAATATGATCATTTCAAACTTATTAATCAAACTAATCAAGCAATTAATACACTAGCCTCATCCAATCATCATCTGCCATGTGTCCGAGTGAATGCTGCCGCCGAACCAAAATTTGGGTGCTCGTTTTGGCCACCCATGAGAAGCCAGAAAAATAGGAAGAAAAACATAGGTGTGACCAAAGTTTTGAGGACAACGTCAAATATTGGAACAAAACCAAACGCTAACCAAATTTTCGAAGTAATACCAAAATTTTGGTTTAACTTATTTTGGCCTTGAACCAAACTGACCCTATGCATTCCATGAGCCTGGCCTAAGACCATCCAGACAACCGAACACACTTTTATCAAAGCAGACATGACATTTAATTGATTTTTGGGCTATTTTTACCTAGAAAGACAAAAGTTTCGGGACCATAAACCATCCCAGGTTTGATGAGATCATCGTGAGAAGTATTATCCCCTCCAGTTACAGCCTAACTGCATGTTAAGCAGTTGCACAATGATGTTGCAAGATCTGACTGAAATGGGAGGCCTAGGTGCACACGGTATCACAAATGGTGTAGCTGAGTATACAAAGAAGGAATTGCAGCAACGGTACTGTAGCACGGTGGAGTGGTTACGTGATTTGTCCATTTCTCGCCTGAGCTTTTCTTCTTCGAGGCCACGCCGGGCCGTGGGACATAAATAGGCCGTGCCGGTGATCTAACTCTGTACGGACCGTGGCACGAAAATAAAATGGGCCATTTGTTCGTCTCTATCAGGGGCGCACGCCTCCAGGCTAAAATTCTTCCTGTATGAGTCGTCTTTAGTATAGTTGAGTACTCTAAATTTAAAAGCTTCATGGCTAGTCTAAATCAATTATTTAGACTTATTTCTACCATTAAGGTTGATTGCATTAGTATGTATGAGTAACAAAGATTAGCTCTACGAGAGGTTTTGATAGCCTCAACTTTTAGGATGTCTCTCACAGCATATATGTGAACATCTAAAAAAAATTGGGCTATGTGTGTATCACATGTCATTTTATCGATAATAAATGGAAGATGCAAAAAAGGATCATAAGGTTTACTCTCATAGAGACACTAGGCAACGGTAGAACTATGTTTAATGCAATATTGAAGAGCATCCAAGATTGCCAAGTAGAAGATAAACTCTTCGGTATTACGTTAGATAATGCATCAGTAAATGACTATGGTGAGTTCTTTGCAAGAGAATCTTGTTGCGATAAATTTGCTACCTTGCAAAGGTAAACTATTGCTTAGTCGTTGTGTGGCGTATGTCTTCAATCTTTTGTTCAAGAAGGGTTTAAGGCCATGAGTGATGCTACTAGCAGTATCAGGGACAATGTAAAGTATGTCAAGAGCTCACAAGCTCACAAACTTTGAAGAGATGATTGAGCAAATGGCCATATCATGTGAGAAGCGCCCCCCCCCTCGATGTATCTACTTGTTAGAATTCAACTTATCTCATGCTTAATTCAGCCTTGTAGTATAGGAGGGCATTTGAAGCTTTGACATGGGAGGACACTCAGTACACTCTGCCTTCAATTGAAGAATGGACAATGGCAGAGAAACTATACAACATCTTGAAGGTATTCTATGATGCCACTCTAGTAGTTTTAGGTTCAAAATACCCTACTGCCAGCGGCTACTTCCATGAGATTTGAGAAGTGAAGAAAATGTTGGAAAGGGAGTCCTTGAATCCAGACATTGTCATTGCATGCATGGTGGATGAAATGAAGCAGAAATTTTAGAAATATTGGGACCTATCATTCTTAAAAATATGTGTTCCTGTTGTTCTTGATTCTAGGTTCAAGTTGGGATTTCTTGAGTATCGGTTGAGCCGTGGATTTGGGGATAGAGCATATGGATACCTTTCCAAAGTGAAGAGGACAATTAGAAAACTCTTTGATGAGTATTCCTCACAAATAGGAGATTCAACTATTGAGAATGCACAAGAAGGCAGTAATGCTGAGACAATTGTTGATGAAAGTAACCTATGGGCTAATTGGGGGGCAACATCTCAATGCACAACAAAGGAATAGAGTAAGTGAGCTTAACAAATACTTGGAAGAAAAAAGTGTCCCCATAACAGTTGATTTTGACATCTTACAGCATTGGATGATGTTTTCCACCAAGCATCGTGCACTTGCTTGCATGGCGCATGATTTGTTGGCAGCCCCTGCATCTACAGTTGCATTAGAGTCTTCATTTTCTACTGGAGAGAGGGTTATAAGTGACTATAGGAGCAGGCTGACCAGCGAGACTGCTGAAGCTCTATTTGTCTCCAAGATTGAATAAGAGCAGATGGTACATGTACTATTCTCTCTACTAAAAATTTTAGATTATGTTATGCTAAATACTTTTTTTTAGCGTAATTGCATATTGATTCGTTTTCAATGTTTCATACACTAATGACAACACAACAAGTGATATTCGGGATGACGATGATCCCCTTTAATTTATAACTTCGTATGATCTCCTTTAATTTATTACTTCAGGTAATCCCCTTATAATATTTTATCTTGCTCAGCTGTTACTAGCAAGTTATGAACTTATAATACACAATTGGGTCTTTTGTGGCCTACAAAGAAAACCCATTTGGCTTCTTGCTTCTGCCGTCCATTTACTTGTATTACAACTTACAAACCATGGTTGTGGCATGATTACAATAATAGACAATTTAAGACATATGATCATGAGTTTTGACTATTATCATGCCCAAAGCATTACTAGCAAGCAATTTTACAAACTCCTAAAATCTCTCGAGTTGCGTGCCTACATTGAGAAGAAGTATGGAGGAATTGCACCTAAGAAGCCCAAGATTTCAAAGGTATGCAATTCCATCTTTGTATGCACTTCATTGAACCATGTTCATGCAACTTATGTTGTAGAGTGTAGACCTAATATTTCCATTTCCTAACATTGATGTAGTGCAATTGGATGGCCAAGTTGTGCTGTAACTTTCAGGCATTTGTTGCTACAATAGTGACAAATAGTCAGCTATGTAAGATTTTGTTCTCACTTGTCCTTCCTGTGATCGTTACGAATGTTAGGAAATTGATGTTTGGGATCAGATTTATGGACTCTAATCATGCAGTTTGCCTCAACTGTTTTGCAAGAAACATGCCTCTGTTGTGTTGTAACTTTAAAGCAATGGTTGGGCTGGCATTCTCCTATGCACATTCTACCAAGATTCCTGCAAATTTTCAATTCATGGGATGGATTGGATGGACTGGTAATTGACATGTGGATGCAGTGGAGTTGAAGTCTCTGCCATTAAAATTCTTGAGTTACATGCAACTTTGTATCCAATGCTTCTTATCATTGCAATTGTAATGGACTGACTTTCAATTGCAAGTTTGTCTTTGTCCTGAACTATTTGATGGCAAATTCTGAAGTTCTCTTAGCTCTTTTGGCAAATGATGTAATTCTAGTGCAGTGTTCTGGGTACCCAAATGGTTTGTTTATTCGTTTCTGAATTCTGATCATGCGTGTTGACTGTAATCCAAACATCCAATACAAATGCTTTGATGTAGTTTGACTGTAATCTAAGATGAGATTCTATATTGTGCTTGACAAAATATTTTGATTTAGTTAGCGTGCAGAAGTTTTATTTCAATGTACAGTAGGCTAAAAGGCTTAAGGAGCATGATGAGTACGATATTAGTAGTACAGATGATCTTCTAGTTCAAGCGTATTTTGGTATGTCGATGTGTCAATGATTTTTTATGTCGATGGCGCCATTTGTACTTATCTAAAGATGATCTGTACAAGCGTATTTTTTACTTATCTACAGATGATCTGTACAAAAAATACGCCAAGGCCACACATAGTGTGTCT
The DNA here is from genome assembly GCA_036346405.1 of Phyllostachys edulis. Lineage (NCBI taxonomy): Eukaryota > Viridiplantae > Streptophyta > Magnoliopsida > Poales > Poaceae > Phyllostachys > Phyllostachys edulis. The sequence continues at coordinate 38,171,170 of CM070554.1, forward strand.
ACGCTAGTTAGTGCGATTAGTACTAAGTTTATCATTTGGTATTTTCTGAGCGACTACCAAGGCCACCTACGTAACGTGGATTGTATTTGCGGGCTAGTGGCAGCTGCAAAAGACTAAGCAACCAGCGTGGGTGGGCACGTGCTGTCCGCAGCCCACCCCACTTGCACCACTAGGCTGGATATGAACACATAGCTGCTGCTTTGCATCAGATTGGGGACCGCATGGAACGCGCATGAGCCATCAGATTCTAGCCCCCATCTTTTCTCGCCATGCATGATCTGGACCATTGAATCTCGACTCCACGGCTTGCTCGTATGCTTTACATTTTCTTTTTTTTTTCAAGATCATATGCCATACACTTTCTTTTGAGCCTTCCATGGGCCTGTTTGGTTGCATGGCCCAAAGCCCGGCCAAGCCCATCGTATGTAGGAAACACGATGCCATGGGGCTAGGGTTTGGGTCAAGCTTGTATGATGCAAAGATTCCCTTTGGCCTGGCCCGAAAAGAACGGGGGAGAATTTCGTCTTCTTAGCTGGCTGGCCACCATGTGCCCTGCACCCTTGCCGCGATGCCTCACTGGCCTGGATCACACCAGCTCGTGCAGCTTTCGGCTTATTTAGTTGCCTACACCATGCTTCGAGCCAAGCTGAGATCGTGCAAGATTCCCTCCTGAGCCTAGCCCGAGAGAAACGCTGGTGGCGAACTTCTCTCGCGAACTAGGCCTATGAGATGCAGGCAGAGGTGCATGCGCGTCGTGGACAATGCAACCATTGTGCATTGTTCTCACCTTCGATCCACCTCCTCTCCCTCTTTGCTTTGTGTTTGCCCCCTTTGCCGCCACTCGATCCGTCGTCGAAGACCACAGATGTCGCCACCGAGTGTGCTGCCGGTGGGCATGAACGACCTTGGCAGTCAGGTCACCTGTTGGACTTAATCTTGACAAGTAGTATCTGCATCTATGCGTAGGATGTTAGTTAAGTGATCAGCATGCATGTTAGTTATGTTAGTGTGTGTAGGTGCATGGCACAAGACTCAGTTTGTAAGTTGTTGCTCACCAAGAGTCTTTTAGCTACATGGAGTTAGTGCATGTGAGTCTATTCATCCATGCATGTACATGTGTTTAGTGCTTAGTGTGCGCCGTGTGCAGTGTCGACTCGGCAAAACCGGATAATGCAAGTAGTGCGGATGCTGGAGTCTTTTTAGGATCAAGTTTGTGGAGAAGAAGCTGTGGATGTCATGAGGACATTGTGGATGTCATGGGGACATGCTCATGATCTTAGGTGATGAAACAATTGGCAATTGCTTTTAGAGTTTATTGAAATCTGGAGTTTTCAGCAAGTGTCAGGAAAATCGGTAGTACCGGCGTTGAATCGCGGTACTACTGTATGTCGGTTCAACCGCAAAGGTGTTAGCGGTATGAATTTTCCCAAAGGATTTTGGAATCTTTGGTTTCCTTGGGAAGCGGTAATCTGCATTGTGTCCATGATACTCTGGGTGGTGATATAACCGCTAGAGAGCGGAACTACCGCAAGTCTTGGTTCAGGCCGGTAGGATCCCTTTGGTCGTTAGATTGAAATCGAGCGGTCGTGAGTGAGATGAGCGTTCGGACCGTCCGTATGTGATAGGGCTTGAGGCGTTCGATCGAAATCGGGTGGTTGAGATTGAGATGAGCGTTCGGACCGTCCGACGGCGCCAGATCGGCGGTAGGCAGTAACATGCGGTCGAACGGCCATGAAATCTGGGCGCGTCCGTGGCCGGCGATTGGCGTGGTTGACAAACATTTGTACCGCAGAGGTTATGCGGTAATACCGCAAGGTTTTTGGTGGTACGTTTTTTTCCAGAGAAGGTATCTTTTGAGTTTGGATTTCTTGGAGAGCGGTAGTACTGCGTTTCGTACGGCGGTAGTACCGCATTTCGGAAAGACCACTTGAGAGCGGTATGGAATTTCCAGAGATGATGTTTTGGAGATTTTGGGATTTCTCCAAGGTGCGGTATGACCGTAGTGCTTTTGGCGGTATGACCGCGTTGCGGTAATACCGGTGGCTTAATGGCGGTAATACCTCATTTGAATTGAATTGTGCTAAATGTTGTTTCAATTGGAGAATTGAATTTTGGGTTTGGTCAAGTTCATGTTCATCAGTGCATATGTGTTGCATGATGCATGTTTTGTCTAACGTGGGTCAAGTTGTGAAGAACTTGTTCCCGAAAATGGTTTCTTGGTCTATTGCTGTGCAGGTGGCTTGTAGGTCTATGATGGTCAGTGATGAGGTGGATCGGGATTAAGCTTGGAGAGTGAGGTCGAAACCGTCGAGATCTTGGGTGGTCGAGACTCAAGCGGTAGCGAGATGGACAAGGGTGACCGAACGAGCGATTCGGTGTGGTGGTTGGATCAAGCGGCGCGGGAGTTGTTGCAAGTGCTCAGTGGTGCCGGTGGGATCCAGACGGGAGAGACTTGACGACATGGAGCCGTTGATCAACCTACACGTGGCGAAGCATGGGATTGCTTCACGATATGTGGACTCGATTCTTGGAGAAGGATCGAGAAGGGGTATTTTGGTAATTTCACCAAATACCGCCTTGGTGACCTTTGGCTAAACATGGCGGTCGGCGATATAGTGAAGCGGTTTAGGCGGTCGAAGATGATGATGAAGGCGGCGCTTTGAGATGCGTCGTGTGTTAACCCATTGTGTGTTAGGGTTTAATGGGTGCCCTAATGGAATATTCTCTAGATGCTTAGCCTCCATATAAATAGGGGTTGGTGGTCTGCTTTGTTGTTCTTCTTGGTACATTGGATAGAGCCAGCCAAACCCTATTGTGTTGTGCCCTATTGTGTGTTAGGGTTTGAGAAGAAGAGAGGAGAGCTAGGGTTTCTAGAGGGGGATTGAGTGTGTGCTCTTAGATAGAGCTTTGTCCTCCATATGAGAGTGGCTGTAAACAACAATCATCCATCTATCTGAAATCAATCCAATCAAAGGTTTCACAAGTTCTGTCCTCTGTGTTCATCTTCTCTGTTTGTTGATTTTGGGTTTTCTTTGATCTGCAAGTTTCTCTTATGCTCTTGCTATGTTTTGGCTTGCTGTGATATATGGGAATACATCTAGGATCATCTTGATCATCAATCTCCCATGAGCAAGTGTTTGGATCAAGTTTTCGCTCTTGCCCGGTTTTGAAACCACCTTCATTCAAATGTAAAAATGTCAGGACTTTGGCATAGATCTGGACGATCATTGCTTGCAATAGGTTCCTGATATCCTTAGGAAGGTGTGTCTCAAGTTTGGTCAAGTTTCATCTTGTAGATCAAAAGTTAGACCAATTTTAGTTTTTGGATTTGAAATTTTTTTCCTTTGTTCTAGGAACATACTTCTCTGAAACTAAAAAGGTAGGAACCTTGGCATGGATCTCTGCGATCTTTGATTGGAATAGGTTTCTAATATCTTAGAAAGTTGTGTTTCAAGTTTGTGAGTTTGCCCTTGTAGATCAAAAGTTGTGCCAATTTTAGATTTGGTTTTTCTCTTTGTCGGGTTCGTCTCGGGACAATCGGTAGTACCTTTCATTTACTGAGCGATGACAGTGGTCTTGATAGTACCGCTAGGTACATTCTTGATAATACCGATTATAGGTAGTACCGCTGGTTTCATTGTGGTAGTACCGATTCCTGAAACTTCAGCAGACTTTATCGGTTTTTGCTACTGTACCTTTGGGGGTTAGGAGTGGATTCAATACAAGTCTTCCTCTGTGCTTAAGCATTCATCTTCATAGCTCTCATAGCTATTGGAGTGATTTGCAAGTTGAATCCATCCTTTGTGAAAAAGATTTGGTGCTCCTATTCACCCTCCCTCTAGTTGCCTGTTTCCGGTCCTACAGAAGCTACGTCGTGACTCATGATTTCGTTCTATAGTTGCATGGCAATGCCTGGTACTTTGGTTGTGTCCAAACTCCGATGTGCCCTTTATTTAGGAAGCATCTTTGCACGTCTTTTGCTTTGTAGCTAGCGGTTTTTCCGAATCATGGTATGGTACGATGGCCGGGTCTCCTGGTGTCACAAGAAGCGGCCCATGTGCATGTAACTAACTTGTAATCGCTGCTTCAAATAAGAGATGAGAAAAACTGAAAAGCTGTGAAGTTGTTGCGTAGCACAAACTCTGTGTGTTGTCTTATTTCTTCTCTAAAGTTCAAGTTCATGTTTGTTCGTCTGACAAAAAAGGCTAGCAGAAAACTGAGAGCAGATCAATAAATTTCTAACAATTGGTATCAGAGTAAGGTGCGAGGATAAGCTGCATGGCGATGACTCGCCAGTCGGTTTGATGGCGTGCACATCGGCGCGCATCGGGCGAAGGTGCATGGGTGCCGACGACGAGCCGGCTGCAGCACCATGCGCTCAGGAGCATGATGGCGAAGGTCCGCGCGGCCATGGCGAGGCCAGCGCGGTTTGCCGGTATTGCACGTGATGTGTGCACCGGCGGTGGCAACATGATTACCACAGAGTAGGCCAACGACGGCAGTCTCCACCTGAGGTGGAGGCTGGCGGCTGCAAGGTGAGGCGGTTCGAAGCCGCCGGGACACGAGTCGGCATGATGCCGACAAACGACGATGGCATAGAGACCGTCATCGCAAGAAGAATCGAAGGTCGGAGTCGCTCGGTGAGTCATGCCACCGACGACAAAGTTGTGATGGCAAAGAGGTAGCGGTAAAGAGTAGAGGCGGCATGTCTCCCAAATACCTGTTACCAAGGAGCGTCTGTGAGACCCCGACGTTTATTCGGCTCATAATACTTAGTCATCCAATTGACCCTAGTATTATCAACCAAATAAACCCGGTCTCGAGAGATGTATACTTCCCAGAAATGCAGTATACATGCCTCACAACAAAAGAATGTATCAATTCCATACAACACATAGTACATAAGCAACAAACCAGAAGTTAATATTAATAAGGAATAGGTCATTACAAAAGAGGGGCCTTCTGGCCAAATAACAACAAACTACAAAGATAACAGCGGAAGCAAAAGTGCCATAAAGATGGCCAAAATAAGAGCCAACAAGTGTGCCTTTAGCCCACAAGGCAACTGACCGGACCGCCAAGCTAGTCGCTCTCCCAACCACCGCTTGACTACATAAAAGTAAAGCCCTTTGGGCTCTACCTCCTCTGCAACAAAGTTGTTAAGCAAAGCAAATGAGTACAATAACTTGTTTATTGTACTCGCAAAACTGACGACGTAAGATAAGAACTATAATTTAGCTACATGCAAGCTTGATTTAAGTGGATGAGGCTTTGGACTCATTTACGCACAAAAGCAAGTTTTCATTTGCAATAATATAGTAGATTGAAAGCAATTTGACAAAGCATTTTTAATTGTTGAAATAAGAGCGAGATAAATAACATGGTAACAACAACAAGAACAACACAGGAAGTGACCAACCCAAGTCACCACAACAATAGCATGAACTCCCGTTCATACCACCCATGTCAAGTTTTAATTAAAAGTTTGAGACTAGTCTTGAGCGACCTTACCAAGCATGTCCATAACCTAGGGCGAGGCTATTGAATAGTTTTATCCTGCGGGGTGTACCACTGTACCCACATGTCGACCGCCTTTCCATTAGGCACACTACCTTTGGTATCTTGCACGCAGCTAAGTCCTCTGAGACATTTCCGATGGACAATGCTAATTAGAGTCGCACAACCCACGGGGAGAAGGAGACATCACACAACCTTCAGGAAGCTAATGCTCCCTCCCACATCACACACACATTTTATCTTTAAAAACACACCAACCGAAGCGACCCCAATTAACACCGCCCAAAGTACTTAGACAAGAGAGGTTCCATATGCCCCTCGTGTGGTTAGTCTGTGAAATCGCAACTTAGTGACCCAAGTACTCGGTCCTTAGGGACCGGGCATACCACCACATTCCAAAAACCACGCCATCCATCCAATATGCCCAAGTCTAAATCAATCTTTTATTTTCAGTTTTTGATTTTACAAATTAATCAAAGCACAAGTGCTGGACATATAGGAGTAATAATTAGTTTTGAGTGATCAAGACCATCGACTAAGTCGATGATCGCCCATTTCTATCGTTACTAAGCATGTCTAAGCAATTTAATCGAAACTACTAAGTGATAAGAGCTCATCCAACGAGCTCAAACCACAGCAAATAACCTAGGCTCATGGTAGTAGAGGATAAACAATTCCTACAGATTATGCGACTATAGGATTACTAACGACATTTAACACAAAGTAGCATGCATACATAGAAGTAAAACAAAGTATTAAGCTTTAAAGTAATGGGACAATGATGGAAATGATCAAACTGCTTGCCTTGCTGTTGCTGGTCAATTTGTTGCGGAGGGTCACTCTCGGGATCACCACAAATGTCGAAACCTAACGGAAGGCGAGAAAGAACCGATAAAACGACGAAAAACAACAAAGACCGCACAACAAACGAACTCCAAATTCTCTGAATTTTCTACAGCAGCAAGAGGGTGATTTTTAGGGAATATTGCAACAAGAACCAATTGATTTGGATTCTCAATGCAAAAGTTATGAGTAAAACAATTCTGCTTAGCCCCTAAAATACCAAACTGCACTATTCATTAATTTAATTATGAGGCAACATTTTCTAGAACAGAAGTGAAGCTGAAATTTTTACTGTAAAACCAGCACCTCATGAGATGAATAACACAATTGAGTTCATCTCATTTGGAGCTATATTGCACTTTCTATAATTTTGTTCATAATTTTTCAAAAACAAGAACTTGAACAAAATTATAATGCACAAGTCCTCATTTTTATAACAGCAACAAGCTCAAAACTAATTTTCACAGTGAGTTCATTATTAGAGAAACCAACAACGTTGGTCTCACTCAAAAATAATCTCTGAGCATTAGTTTTGTATTTTACAAGTTAAGCATTGATTTAAGTGTATATTTTAAAGTTGGTTTTAAAATCTAATGGCAAACTGTGCTCTGGAGTTGAACTCAACTTACAATCATTTTTGGATTAAAGTCAAGTCCAAGACAGAGCCAACATACTTTGAATGACCTCTAATGGATTTAAAATGAGAAAGATATGCAATTTTAAAGTTATACCTTTCTCGATTCACAATTTAACGACTCACTAGGACTTTCTAAAAACTCTAAAGACACAGGAGAACATATGCGGCTCAGATCAAACACGGGGAGGTCCTCAGCGGTTGAGATCTTCAAAGGAAGATCCAAACTATCAAGATCTCCACGAGGAAGATCTACATCGTCGAGACCTCACGGGGAGGTCTGGGCCGGTCGAGATGTTCAAGGAGGTCCTTGATGGTCGAGATCGTCCGAGGAGGACCTCGGCAGTCAAGATCTACCCGGGAGGTCATGAAAGGCCGAGATGGCCGGGGAGGTCCTAAGCGGAGGTCTAAATGTCACAGACCTCCGAGGAGGTCTGGGCGGCCAAGATTGCGCAAGGAGAGGTCTTGGGCGCTCGGATCTCCTCGGAGGAGGTCATGGATGTCCCGAGCTCGCGATAAAAATTAAGCGCCGCAGCACGCCATCTTGGACAAGAGATTAAATCTTGTGGCGGACATCAAGGAGGTCGCGTCTGAGAGGTCTTAAATCGCAACACGGGAGGATTAAATGCAGCTAAGACATGCCCATGATTTCAATGATTTGAGCACATGATTAGTGCATTAACTTCGGCGGATCTTTGTCCGAAAACGGCAATAGCGCCGCGATTCTTGTCCGACAAGATCGAGCTCAAAGAAGTGGTTATTGCGGCGATCACGGACCTCGCCGGTGACAACCAAAGACATCCCGTGTGCGCAATAGTGTTGCGCACACCATGAGCTCACTCTCGGCGGCGGCAGCGACCTTAATCGCCGTGGCCGAGAGGACGAATGACCACCCGACGGCCAAAAGATAAAATGCAAAAAGGAAGCTCATACGACATTCAAGCGTGTGCTCAACAAAAAGCTCAGCGACATCATTCAGCGGGTGCCGACAACTAAGGGACTAACGAAGTACAGGAGGTCCTTAAGATCTTGGGGAGGTCGTGGAGGTGATGGCCGGAGTTGGGGAAGACAATGAAGCTTCACGGCCCAAGGCACCGACTCCAAGCTCAACTTTGTCCACCTCTGAAAAATGCCCAAACAAATTAAGTTAGGGTTAACTTCCAAGAGGTTTTGGGAGCAAAAGTGGCGAGGGTTTGAAAAGGAGCCACTTGGAACTTCTTGTGCCACAGAGGAGCTCAAGGACTTCAACAATGGCAGCCACCGGTGAGGAGGTGAGTGAGGAGGAGCTCGACCACGCACAAGATGCAAAGTGAGATCGGGTTGTGTGCAAAGGAAGCCAAGGGAGGCTTCAAGGGATAATTATAACTGAGGTGATGGTTATGAGTGGGGCTAAGCTCCATGGTGAGCTTAGCCCACGGGTTCAGTCCATGGGGTGGCAAGGACATGAGGTTGACAAGGGGGCGGGCTGTCTTGACTGAAAAGCGGAAAGTGACTGCATTAAATCTTGGTCGTGAGAGAGAAATGAAAAAAGGACCTGATGGCGGTGGCGCGTGCTCCACTGCTCGAACACGCATGCGTGACCAAGGTAGGAGAAGAACGAGGGAGGTCCTTATGACCGTTGGATAAGACACAGGAGAGGTCACGGCCCTCCGATGTCATTTTTGAACCGTTCGCTCAAAGGATGGGAGCGGGTCCCACCACCACGATCAAGGATGGGGAGGTCGTGGCCCTCCGATTTCCTTAATGTGTAGCGCCGCGTGAGAAAATGGGGCAGAGGTCCAAAGCGTTGGATCTCCATCCAGCAGTGCGGACCTCTGTGAGGTCTTAACATACACGCGAACATAAAAGCTCGAGGGGAGGTCATGGCCTTTGGATTAAAATCAAGAACCTTGACTGATGGGGAAGTCGATCGCACAAGGTGAAAGGGAGGTGCGAGGCCTTGCGCGTGGCGCAAAGGAGGTCTTAGCCCTCGATTTGGATCTAAGGGCTCGAGAGATGGTCGAAGCGCCCATTGATTATCGGCCATGAGATGTAAATCAACGGCCAATAAAGGGTGGTCGAACGGCCCTTTGATCTCGTCGTTGGCGAGAGATCCAAAAGGTGAAAAAAGACAAGGAGGTCATGGCCGTGGATTTTTCGACCCAAGGGCTATGACCTCAACAAGGCGGAGGACCTTCTTGTAATGTTTTTCGGAGGAGGTCGTGGCCTTTGGATGTAAATCAGCAGCTGCGACCTCAAGTGAGTGCAAAGGAGGTCGATAGTTAGGTTGAGAGGAGGAGGTCACGACCATGGATTTCAATCAATGGCTGTGACCTCACGTGGTGCTTGATGCCTAAGTGGTTTAACAATGAGGGAGGTCGGGCCGTGGATCTTGAATCAAGGGCCAAGACCTCAACAAGGTAGAAGGTGGTTTTGAGGTTTGATAACAAGGGAGGTCGGGGCGGTTGGATCTTAATCAAGGGCCAAGACCTCAACAAGGTGAGAGGTCTTGGCGGTGTTGACATGCGGAGAGATCGTGGTGTTGGATGTAAATCCAAGCACTCACGACTGATCAAATGAGGATGAGGTCTGTGAGGTGCAGAGACATGGTTGAGGCTGGACCCGGCTTGAACATAGCTAGCCAAAGGAGCAGTGTAGGCTTTTGAATTTAGTTTTCAGCAATTTGGGACTTTGCAAAATTGTTTGGGATAGCATTTCAACTCCAAAATTTATGAAATTTTACAGGAGCTTGTTGACAAGAAGATTAACCTTACATAAAATTTCCAGAGGTTATTATGCAATGCATTTTCTCAGGAAATTCATTAAGGTTGTTCAATGATTCATTTTGCCTCCAAAATTATCAAACAAGTTTTACAACTCGTGATATTTTTCAGAGGGTCCCACCTCAGTTTTAGGACCAAGGAAAATACTTTCCAATTGTTTGGCACAAGATTTAAGATAATTGGAAAAGGAATTTGACTTTTGGTCAACAAGAGCTTTGTGTTTTGGATTACACAACTCTTGGACAAAATTACATGAGATTTTAGGGGTTTTAAGTTGTGAGAAAAAGTTTTAATTTCTACACATATAATTATACTTGATTAACCCTAATTACACATTTGGGATGTTACAAAATCTCTCCCCTTACAAATCTCGTCCGAGATTTGGCTCACTCGATAAAGAAAGATGGATAGTCCTTGCAGCGAGCGATCTTCTCTTTCCCAAGTAGCCTCATCCTCGAGAATGGTTTGACCACTTGAACTTTAAGGAACTTGATGGTCTTATTCCTTGTCCTTCGTTCGGACTCATCGAGTACACGAGCAGGGGTGCTCGCGATAGGTCAAATCGGGTTGGGCATCGAGAGTTTCCAGCGGAGCTTCCTCGGTTGGAACACGGAGGCACTTCTTAGGCTGGGACACATGGAAAACATCATGTACCCCTCAAGTGCAGGTGGCAACTCCAACTTATAGGCAACAGCTCCTTCTTCTCGATAACGCGGTAGGGACCGACATATCGAGGAGCTAACTGCCCTTGGCCAAACGTTGATGGCCCTTCAAAGGAGAGACTTTGAGATAAACAAAGTCATTAGGCTCAAAAAGCGCAACTCACGCCGGCGGCGATCCGCATAGCTCTTTTGCTGGATTGAGTCGTGCGCAGCATACGAATAAAATTTGGACTTGGCGCTCGGCCTCATTGATTGAGTCCGGGCCAAGAGAGGTCTCTCACGGTCTCGACCAGTTCAACGGGGTTCTACACTTTCTCCGTACAAGGCCTCAAATGGTGCCATCTGCCGAGGCGGCTGAAAATTTGTTGTTATAAGAAAACTTCGGCGAATGGCAAGCATTTCTCCAATGCTTCCCATATGAAAGGACACAAGCCGAAGCATGTCTTCCAAAACTTGGTTGACCCTCTCGGTCGACCATCGGTTTGGGGTGAAATGCCGTCTTTGAAAGCAAACGAGTGCCCATAGCCTCTTGCAAGCTATGCCAAAAGCGAGGCGTGAAAAGGATCCACGATCCGACACGTTAAATCTTGACACACGTGCAAACTCACGATCTTGAGGCGATGTAGAGCTCCGCCAAAAGACCTACCCGAGTTCGGTCTTGGCGGGAAGGAAATGTGCCACCTTAGTCAATCGATCGATGGCGACCCAAATGGCATCATTCTTCTTGAGGATGTGGGTAGACCGGTGATGAAGTCCATTCGATCGAATCCACTTCCACTCGAGGCGGCAAAAGGTGAAGCGATCTGCGGGGCCGATGCTCGGCCTTGACACGGCGACACGCGTCGCTTTTCGACAACGAACCGCAATCTCCCTCTTCATTCGGGTCCACAAAATCTCTGGCGGAGATCTTGATACATCTTTGTGGCCGGGATGAATGGATAAAAGCGAATCATGGGCTTCGCGGAGGATTAAATTCCGCAACTCTATGTCCTTTGGAACCACAAGGCGTTGCGAACCTCCTGACGCCATGCTCATCCTCGAGAAGCACTTGGTCGTTCCGTTCTTGACATTTGCCTTAATGTGGCTCACTCCAACATCCATTGCTGGCGGACTTGATCCGATCCACCAAGGTTGGTTGCACAACCAAGGCGGCGAAGAACCACGCTCAACTAAACCCAAGTTGAGGCAGCTGAAACTCTTCGGAAAGAAGCGGTGAAGCTCACTGGACAACAAGGCATGGCAATGCGCTGCGACTAAAGCGCGCCGGCAGCGACATTAGCCTTGCGGATGGTAGTGTATACCCATGTCATAATCCTTGATCAACTCCAACCATCTCCTTTGCACGAGGTTCAGGTCGGTTTGGGTGAACAAATACTTAAGGCTCTTGTGATCCGAATACACTTCTAGCGATTACCGATTAGGTAATGTCGCCAAATCTTAAGTGCATGAATCACGAAGCCAACTCCAAGTCATGAGTAGGGTAGTTGAGCTCATGAGGTCTCAATTGCCTTGATGCATAGGCCACTACCTTGCCTTCTTGCATAAGGACACAACAAGGCCTCGGCGAGAAGCATCGCAAAAGATATCGAAACCGATGGATATCGGGAAGAACAAGAGCGGGAGCGGTGGTCAAAGCGCTTTTTGAGTGTTGGAAACTTTCCTCACACCAGCGGACCACACGAACTTCTTGTCCTTCTTGAGCAACTCCGTCGCCGGCCCGCGATCTTGGAGAAGTTCTCGATAAGCGGCGATAATATCCCGCTAAGCAGAAAACTCCGCACATCGGTGACCAAGCGAGTTGACTCCATGAAAGAACATCACTGACCTTGTTAGGATCAGCAGCTCGCCTCCGCTGAAAGAACGTGGCCTAAGAAGGCCACTTCCTTCAACGAATCGCACTTTGAACTTCACGTCTGTTGGTGCTCACGTAACTGCCTAACACAAGCGGATGCTCGGCATGTTCCTCATCGTTCTTGGAGTAGATAAGGATATCATCGATGAAGACCACGACAAACTTATCCAAATACTCCATGAATACGAATTCATGAGATTCATGAACAAAGGCGGGAGCATTGGTTAAGCCGAATGACATGACGGTGTACTCGTACAAGTCGTGGCGAGTAGAAACGTTGTCTTTGGAATATCCTCGGTCGAATCTGAACTGATGATATCCCTCTCAAATCAATCTTGGAGAAAACTTCGAGCTCCGGTCAATTGATCGAAGAGATCGTCAATGCGGGGCAATGGATACTTGTTCTTCTAGTCACTTCATTAAGTGGGCGTGTCGGCCTTACATCATAAAGTACCATCCTTCTTCTTTCACGAAGATTCTTTGGACAACCCCAAGGAGATGAGCTAGGAGAATGAAACCCTTCTCTTGCAGCTCACTTAGCGCTTCTTCAATTCCACCAACTCGTTCGGTGGCATCCGATAAGGCCTCTTTGAGATAGGGGCGGTACGAGAGCCAACTCAATGACAAACTCGAGGTCTCGAGCGGGTGGCATCCCGGAAGATCTGCGGGAAAGACATCAACGAAGTCACAAACTGTTGGGACTTAGCTAATATCTAAGCGGGCTTCGCTTCAAGCCTTGAAGAGATCGGATCTAGCGACTTCGGCAAGCGAACACCTTTCTGCACGGAAGGACTAGATAGAGATGAGCTTCTGGCGCAATCGATTTGCCCCATGTCTTTGGGACAACCAATCCATACCAAGAATCACATCAAGACTCATTGAATGGAGAAGGATAAGGTTTGCTAAGAAACCTACCCTTGATCTCGATAGGAACATCCTACACTCGATTGACTCTCAACTCCGAACCGGAGAGCGAATGAGTAAGCGGGACCGACAATGGAGAGAAAAGAAGCTCTCCAACAGCGACAAAAGACTTCGAAACAAATGAATGAGATGCTCTGAATCAAACAAAAGCGATGGCGGGATGAGAGTTAACGAAAGTGTACCTATACGGCGTCGGGTGCCTCTGAGCCTCCTCTGCGGTGGCGGCGTTGACGCGACCACTACCCACGCCTTGGGTAGCGGGGCGATCTTACGGTCTGGTGCACCACCTCTGGCCCGCGTCCTCCATTAGGGGCGAGGGGTGCTCTGTCTTCTTAGGGCATTGGTTAGCATAATGCCCCTACGGTTGCATGAAAACATGTGACCCGGCGGCCGGGTTGCGGGGCGCTCTGTGACTTCGCGGTGCGTGGTGAGACACGGCTGCGACGAACGAAACGAGGCGGAGTAACCTCGGGCGCCGAAGAATGAGGCCGGTACCCGAGAGGCGCCGAAGCGGGGCGGAAGAAGCGGCCTGGATGACTTATGGGCCTCCACTTGCGCTTGCGAGTCCATAAGCTCTCGAGCCGCATGCTTTCGTGACGATGGCCTTGTCGACCAAGGTCTGAAAATCGAAAGTCGACAATGGATAGCTTGTCCTTGACTCCTCGGACAAGCCACGCTGAACTTGGCACCTTAGCCATATCGGTGGCCACGTCCTCGAGAGCATAACGAGCTAGATGGTTGAACTTCGTAGACATACTCCATGGTGAGCCACGCCCTTGCTTGGCGCAAAAACTCACCTTCTTGATCTCCATCAAGCGGCGAGGATATGAGCCCGACGGAGCGATCTGAAACTCCTCCCAAGAGGCGGTGTGGTCTGCGGGCTGCATGGCGAAAACTCTCCCACCATGACAAAGCTGCACCCTCGGTGGTGCGATGCAAGCAGCGCCTTCTCGTGCTCTGACTTTGCGCGATCGCGAGCTTCGCTCCACGAGACGAAACCAATCGTCGCATCCAACGGGTCCTCGGGCCGGGAAAAGGTAGGAGGCCGATGCGAAGAAACTCCATGAGTCCTCCACGCGGTGATGGGCGTTCCTTGCCCGGATCACGAAGCTCCGGTAAGTGCGGTGGTGTTGCGCGATGGCGTCGATAGAACTCTCTGTCATCCGCGCGGTTGCGCTTCGATCTGAAGAAGAACCTCGGCCATGGTCGGAGGAGGAGAAGCTCCTCGTCCGGACCAGGTGGCCAGCCTTAGCCGCTACTGATCGTCCGGCCATCTGTTACAAGAAATTTTGGTTAGCAACTAAACTCGAAAATCAAAGCCTTAAAGAGAAACAAAAGCGATCGACTAGGGAATGGAATATCACCCTAAGCGAAAGCCAAAACCATGATAAATTAACTTTAGAAGCTTCTAAAGACTCTAAAACAGCCAAGAAACACCAAAAGCGAGGCTCAACTTCTCAACTCAACTAACCCGTATTGAATGAGCGAGTAATTGATCGAGAAGATTAAAAATCAGATTGTAAGATGAGATCTAAAACTATTAGAGAGCAAGGTTAGCATGCGAAATAAGTGTTAGATACTTAGCTAACTAGTATCACATCTTACCCTTTTATTCCCACAAGTTTTGTTGATTTAACCTCTCATTCTCTACCTAATTGGAACCTTTGAGCTTGCTGTCCGGAAATTGGCGCTTGCTGTCCAGATTTTGCATCAAGCTTCGGTCGAAATTGTCCATTCGAAGCTTCAAAACCTTGTAAATGGGCAGCTAACACTTCAATTTGCCAAACTCATTGATTTCCCCAAAACCCCATTAATCGATAACAACTATTTTGTAGAAGGAAGAGAGAAAAACAACTTTTAAAACTTAAATTAGAGTGAGATGAGAAGAAAGCTCGGATAGATGAGGAGTAAAATCTGAGAATTTTCTTAAGCTTCAAAACTCATTTGACACTTTGAAATTAGGTTTTCAAAATATCCTAAAAGCGACCAAGCTTGCGTTACTACGGTCGAAGCGGCTCGATACCAACTTTTGTGAGACCAGACGTTTATTAGGCTCATAATACTTAGTCATCCAATTGACCTAGTATTATCAACCAAATAAACCGGTCTCGAGAGATGTATACTTCGAAATGCGGTATACATGCCTCACAACAAAAGAATGTATCAATTCCATACAACACATAGTACATAAGCAACAAACCGAAGTTAATATTAATAAGGAATAGGTCATTACAAAGAGGGCCTTACGGCCAAATAACAACAAACTACAAAGATAACAGCGGAAGCAAAAGTGCCATAAAGATGGCCAAAATAAGAAACCAACCGATGTGCCTTTAGCCCACAAGGCAATGGATTGGACCGCCAAGCTAGTCGCTCTCCCAACCACCACCACATTCATAAAAGTAAAGCCCTTTGGGCTCTACCTCCTCTGCAACAAAGTTGTTAAGCAAAGCAAATGAGTACAATAACTTGTTTATTGTACTCATAAAACTGACGATGTAAGATAACAGAACTATAATTTAGCTACATGCAAGCTTGATTTAAGTGGATGAGGCTTTGGACTCATTTACGCACAAAGCAAGTTTTCATTTGCAATAATATAGTAGATTGAAAGCAATTTGACAAAGCATTTTTAATTGTTGAAATAACAACGAGATAAATAACATGGTAACAACAACAAGAACAACCTGGAAGTGACCAACCCAAGTCACCACAACAATAGCATGAACTCCCCGTTCATACCACCCATGTCAAGTTTTAATTAAAAGTTTGAGACTAGTCTTGAACGACCTTACCAAGCATGTCCATAACCTAGGACGAGGCTATTCGAATAGTTTTATCCCTGCAGGGTGTACCACTGTACCCACACGTCAGACCGCCTTTCCATTAGGCACACTACCTTTGGTATCTTGCAAGCACGCTAAGTCCTCTGAGACATTTCCGATGGGCAATGCTAATTACGAGTCGCACAACCCACGGGAGAAGGAGACATCACACAACCTTCAGGAAGCTAATGCTCCCTCCCACATCACACACACATTTTATCTTTAAAAACACACCAACGAGCGACCCCAATTAACACCGCCCAAAGTACTTAGTCAAGAGAGGTTCCATATGCCCCTCGTGTGGTTAGTCTGTGAAATAAACAGCTTAGTGACCCAAGTACTCGGTCCTTAGGGACCCGGGCATACCACCACATTCCAAAAACCACGCCATCCATCCAATATGCCCAAGTCTAAATCAATCTTTTATTTTCAGTTTTTGATTTTACAAATTAATCAAAGCACAAGTCTTTGGACATATAGGAGTAATAATCAGTTTTGAGTGATCAAGACCATCGACTAAGTCGATGATCGCCCATTCTATCGTTACTAAGCATGTCTAAGCAATTTAATCGAAACTACTAAGTGATAAGAGCTCATCCAACGAGCTCAAACCACAGCAAATAACCTAGGCTCATGGTAGTAGAGGATAAACAATTCCTACAGATTATGCGACTATAGGATTACTAACGACATTTAACACAAAGTAGCATGCATACATAGAAGTAAAACAAAGTATTAAGCTTTAAAGTAATGGGACAATGATGGAAATGATCAAACTGCTTGCCTTGCTGTTGCTGGTCAATTTGTTGCGGAGGGTCACTCTCGGGATCACCACAAATGTCGAAACCTAACGGAAAGGCGAGAAAGAACCGATAAGAACGACGAAAAACAACAAAGACCGCACAACAAACGAACTCCAAATTCTCTGAATTTTCTACAGCAGCAAGAGGGTGATTTTTAGGGAATATTGCAACAAGAACCAATTGATTTGGATTCTCAATGCAAAAGTTATGAGCAAAACAATTCTGCTAGCCCTAAAATACCAAACTGCACTATTCATTAATTTAATTATGAGGCAACATTTTCTAGAACAGAAGTGAAGCTGAAATTTTTACTGTAAAACCAGCACCTCATGAGATGAATAACACAATTGAGTTCATCTCATTTGGAGCTATATTGCACTTTCTATAATTTTGTTCATAATTTTTCAAAAACAAGAACTTGAACAAAATTATAATGCACAAGTCCTCATTTTTATAACAGCAACAAGCTCAAAACTAATTTTCACAGTGAGTTCATTATTAGAGAAACCAACAACGTTGGTCTCACTCAAAAATAATCTCTGAGCATTAGTTTTGTATTTTACAAGTTAAGCATTGATTTAAGTGTATATTTTAAAGTTGGTTTTAAAATCTAATGGCAAAGCTGTGCTCTGGAGTTGAACTCAACTTACAATCATTTTGGATTAAAGTCAAGTCCAAGACAGAGCCAACATACTTTGAATGACCTCTAATGGATTTAAAATGAGAAAGATATGCAATTTTAAAGTTATACCTTTCTCGATTCACAATTTAACGACTCACTAGGACTTTCTAAAAACTCTAAAGACACAGGAGAACATATGCGGCTCGAGATCAAACACGGGGAGGTCCTCAGCGGTTGAGATCTTCAAAGGAAGATCCAAACTATCAAGATCTCCACGAGGAAGATCTACATCGTCGAGACCTCACGGGGAGGTCTGGGCCAGTCCAGATGTTCCAAGGAGGTCCTTGATGGTCGAGATCGTCCAGGAGGACCTCGGCAGTCAAGATCTACAGGGAGGTCATGAAAGGCTGAGATGGCCGGGGAGGTCCTAAGCGGAGGTCTAGCGTCCACAGACCTCCGAGGGAGAGTCTGGGCGGCCAAGATTGCGCAAGGAGAGCTCTTGGGCGCTCGAGATCTCCTCGGAGGAGGTCATGGATGTCCCGAGCTCGCGATAAAAATTAAGCGCCGCAGCACGCAGCTGGACAAGAGATTAAATCTTGTATTTGGACATCAAGGAGGTCGCGTCGCGAGGTCTTAAATCATAACACGGGAGGATTAAATGCAGCTAAGACATGCCCATGATTTCAATGATTTGAGCACATGATTAGTGCATTAACTTCGGCGGATCTTTGTCGAAAGCGGCAATAAGCGCCGCGATTCTTGTCCGACAAGATCGAGCTCAAAAAGTGGTTATTGCGGCGATCACGGACCTCGCGGCGACAACCAAAGACATCCCGTGTGCGCAATAGTGTTGCGCACACCATGAAACTCACTCTCGGCGGCGACGACCTTAATCGCCGTGAGCGAGAGGGCGAAGATGACCATACGGCCAAAAGACAAAATGCAAAAAGGAAGCTCATGCGACTTCAGCGTGTGCTCAACAAAAAGCTCCGCGACATCATTCAGCGGTGCCGACAACTAAGGGACTAACGGGGTGTACAGGAGGTCCTTAAGATCTTGGGGAGGTCGTGGAGGTGATGGCCGGAGTTGGGGAAGACAATGAAGCTTCACGGCCCAAGGCACCGGCTCAAGCTCAACTTTGTCCACCTCTGAAAAATGCCCAAACAAATTAAGTTAGGGTTAACTTCCAAGAGGTTTTGGGAGCAAAAGTGGCGAGGTTTGAAAAGGAGCCACTGGAACTTCTTGTGCCTGAGAGGAGCTCAAGGACTTCAACAATGGCAGCCACCGGTGAGGAGGTGAGTGAGGAGGAGCTCGACCACGCACAAGATGCAAAGTGAGATCGGTTGTGTGCAAAGGAAGCCAAGGAGGCTTCAAGGGATAATTATAACTTTGAGGTGATGGTTATGAGTGGGGCTAAGCTCCATGGTGAGCTTAGCCCAGGTTCAGTCCATGGGGTGGCAAGGACATGAGGTTGACAAGGGGCGGGCTGTCTTGACTGAAAGCGGAAAAAGATTGACTGCATTAAATCTTGGTCGTGATGATGAAAAGGACCTGATGTGGCGCGCATTAACTCCACCGCTCGAACACGCATGCGTGACCAAGGTAGGAGAAAAACGGGGAGGTCCTTATGACCGTTGGATAAGACACAGGAGAGGTCTGGCCCTCCGATGTCATTTTTGAACCGTTACGCTCAAGGGTGGGAGCGGGTCCGACCACACGATCAGGATGGGGAGGTCGTGGCCCTCCGATTTCCTTAATGTGTAGCGCACGTGAGAAAATGGGGCGGGAGGTCCAAAGCGTTGGATCTCCATCCAGCAGTGCGGACCTCTGTGAGGTCTTAACATGCCTTGAACATAAAAGCACGAGGGGAGGTCATGGCCTTTGGATTAAAATCCAAGAACACTTGACGATGGGGAAGATACGTCGCACAAGGTGAAAGGGAGGTGCGAGGCCTTGCGGCGTAGCGCAAGGAGGTCTTAGCCCTCGATTTGGATCTAAGGGCTCGAGAGATGGTCGAATCGCCCATTGATTATCGGCCGCGAGATGTAAATCAACGGCCAATAAAGGGTGGTCGAAACGGCCCTTTGATCTCGTCGTTGGCGAAGATCCAAAAGGTGAAAAAAAGACAAGGAGGTCATGGCCGTGGATTTTTCGACCCAAGGGCTATGACCTCAACAAGGCGGGAGGACCTTCTTTGTAATGTTTTTGGAGGAGGTCGTGGCCTTTGGATGTAAATCAGCAGGCTGCGACCTCAAGTGAGTCTGAAAGGAGGTCGATAGTTAGGTTGAGAGGAGGAGGTCACGACCATGGATTTCAATCAATGGCTGTGACCTCACGTGAAATCTTGATGCCTAAGTGGTTTTAACGGCGAGGGAGGTCGAGGCCGTGGATCTTGAATCAAGGGCCAAGACCTCAACAAGGTGGAAGGTGGTTTTGAGGTTTGATAACAAGGGAGGTCGGGGCGGTTGGATCTTAATCAAGGGCCAAGACCTCAACAAGGTGAGAGGTCTTGGCGGTGTTGACGGGAGGAGGTCGTGGTGTTGGATGTAAATCCAGCACTACGACCTGATCAAATGAGGATGAGGTCTGTGAGGTGCAGACATGGTTGGGCCGGCGGCTTGAACATAGCTAGCCAAAGGAGCGATGTAGGCTTTTGAATTTAGTTTTCAAATTTGGGACTTTGCAAAATTGTTTGGGATAGCATTTCAACTCCAAAATTCATGAAATTTTTACAGGAGCTTGTTGACAAGAAGATTAACCTTACATAAAATTTCCAGAGGTTATTATGCAATGCATTTTTCTCAGGAAATTCATTAAGGTTGTTCAATGATTCATTTGCCTCCAAAATTATCAAACAAGTTTTACAACTCGTGATATTTTTCAGAGGGTCCCACCTCAGTTTTAGGACCAAGGAAAATACTTTCCAATTGTTTGGCACAAGATTTAAGATAATTGGAAAAGGAATTTGACTTTTGGTCAACAAGAGCTTTGTGTTTTTGGATTACACAACTCTTGGACAAGAATTACATGAGATTTTAGGGGTTTTCAAGTTGTGAGAAAAAGTTTTAATTTCTACACATATAATTATACTTGATTAACCCTAATTACACATTTGGGATGTTACAGCGTCGTCGATAACCGGCAAGATAAGATTGCATTGGCGGCCATCTCCGTGTCTCCGAGAGAAGAATTGCCAGGTGCATAGGCTGCGGTGGCGCCCATGTTCATGGTCGCTGATGGCGAGGACGAATGTATTATCCCTCAAGAGTGATTGCGTGGCGAGGGCGACTGTACAGTCCCTGAAGAAGTGCACCACGTGGTAGAGAAGTGGCTGCATAGGTTCGGCGACACATAAAGGGATTTTGTGTTGCTAACCTGTGCCGAATGGAAAGGCGGAACTTCTTGGAGATAAGTTTTGGAAACCGTCAATGGCGCGTGTGTCATGCAAGAGGATGCCACTGTGTGTGTGGCAAAAGGAAGCTGCTGCGTGCAGCAAGACGGTGCGGTTGAATGCATCGAAGTTGATTTGTCAAGATTAGGGGGGAAATTGTTCAACTTAATCTTGACAAGTAGTATTTGCATCTATGCATTGGATGCTAGTTAAGTGATCAGCATGTATGTTAGTTGTGTTAGTGCGTGTAGGTGCATAGCACAAGACTCGATTTGTAAGTTGTTGCTCACCGGGGTAGGTGCATGGCACAAGTCTCGGTTTGTAAGTTGTTGCTCACTAGGAGTCTTTTAGCTGCATGGAGTTAGTGCATGTACATGTGTTTAGTGCTTAGTGTGCGTCGTGTGCAGTGTGGACTTAGCAAAACCAGATCATGCAAGTAGTGTGGATGCTGGAGTCTTTTTAGCATCAAGTTTGTGGAGAAGAAGCTACGTTGTGACTCATGATTTCGTTCTATAGTTGCATGGCAATGCATGGTACTTTGGTTGTGTTCGGACTCCGGTGTGCCCTTTATTAAGGAAGCATCTTTGCACGTCTTTTGCTTTGTAGCTAGCAGTTTTTCCGGATCGTGGTATGGCACGATGGCTGGGTCTCATGGTGTCGCAAGAAGCGGCCCATTTGCATGTAACTAACTTGTAATCGTTGCTTCAAATAAGAGATGGGAAAAACCGAAAAGCTGTGAAGTTGTTGCGCAACACAAACTCTGTGTGTTCTCTTATTTCTTCTCTGAAGTTCAGGTTCCTGTTTGTTCGTCCGACAAAAAAGGCTAGCAGAAAACTGAGAGCGGATCAATAGATTTCTAACATCGCCCATGACCAACATGACCTCGGTGTTGGCGGTGACGAGAAAGTAGTACCTGGAGAGCGGCTCCGACAAGGTCGCGGGGGTCGTAGCGTGTGACGGTGAGGTCTCAGAATAGGGTGAGCGGAGGAGGGGGCAAAGACAGACGAGGAGAAGGAGAGGGTCGGGCCAAGGGGGAGTAGGCTCAAGTGAGTCGGAGGAGGATATGCGAGCAAGTGAATCTGCGACTCGTCTAGGGTTCGCACTTCGAGCAGTGAGCAGCCAACAGAGCAAGAGACGTTTCCCACCGATTAGGCCTTCAACAAGCAACAAACTTGCGGCCCACCAAGGTTTTAGATGGCCTAGTAATGAGCCCACTGCCCACACATCTTCTTCCTCATGACGCTCAGCTGCTCAAGTTCTTCTGGTGCAGCGACGCTAGATTTTCGGGCGTGTAGACGGCCGGAGGTGAGGCTGGAGCCCCAAGAGTGCCTCCGCCCCGGCGGTCGATAAAGCTAAATATGAACTAATAGATTATATTCCAACGTGATCGTCCGAATTGGTTGCCTATCAGTGAGATTGCATGATACATTGCTCGGTACATACGCTTTCCTCGTTCTTGCCATGTCGACATGACACCTCGTCAAACACTTGATCGTACCGAGTCAGAACGCAAATCGATAGCTACTACTACACATGCATTGTGGGAGTGACGCAGACGATCTAGGAAGAGAGATGTGGTGGGGTGGGAATGGTCCGGTTCGACCATCTGGACAATTTTGAGTTCAATGGATCAGAGGGTCAGCCCTGAAAATAATCGAGCCAACAAGGCTATGATCCGAGCCAGACCATAGGGACAAGTAGGTCAACCCCTTTCTTCCCCTACGTGCCGCTGCTCACTCGTCTTGCACGCGCAGCTGCAAGCCCGCGGCCTCCTTCCCCTGCGCACCGCCGCCACCCGCCGCTTGACTCCACCAACCACTGGTGCATCTCAATTAATTGCCTCGTCAAAGCTTGCGTATTTGCACGGTGTGGAAGCTTTCCTCGATTGGAAGAGGATAAGAGGAGCCTTGTCTTGCGTGGTCGGCTTCGAGCCCGAATAAAGCCAGCTTATGCTAGCGTCTCATGTGCTGTTCTTGCTTGTATGTCTGGACTTGCGCCGGAAAATCAGTTTTCTGTGGGGAGCTGGATGACAGATTGGAGGGTAGAATTTCTGGAACCGCAAGGCCTTAATTTGGGTTGGCTGCTAGCGCTGGCGGCCGTTGGATGTGGGTGCACGCAAACGCGCACTCACTGGAAACGGATCTTCTGTGCTCACTTCAGTCCTGTTTAGAGTGATTTTCTAGGCTCACTTGTGCCGCCAAAAACTAGATAGGCTGGCAGTCGGGTTTTACATGCCCTGTTCCACTTTGATCATATAAAAGTCTTACAGTAAATTTTACAAGCTAGGATTATGCAAAGTCAACTATTATTTGCCATTTCAACCGTATTGGTTGCAATTGTCATAAGTTACTCCTAGCTTCTAACTATATCTACTAGCGGTAAACCCGCGCGTTGCCGTGGGCAAAAAAAATAAATCCCATGTATGGCTACATGACTTGAGAGTCTCATGTATGTGTGTGTGTATGTATATGTATGTATGTATCTTAACTCTGTAATTCGGAGTTTACTCATGCGTGACGATCGTCCCACCCTTGCGCCCAAGGCTTCTTGCTAACCGCTCCACCTCGCTGCCTCGCACGAAAATTTGGTAACCACCTCACCCACCCCGTTTTCCTTTTCCCTTCCCTTTCCTCTTCGGCTCCCACACCTTCCTCTTCCCCGGCTATCCTCCCGCTGCCACCGTCGCAGCCCTGCTGCGGCTGCTCTCTGACCCGGCTGCCCGGCTCACCTCCCTGAACCTCCCCAACGGCTCCTTCGTCTACCACTCCAACCCGCCCGACGCGCGCTCCTCCCAGCCGCCGCCGCCCAAGGATCTCTCCCCAGCCGGCTCCTTCGGCAAGAAGATGACCATGGACGAGCTCATCGCGCGCCAGATCTGTGTGACCCACCAGGTCCCTTCCATGTTCTCCTCTCCCTTCTCACTGTTCTCTCTCTCTCTCTCTATCCTCTTCTTGCCTAGGGTTTCTGAGTTTTGGTGCGAGATCTTTGCTCTTCTGCCCCAAGATTGACTTCTACCCTTGATTTTTCTGCGATTTTTAGGGTTTCCTATTGTACGATCTCGGTTTCTGGGAGATTCTTAGTCGTTGGTGGGGAGGATCAGGCCATGCGTTCGTGCGGAACTTGGGCTTCGACACTCGGTACTCAGAGCTCGACCTCCTCCTCCATCGCTATGGCAGCATCGACCACTTTGATATGGAGTCATGTTTTCGTTCCTTTCGCATATGTTCAATGCACATGCTCCCCATTTTCCCCCATATATTCATCTCTGCAAGCAACGATTCCTTGATTTCAAGTGATCTTTGCTTGTGGCTGGAGCAAAATGGCTACAAAAAATCACCTAATTGTTTTACTATAATACAGATGGATGAAATGGTAGTTGCAGGCTTGCAGCCGTAATCTCATTTGGATGCTCATCCTGCTGAGGTAATTAACAGTTTTATCTTGAACTTAGTTCAATTCAGGTAAATGATTTAACCAATTTTATCCATGTTAATCTCAAGAGCTCATTATCATCCTTTGTTCATTATGCTTTTATGCTTCTTTGCATAGGTTGCACATTTTCAGGTTGCCTCTAGAGATGGTCCACTGATCATATTGTTTGTTGGTGTGCTAGTGAAGACATATTCAGGTGCTATATGTTTTTTTGAATTTGCTTGTGTTGCTGTGCTTTCCTACGGTATTATTGAGGTGGATGAGAGGCTTATACCTACGGTATTATTCAGGTGGATGAGAGATTTATACCTTGATAAAACTGATGGGTAGCCTTATTTGCTCCTGAGCGACTCTCATGAGCACTACTTGTAGATGATAATCTGTTATTTGTTGAGAAATAGAAAAGTACTATTAATTAGAACTGTGAAACTTGAAATTGAAATAGCTCTTGTTGGTGGTACCAACTAGATCACGTAGTTAAAGACAATGTTTGAGCAAGGCGGTTAGCAAGCATCATGTATTGTTTGTAACAGCTGCCAGATAGATAACATGTACTGGATGTTGCAAACTCATGTCGTTTCCTGTAGTGTTTCTTGTAGTATTCCCATGTATTCTACTTTGGGTGATCTTTCAATTTGACATAAGATAGAAAATTGAGACTGATGGCTCATGATTATTACTCTGTACTATAGTGTTTTGCTGGCTGGTAGTCCATCGAGAGGATCAACGATATTAACCCCATGGTTCGATTACATCACGATTTCTCATAATTTTAGTTCTGTTTGGATGTTGAATTTGTCTAGGAAATGGGAATGGAGGAGTAGCGATGGTGTTGCTTGATTTGGGAATTAGGTGTATGCACTAAGGACCGTATGGTACCTTTTGGTAGTCTGGTTGTCCACAATTAGTTGTGGTGCACTGGTGCTCCCTAGGGAATTATATATGCCGACAATTAGAGGAACACTTGGTTTTTGCAATGTGGAAATCTTGGATGTTTTGTTTGCCGTCGTTGATTTTTGCTAACAATTAAGAGCTTCAACTGGTTCTGGAATGCGGGAATTAAATCTTGTTCCATAGTCCATGTTTGCTACCCAATCTTATTTCTCATCTTGGTATGTGTTAATTTAGATATGGTTTCATGCGTTTGGAGAATAGGCAAAGGTAGTGAGCTTCCTGATGTATCAAATCAGGTGTTCCCGATTTGGTCATTTGTTCTTCTCAGTTGTCAGCAATGGAGAAACCTGTCAGTTCAACTTTGGAATCAAGCAAATTGAAATATATTCATGTTGTTATCATCAATTAGTACTTATGTGTGCTCGTGGAAATTCCCTGGTTTACATACTTATGTATGCTTGATTTAAAACCATACCCTGCTAAGCATTTAAGAGTGTTTTGTTTGTCCTTTTGGTTATTGCCAGTTTGCCACAATGTGTGGTATCTTTAGGTCAAAATCTGATATTTCCTAATGAATTATGTAGGCTGATCAAAGAATATGTGGGAATCGTCACTAGGATGTCTCATGTTCTCTTTCACATCGTAGATGGGGGATGTGCGGAAGTAGCCTCTTATGCAATATGCCGTTTGCCTTGCCATGATTGAAGCCATCAAAGAACTGTGCTGTGCTAAGGTGAGGATTTAGTGCAATATCATCATGTTTCCTATTTGTTATTCACATGTGTTGTCCATTGATTGCATTATGATTATTTCCCTGAGGCCGACTATTTGGTTATGGCATCATAAATTATCTATGTGATAAAACGCAAGGACTGCCAGAGCTTGATGTAAGGATAAAATGGCCCAATGATTTCTATTTGAAAGGGCTAAAAGTTAACAGTGTTCTTTGTACCTCATCATATCAACCAAAAATCTACAAATATTTGTACTGGTAAGCATGTATTTTAAATGCTATTGATACTTGATACTAAACATTGAGGATAAAATAATATCAGGTAAGGCAGTTTTCAAGACATTCGGTATGATAAACTTGATTTCTTTTTATTCTTTTCAAGTATTGGTTTAAATGTCGACAATGAAAAGCCTACAACATGTTTGAATGCTGCACTTCAAGAAGTAAAGGCTAATGCACCCAGACTAAAACGAGAAGACATATTGGCATCCTTCTTCAACAAATTTGAAGTTCTTTTTGAGATTTTCTCAAATCAAGGTAACTTCGGTGTCATTATTTCCCCTCCTTTACTTTAGTATTGGAGCATATGTTCATTAGCATAGTGGTACTTGATGTGTGTGCATAGATGATTTTTTTTTGCTGCTCATAATTTTACTTTATTAGATACATTTCCTTTGCCTTAGTGAGTGATGAATTCATGAATCCCTATTTCTTATATGTAAGATGAATTCATGATACCTTTCCTTTGCCTTAGTGAGTGCGGAATTTCCCAACTTCTGGTGGTAAAACTGGATACCATAATATTCTCGATTTTCCATTGCAAGATTTCAGGCTCTTGGGGAGCAATACTACAACTCATGGCTTCATAAATACGGAGTAGTATATCAATATTAGTTCGTTAGACCTTCATTACCAATTTTTTTTACTGAACTGTAGTTTGTATGCACTACCACTTGACTTTAATTGTTAATCATATGGTACTTCTGTGCCGGAATAACCAAAGCAAGTGGTTGGAAGTCAATATGCTTTGACTTCTAGGAATCATGTTGCTTTTCATATGTTTTGGTATTCATCATTTCATATGAAAGAGCTTTGCAATCTTCACTATTATGTAGTGGCCAAAGAGTCATCGCACAAGATGTGCATGAAGGCCAGTCTGTAGACAGTGTGGTCACTATTCAGTTTAGCACAGAACTTAAGTACCATAATTGAGTAGACATTTCCACTTTTCTAACCAGACTAAACTTTTCCAGGGACTAACACCAACTGGGAATTTGTATGCTATTGGCGAGGACAGCAAAAGCTATGAGTTGCACCCTGATGGCAATAGGTGCTGGTGTGCTACCCATTTGTTATCCATCGCTAAGATTCTTCTCATACATCACCCTTATGCTTCTATCCTGACATGTGTTTGTCAAGAATGTAATGGTCTATCACATATCATTTTGGTCGAGAAATCTGACACATTTTTCCTACACCGCAGCTTTGATTTCTTCAAAGGATTGGTAAGGAGGAAGATGGAAGCATAGTACGTCAATATAGAGATAGGTAGTGGAATAGTTGAACACATTGTACAAGGGGATGGAGGTAGTTAAGAATTCCAGAACAAATTATGAATGGCATGAAAAGATGCTTAAAACATCAGCACCATCACCTGCATTCCAGTGTATGCTTAAAAACATAAGGAATGTTCTTCAAAGAAATCGAAGTTATCTTCTCACGACAGGTTTGAATAACTTGTTTGAGATGTTGGAGTATTAACTCATTATATACTGACAATATCAGAAGCTAGTTCCGCTTCTGGTTTGCAACTGCTATTTGGATTCCACGGAAGATCAACCAGGAGTCCAAGCTCAAAGGCTGAAACACCGGAATGAGTTGAAATGTCGAGTAGAATCTCAAGGACCAAAAGGAGCTACTTGAATGAATCATAGGAAAAGGGCAGGAAATTATAAAATGGTTCTGCATTTTCTGCTGTTATTTGTAACTCACTTGAAATTGATACATGTATGGTGTTGTCTGTGCATACTTTTATTTTGCAACAAGTGCTGCTGTAATATTTATTTACTCGCTAATTTTGTAAACTAATTATAATCTTCAGTACAGTTCATTTCGAAGTTCAAATAAGAGTAAGAACTAAACTTTCCATAATGTTGAGCTAATCCTCGTGATGTAAGTAGTACTAATCTTTAGTACAGTTCATTTCTAACTCTTTCGGTTTCCTCTGGTCGAAAACAAGATTCAGGTATTTAAAAGTCCATCAGACTGATCCATGTTTTATGATAAACATGGTACCTTTCAATTTGCATTCATCATGATTAAGAATCAAGAGAGAGATACATCACAATCGCAATAGGTTGGCTTCATCTCGCTGTATGACGTAGGCAGCTCATCATACTAGATTCTTGTGTCAAAAGTGTCATGGATGACGTTCCTCGTTATCAATCAGCAGTGTGTGTTTCCTCTTTGGATCGAGAATAATGTGTGGTAGATAGTGTTTTGAGACTGTGTGACAACACTCTGCAGTAGTATGCAAAACATTGTAGAAACAATGTATTTTTACTGTGCTCTTGATACTGTGATGCTCGATCTAGACTGTTCATTTGTTATCCGGTGATAGATCTACATGGCACGATAAGGTTGCTTCTTTGAAGATAATTGATGACATAATTGATCCTTTTGTTAGATATCTAACTTTTGTGTTTCCTTCATGATTTTTTAATCACTCATTTGGGATTTTGTGATGCAGTAACAGAGCTAATAGAAGGAAATGTCTTAATTTTTTCCGTCGCCACTGCGAGGTCAAAAGTAGGTGCTCTTGATAGCAAGGGAATTACTCCATGACAGCTGGTGAACTGTAAGAGGTAATCAAGTTGTTTTACTGTTTTACGTAATTGGCTCAATTGATCGGTTGATGGTTATTTTCCCTTACTGTAAACTGTTATGTCATATATGATTGGAACTTGAAATGTGCTGCCTTTTTTTTCCGGTCATGCTGCTAATGTCATGTAAAAAAGGACTTTGTTGGCTCTTATAAATAAGGTATAGTTTTTTTTCCTTTTGCTAGGGCTATATATACTAGCTCATATTTTTTTCTCTGAGTTAATAACAGTTAATTTTTATTCAACAGCTCATAATTAAGGTATAGTTTTTTTCTTTTTGCTGGGGCTGTATATAACACTTCATTTGTTATTCTTGTTCTATCGTGTTGCATTAATGTGATGTTCGTATGTATCACCATTTTTTAATTGATTGATTTACTTCATGTGTTAAAGATAAATATTATTTCTATAAGATTTAAAGTTCTGTTGCAACGCACGGGCATCCTACTAGTATGTATATATGCTGCAGTAGCATCATGCACACAAAGTATGCTCAAAAATTAGATTGAGAATGCTATGATATACATTTGTGTGCTGAAAGAGTAGCAAAACCTGATCTGCCTCTGTCCTTCATATATATTAATTTCAGAGATGATTCATCCACCTCATGAGGGATCAAAACATTGTAGAGCAGGAAAAGGTAGAAATATAGCAGAGGGTACATCAAGCTTTATATAAAGTAGATAAAAAAGTTCGGAGCTGAGGGACTCCAGAATCATGCATTTCCTTTGGAATCAAGATGTTGTCTCGGTTGGTAGCTCAGAATATTTTTACGAATAAGCATCTGCTAGAAACGAAAGTGAGATCATCAGTGTGGAAGTTATGACTTATACCAGATGTAAAAGAAACATGCAAAACACGTCATTTACTTTCAGACTAACGAATTAACAGGGATTTCCTCAAAATCAGAATTACCATGTTGTATATAGCGAGAATCTGCATCTTCAGTTCAGCAATGCTCACAATGATCATAGCAATGTTTTTATTTGTAGCAATATACCATCACCCACCGTTTTTGGCCTGACAAAAACAACAGAAAAAACTATATTACACTTCTTGCTTTGGAATTATGAATAAGCACTGGATTAAAGAAGCTATATTAAAAGGAAAACATGTGTGTATATTAAATTGGAAGCACACATCAATGACAATACCCCCATAATAACATTCCATGTTTCTAACAATATATCAAAAGCATCTGAGCCCTAGGTTTTCTCTTCATTCTGGTTATCCAGAACGGACTTGACAGCTTCCGATGTCACAACAGAAAGAAGGTTAATTGTGCCATAGTGCCTGCAAGAATGTCAATGTTACAGCAAAATGAAAATAGCAATATTTAAGTAGGTATTGCAAGAATAAATGATGTGAACGGAATTTTAAGGTACTCACGGTAGTGCCTTTTGAATTTGTTATTCTATGTATATTAACATAAAACAACTATTGAACTTATGATGTACCATGTACCATGTCTTATAAAACAATAGTACACAAAATATAGTAAGAACAAAATGAGGTGCATCAACTGACCTTATCGACTTCAGAAGGTTGTAAAAAAGTGAGCTAGTAGTCAAAGATGCAATTGAAATCAGGGCATGGCAACCATCCATAAACTCACTTCAAAAAAGAGTAAATCATAATTTCCATCAGCATTTCTCAACTTTTCCTCATATTCAAGAAAAGTTGCAATTATGGTTCCTGAAGTACCTTTCAATTCCTCCACTTCGAATTGATGCTGCAATGACACCAGGAGGTTCGATCCAAAGAATAACAGCAGATAATATGTGTATAAGGTGTTTAATCTGTGCATCTCCATTATCTGATAATAGAGGGCAATGTGCTAAGGTCAGTTAAAAGAGATCATATAAACAATTGTTAACGTATTTTGCTGGTTGAGATAGTATTAAGCGACTTTTCATGAATATCAAATTTGCGATTCTCGGGACAAGAAACAAACAATGAATTTTTGAATGAGGATATACCATCGGGAACATAAGCGCTGCCAAGGAGCATTATTGCACTATGAGTCAGTCTCATGAGACAACAATAGGAGAATCACCCCATAGTGGATCATATGAGTACTTCTGGCGCAGGGCAGTATAGAAGTTCAAAACCTAGGTAGTATGCCCACTTGATATTGGAATATCACTCCACATAGACCCTGGCTACAATAGAAAATATAACCATTTATCAAGTGAACACAACAAAGATGTAACTCAAAGATCAGAATCTTCACCAATGAACGTTCAAATTTCTTGATTTATGGCATCACTCCTCAAACCGTAATTTATGTTAGCATCTCAATTCTCACACTCCACAAGATGCTTGAAACTCTAGCTTAATATTTGAAACATCAGACACAATGACGTTGAACATGCTTTCTTCTTAGGAACACTTACATTTAAATTCAAGATTTTGTCTGCTGTATTGAATACAACTGCTTGTGTCCAGTAATAGAAGTCCTTGCAACAAGAAATGGCATGTCAGAATGACAATAAAATAGAAGTTCCAAATGGCATGGCATAGCTACAATATTCTCATGTGAAATAAGTGTACTTCCAGTCTTAAATTATTTGTAAATCAAGCTAAACACCTTTAGAAACTTCACTTCAAGTCATCTATTTTTTTTAGAAAATAGTAAGTTAGTCATCTGCTGTTGTTGCTCCATCTGCTCCAAAGAAATGGGTGTATATATACAAGCATTGGCTACAGGAAAACTAATATCCAACCTATAGGATTAGGAGTACTAAATTATTAGACATGCGGTAGGATAACGCAATTACCATGATCAGTCAAGGTTGAATTCCACAAGATTAATCGCCGCACCGGTCGATAGACTGATCGGATCAGTGGGATTTGGATCGGAGGGAGAGCAACAGCAAACAGGTACACAATGCAGACACCACACAAGAAGCTCAACACCCATGTTTTGCAGGGAGCACAACTGATAACAATCGAACGAGTGCTATATAGTATTTATGCGAAGCATCTAAAACATATGTGTAGGTAAACTATAGTTCATGCTGATTTAGTCTAGTGTGGAGGAAAAGAATAACATGATGTGAAACACACACTTCTGCAGGTTGTCAAGAATCATCTCTAGCGCCTTTCGATCCGGTAGCTGTGTCGTCCTCGCCATCCCTAAATCGAACTCGCAAAAAAAAATCAATTTCTTCTCTAAAGAAAGGCACAAATAATCACAACATCGACCAAGAAGAGATCAGCAAATAGCAAACAAATCTAACTTTGCACCGTAGCAGTCGTCATTAATCGGCAAGATTTCATGGCCGCCGCCTCCCCCATCAAACTGAGAGGAGCCGATCTCACGTTAAAGAACCAGCTGCACAGTGAAGCAAAGAGAAAGCCAATGACTAATGCGGCGGCACGTTTGACCTCGCGATGGCGAGATCTGTCGCCACGCGACTCGATCTGGCGCTTCTTGGGCGGACTGATCCTCTCCTCGCCGCCGCTGCCGTCGTCGGCTGCCTCCTTCTCCCCGTCGAAGTCGTCCGAGTACAAGGAGGGAGGTGGGCCCCGGTGGTGGTGCTGGTCCGGGGGAGTTGGGAGAGGTTGACGACAAGCTTGGAGGGGGTGGCGCGACGAGGGCACAGCCGCCCGCTGTTGTTGGGAGTAAGGGTGGGGAAGGGGGAGGGTGCATGCAGAGGCGCGATTGGGAAAAGAAGAGGAGGGGGTAGGGGAGCGGCGGCGCCAGGGGGGAGGGGGAGTGGCGGCGGAGAAGTGGGGAAGGAAATAGAGAGAAACGCAGGCGTGGAAAGATTGGAAGGCTCAGAGCAAGGGCAACGACGATGGAGAAAGCCAAAGGGAGTAGGCCAAGGCAATGAACAAATCCCGAAAAGAAGCACGCCATAACGCTAACGCTGCGTCAGGCCGCTACTGTCATACATGACGATCATACGGCGTGGCTAGAAGCAAAGCCGGATCAGATGGCTAGCAAAAAAAAAAGAATGACGTGGCCAGGCTAGGCTTGGGCAAAGTCCGTCTCCTTTTATATATAAAGATTTTATGGTAGGAAGCTATTAGAGGAAAGCCGTGCCACCTAGGGATGGGAAATGGTAAAGGATAATCCGTTTTATCCGATATTCGTATCCTAGAAAATACAAATGTGGTAAGCAAAATCCGTATTTGAATAGTATTCGTATTTGGAAAAAAATGGATAGTATTTGTATCTGTATTCGGTGTTATTCGTATCCGGGGAAAACAAGAATAGTATCTGAAAAAACAAATACTATCCGGGAAAAATGAATACGAATACTATCCGTTTCTTTCCCGGATATGAACACGAATACTATCCTTTTTTCCCATATACGAATACAAATACTATCTGAAATTTTCCCAGAGCATTTATCTTTCAATAGGGTCTTGATTCGGTGCCAAATATGTGGCTTTTGGGTGTTTCTACGACTCGTGTATACTGTAGACGTGTAGTCATGTTACCAAAATTTGTTCTACCGAGATTTTTCGCAAAAGTTGTAGGATATTCACATTCGACCGAATTGAGTACATATTCGATTCGAATTCGTATTCGTTACGACATTCGATTCGCATTCGAGAATGTTTGAATTCGTATTCGTATTCGTTTTAAAAATATGGATTCGTATTTGTATTTGGGACTATTCGATTCATATTCGATCCGTTTCCATCCTTAGTGTCGCCGCAACATGACAGGGAATTCCAAATTCTAGATTCATAAGTTTTAGTTTTCAAGTTTGAAGTTTCAGCACGTTTCAGACTTTATACTGCAGCCACTGTTGTCTTAATTCGACCAAATTGTTTCCTCCACATTTACTGGTCATTTTTGTAATGATAATATTTATATCAATTTCATAAATAAAACCCCCACAACTTGACGGAGCACGTAGGCTAGTTAACCCTACCCTCCAGTCCAAATCTAGCAAGTTTCCATGCCCCACCATGTCCCATCTAGACGTTTAGCTCGATTCCACGGTAGTCCTTGGTCCAACCTCACAAAAATTCAAAAACAAACCACTACATAAGTTAAACCATTTTATCGTGCTCAAGCCTCGAAACAAAGAGCTCAACCAGGGGCGGATCCAGGAAAACCTAACAGGGTGCACAGGGCACTGGGTCCAAAATCCTTTTCTCTAGATATAGCCCATGTATATGTAGTGTGGACACTCCTATCCCAACATGAGGGGACACCCCATGCTACAGCCTAGCCTAACGTGGACGGTCGGTAGAGATCGTGGCTTACTGAGCCCAAGAAGACAAACTAACTTGCTTGTCCCAAGGGTCCAGCCAGGCGTGGCCTGATGTAACATCCCAAGTTTGAAGTGTTTTTTAAGCATTAAAAAATAAAAATAATCATTTGAATTTTCTTGGTTTAAGTCAAAATTTAATTTGAATTTTGAAAAAAAATCAAAATCATTTAATGTGAATAATCTAAACTTCAATTAAATTCAAAATTATTTTATTTGGGTTCTAGGGTATTTTCTGGAATTTTTTGGGAATTTTTGGAGTTTATTAGCTATTACTTTGAGCTCGGTTTTATTTAATTCAATTTCTGAAATTCAGAAATTCTCTTTTTCTGGATTTTCCATCTGAGCCGAATTATTTTTCCTTCCCAGACCTTTTCTTTTCCACGGCCCATTTTCTTTCTACTGGCCTGGCCCACTTCTCCTTTTCCTCCTGTGCGCCAGCCCACCTCCTTCCTCCCTCCTTCCTCTCTCTGACCCATGGGCTCGCCATCCGACTTCCTGTTCATGTCCGAACCGACAGCACCGTCGGCCTCCTTCCAAACTCTCCCTTCCCATGGCTTTAAAAGTGTGCCGCCCACTTCACGAGATGTGCCTCATCCTCCTCTCCCGAAGCCTCGAAGTGCCGTTGTCGGTTTCGTCCCCGTTTCACCGAATTTTGCCGAAGAAGTCACCACCCCCGCACGAGCCTCATCAATGATTTCCTCGTCATCTGTGCTCCTCCGTCCATGCCATTGCCACCTTTGGATTCACCTCGTCGCGTTCTAGCCAGTGCCTACTTCCTCACCGCCGGAGCATCACCGAGTCGCCATCATCCTCTCCAACTCTGGCCACCGCCTTCGTTTCTTGTCTCACCATCGGTGAGCCTCCTCGTGTGTGTCACCTCATTCACCTCACCGTCCTCTTTCGATCCCTCCCCTCCTCGCCGTCTCTCCGCTGCCGTGGTGTCTTACTGTAGCCATCTTTCTTCTTCGTCACCGGTCATCATCACGCCGCCACTTCCGTCGTTCTCAGCCCACCCCATAAGTTTCATCATGATCCCAGTGCCGTCGTCGAGCCCGTGCTCCTCTTGGTTTCCCTCGGGCATCGTTGCTTCGCTGTCGCCGTCGCGAGCCCGTACTCCTTCTCTGTCGTCGTCATCGCTGTCGCCGCATCGTCGCTTCTCTTGGCCTTAGTCTCCTTCTTAGGGTCCCGTTTTGCCCGTCATCGGCTGTCCTCTCACCGTTGTTCGCTATCATTGCCGAGCGCCAGCGCTGCTGCCAGCCTCCTCCGCTTTCCCCGTTGGCTCTCTCTCTCTCTTTCTCTCTCTGTCATGTGGGTCCCACATGTCAACTCCCTCTCTATCTCTCTTTCTCTCCCTTATAGCATGGTCCCATCTGTCAATTCCTCTTTCACTTACAGGTGGGTCCCACTTGTCAGTGTCCTGTTTTATTTTCTTTTTCTTTTTCTTTTTCGGTGGAGAGAACCAAGAATATTCTTTTCTCTCTCTCTTTTTTCTTTTCCGGTAAATTTTTCTAGAGTCCGTTCTCTTTCGTTTGAACTCCGATTCAGTCCGTTCAAGTTCATAAATTCATCTAAAATCAAGCTCTTTCTTTTAGATTTTTTTTTTGGATTTTTTTGGGATTTATTTGTGTTTCGTCTGTTGTTTTTTCTCTCGTTCGGACGATGTGTTTCAAGGAGTAGGAGCAAGTTTTGAAGATCAGAGTATGGTAACTGAGCAAGGACAAGGCAAGTCATAATCCATTGATCTTATTGAACCTATGTTTTCAAAAGTATCTTGTTTTATATTAAGATTTCAAGCTATCTTTATATCAACTGCTTTTGGGAATAGTTAATCACCTATTTGTCATTATGCCTCCATTGATTATTTGAATACCATGAATCATTTATCACCATAGGATGGTTATTATTAGTTGAACATAATTGTATCACCAATGTGGTATCGTAAAGATGCTTAGTCATGCTTAATTGTACGATGGGCTTATGCCACTTTTTCAATAATGTTAATTAGACTTAATGAGATATGGAACTATGGTGGGTAGCCACTATTGTTAAAATTTGTTGTGTCATGGCAGTGTATGTCATTGGTTTTGGTTGAACAAAATGATTTTCGCTCAGGTGAGCGATCGTGCAGTAAAGAGGGTGCAGATATAACATTGTTGGG
The DNA here is from genome assembly GCA_036346405.1 of Phyllostachys edulis. Classification (NCBI taxonomy): domain Eukaryota; kingdom Viridiplantae; phylum Streptophyta; class Magnoliopsida; order Poales; family Poaceae; genus Phyllostachys; species Phyllostachys edulis. Next base: position 38,207,341 of record CM070554.1, read on the forward strand.
TGTGGTAGACTCGCTTGAGTAATTGTCAAGGACTTAATCTTGTGCGCCATTGAACCGAACAATATCGTACAATCACTTTTCCAGTATGGGATGGACCTAACTAACTAATTAGCAATGTCTCAATTTCAGTTCTGTCTTGGAAGTGTGAGTTACGGGATGGACATATACTCACAATGGCACAAGACGGAGGGGGCTTGTCTGGTCGGAAAGATATTCAGTGTTGAAACCTTAGCGGGCAGAATTGGATTAAGAAGGAACTTTTTAAAGGTCTTGTGATAATCACTTAGTCACACACCTATGGGATTGTGGTCAGACATTATAAGTTGATTTATCTCTCGTGGGTAAAGTTGTACAACCTTTGCAGAGTTAAAACTGTTTAAACAGCTGTGTCTCCGGTTATAGACAATGCTCGTGGATTTCACACGAGAGATAGAGTTTTTATAAAAATGTGTCGGAAGGTGAGTGGAGAGTTCACTTGGTGAATATGATGTTCGCTTGGTGGATAAGATGTTCACTTGGTGGTTTTGCTGGGAAGTGAATGGGAAGTTCACTGGTTGTTTCAAAGAAATTGTTTACTTATTTACTTATTGTCTTTTAAATTATACTTTGTAATCTATTTATTGTATTTACTACCAATACCTGCTTTCTGCAAAAGAACCATACAACTATTCCTTTGTTCAAGCCTTGCATGAATATTAATTGCATATTGTTCTCTGTGACTTGCTGAGTAATTTATGTACTCACGACTTTAAACTTTGTTGCTCAGTTGAACAAAGTCAAGATGCTTTAAGAGTTCCACGAAGATAAGTTCTTTGAAGGTTTTCCGAATTTGCACGTGTTCTCCGCTTGATTGTCTGTGGACATGTTGATTGGACTTTCCAAGTTTTCGTTCCGCTACAAGAATTTATTTGTTTCTTTAACCCTGCATGTTAAGTTAAGTAAACATTGACCATAAGGTCCATATATTATTACTCTTTGTTATTTTGAGATTTTTTTAGTTTAATTGTTGAATGAATGATATTTCATCGATGTTTCACTGTGTGAACTAGCTACTAATCTGGGACTAGTTCAGAATACACAGAGGGTTTCAGATATGTAAATCCGGGTGCCAGCACCTGGCCTGGCCAAGCGTTGTGTGTGGCCTAGCCGAGCCGAGCATGGCCTGGCCCAGCCGTGTGTGGCAAGCCCAAGCCACGTGAGGGGCAGCAGAGGGAGGCTGAGGGTCACGACTCATGTAGTAGTCACACGTAGCCGTATCCATTGTTTCTTTTTCTTTCGTTCTTATGCCGTAACACACTCACGCATGGTTTTTTTCCTTCGCCCGTCGCACGACAACCCGATCGCCTCACTTACTTGTTGCTCTACTAGCTAGCTGACTTGCTAGTTGCCATCTCGTTAGGTGTCAGCTCGTCAACTCCCAATTGGCCACCTCGACTCGGCGACTCCCTCAACACCGTCCTCACAGTCGGTGGGCTCCCAGCTGTCTGCGTCAATACCCCACATAGGGTCAAAACGAACCGGTGAGGCCACAACTTTCAACTAGGTGCTTTTGATTTCTCCCAATAATTCTGATTTATCTCAAGTCCAATCACTAATTTTGTGTTTTGGGGATTCAATTTGTTGATCATTGGTTATTTTTCCCCAAATTATAGGGTTAGGGATTTCAATTGTGGTAGTATTTGGAATACCCTAGTGACAAATTGGAGGTAAAATTACAACTTGCAAGTGATCCATGTGACCAACTGAATATTTGAGAACAATGTCAAGTCTTGCAATGTAAAATAGTTGATGAACATAATGATGTATCATGTGTGCATCTATTATTTAGTAGCACAAATATCTAATGGAATGTTCAATAATTGGCAAGTGGTAGGCAAATTTATGGAAATGTTTCTTAAAAGGAAAGCACCATTGCAGGAGGAAAATAATGCCCCATCGCATGAACAGAATGATGTCACTAATGCAAGGAATTCACCCCCCAGAAGAGATCAATTGGAAGAGGAGATTCAATTCGATTCGGGCAAAAGAAAAAAATAGAGGAGTACCTTCCTAATCAAAAGAATGTGGTAAGAAGAAAATACTTGGATAATGGGCCTTACCAACCTCGCACTTTTGATTTTCCATGTGCATTGATTGGCGGTAAAAATATAAGGTTTAATTTTGAATGGTTTGATAAGTTTGGGAGTTTACTTGAGTATAGTGAGTCCAAAAATAAAGCATATTGCTTTTGTTCTTTCTTGTTTAGATGCCGCAATAAGAAGGAAGCTAGTTATGATGCATTTGTGTCAACTAGTTAGTCTAGTTGGAATAAACAATTTAGGCTAAAGGAACATGTAGGAGATGTCAATAGTGTTCACAACCAAGCAAAGAGAGATTGTGATGCTTTGTTGACATAAGATCAACACATTTATGTTGCCTTGAATAACCAAAGTAATACTGCTAAGACTGCTTATTATACTCGACTAAATGTCTCAACTGATGTTTCTAGAGTATTATTGAAGTAAGGTTTACCTTTCCAGGGCCATGATGAGTCTGAGGAGTCCTCCAATAAAGGAAATTTTAAGGAATTTCATACTTATACAACATAACAGAATCCATCTATAGGCAAGGTTATAGGCAACAATGCTCCTGCTAATAATTTGATGGTGTCTCCAAACATTCAAAAGGACATAGTATATTGTTTTGCAAGGGAAATATTGTAGTCTATTCTTGAAGAAATTGGACATGATGAGTTTTGCTTGCTAGTTGATGAGTCCAGGGATATTGCTTGTAAAGAACAAATGGTGTTGGTCTTAAGATATGTTGATAAATGTGGAACTGTTAAAGAGAGATTTGTTGGCATTGTTCATGTGAAAGAGAAAACTTCTTCATACCTTAAATCATCTATTGATTCTTTATTAGTAGAATATAAGCTAAGTTTGAAATAAGTTAGAGGCCAAGGATATGATGGCGCGAGCAATATACGAGGTGAGCTCAATGGCTTGCAATCATTGATTATGAGAGAAAATAACTCAACATATTATGTTCATTATTTTGTTCACCAACTTCAGTTAGTTGTTGTGGCTGTTGTAAGAAAGCATAAAGTTATTGGTAATTTTTTTGATATGATTTCTGTGCTGCTGAATGTGGTGGGTGGATCTTCCAAGTGAAGGGACATGATTAGAGATATCAAACGAGAACATGTGCATGATGCCTTAGGCTGTGGGCTACTTAAAACTGAGACATAGTTAAATCAAGAGTTGTGTCTTCAAAGACCTGGAGACACTCGTTGGAGTTCTCACTACAAGACTCTTAAGAGTTTTGTTGATATCTTCCCAACAATTGTCAAAGTGCTAGAATATGTGGAAGAAGAAGACATGGATGACAAAAATAGAAGGCAAGCATGGGGTCTTCTAGTTTATTTCCAATCATTTGATTTTGTGTTTTATTTGTAGCTTATGTTGACTATCTTAATAATCACAAACACCTTGTTATTAACTCTACAACAAAAGGATCAAGACATTGTGAGTGCCATTAAATGTGTGAAATCAACTGAAACTATTTGGATGATTTTAGGATGCATGAATGTGAATATGTCTTAGGTGAAGTGTATGCTTTCTGTGAGAAGCATGAAATTTCCAAATTGTACATGGGAGAAGCATATGTGAATACAAAGAAGCCACGACGAAAAACTAAAATTACCAACAAGCATCATTATGAAGTGGATTATTTTAATGATATTCTTGATTGACTACTTCAAGAGCTCCATAGTCGCTTCAATGAGAAAACATCTGAATTGCTCATTTGCTCAGATGCTTTGCGTCCAAGAGAATCATTTCACAATTTCAATTTAGAGCATTTGATTAGTCTAGCTAAACTTTATCCCAGTGATATTGATGATGGGGAATTGAGGGACCATAGCCATCATCTTCGCCTCTACATTGCTGATGTGCAAATATATGACAGATTCTCTAACATCGAGACTATTAGTGAGCTTTCTCAAAAAATGGTGGAGACAAGGAAACATATTTGCTATCCTTTGGTTTATCGCCTTTTGAAACTAGTTCTAGTTTTGCCTGTTGCTACTGCTACCATTGAGAGATGCTTTTCAGCCATGAAATTTGTGAAAACATATTTGCGTAATCGCATTGGTGACGACTTCTTGCGTGATAGCTTTATTTACTATGTGGAGAAATATGAAATAGAGAAAGTTATCAACGATGTTGTAATTCGTCGCTTCCAAAACTTAAGAGAGTGTCAGAACAAAGTATAAAATGTAATATACTTATCTTTATTTGATCATTATATGATTATTTTACATAATATTGTTCTAAGTATTTATTCTATATTTTTTGTAGGCCATCAAGGCCGAATGTTGTATTTTGCCGATGTCGGCTGTCTTTTGTCCACGATTTGGATCTTTATCCATCATTTATCTACTTTTCTACAATTAACCAATAGTCCAATACTACTAGTAAGACTCTTTATTTTGGTAAGCATTTTGGTCGCTACTATTTTATCTAGTTATGTTGAATTGTTGAACATATTACTATTAAGTACAACACCGCTTAATAATTAAATACGTGTGATATATATGAGAAGTGAAGATTCTGATCATTTTCATTCTAGTTCTACCTCTAAGGTCAGCCTTAACACTTCACATGACGTAAAATTCAACCCAACACATTATGTGACTATGTTTCTTGAACCACGGACTTTTTTTATATGATGCACGACATTTTCTCCTACTAGGTCATTTGAAACTTCTTCGTAGAGTAGTAGTAGGTAAGACCGTAAAGTATAACCTGCCATACACGGTGGTGCGCAGAAGATCCTTTGTCAGCCAAAACTAGCGGACTTCTCGCCCGCTTCGTTGTACAAGGGCATGGTATACACAGACAAAATATGGAAATTTTTACTGTTTTGGCCTTCTAGCAACTTTTAATTTCAAAAATAGCCCTCATTCGTCATAATTTGTAAGAATGGCTCTCGCAAGGTTCTACTGCCTCTCCATGGGGCGGCAGTGTGCCCTACTCCGGCCAAGGCTGGCGCCTGCCGCCAATGGGCGCGACAGTGGTTGCCACTTGCAAAAACCATTTTAAAAAAAACGAATGAAAAAACTGAAAATTTTGAAATATAAATATTATTTCATTATATTTTTTAAAAAGAAACGAAAAAATTGAAAATTTTAAAATATAAATATTATTTCATTATATTTGATTCAAAAAGAATATCTAAGACCGAGATTTGTAAAAAACTTTCATTAAGAAATAAGGGCAAGGAGTAGGGTTTCCTTTTATTCGAAATTAGGGTTTCGTCACAGTTTGAGCGCATATATAAAAAGGTATCATGACTATTGGAGTGTCTCCTCGATGAAGTCGTTCGAGCGTATCTGGCGTATATAGGCAACGGTCGATGAGATACTTTATGAAGCTTATACGTATTATGATTGGAGGGTTGAGAACGCTCACAGATGATGAAGATGTCCGAAAACATGGAGTCTCTCCTCGATGAAGTCGGTGTGAATGGTTCTTTATGGGATTTCACTAGAAGAGACATACTTGCAATATAGGCTTAGCAGAGACACGGAACCAGAACTACATTAGAGTATGCGATGTAAGCATCGCTACACGAGTGACATAGCATGATGGTCCGCTAATTGCTTTAGTCATCCTCGCTACTACTACGATACATCGTGACACAAGCATCCGCACCATATAAGTACACATGCCTTTAGGGATAGTAAAAATATGGGGGTAGGACGGGGACTACTACGTAATGACCTGACCTATTATGTGGACCGGGCCATTTTCCTTCCTTACTAGCTCGGCGTTGAACTCCTCGCCGCCTTCCCTTCCCTTGTCGCGGGGAGTGTCCACATCGGCCGGTATGTCGAAGTCGCCCATGTCCCGTGATTTCATGATATAAGTTCATCGTATAGTGGAAATCAAAAGAAGGATGTAAATTCTTCATAACTCACGTTGTCGATACGGATTCGCCCGACGACCGGATACATCGGGCGGCCGGGCTCACCAAGCATGAGCCTTTCCTTGTTCTTGTCGCGGATCGCCCACGCCGAGTGGTATGTCGAAGTCGTCGATGTCCTGCGATTCCATGATGTTAGTGCGATGTATAGTGAAAATCGTAAGAATGATGTAAATTCTTCGTAACTCACGTCGTGGATACGGATTACGCCCGGGCGACCGGATACGCTGTGGCGGTCGGGCTCAGCCGCATGAGCCTTTCCCTTGCCCTTGTCGCGGGACTGTCCACGTCGGGTTGGTATGTCGAAGTTGTCCATGTCCTGTGATTCTATGATGTAAGTGAAAAATGTAATAAGGATGTAAATTCTTCATAACTCACGTCGTCGATATGGATTACGCCCGGGCGACTACTGGGCTCCTTCGGTGCCTCCTCAACAGGGTCCGGTACGTAAGGTTTTCACCGCACGAAGTTCTCGGCCTGCACCGAGTAGTTCAGCATATACTTCTACTAGATGAATGCCTCGTCGACATCTCCGCCGCCGATCCATCGGAAGAAGTGGCAACAAGATCTCCGCTGCCATTTCGTGGGGATGAAGTTAAAAATTTAAGGAATTCAACGTTCACGAAAATCAATGCGCGCGAAAGAAACGCTTACGAGGTGGTGCCCGCACGTGTAGTACGCCCGAGCTGTAGTGTCTGGGTGTGTGGACTGAATGATCTCTGCTGGTTCGCCACACACACACTGCGGGATTGGAAAACGTGGTGGTACTGGAGCATCTTTCATTGATTTATCTAGGTATTGTAGCTGTTTCCTCTTCTAATTAAGCCAATTTTGCTTCTTCAACATCCTCGCGTAGAAGTTTGCCAAAGAGTCCATAGCTGGATATCTATTGTGTAGTGTTGGGTTTAGTTCAACCCCCTTTTATAAGCCCCATGGTTGGCATGATGTGGTTAATTTCATGTCCAGTCCTGTTTTTTAGTTTTGAAAAGCTGAGGAGGTACATTGTTGTCATGTCCATCTGAAAAGCTGGCGATGTATAGTGTTGTCACTACGCAAAGTCGCCTCTGGTGGTCTTGTCGGTCATAAAAGTCGCTCCTTTGGTCTTATCATCGCGCAAAGTCGCCTGCGGTGGTCTTGTCACCGCAAAAAGTTGTCTCCTTTGGTCTTATCATCGCGCAAAGCTACCCCGTGTGATCTTGTCACTGCGCAAAGCTATCTCCTTTGGTCTTATCACTATGCAAAGCTGCCCCGTGTGGTCTTGTCACTACGCAAAGCTGTCTCCTTTGGTCTTATCACTGCCCAAAGTTGTCTCCTTTGGTCTTATCACTACCAAAAGCTGCCCCGTGTGGTCTTGTCACTACGTAAAGCTGTCTCCTTTGGTCTTATCACTGCGTAAAGTTATCTCCTTTGGTCTTGTCATCTGTAAGCTAATACATTACCCGCTTTGTTAGCCTCCCCCCGCGGGCTATAAAATGCACGACCCACGCTCCGAAAGTAGGACCACTCGACATTTCAAACCGTAGGAAGAACAATCTTGTCCGTCGTACGATAACATACGATGGCAGACGCCCAGGGACCAGTCCAACTGGGGTCGCCGAAGCTATACCTTCGCCTGGAAAGGAGGGAGGACTTCGGCCCTAACTACCGGTTGATGCCGAACAAGCGCGCGCAACCGGTATGGCCGAAATGCAGACACGGGGAGGACGCTATCGTGCAGGTCGTAGACTGCACTGTCGATGGCGGACGGCGTTTCTTCCGATGCCCTCCTCCATACTAACCGTCCCTTGCACCAGATGGCGAAATGCAACTTTACCCGCTGGATCGATCCTCCGCATGAACGACATGTTTTGATGCACATGGGTACATTGTGGAACCGAATATTTGATTTGGAGGCGCAAATTTTCGATCTGAAGGAGCAAAATGATGACCTCCACCAACAGATGCAGCGCGAGAGGGGCAACGAGGAGGTCGTGAACATAGAAAGTTCCTACGATCCCACATGTTGCTACGCCAACCGAAGCTGCATATGTGCGTGCCACTACAACGACGGCCAGCCACGTCCGAGGCGCCCAACTGGAGAACACTCTATGTGGGTAGCGAGAGGCAGCTTCTACCATTAGGCACGGGCAGAGAAGCTTGTACCTTGGTAGTCTCCCGTTCTTTACGCACTTATGTTCAATCTCCTAAAGCATGTAACTAAATGGTGGACGCGTCATTGCGGTTACCTTTTATCGAGTTGACATGTTGCATCGATGTGCCATGTGCATTAAGCTATAGGCGTTCATATGCATTGAACAAACATGCATTGTATGAACGAGTACACATAAGAACGCAAAAGTATACGACGAATCTTGGGGCCGCGTTGCATCGGTTCTGTAGAAAGCTACTTTGTTTGGTCACGTCGCGTAGGACCGCCCTCCGCCAGCGCGCAGATGCGGACCGCCCTACGCCACGCTATGCCTCCGGTGTTCGCTATTTAAACGCTGCTGCCACACACTCGCCGATCGCTCCTCTCGTGAATCTCTCCCTCTTTAGGTGCCTCCCTCTCCGCACCTAACATTTTTCTTTGTCCTTTGTTGGCACCATCCGTCAAGTCGCATTAATGCGATGCATATTTGAATTTGCGCCTTCCGTGTCCGAGGTTAAGAGTCGGTAACGCCGTACGGTAAGTTCATTTCAAAGAACGCACGATGGTTCTTATGTTGTGTCTTGGTTGAAATATTGTCTTATTTTTTTGTCAGAAATGGAGACACTGTACGTGTTCCATGGTAACATGCGTGCCGGTCCAGACGGAGTTGATTTGTCCAGCTGCCAGCGCGCCTTGCTAAACGTTCCCAACCTGGCACACGTCGATTTGCTGGAGCTACGACAGTGCATTCGGCAGTTGTTTGATAGGCACGTCACTAGGAACAAGATAGTAATAGAGGCGGATGGTCCCACCACACGGGCAGATGTTGTGGGGCCTGGCGAAAGTGACCAGTAGTGCCATGTGGGCAGAGTACATGGAGATCGTTAGCAATCCTCACGCTTCGATCTATGGACGACCCATGGTGTATGTCCATTTTGTTTATCCTGCTCAATCCTCTAGGGGCGCCGTTGAAGGAGCCAGCGACGCTCTTGTCCCCCTCTTTGGTTTGTTGACGACGGGAGAGGTCTCGAGAGCGCCAGACGTCGTTACGCAGGATGCTCCAGTTGATGGAGATTCTGGTAGTTTCCAACCCAATGAAGGTGTGGATAGATGGCGGGATGCTCGTGTTGATTGTCACGAGATTATCGATGGCATGTCCGAGGGCACTGCCACCAAAGATGAGGACGACTTTGACTCGCAATCCAAATGAGGACGGCCGACGATGAGGGCGGATCGCGGTGGTATTGTTTCGACCGACACGGACTATGTTCCAAGTCGCTTGATTGCTGCTGCCTCTTCCCTTGTTCTCGCCCAGAGCACGAGTCGTCGTGGACCTTCGATGCGACACCCCGCCAGGGGCAATATTTCACACAAGGCGCCGCCAGGCAAGCTATCGTGAGTTTCGCGGTGAAGACCAGTCGGACTTACCGAGTGTACAGGTGAGTTTGAACGTTGTTTGCTATATCTTCAACCATCTACAGTAGATCGTACTAACTAATATATGTCTTCCGTTATGTGCAGGTCTAATCCTGACACTTACATAGTTAAGTGTGTTCTTAGCTCTTGCCCTGGCAAAGTCCGTGCGCAGAGATTCCCTGGGGAGGGAACGGCCTTCCGCATCACAGTCGTGACGGATCACACATGTGAGCTTCAGGAGCCATTGCAAACGCATAAGAATGTAACCTCGGCCTACATCGCGAGTATCGTAAGCCATGCAGTTGTCGCCGATTTGATCGTTTCGCCGAAGGTCCTGATGGCTAACGTAGCGAATGCAGTAGGGTATGCCGTTAGCTACTGAAGGTCTCGCGAGCGGTTTAAGGTCCTTGATGGGTTGTACGGTACCTACAAGGAGGCGTCTTACCTAATTCCTGAATCGTCAAGCAAATTGCGATGTTAATCCGGGACATAAGTCAACAAGGTCGACAGTTCAACCGTCGAACATCCCATATTCCCTAATCCTGATCGAAGTCTTCGGGCTTTTGGCCCAGCAGCCAGTGGCTTTACCATCGCCGTCTCCGTCTCCGATCAGGACGGTACTTTCTTTATGAAGTACAAGGGCACCATTCTCACCGCTATCGCCGATGGCAACGACCAATTGCTCCCAGCTGCCTTTGCAATTGTGGAGAATGAGAACACCGCCATTGGCTATGGTTTCTAGTCAACATAAAGCAACATGTTGTAAGGATCTACGAATGTGTGCATCATAACCGATCGTCATGCCGGTTGTTGTTCGCGCACAAGCACCATGCAAAGACGGTATAAGCCTACCGCTCCAATGGAACGACATGCGCACATCGCTGGTGCATGCGCATCTAGTCGCCAACTTCCACACGCGTTCCGAGCAAAGACCTCATGAAGAAGTTCAAGAAGCTCGCCGCAGTAACCGTAAGCGCAAGTTCGATCTCAGTGTGGCGGAGCTTGAGGTCGAAACCGAGCGCAAGTGGAGGTTCTGCTCAGCGCACCGCAGCGAGTTCGCTGAGTGGATGAGCGAGCATGCCCCGACTATGAGAAATGGTCCTTCTTCACGACACCTATGGTGCTCGATGCGGCATCATGACAACCAACATGTCCGAGGTCTACAACGGCGATTGAAAGGGGTCCGTGCCTCGCCCATCACCGCTGTTGTCGACGAGACATGGAACCGACGGCTTACATACTTATCAATCGGCAATGATGGCCAAGCAAAGATTTGGACGAAGAGAAACAAGAGACGGAGGTTACCCTTGCCTACATGGAGAAGAAAATTACCAAGGTCCGATCCCATGTAGCTATCATAATGGATGGCGTGAAAGGAAGTTCGAGATCCGCCACGGGACAAACGCTCATGGCCACATGAGAGGTGACCGGAAGCATGTTTGCACCATAGGCGATGTGGCAGTTTGCACCTACAATAAGCCTCAACTCCTGCACAAGCCTTGCTCCCACGTATATACTGCATGTGCTGTATTTTACCAATCTTCTAGCATGTACATGTCGGAGTACTATGACATACGACACCTGTATGATACTTGAACGGAGAGTTCAACTCTACTGGCGTGGAAAGTCACTACAGGACCTATGGTCGGAGCAAAGAAGTGGTCACCGAATGACGACTACGCATCCAGCCGTGGAGGCGTCTACCAAGGCGCATCCAAGAACGACATGAATGCGAGCCAACGTGGAGATCGCCAAGACCAATAAGGTGTAGGCTATGTAAGACTCATGGGCACTCATTCAGAACCGCCTCAATATACCTTCTTCCTCCCGCCACTTAGTATCTGTAAGCTATCCTGTATTTGAGTCATGTGAGTGTTGTAGTGATGTGAGTGTTGTAATGATTTGCGTTGTAACTCGTGACCGCTTACGATGTAACAAGTTGTTATTATCGCTTCAATTGTTATTACCGATTTATAAGTACAGATATCCGCTTTGTTTGGGTTATGTCGCGCTTTGCGTAAAGTAATCGCGTCTCGCACTACTACAGAAGCCTCATCACGACGGTTCGAATCGTCATCACGCACGGCTTCAACCGCCTATATTTGTTGGTCTGTGATAACAGTGCTTCATCACACGGTTCAAAACCGCTCGTGATCGCACTATCACGCACGGTTTTTGTTGAAACCGCTCAGGAAGGTTATTATCATAGACGGTTTTCATCAAAACCGCTCAGGATCCGAGAATATCACGACGGTTTTCATTAAAACCGCTCAGGAAGGTTATTATCACGCAGCGGTTCTTGTTCGTAACCGTCTATGATGAGTTTTCACAGATCGCTCTTGTTTAAAACCGTCTGTGATAGCCTTTTTTGCGGCAAAAAACCGAAAACGGCTGCTAAAACTTCAGATGCCGTTTAGAGGCCCTAAACGACCTTTTTTGGGGTTTTCACTTTTTCAAGACCTCGCGAAGAGAATCTGACCTTGAGTTATGAATTTTTAGATTGAGCTTTTCGTTAGCTTTTCAACGAGCCAAAGAAAGTCGCAATCAGAGTTCATATGCAAAAGTTATGATGATTTTACCAACAAATGCGCAATCTACCATCTATATTTTTGCCCAAACCAAATAACTCAACATGAACTACACACATCACAAAGAGCATCGCCCACATCACAAGAGCATCAACTCAAGAATCCACATCACAAAGCAAAGGGGGGGAGTAGAGAGTGAGGTCGTGGGAGGGCGGGGCGATGAAGTGGAGGAGGCCGGGGGCGACGAAGTGGAGGAGGCCGAAGACGACGAGGTCGCGGCGACGTGGAGGAGGCTGGGGGCGACGAAGTGGAGGATGCCGAAGACGACGAGGTCGTGGCGAGGTGGAGGAGGCCGGTGTGAGGAGGAGAAACGACAGAGGAGGAGATGGAGGTATGAGTGTGAGGAGGAGAGACCGCAGAGGAGGAGATGGAGGTTATATAAAGCGAGTTTTGCACTCGCCCATTATGTTCAAATTTCGCTTCCCACCTAACAATCAGAGACGGTTCTTGTTAAGAACCGCTCAGTGATAAGACCTATCATGACGGTTTTTAATAGAACCGTCAGGATCATTCACTGACGGTTCTATTAAAGAACCGCTCGTGACACTGGCCTCCAGAGCAAAGGCGGCAGGGCAAAGCAAGGCGCGCAGGAAAGTAGATATCGCTGCACGGTTCTTATTGAGAACCGCTCGTATTATCACGCATTTCGTTCTTATTGAGAACCGCTCGTGATTGGTCGGATTATCACGCAGCGGTTTGTGAATAGAACCGCTTGTGATAATTCACGACGGTTCTATTAATGAACCGCTCAGGATAATGACTATCACAGATTTGGTTCTAAATAAGAACCGTCTGTGATAGGCCTCAGAGCGGCGGTCTTGCAGGCGGCGCCACCAAATGAAGTCGACAGATTAATACGAGACGGTTCCAAAGGAACCGTCTGTGATGGGGCATCTACTATAGCCTGTTTTGTAGTAGTGCTGCTTTCCAGAGAGTGGTCATGTCCAGCTTTCCAGAGAGTGGTCACGTCCAGCTTTCCAGAGAGTGGTCACTTCCTGCTTTCCACACTGCACGGTCACGTCCTCCTTTCCGCACAGTGGCCCCTTCGTGCTCCCAATGCTATATATGGATGCTTTGGCTGCCATTCACCTCACTCTTCTCTTCCTCTTCTCCTTTCTTCCAGTGTAAAACAACATGTCTTCGGCCTCATCGAACATTCGAGTGAGCAGAGAATTACAATCACTACGACAAAGAATCGGTTTGCCCTCGCTGCGAGGATCCGGTTAATGTGTTTACCTCTCATACGCTAACGAATATGTCCCGAGTGTTCATGAAGTGTTCAAATCTTTCGGTAACTTCTGCAAAATCAGCACGAATGAATTGCGTTGTACATACCGGGTTTTCTTACTTTCATTTCAAGCTGCAATTGTTTTGTAGAACACAACATGTCGGTTTTGGCAATGGGCTGACGAAGCTGTCCCAGTGGTTCAAGATATTGCAATGCAAATTGCTGCCTTCCAAGAAGACTCCCGTGGTGTTGCTGCAATTCGTGCAGTGGCTCGAGCGTCCGATCAGCCAATGTAAGACTCCCGTGGTGTTACTGCAATTCGTGCAGTGCCTCAAGCGTCCGATCAACCCATGCAAAATGAAGAGAAAAGGCTTCAAACACTAGATGAGAGGATGGAAAGAGTTGAGAAGATGCTTCAGAAGTTAGTTAAGATAGTTAGTTTTGCGGTCTTTCTTCTTTTATATCTTGTTCTTGCCAAGTAGAACGTCAGTGTGTAATGAGATTGTACTGTCCACTCGTTATCTATGCATCGCAGTCCTTGATGAATGAGAATAAAATTATTCTACTGAGATAGATAATGAAGTACAAGTGTCCAATTACCACACTCTGCTTGGATTACAAATCAGTTAATGAAGCACAAGTTACAACATATAATAGACTTCTAATGCTACTATCGCCACGCCGCTTCCTCATCATTGTCGGCATAGTACCTGATCGCCTTCCGCCGTGTTCTCGCCATAGGTCTCGATTTAACTGTTTCGTGGAAACGCTAACCTATCGGTGACCGTGGGTTCTCGCCAGCAGTCATAGCGGGCTCTCAACCGCAACCTATCGGCGTCATGGGGGGCATCACCGTGGAAGTGGCGTTGAGAACAAGTCTGTGATCCAAGCAAGAGGATCCATAATAGGATCCGTGGAGGGCACCAACTCGCTAAGCTTATGGATGGACCGGTGAATCGCCGGTATGGTTCACCTTATGGGTGAGCGCGCAGGTACATTGTGTACCCGGATCGATACCATGGCATCAGATGCCCATTGGAAATTTTCCAACAAAGGTGTGGTCGCAAGGAGAATCGGATAATATCCGCCATGTTCCGGTTGCACGTCTGTGCTCTCCAGAATGTCCTCTTTGTGCCTTTGTGACGACGATGGCACCAGCATAGGGTCCCTCTGAGACGAGGACGGCATCAGCGTAGGGTCCCTCCGTGACGACGACGACATCAGCGTAGGGTCCCTCCGAGACGAGGAAGGCATCAGCGTAGAGTCCCTGCGTGGAAACTGCGCGAACGATCCGCCGCCCATGCTGCTGCGCCACTGGGTCGACTCGCTTGGACAGGAAGATGGAGGGGGCGAGGGTACGCGACGACGCTCCGTCCGATGCCTCGAGTCGACATCGCTGGGCCTTCCACAACTCATGTTACAAATGACCTGCTTGACATCATCAACAAGCGTCTTCATGACCGAAAAAAGGCGTTCGACTATGTTGTTCGTACCCCGCTCGAGTTCCCGCTGACCGCGCTTGATAACGCTCTCTAAACAGTCCACCTGTATGGTTACCGAACAAACAAAATTTTGTTAGTTAACCCTATTTCGGAGGGTGCTTAATCTACTACGTGCTCAACGCACCAAATCGCTCATTGCGTCTTTGCAGTGCGGGTCCATTCCCAAGTCCAAGCGTACGGCGTGGCTAGGATCTGCATGTTGGGCCGGGGGGGGGGCGCTGTCGGTCTTGTTCGCAGTGTGCACGCATTCACTCCAAGTATGTGTCGTAAGTCCCTTCATCGTAAGGGCGTGCCTCTTGCAAATGGAATCGATGGCCATTTGCCATGCATCTACCCACCATCATTGGCTCAAGCCGGGCCATCACTCTTGCGGCCCTTCTTCGTCACTCAAGGTGGAACAAAATAAATAAATTATGGTACCGACATAACATATGACTAAAGGATCTACAATATTATTAAGCAATGCAATGTACTTACAGGTGACTATGCCTCGCAAGCGGTCGCCCTAGAGCAGGGGGGATCTCCTGGTGCAGCTCGAATTGCCTCATCACCCGTTGTGGGTTGTACGGCTCAACCATGTGGGAGAACACCATATGACAAGTTGTCCTCCAGTACGCCGCATCCTGGTGGCATAACAAGCTCAAGCCGTCGGGCGTCGTGCCCTACACGTGGGCATCCATCCAAGGAGCCCATATTATGTCATCCTTGTGCAGGGTCTCGAATTCATTGTGGAGCTCGGGGTATATGCGGCGCACTCTCTCCCTAGCCCACCCTAGTACTGCCATAGTCCATCGGGATCCCATGATCGGGTCTTCCACGGGATCCTCCTCGTCCGCCTCACCATAGAAATGCTGTGTATGCGGGTAAGGGTGGACTGGGGCGCGGAAGTATGGCCGTCCGATCGCGAAGTGCTCCCACGACCACAACAGAATAAATAGTGTGGCAACCCGAGAGCACGGTTCTGTTCGCGGCGACAGCTGCGCGTCGCCGACAAAGTCGTGGTACGTCGCGACACAAGATACCAACCCCAATCGATCATGCGGCACGCCTCGCGGTCGGCGTCCACGATGGACTCGCATGGTGAATATAACTCGGTACACCATGTCCCTCGCGTGCTAGGGAACATGACCCACACGAATATAAACAACAAATATGCAATAAGGTGGCATCGAACCACCTCCTCCGTGGCTTCATTTGGGCAATGCATGAATCGCCGCAGCCAACCGTGTGGAATGCCCTTAGACCTCTCGGGATAGGGCCGCCGGCGATGATTGAGACGCACCTTCCAAATCGACGACCTCGGAGGAACAATCGCACGGCCTCGCAATCGGAAGGCGGTAATGAAGTTGACGCCTTGCGTTGTCATCATCGCTATCTCCCCACCGAAGTGGAACGTGTGGGTCTCCTACGCCAACGATCAACCAAGGCGAAAGAAGAGAGGCATCAATTAGGAGGTTCGCCTTTATTCAAGATGCGCGCGAACGCAATCACCCATATTGACGGCCTCGGAACATACCGCTCGGCCCAATGGCCAGTCTCCTCGGTCCCCGTGTCACCAGAGTTGGTGGCCCATCGCCATCGATCCAAGCGTGATAAATGATGCTTGCCGTCCCCATGCCGCTTCAAGTAGGGGTGATAGAGCACGTGCCATTGTCGCAAATAGACAAAACTAACGCTTAGCGAAATCTAAGCACGATTTAACGGTAAAAAATGCAATAAGGAAAAAATTAAACACGTGCTTACCTAAACTAATCAGAACGCGCGCTGCGCTTATGAGCGATTCGGCCGTGCGCGTTCGTTTATATACGCAGCTCCTAAAGATAATGAAAGACAACGATGCGATTTAAAGCCACAAAAAATCAAAACACGCATGCAGCCAAGCATCTTTCGGTGGAAAAGCGGCATGAGCGAGTGAGCGAGGAATCACACAAGCCCGTGGCAAGATTGCCACGCCCGCCACCGGGCAGGTGCTCACACGCCGGCCGAGGAGGCAGTGTGCTGCGCGCCGGAAGGGTCAGCCTGCAGCCCGTGCAGTGAGAGGAGCACCAGACATGGACCATTCTTACAGATTATGGCGAATAAGGGCTATTTTTGAAATTAAAAGTTGCTACAGGGCCAAAACAGTAAAAAAGACCAAAACATGTAGTTTACGTACGGCATGATACAACATTACAAATAATATCTATAAAGACATACACAATGGTATAGACAATTAGTGCCTATAATATCTCTATATGTTATTTATAGATAGCACTAAAGACAGTTTCTATAATAGTTTGTTTTTTACATATCTATATAGATAGCTCTTCCATGTACAATGTGTCTTGCTTTCGTATTCATAAATGACCATCGTATGAGATTTGCTCAATTCTCTATGCTCATCTCTCTCCTTCACGCTATCTTATATCTTATATATCAAAGCTTACGAACAGTTAACGTTGCGTTATTGTACATACTCTAAAAATCTTATAGACCATGTTGCACGTCAGACAACTTCTCCCTTTCCTTTCTCTCTCATCCATCGTGCAACAACTTCTCTCTTTCCTTTCTCTCTCATCCATATAAAAAAGCAAGAATTATATTCCCTAAGTTGTAAGTTGTGTGTGAGCTGCTCGCCCACGCCACCGCCAAACCAATCCAAACCGAACAAGTTCCGTTTCCACCTCTGCTCCAAATCCCCAAGAACCTCCTCACCTTCCCGCGAGCCCGAGCGCTCTCCTGCAGCCGCGCGCCATGACCGCCGCCGTCGCAGCCGCCTCCGGCGCCGCCCCGACGCGCCCGCCGCCGACCTGGAGAAGGCCGCCGGCGCCGGCACCGACGGAGCGGTCGCGGCCTCTGCCGGAGGAGGGGACAATGCCTCCGGCGCAGGCGTGGTGGCCGCGGTGGCGCGGCGCTGGCGGCGGCAGGACCTCCTGGACAGGTCCGGGTCGGCGCTGCGGGCCGCCGCGTGGGCGCTCTCCCTGCTCGCCTTCCTCGTCATGGCCGCCAACGATCACGGCGACTGGAGGCAGTTCGACCACTACGAGGAGTACAGGTACTCCTCCGGCCATTGCCTTGTCCGTGCAGTTCTTGATCCACTCGGCGCGCCGGCGCCGGTGGAGCTGGTGGTTGTGTGGTGCTCGTGCGTAGCTAACATTTGGTGTCGGTGGCTGATTAGGTACGTCGTCGCGATCGCGCTGCTCGCGTTCATCTACACCACGCTGCAGCTGGTGCGGCACGGCGTCCGGCTCACTGGCGGCCAGGATCTCCAGGGAAAGGTCGGCCTGCTCGTCGACTTCGCCGGAGATCAGGTCCGCGCAGCAACTCTTCCTGCCATCTGAGTATTCATCTCTGTTCTGAATTTTGCTTCAGTAATTCTTGTTGCTGTTCTTGTTTTGACATTTGGCATTTGTCCTGGACATGTGTCTGGTATTTTGCATCCAACATTGCTTGCACTGTTCGGTAGGAGATTAAAGCAGAAGCACAGTTACTTGCACAATAGGGAAAACCAAAGATACTTAGACACCGCAGTGAAATTTTGATTTCTAAATTCCGCATCAGTAGCAGAGTACATTTCTCATTGAGCTTCAGTGTGGTTGTTTGGTGTTAAGAGAAACAATATATAATTAACTGCTTTGGTGTATGAGAAGCTTTGTGATGCATACTTGTATAGCACGATGTAAGGACAACTTTTATGGGTTACGAACATACAGTTGGGTGGAGAATTATTGCGCAGCAAGCTGTTATGTGCTGGAATTTTAATGCATTTCTTCGGCTAATTAGTTGTACTTGAAAAAGATTTATGAGTCCACATGCAGGGCACTTTCAGTACTTAGATTCATATCATACGTTCATGCCTGAATAGAAGTATTGTTTTCTCCCTAGTTGTCAGCACGCATTTGTTAGAAGTACACATGTTCTTAACGTGTAGGTTCGCAAGTAGCTGTTTCACTTTCTTTCCACTGTTGTCTAGTTAATTCAATTCATATGTAAAAACATCTGTATGAATACATCAGCCCTTTGAAGATACCGAATTCACATTATCAGCGTTTGATAGAGATCACCATGCGTTACCTTGTGGATCACATAAATGAGAGCGGCATATATGCCACAAAACATGAACTTCGTATGCAAGTCAACGCAAAACTACATAAAATTTTACAATATGAACCTGAAGGTAGGCATATGAGTCGGGGAAAAGGAGTCATTAATTTTGCATTAAGTGCACAACATCTATACAATGTACACATGAGATACAGTATCGCTCACTCGTCTGAGCCACTATCTGCTCGCTACGTGCGCATCCTGGTTTTGCGTCGAGCATGTCCAGGGAGATACATTAACCGGTCTAGAGAGCACGTATCGGTTCGGAGGGGATACAGAGACCGCTGAGTAGGCAGAGGTACATCAGCAAGCTGACTCTGGCCTAGCTGAGTCTGTACAATATCAATGTCATCCAGCTGAGTCATGCCAAACTGGTTACCACCTGCAATCATGTCAGTAGTGAACGAATCCAGACATTCGTGCTCGGATTGTCCGCCCCCAGGTGCGATGTCTGCACGTCCCTTGGTGTGAAGGAGCTCTAGCCTTAACCGTATGATGTAACAGCAACCCCGGAGGAGCTCTGACCTTAGTATGGTAGTCCGAATGGGTCAACGTACGACAGGGGTGGGCGCCTTGGGTGCAACGGTCCAAACCCTGACATCGTGTATTGCTCCCTAGCAGTAGCTTGGATGACCGTCTCCTCATTAGCTGATGGTTGGCCATCACCCCCACGCTCAACTGAAGGCTGCAAGATAGAATGATGTTACGCGAAATCAATATCTAGGACCTAAGCTAAACTTCTCGTACCTCTCCTATGTGCAGACGACAGAAGTGATGCATCCTGATGGACGTGCGGCTGGAAGACGACATGATGTTAGCACAACCTAAGGCGTAATAAAAAAAAATAGAACGTAAATTTGTACATGACTTACCTCCCCGCCGATCTGCAGTGCAGATGACCGACGAGGAGCGCTACAACTAGGCCGTGGTGACCTAGCAAGTGAGCACGGTCGGACCACTCGGTGCGTAACGTATAGGACGTCATCTCTCAACTGACCACATCTCATGTTCTTTATTATATTCTTGGACTCCGCGAAGATGTACTTGATAGTGCAGAGAAGCCCCGGTACGGTGTGCTCTGGGCTAGGGATAGCGATCTCGGATGCGCTTGCGATCCGCTGCAGTCGCTCGAACTGAAGTGACAAACAACACTTGTTCAGTAACAAACAATACAAATATCATCAATGAAGAGAGCAAAGGTTGTTAGTGTTTTACGATGTTGTCACGCCGCGAAGCGCTGTATCAATCGAACGAGTAACGGAGCCTCTCCTCGTGCGTGACCTACTCCAGACGCTCTGGTGGAGGATGGGTGAGTTTGGTGCGCGATTGTGGTACGTACCGCCAAGGTAATCAGAGTCGAGATCCTAAATTGGATCGATTTGCCTTCGGTAGGATCGAATCGTAGTATCGAATCGTAGAATCGGCGATTCTACGGAATTATAAAAATACACATATTTAACATCTATACTATAAGTTTGATTCTTATATGGTTTACCACTTACTTATAACCGAAAAAAGGACAAAACACTTTTTATCGCACAACAGAAAAGCATAATGGTACTGACATGATGGGTGATATAGTTCTGAACTACAGAAGAACAACCAATGACCATAACTAGTTTACTACAATTACATGAGAAATGTTCACAAATGTTGTAAATCGACATCTAATTACAACGCTTGCATGTTCCTTAAAAGCAGCTAGACATACTCTAGGAATAAAAATAGCTTATCATTATCAAGCTGAAGATTGCTCATGTCATACTATCGATATTTGTACTAGCATTACCACATTGATATAATATTTTGCATGCTCCTTGTTTATTTATTGTTTCATTCTCAGAAATTAATATCAACAAATTTTGCTCTAAAACAAAATATCGGCAAAGTGTAGCCTCTAAAAAAATTGCAAATTTTTTTTTTGCCCTAAGTCTCTAACAACTCTACTACGATTCTACTATGCGATACTACATGATTCGACGCTTTGGATCACGACTCTACCACGATTCTACCTGATTCCGATTCACAGTGCGATTCGGATCAACAGGTTGTCGTGGGTTTGTAAAATCGTAAGACTCTACGAGTACGATCACGATTTTAACTACCTTGCGTACCACTCGATGTACCGACAGTATGTCTATACGTTGTGCGGCCGTTGCTCCGGTAGGACCTCATTGTGCGCCGTATCCGTCCAAGCCGTAACCTACTCACGCTGGACTGCTTGCCAATCCTCAGCATGTCGACCCGCCCTCGATTCTCGTATTACGCACTACGGTGCGTAAGGCTCCACCATATGTGCAAATACCAGGTGGTAGGTCGTCGCCCATAATCCGGTGTCCTGCATGCATTGCACGTACAGTCCGTGCGGCATTACCATGTTCACGAAATCTGGGCTCTATGGAGCCCATATGATGTCGTTGTCGTGCAACGACTCGAACTCGTAGTAGAACACAGGGTAGCACATCGCTAGTCCATCCTTGGTCTGTTGTAACTTGGCAGCAATCCACCGGGTGTCCATAGTGGGTCTGTCTATCGGGTCATGCAACTCGAGGGTGGGTGCACTACTGTCCCGATGGAGGCTCGCCCAACAGGGAAGTTCTCCCAACTCCACAGCCGCGGAAGCACGTAGCAGACAACAAGGATTGGTTTCAAGCCGGTGTCACACCGCTGTCTGACACACCAGATGTGGTGCAAGGACGATCGATCCCCAATCAGACATTGCCCCACCTCGCGTCGACCAAAGACTCGACGATGCGGATGAAGCTGGGGTACACCCAATCGCCCTGTGTGGTGGGAAACATGGCCCAACCGAAGAGATGAAGAAGGTAAGCGATGAGATGCGTCCTAACAATGTTGTCAGGTGCATCAGTCGGGAATTGACTAAAATTCCTCAGCCGTGTTCGAGGGACATCACTGCGCTACCCAGGATAGGTATGCCGAACCGATACCCCAACCGGGCCTTCCAATCCGCCAGCAGACGGCCTGGAACAAGTGTCTCACCCTTGATCGAGAGACCGGTCAAGAATGAGACATCCTGGAGATTGACCGTCATCTTTCCCCACTAAAAGTGGAAGGTGAGCGGCTCGGGTCTCCATTTGTCGACAAGTACCGGCATCAGACTGTCGTCTAGGGTGAAGTAGCGTCGGGCCGAGAGCATCCTCGCAAAGGGCAACAAGCTCGTGTCCCGAAGGATTGGAACGTAGCGAGCGTCGAGCTGCTAGTAATGCTTCTTGGACCGAAGCGCGAAAGGTGGAGGGCCATTTGCGTCCTCGGTGATCCACAATTTGCACCGATGATGATGCTTGTCGTATAAGGGTTCCAGTAGCTCCGGTAGAGCCATGGCTTGTAAGAGATGAAAGGCACAGATTATTAGTGAATAAATTAATAATGACGATGAATTAGTACAAATTAATAATTTACGACTAATTAAGTACGACTAAATTAATTATGACTAATTAAGTGGGACTAATTAATTAAGACATAATTAATTATGACAAATTAATTATAACTATTTAAGTATGACTAAATTAATTGTGACTAAATTAATTATGATTAAACAAATTACGAGTAATTAAATATGACTAAATTAATTACAATTAAATTAAGTGCGACTAAATAGTAATGACTACATTAATTATGCCAATTAAGTATGATTAAAATAATTACGACTAATTAACTAAGACTAAATTAATGATGACTAAATAGTAATGACTACATTAATTATGCCCGCTTAATTACGCCTACTTAATTTTGAGTATTTAGCTACGACTAAATTAATTACGACTAACTAATTGCGCCTAATTAATTATGACTATTTAAGTAGGAATTAATTAATTACCACTAAACAATAATGACTAATTTATTTACACCTAATTAATTACGATTAGTTAACAACAACTAAATTAATTATGAATATTTAACTAAGAATTAATTAATTATGACAAAATAGTAATAACTAAATTACGAAAAATTAACTATGACTAAAGTAATTATGACTAATGCATACGATTGTTTTTCCCTCATCTTGATGTCGACCGTTTCACAGTTATACGGTCCTAACCACTGCTCTAAACAATCTCTATTCGACAGCAAAATCACAACTCCCTCGCTCGCTCAAATCTCTCTGCCTCACGAGCGCAATTTTGTAGCGAGAGCGCAAGAATGAGAATGAGAGTGAGAGCGAGAGCGAGAGCAGGTTTTATAGCCGCGCGACGTAATTTACGTAGACCGCGAAGCGATAGGAGGGACTCGATTCCCTCCTGCGTGGTGTGTCTCTGCATTGTTTGCATGCATACGGAGGGAGCGAAGAAATGATAGACGGGACGGGAGAGGGTATCTGGCGCCAAAAGCGATCGGTGAGGGAGGAAAGCATGGGCGAAACTATGCCCTAGGGGCACAGAGTCGTGCATGACCGTGCCCCTGAGGCATGACATGGCAATGTGGCGCGTGGCTAGGCATGGGGGGCACGGCAAAGGGATACCCGGCGCGGGGGGTGCGGGGAGTAGGGTTGTGGGGCCACGTGGTGCGCGGATGGCTATCCGGTCCTCCAGGGAACGACAGAGGGGCGTTTAGGCCTCTAGGGAACAACAGAGGGCTTGTCCGGGCACGGGGGGTGCGGCAGGGCATGGGGAACATGGCCGTGGGGCCACGTGTTTCGTGGATGGCCGTTCGGTCCTCCAGGGAAGGGCAAAGGGGGCGTCCGGGCCTCCGGGCCTCCAGGGAATGGTAGAGGGCTTGTTCGGGCGTGGGGGTTCGACAGCGGTGACGTGGCGGCACTGGGACTATTCAGGCGCCAAATGTACGGTGGAGATGGAATCCGTGTGCAGGAGGCACGGATGTGGACACGTGTCGGCCATCGGCACGTCCGTGGTGCCATTTTTGGTATTACGACACGCCGACAGCCAGATTTGTTATTAACGGGGCAACAGTGCCATTTAGACTAAAAACTCGGGGAAAAGAGAGACTCGGATGGTTAGACTTGAGGGCCAATTAATGACTTATATACAAAAGGGCTTGCTGACGGCCTGAACTTTCAATGTTTAAGCTCAGAATTTAGGCTTCTTTGTTTGGTTCGCTCCTCTGTTGTCACTGCAGAATGTAAAGCACATAAACCATAAAAATGGAATATGAGCTCTTATATAACCGGTACTCAGTTCTAAAAAAAGCAATTTTACATATATGCGTGAGTTGTTGGATGTTATTGCCATGTTATTTTCTGGGGCAATTTGTCACGTTTTACGTAATTTGCGCGTGGAACTCTGAAATTGATCAAGTAGGACTTTAGAACACTACCCGGCACTTCTTTAGTTTGACCTGAAAGATATACAATTCTGTGCTCCTGCAGATGACTGCTTACCTTCTGCTGTCTGCGCTGTCTGCTGCAATTCCAATCACCAACCGCATGCGAGAAGGCGCGGACAACATATTCACCGACTCGTCCGCCGCTTCCATCAGCATGGCATTCTTTGCGTTCGTCTGCCTGGCGCTATCCGCCCTCATCTCAGGTTTCAAGCTGGCCACACAGACATACATATGAGGAGTACATACACGACTACATGAGTCTGCTTTATTTGTGCATATTGTGAGCTATCCCATTGACCGTTGTATAGTCCATTGTTTCTACCTGATGGTGGTATATAATTAAGTTTGTTTCTTTTAATTGGGATCCCAATTGGGACCGAGCTTGCGTGTTTAGATAAATTAAAGAATGCTTCTGTTGTGTGTATAGGTGTTTACACTGTCATACCAAAGTATGTACTTGTGTCTTCAGAAAATGGATGAAAAGCGTGTTCTCTTGCTTCTTGCAAAGTAAAGCATGTTCTGAAAATTAAGTTCCTAGCTAGTACATAAGCATATAGATGCAATTCGCAGTTAATTACAACATGGAAAGTATTAGTAGCCCATCTTGGTGTTAATTGATTGAATCACAACACAATTTTTTTAAACTAGAAAATGCTTACTAATTGCATCTTAGAACTACGGAGCTAACGCAGTTGTACTGCGTAGGATTCAACAATGCATGACCAGATTAGATCAGAATGTCAGATCATTATGCCATCAAAGTCGACAGCAACAAACCAAAATCAAAGCGTATAACACCGCAACAACACAAGAACAAATGTGAGGCATTTCAAGAGCATTATGTGCAGATGCACATGGAGATGGCCAGGGACAGGTTAACAAGGTTGGCCAAGTTAGCTGGTAAGTGGTAATGATGGTTACCTGGAAGAATTAACGAAGTCATCGTGGGATGAGACGAGGTGATGGGGGTGGGATCGGCGACGTGCTCTCTCCGCGACGCGTCTGCCCTTTTTGGGCCCCACTCCCACCAAAATGGCCCAGCCCAAATGAGTGCAGGCGGGGCCCACGTTCAAGACCTTTTTCCTTGTTAAATCAGGTGGACATCCGGCAGATACTCATTTTAGCGAGTTTTTCTTGAAATTGATATATTTTAGTTTAGTATAATTTTTTTTAATAGTTTGGAAGTATTTTTAGAACCGAGCTAACGAGCTGAGTCAGAGCGAAATCAAATTTCATTTGAAATCGACTTATTTTAATATTTAACCAATTAACAAGTGTAATTAGAGTAATTTTGAATCAAGCCAATGAGCCCCATTAACAAGCTTTTTTTTTCACCCTTACATCATATCAGTTCTATATTTTCTCTCTCTATTTAGTTTATACTCGTCCATCTGAATGCAATGAATCATGGGATCTGGATCTCGTTGTACCGTGGAGAATCACGGGGCGATCAGTAATTTTAGTCTTTATGAACAACACTCGATGGTAGTAATACAGTATATACTGTAGAAACAGTGTCATATCTACCTTAACAAAATACACCATGGTGATTTTACATTTTTTAAATATATATTGTGGCTCTTGATCTAAACTATTCGTTTTGAATGGTTTGCATGTCTAATTTATCTCTTATATAATAGATAACGTATTTTCTCTCTTCTCATCCTCTCTCTTTCAACTAGAATTTTAAGTAACATGACAGGTAATAGACGACTGAGATGGCCACTACTGGAGATGCTCTTAGACGAACAATAATTTCAGTCTGCATTAACAGTACTTGGCAGTAGTTTGATAGTACATACCGTAGAAACAGTGTCATATCTATCATGATGAATACACACAACGATTTTACCCTTTTTTATATTGTGGCTCTTGATCTAAACTGTTTTTTAGATCACACGGCGAAAAGAATGACCTAGCGAATGTATAATACTAATACAGAGGTTCCGCTCCCGAATCGGTGGCCCCTTGTTTCAAAAAGAGGAAGGATCACCCACCCATCATATTCATCGCCCATCGCAGCGGCGGAAAACCAGCAAACAGCACGATAATACCATGGGCCTCCACACGTCATATCCATCGCAACGGATAAGGCCGGCCGCCCGAAAAGATCCAGGAAACGCACTATTATATCATCATGGTCCCAAGTGCCAGCAACCCAGCCGTGCTATCCCCCATCCACACACACACAGTCGCAGCAACCCAGTGAGAGAAAGCGAGTCAAGAAGAGAGGCATGGAGGTGGTGAGAGGCAGCGGCAATGGTGGGAGGCTGAATCCGTGGGCGGAGCCGTTCGTGCCGGGGAGCTGGTACCGCGCCGTGGAGGTGGAGGACTTCTCCCCCGAGTGGTGGCGCCTCGTCGCCTCCTCCCCGGCATTCCGCGACCGCTGGCTCCGCGACTACTGCGCCCTCGGCCTCCTCGACGCCGACCTCGACGACGGCGACGGGTTCCTCCCCGACGACTTCTCCTCCTCCCCCCCGCCGCCGCGCCGCCGTACGTGACCCGGCTTCAAGCTCTCTTCACTCGTTGTAGCTACGCTCTTTATTTACCTGTGTTTCTGACTACGTGATGTAAATGTTTGCACGAAGCAGAGGAAGAAGAGGAGAGGGAAGAAGAGGCGGCAGGAAAGAAAGGCGGCGGCGTGGTGGCGCCGTGGGGGATTGAGAAGTGGTGGCGGGCGCACTGCGCGCCGCCGGAGGGCCCGAGGTACGCGGAGAAGGCACCGAGGAGGGTCGCCGGCGGCGCCAGGGTCAGCCCCCGGACCATCCAGCAGCCGCGCTGAGCGACCAACCCTCCTGTCCTCGCGCATCCATCCTGGCAGAAGAAGAAAAACAGAAAAAAATCAGTTTGTTTTGTCAGCTGTTTTACTCTAGCTTTGGTTAATCTTGTCGAATCAATTTGGTTTCGGTTTTAGCTCAAGATCGAACCGAGAGTTCCACTGTGCCGTGTATAACATCCCTGTAAATGTAATAAGATGCAGTGAGACTATGCAATCCCCGCTCCTTGATGTTCCTCTTGAAAATTAAGAACACTTCTGTTTGGGATGAGATTTGATGCACGGATGATTTGATTTGTTACCGGGATCGTTTTTTACGTTGAAGATTCTGGATGATACTGTATTTCTTCTTTCTTGTGTGGGCCTTACGAAAGTTGTACTTCCATTCCTTTACCTATTCCTGTTTATCAGCTTATGTGCCTATTGAATAATCTGTGCTTGTTTAGCGGGCTTCAAACAAAATAGAACATTTCCCTGCTTGGTACTCATTTTATGCTTTTTAATTAAAAAAATCACTTAGTTAAGGCCTGGCGTGAATTAGCACAAAGTACTAAATGCAGGTCAGCCGAAGGCACTCAGCCCTCTTTTTGTCGCTGATGTTTTGAAAAGCCCATGTACTGCTGGGCTTGCAGCTAGCAATGGGTCGTATCAGCCATGGTGGAGATTAAGGCCCTGTTTAGAACAGGATCATTTTATTTAAATTTTGCAAGAAACATTTTAATTCCGCCGGAATCACGTTCTAAATGGGACCTAACATGAGGTTAGCGATGAAACCTGATGATATATTCGGTGGGACTGCACTGACTCAGAAACGACGCATGTGTGAGGGACCATTATAAAGTACTTCCAGTAGGTATCCCACTTAGGTTGAAACGTGTGCACTCGCCAAGGGCATCCCTCTATGCTGCACTTCACGTCATAGCATCTTGGGGTAGATTTGACGACTGTGAATGTGCGCCGCACCGACAAGGCCCATAATTTGACCGCGTCTTGTACGGCCTCCTTGCATTTGTACATAGCTCCTAGCCTGACCTCGCTCTGGTCGTACTCTATGGCACACAGGATTTCGTTGATGATGAGGTTGTCGAACTGGTATGTGTTCCAGTCGGATGGAACCGCCTGTTGATCCACATCATTCTCGTCGTCGGAACCTTTATCTTCAGACAATGCCATGTAGTCTCGATCTTCCAGACCCATCCTTTGTACTACAGCTTCCACCTCCTCACCCTCATCAGCAAGACCACTAGCTTGCCTGACCGAAAGAGCTACTTCCGCAGGGTCTTCATCGACAGCATCAACAACTCTAGGAGATTCAGCCATTGTGTGTACCGCGCTGTGGCTGGAGTCCCCAACTTCTTCTTCAGCGTCAGCACCCCCTTCTTGTTTAGCCACGGATGGAGGAGTGGGTTTGGCATATCCCTGGACCATAAGGACTAATTTCTACCCTCCCTCTCTCGCCATGTGTACATATAACTGCCATAAATTTGTTCCCTTTAGCTGCACTAACTCCCAATATATGGGTTGTGCTATCCGCAGGGCAAGGCAACTCAATCTCAGATCGTACACATCACGGTCTACTTGAAATGTGTGGAACAACCACCACATCACAGCGCCTCATGTACGCTACTCTGGTCTTGGTAGGGGCACGGTCGCCGATTGGAAATAACGTAAATCAATCCCTTCGGGACCTTCCACAATAGTTCCTTGACTATAGTAAATTTTGAAATTGACGACGTCGGACATATTTGACGCACTACACTATAAAGAATATTTTCACAATTAACCGCATATCTAAAACTAGACTACCCACTGAAAAGTATTATGTAAAACGTACTGCACTACGTAACGGTACATTTAAAACTATGTAATCCATTCGGTTAAAAAAATTACCCGAGAGGTAGGCAATCGGACGGGCAGCGCTTCGCTAGCTTCCCTCCTCCCCTCTACTATTTTCTCCTTCTCTTTTTTCTGAATAAAAGTGAGTCATGTGTCGAATTTTAGGGTTTCAAGAGGTTTTTATAGGGCCAGTCTTCCTGTATCCATTTCAAATAGTGACAGGAAGCTATCGCCAGTTCAACTGGCAACATAAACCGGTGATAGCTTCATGTCGCCATTTGAACTGGCGATAGGTACCTGGATCGGCGATAGGGGGGCAAGAGGGTCCCTATTGATAGTTCAACTGGCGATAGGTTCCTGTCACCAGCAGTTGAATTGGCGATAGGGACATATTTTTGTAATTTTTTGGGGTGACTATTTATTTTTTGTAATTATCTTTTAAAAAAATATTATTTTAAAAAATTCTTCGAAACAGAGCTTCCTTTAGTTCCTTGATTTGCTCTAACCGATGTTAAGATATCTGAGCAACATCTTCGTGTAAGGCGGCAATGACGCAGGTGAGCGTTACCACCAACGAGGCTATCGTTGTTCTTGCGGTGAGCGTGGCCGTGCCGACGCCGGCTGCGGCGTCCGTGGCTCCGTGGTTACCGAGCCGAAGTAGTGGGACATGAAGCGGTCGGCACGCGTGGGTGGTGGTGCAGTGGTCGTTGGAGTGGTATTTGGCGCTGCGGTGGCGGAGGGCGGGCTGGGAACAGAGCTCGACTATATTTATTAAACTTTTTACCCTCTTTGTTCTCACCACATGATCTCTATTTCTACGGCCGTGGAGTACGCGTCGTGAAGTCTGGGTCCTGCGCCGACGTCGCCGAGACACCGAGCACGGGATCCCGAAGAGGAATCGATCCAGCGGTGGCGCCCGTGCACGGGCCTTGGGCGCGTTACTTTTGGTGGTTTCCTCTGGGAGGTCGGCGGCACGCTGGCTCAGTATTGGACAAGGACTAATTCGTTAAAGCGGGCTGTTTGACATGTAGCATTATGCAGGGTGAACACACGTTAGTCACATATAGTTCTTCTCATAAGTCATGACCATCTTTTAGGAGGCACAAACCAAAATTACTCAAGGCCCAAGTAAGACACGCCGACATCTACATGCAGTCATAAAAGCTAAAATTACTCAAGGTTTCCACCATACATGGCTCAAACAAGCCACAACACATGTCTTTTTTTTCGGGAGGGGAGAAAGGTGTTCAGGTGTTTCAGGGACTGTTCGATGGTTCAACACATTACTGATGTGAACGTGCAACTTCTATCCTGCCAAGTCGACCCCACGAAAGTTGCAACCATATCACCATGTTCGATGCAAAAAGATGGTCTTCGATCGTGCGGTTCTCGCCACTACTTCAAATTCTGTTAGCGAGTTAGTATTAGATCTAAATAACGAGTTGTATTAGAGTTGGATTCTATTTTGAGACTATAAATAAAGGGTGCAGGCTTCCTACGAGAAACACACAATATTTTTTGAAAATATTATATGGTATCAAAGCCATCCACCACCAAACCCTAACCTAACCCTAACATACCTCAACCCTCACCGCCGTCTTCATTCGTCGTCGTCCTCACCGCCGAGGATCACCGGAGTGGATGGGGAGGAGCTCCGACGCTCTAGACACGCGGGCCATCGCTACCGCTTGGGGGCGTCCGCCTCGAGTTGCCATCAAGCCACACGGGACATGTGGGTCGCCATCGCCAATTGCCACGCGGGTCACTACCTTCGATCGGGATCTGGATCTAGACGGAGAAGAAGAGAGCCGAGGAAGAAGAAGGGAGATCGGGATCTGCCGAAGAGAAGAAGGGACACAGTCAGCAAAGGAAGAAAGAAGCCGACGCCCGATCACTAGAGAAGAAGAGAGCTGAGGAAGAAGGGAGATCGGGATTTGCCGAAAAGAAGAAGGGACACAGTCGGTAGAGGAAAGAAGTCAGTGCTGAAGAGAAAAGGAAAAATCTTTCTGGGGAAAAAAATTGATGTTACGACTCTATAACATTTGGTGAACCGTGAAGTCGGTAATCGAGGTTCAGCAGAACATTGATGCATGAAGGATTGCTGTGATCGTGGGAGATACGCGACGGCATATCTTGGTAGTGAATGGCATTGCTCTAGGTATTTGAGAAGATGACCCCTGAGGAAATTGAGGCTGCGAGGAAGGAGGAAAAAGCCCGATAAGTAATATCACGCATGCGATTTTATCCTGGCAAACCGTCATGATAAGCATATCCTGAGCGGTTCCGGCCACAAACCGTCATGCATGATAAGCACATATCCAGACGGTTTCATCCACAAACCGTCGTGATAATACTATATCACCAGACGGTTTGTGGGTGGAACAAATCTGTGATGACTTTTCTCTATAAAAATGCCGCGTGGGTACGCTTGTACCATTAAATCGGCATCATATATATATTACATATATATTGTTACGTGATCTCGGCCACTTTGGGGATCGTCCACGACATGAGAAGGATGAGGCGGTAGCCACGGGCAACCTCATTGAGCCATGCAAATTCAAAAGTATGGATGCAAGGAGAGTGTTCGGACATCCAATTACAGGATTGGGCGTCGCTATGTTGAAAAGAGTGTCGTTGATCTTGTGTACTCCGGTGAAAGTGGCATCATATATTAGCAACTATCCATTCTTGAGTATGTAATCGTCTTTAAACCCAACAAGAACACTAAGCAACCATTCTCATATTTCAAAAGAATTCTCAACTTGTTGCTTGGTGTTCTTGTTGGCTTTAAAGACAATTACATGCTCAAGAATTGTTGGTTGCTAATACATGCCACTTCCAGCTTGGAGAAGGCGATCAACGCTTTTCAACATAGCGACGCCCAATCCTGTAATTGATGTCCGACCGCCTCTTTTGTATCCATACTTTTTAAACTTACAAGGGCTCAATGAGATTGCCCGTGGATATGTATCTCATTCTTCTCATGTCATTGCTGATTGGCAGAGACTTTATAGAATATATAATATTATGAATGGAATGGTAGGGCGTGCATGGAATGGTAGGCATAGAGGTAGGAGAACTTGACCGGCATGAACAAGGGGACTATTAATATGAACTAATTATCAATTCAATTTGACATAAGACTATTGACACCATTACATCACAGAGCAAGGGGACTATTAATATGAACTAATTATCAATTCAATTTCAGCATAAGACTATTGACATCATTACATCACACAAAGAAGAGGACTATTAATATGAACTAATTATCAATTCAATTTCAGCATAAGACTATTGACACCATTACATCACGAGCAAGGGGACTATTAATATGAACTAATTATCAATTCAATTTCAGCATAAGACTATTGACATCATTACATCACACAACAAGAGGACTATTAATATGAACTAATTATCAATTCAATTTCAGCATAGGACTATTTACATCATTACATCACGAGCAAGGGACTATTAATATGAACTAATTATCAATTCAATTTCAGCATAAGACTATTGACATCATTACATCACACAACAAGAGGACTATTAATATGAACTAATTATCAATTCAATTTCACATAAGACTATTTACATCATTACATCACGAGCAAGAGGACTATTAATATGAACTAATTATCAATTCAATTTCACATAAGACTATTAACATCATTGAGCGGTTCATCGACGAAGAGAACAAGACCAAGGGTGTCCAAACCCACCACACAAGTAGTAGCCCTCGGCATCCATCATGAGCACTAGCTAGCCATTTTCATCACAGAGCAAGGGGGTAGAGACAGAGATGGACCTTATCTGGCGCAACCACGGTGGCGACCCCACCACCAAAGACAACCCTCATCCATTTCCTTTACCTTGCATAAATCACACAAATATCGAGACACAACTTAAGGTTCATGCATAAAAATCAAACTCAACAAAAAGACATTAAGCTAACAGATCTAGAGGAGAATAGAGGAGGATGGGAAAGCAAAGCCGGCCAGCCCTAGCAGGCGCATACGGGTCGGGCGTCGTCGGCGCAGGTCGGCGGCGGCGTCGAGGTGGGGAGGAGCGGAGTTAGAGGCGGGCGCAAAACCCTAGCAGAGTCTGGGAGTGACGAGTTTGGGCGTCATCGTGGTTGTGGCACAGCGGTGACGTTGCAAAAGACACTCTTATCGTCTGAGTGTCTTTTGCGGTCACCGTATGCTACAACCGTCGGCAACAAGGAAGAATGGCGGCGTCGGCCAATGACGGGAGGGAACGGACGAGAGTAAGGCGGCCAGAGGAGTGACGAGTTAGGCGCAAACCCTAGCGGCAAGTGGGCTAGCTCCTACTTATAAAGAGACTTATCGAGCGGTTCTATTATGGAACCGTCGGTGATAATATCACGACGGTTCCATAATAGAGCCGTCGTGATATGAGATATATCACAGACGGTTCCATAATAGGCAAATGCATGATATGGACATATCACGAGCGGTTCCATTATGGAACCGTCAAGTGATATATCCCATATCACGACAGTTCCATAATGGAACATGCGTGAAATGGTTTTCTCAAGTATATATATACACTTACATGATATGAAGAAATTACATGTTTATATTAAAAAGCGAAACCTATAATTAAACAAGGTTTTTCTAGTGGCGAAGGTAAGTCGCTATCTCCATCGCAATACTTCATAGGTGGCGGTGTCGGCATCCGGACGGTTCACGATCATCAGCGAATGAAGCTGAAATCGTCCACCGGTTGGCCTTTCGTTCAGTGTCTCGAAGACCCTCGGTTTGTTGAACCAAGAAGAATTGAGCCCATAGGCTCTCTTCCCTTGCTTGAGGGTCTCGGCACAGTCGACTTCGATTACGCTGCCGCCTCGATTCCACAGTCCAAGTGGCGGCAAGCTTCACGGAGGCGTGCAACGTCGTTTTGGAGGACTACTACGATGACGTCATAAACTTCGCCGAAAGTGCGAGATCACCCGAAGACACGGCGGAGGAGGATGTCAAGGCGGCGGAAGGTGGCGTCACTGCTCGCAAATTCTCCGCCGGCGGAGGAGTGAAGACATGATTGATCAAGCAGTGTTCTTCGCGACGGTTCAACGTACACCGAGAGAGATGCATCATGCAGTCTGGCGGGGAAGGCCATCGGTCTGCGGCGACAAGGAAGAGCGACCATTTACATTTATTTTATAAGTATGTGGGGATGATCATCTTGGATGGCGGATGATCCTTTTATAAAACAAGGAATAAATTCGGGCGTGAGATTTGAAGAGACGACGGGGAGCGAAGCGGATCGATCACGATGAAGAGCGCATCGAGAGCCGGGCGGATTGGCGGCGAAACGAGCGCGCGCGGCGAAGAAACTCACGCTGGGCGATATTATCACGAGCGGTTATTGTTAGAACCGTCGTGATACTAATTAATATCACGAGCGGTTCGTGTTGAGTAACCGCTGCGTGATCGTCCTGAAACGGTTGTGTTTTAAAACCGTCAGTGATGCGATTAATATCACGAGCGGTTACGAACAAGAACCGTGCTGTGATACTTCCGACGGTCTTCAACATGAGCAAATGCGTGATATTACCTCTTCACAGCGGTTTTTAGCGCGCGACCCGTATGCTGACGTCTCTAAACCAAAACCGTCTGTGATTGAATGTAATACCAACGGTTTCGGTCAACCGTCTGTGATGAGGCGTCCAGTATTAGCCTTTTTGTAGTAGTGCACAATGAGGATGGTAGAAGAGAAAAGGAAGGCACCTGTTGAGACTTGACGAGGATGAAAATCTCTATGTATTACTTTAATACATAATTAAAAACTATATGTCTTCATGGTCATAACCCCTAAGGCTAACGAACCCTGTGGTCGTAAGGATTCCAGAGGTTACATTATGGGTACCCTGGTCGGGCGAGGTCCTGCGCCTTATCCCCGACTAGGTGACTACTTGTAAAAACTTTGAACTAACACTTGAACCTAATTCCAAGTACAACCTTACCGTGTGATGAATGAAACACATGTTGTATTTGTTCCAAACCACGCAACGTTTCATAGTTCTAAGACACTGATAATAACCACTGTACGGTTTTGTCTCTCACAGACACCAACCAGCGATCAGTTACTATTTCACTGACTGTAACTGACCCTCCGACCAGACCCAATGATTCCAAGAGACGACTTCTCTAGGGATAACTGCCACCCCTTCGATAATTATTTAAAGATGAAGCACGAAGGAGCAAGGTTATCGGATTGACGCATCACAATCGGCATTAGATTCATTTTTGAAGTCTAATTCAACACAAGACTATAGTGTGATAAGCATCACGCTTAGTGTAATTAGGATTAGTCCTCTGTTTCGTGATCTCAACACAACCATTCCTCTCCAACGGGACCCTCGATGACTCCACCTTATATTTTGCCTCAGAAGACCACCTTATCGGTTCCCGTGGAGAAGACGCCGAAGGAACAAGAAAAGCATGCCGTCGTATCGGGTCCCGAGTCGTCTCGCAGGAAGACGCTGCCAATCCTTAAGGCCAAATTGAAATCGACGAATGTTAAGGCGCCTCCCAAGTCCGGGAAGTCCGGGATAGCCGGGAACTACATCATCGGAAAACCGTTGTGCTCCAACGTAGTATTAATGCGCACTGGATATGCTTCTCAGGCTTTGCATGCCTGGTACTTGGAGAAGACCCAAAAGAAGGGGTGCGATACTGGAATCACCGTCAGATACGAGCATAAGCATTTCTTCAACGGGCCGGGCAACTTCGTCGTGGGCTTCAACGACTTATATGACCTATTCAACCTCGTTGGCCTCGACGCCTCGCTTCTATGATGTTGGACAATGTAAGTGCGTACAATCAAGTTCTACATTTACGTAATACCGATAAATATCACAACTCATTGCTTATGTATAGATACATGATGAAAAATGTCCGGGAATGGAAAGAACCGGTGGGTTTCCTCGACCCACATGTGGTATCGTTGCAAACCATCCAAGCAAACTCGTCCTTCGTCGAGAAATATATAACGCAGTCATTGCTTCGTCAGAAGAACATGAAGTACATAGTGGTGCCCTACAACGAGGGGTAAGTGTCACTACTTGCCCTACAAATTTAATTTGTACTTTATACGCAGCACGAACTTAGGTTTAATGACTATAGCGACATACATGAGTAGGTACCACTGGATCCTCTTAGTCATTATACCAAAGAGGAACCATGTGATATACCTTGATTCCCTACTCCGCAGCAAACACAATTTCAGCATTCTGAGAGGAATACTTAGAGGTATGCTCATTTCCTCCATACATAACTCTATTGTAGTCTTCATTCGTTTGAAATGGTCGAGGATAACTTTTTGGAATCATGCAGGTCGTTCATCGATTATGTTGCCAACAAAGGAATATACGATGGAAAGAGCGTCCAACTAACACACAGGATTAATTTTTCGGTACGTGCTACAACACGATCATCCTATATCATACTTCATAATAACGCGTCTCGAACTGACTATACCTATATATGTAATTCTATTTTTGCAGTGCCGCCAGTAAAAAGATGATGAGTTATGTGCAATCTATGTTTGCTATCATATGCAGCTAATCCTTAGAGCTAGGAAGAAGGATCTCGAGGTTTGTCAATCTCGAAATGATTATTTTCTAATTATAAATTTAAATATATATAGCTTACCACTTTACTCTTGCTAGCGACAGGCCTTGGATATACAATTAGATGGACTTGTTGCGGAAGAGATCAAGGACATTCGAGGGAAGCTCTGCACCTTTATCATATAAGATATCATTAAGGACACAGGAGAATTTCACTCCGTCGCCGACCCAGAGCATTACCCCGCCGACACCTCTCAACCACCTGCAAACAATTGACTCAATTGTAATCCAATTGTAACTATAGCGACAATACTTG
This sequence comes from Phyllostachys edulis, assembly GCA_036346405.1. NCBI lineage: Eukaryota > Viridiplantae > Streptophyta > Magnoliopsida > Poales > Poaceae > Phyllostachys > Phyllostachys edulis. The sequence continues at coordinate 38,244,079 of CM070554.1, forward strand.
AACAAATGTGATCTTTTGCAATTTATTTTGAGTAATGATCGGTTTGAGTTTGTCAACAATTGATTATCTGTGATATATCTGTTTTTCTGCATGCTTGTTTTCAGAGGGCATGGCTAGCAATTCCTGAGGCTAGCCAAAAATCAGCAAAAATGTAGTTAGGACATTAACTATCACAGACGGTTTTTGCGTTAAAACCGTTTGTGAAGGCATAGTATCACAGACGGTTCTATCTAGGAACCGTCTGTGATACGCAAATATCACAGACGGTTCTATCGACAAACCGTCTGTGATACGCAAATATCACGCAGCGGTTAAGTAGATAGAACCGCTCGTGATATGCGTATCGATATAGAACCGCTCGTGATATTCTCGCTCCTGACGGTTCCTAGATAGAACCGCTCGTGATATTCGGTTTTGTCGATAGAACCGCTCGTGATATTCTCGTATCACGAGCGGTTCCTAGATAGAACCGCTCGTGATACTATGCCTTCACGCATGGTTTTAATGCCAAAACCGTTTTAATGATAAAACCGTATCCTGACGGTTTTCAACCGTAACCGCCGTTATCACAGACCAAGAAATACAGACGGTTCGAAAACCGTCTGTGATGACGGTTCCGAACCGTCTCTGATAGGTTGATCTGTGGTAGTGAGGGTGACCAGGGAGCCCTGTGGGTTTGCGGCTAGCGGCGATGACCCGGTGGCTCCCGACAAGAAGGCCGCGGTACCCAAATTCTCAGCAGCGCATATGTGGGTTCAATCTGAATTATCAGATCCTCAACTCCCAAACCAGCAAAGAGTAGACCCAAAAGCCCAAATCAGCAATTTTGTTTGTGTTAGTTTGCATTGTGATCGGTAAATCTTGTCTTTTTTGTGAAATGTAGATATCAAAGCTTCAAAAAAATAAAGAAGTTGGTCGATTTGAAAGGCACGAAGGAAAATCGAGTTAAATTATAATTTTTATTGATTATTTTGTAATTTTACTAAATTATTTGAGATGTTGTCATTAGTACGAATAATTTATACTTTATTTTTTTTACTATGGTGCGTATTTATATTTCACATTGAATAATATTTTTGTAACTTTGAATATCCATTGTGGAAATTCTGTTGGATAATGGCAAATTCTAGGTATAAATGGAAAATCGCTAGTAAAGAACGACTTATAGCCAGTAGCGCGCATGGAATTCCACCGAATACAGCTGTACAGGGTTCCGAACTTCCACTCTCTCAACTTTTGGTGAGCGCGCACTTCCCTGTACCCGCGGCATGCAATTGCCAGGACGGTACGTGCTGATCAGATGAACCACAACTTTGGTGAGCGCGCACTTCCCTGTACCCGCGGCAATTGCCGGGACGGTACGTGTTGATAGATGAACCACATGTTTGTAGGCAGTTGTAGCAGTACAATTACAGTATGATATTGATAGCGTCCCTAATGCTTAGCATCGGACGTCTCGCTAACCACTGATCTCACATCTCTCCATCTCCTTCAGTGACTACTTCAATTGTTGATTTTTGACCTCCGAGCTCCTCCAAAGGCCCTTGCCCACCCGTGTCAAGCTCACCGGCGGAGCACCCGGTCGCCGGCCTGTCCATCAGTCGATCAGCGTCTCGTCGTCCTCCTCCTTAGGTGGCGGCGCCAGGAGCCGTCGGTTCTACATATGCTCATCGATGAACCACTCGAACTCGTTTTGGTGCAGCCTCCACAAGGAACCATAGCCTAGCTGTCTCTCCACCGTGTCCATGGCCGGGGACCGCGTCGGCGACAACGGTCACTAGTAAATGAATGCCGATGACGGGGAGGCAAGAGATTTTTTTTGTTGCAACCGTGTGTTTGATTTGTTGTACAAGAGTAAACTTTTTGTTGCTCACGTTGCACCATTGTTTCCAAGTTGCAACAAGTTTCTAGATGTTTCCTCTTTTTGTTTTGATTCTAAGATTTTGAGAAGTTCATCTTCTTTGAAATGTTGTATATGGATTTTGAGATGTTGCATCCTCTTTTTTGATATGTTGCGCGTCAAGTCCTTTTTACTGCGACCGTTGAAAAAAAAAATGTTGCATACGTTCTTTCTTTTTGTTGCATTGGAGGCATCAAATGTTACGACAAGAGATATTTTTTATTGCAATGGTGTGTTTGATTTGTTGTACAAGAAATTTTTGTTGCTCATGCACCATTGTTTCCAAGTTTCCAGATGTTTCCTCTTTTTTGTTTTAATTCTAAGATTTTTGAGATGTTCTATTATCTTCTTTTGAAATGTTGCATATGAATTTTGAGACGTTGTATTCTCTTTTTTGATATGTTGCATCAAGTCTTTTTTTTTTGTTGTGACCGTTGAAAAAAATATGTTACACATATTCTTTCTTTTTGTTGCATCGGAGCGTACGATAGGATTTACGGTGTCCGAGCGATTTTTGCGCCCATTACAATATCTGGATCGACTGATCTAATCGCACGTCCACGTACGCCGAATGCCGTAGAGAAGATGGACGTCCTCTCCCTATATAAATCGGCAGCATGCACCATGCCGTCTCAAATCACCTCGTAACACAAGCTGCACCACAGCAAAAACCTCAAGTAGTTAGCAGCTGAATCTCTGATATGGCAAACTCACCAACGCCGATGATCATGGCGTTCTTGGCTCTTGGGCTAGTACTCCTCTCCGCCGCCGGCCCGGTGGCCGCGCAGTCCGTGGAGAGCGTCGTGACCGAGGGGTTCTTCAACGGGATCACGTCCCAGGCCGGGAACGGGTGCGCCGGCAAGAGCTTCTACACGCGCCAATCGTTTCTGACCGCCGCCGGCTCGTACCCCGACTTCGGGAAAGGCTCCATTTCCAAGCGCGAGATCGCCGCCTTCTTCGCCCACGTCACGCTCGAGACCGGACGTAAGTAAAACTGCAACTTAACACATATAGTCGAATCGTTTCTCATGCTTGCATGGTATCAACGGAGTACATTACAAGTTTACGTGACTACAGATTTGTGCTACATCGAGGAGATCGACAAGACCAGTGACTACTGCGACCCGAAGAACAAGCAGTGGCCGTGCTACCCGGGGAAGAAATACTTCGGCCGCGGGCCGCTGATGCTGTCGTGGAACTACAACTACGGGCCGGCGGGGCGGAGCATCGGGTTCGACGGGCTGAGGAACCCGGAGACGGTGGCGCAGGACGCGGTGGTGGCGTTCAAGACGGCGCTCTGGTTCTGGATGAACAACGTGCACCAGGTCGTGCCGAAGGGGTTCGGCGCGACGACCAGGGCCATCAACTCGAAGGAGTGCAACGGCAACCCCCCCGACGCCATGAACAAGCGGGTGGGCTACTACAAGGACTACTGCAGGCAGTTCGGCGTCGACCCGGGGGACAACCTCACTTGCTAGGTGCTGGCCAGGTCATGCATTGATATGCATGGATAAATGTTTGGCGTGTGTGTATGCGCCTGAAGTGAATAAAATGCTGGGACTGAAACTTTATATGATCATTTGAACAATGGAGAGTAATAATATGTACTATTGTGCCGTACGCGCACACTTGCTTGTCAACTCAACCTCATGTACTATCAAGTAGTCCTTGTAAGTGTTGACAGCTTAAATAATGGAGAAATTGGCTACAGGAAACTTAAGATATGCGTCATTTATTAATAGATATTCAAAAAACGTGATTTCGTCATAAGACACCACAAAAATATGTAATTTTATCATAGGACATCGATAGCATTATTTTATCATTTCCAAGCCTGAGGGAGAGAGAAAATTTCGAAAAAGACTCGGTTGCCCTCGCTCGCTCGCCTCCAGCAGCAACATAGCTCACACATCTAGCTCTCACCGACAGTAGGACCCACATGGCAGCCTCTCGCAAGCCCTGATCTCCGGCCGCCGTCGCAGGAGTTGGAGCTGGCGGACGATGGAGGCGAGTTGGCCGGTCTCGGAGCCGGTGAGCTTGAGCTCAGTGACGATGCGGATGAGGACGGGCGAGGCGCGGGGGACGGCGCAGGCGGCCGCGAGTGCCTAGTCCTGTGCGTGCGCCGCCACGACCGGACCCACGTGCTGCGTCCCTACCTGCAGCACCTCGAGTCCATCACTGACGAGATGGAGCTGCGCCGACGAGAGCTGCGGTTGTACGCCAACACCGACGGCCATGGCGCTCTCACGCCGCGGTGGGCGTCGGCGCCATTCGCCCACCCCGCCACGGTCAAGACGGTGGCCATGGACCCGGAGCTCAAGGCCCGCGTCTGCGCCGACCTGGAGAGCTTCCTCAAGGACCGCGCGTACTACCACAGGCTATGCCGTGTGTGGCGTCGCAGCTACCTACTCTCACGGGCCGCCTAGCATCGGAAGTCCACGTTCGCGGGCGGCGATGGCGAGGTTCTTGGCTACGACGTCACGACATCGACTGCCCCATGGCGATCGCGACGACCTCCGCGCTCGCTCCTGGACACCACTCCGCGGTTGCTCATCCTCGTGGAGGACCTTGACCGGTACCTGCGCGGCGGTGACACGGAGACGTCGGCGGCGAGGAGCGTGTGATGGTGTTCACCATGAGCGGTGGCAAGGAGAGTGTGGGTTGGCCGAACCTGGCCGAGCCGCAGGCGACTGGAAGAAGTGGTGAGGAAGACCGGCGTCATCTTTCTCAAGGTCGGTGCTTGCTTTCGTTCCCTTCTGGTATCTGCGTGCGCTTGTTGTGATCTGGCGGAGGCAGGGTTTTTTTATCGAGTTCTTCGGCCGCTTCTGCGTCGGCCTCATAGTGGGGCAGATTTTGTTTCTTCTTTTCATTTCTCCCCTCCCCACTCCCCCCCTTTTTGAGATTTCCCCATATTTATCATTGATTGTTTCAGTGAATTACTGAATTGACGAGCTCTTTCTCCCTCTCTCTCGATGTGATTTCTGTTGAAGTTATGGGTTCTGATTTCCTTTTTGTGAATCCATGGTTCTGGGGAATTTTGATGGGTTGATTTCTTATTCTAGCGTCTTTGTTGCGGGGAGAGCATTGCATCCTTTGGATCAAGCATTCAGATTTACAAAGCTTTATTTAATTGAGTTCTTGCATTGATGAATGGCTGGTCCTTCTGTTGTTCTTGTATTGCATCACTGAATGTGCGCTGATCTTATTTATGATGAAATAGTTGGTGGGAGGGAGCGTCACACTGTTGGATCGAACTCCTATGTATCAAGTTGAACAATCTGAGGGGCAAGGTGGTTACAGACATGCTCAGGGAATATTTTTATAATTTTTGAATTTTGCATTATTGATTTGTACTACTCCAGAGGTTGCTTTTCCACAAGTTCTTTACTAGCTGTTAAACTCGCAGTAGTAGTGCTAGCACTGGGTCTTTTCAAGTCCATTGGACATGGGTCCCCAAGAATTAAAGGATGTACAGCTAATTCAAGTGGTCACATAGAGAGAGGAAGAGGGGGAGGCAGAGGGGTTAAAGGACCTGTGTGTAAGTTAGATTGAATCAGGGGGGTCTTCTGGATCTTCAAGGATTGCTTAGGTTGCTTGGTTGAGGTAGAGACCAGCGTGGTCATATTTTTCTTGGTTTTCTCGAAATCCTTGTTTTTCTCCCCATCTTTTGTTGTTAGATGCTCCTCTTGTTTGCGCCCCCACCCCCCACCCACCCTTTCATTGAAGCTGAAGGGGGAGGGAACTGATTCACATCGTTTCTCTTGGATACCAATCCATTTTCTTGACTCTGTTTTCGTCTTTTCCTTCTTCTTTAGTTTTGCCTTGGTTTTTAATAAACATTGAATGCTCATCTGTTTGCTTCGTGTAGATGAAGAAGGCCTTACTGGAAACGCAGCTTGTCGATGGTACGTTTGTCCAAATGTTGCTGGAGCTACAGCCTTTAAAAACAGGTATGCCTTCGTAGTTACATATGTTTCCTTAAATAAAATTTGTCCTATGTTTCTACTTTTATTCGTCATTTACCTAAACAATTTCGTACATCGTACAGTATACATGCAAATTTCGAACCCATATCACGCATCGTCTTGCGAGATCAGATCCCACAAGCCACCATTCTTACTGGGCCAACTGAGGAAAAAACAATCTAAGAGATTCTTGAAATTAACCCTTATGACTTTCCAGTTAAGTATTTTTTTCTGCTTATCTATCTTACCTTTTTTACAGTCTATCCTTACATAAACACTAAATCGTTAAGTAAGGTATGTACATAGCCCACCGGCCTCAGGTGCACTGTTACTATTACTAAACTCAGCCCTGGTCAAAGTTGGTGGTTCTTCTCTTGTAACAAATGTAGCAGAAAGTCTGTTCCAGATGGCACATTGTATAAGTGCTCATCTTGTCTTTGTAGAACCGCAAAACCAAGGTAATCAGTCCATTGATGTTTGACAGCTTCCTATTTCTTTTTCACCACATTTATTTAGCTCGTATTTTACTGCTGGATTGTAGGTATAAGCTCTGTGTAATTGGTACTGACGGAACAACGAACACTTAATTTATGCTATTCGGTGATATTGGACAAGTTGTAGGAAAACAAGTTGGTACGGTACTTAGATCGAGTCGTGGAACAGATGACATACCGCCGGACATAGCACAGATTGTTACCAAGAAATACACATGGCATGTTAGCATCACCGAAAAGAGCTTCCAGGGTCCAAAAAAAAGTTATCAAGTCAGCCGTATTATAGTCGTATTAGGCAGACAATCCGCAATTCCCCGCATCACTGGTCCTCCAAATCCTATATCATCTCCATTGCAAATCATGATTTCAGATGTTCCACCAAGCTGTCCTTTAGAGGTATAAACACACTTTGGCCCCTTCAAATCCTAAGTTGTGTGATGTTCATATGGTAATGCCATACTTAACAGCTGGAAAACACGCCACTTGGTACAGTTTGCTACAAAGCTATTTATTATCATTGTATTAGCAAAAAAAATACTTAAAACTCAAACCACATCGTATCTATTAAGAGGCTTAATCTATTCATATAGGAAAAAAATATACATGATTAGTATAGCTTCGAATTTATACATACTTTTTTTTACTAATAAATTGTGTTTCTTCTTAGTTGTTTATTCAGCATGATTCCATTGTTTCCTTTCACACAAGTCTATACGTACGCTATTATCTGTGATGAACTGTATTTCTTATTGATTACTTATTCGACATGGTTCCATTGTTTACTCTCTCTAATAATGCTGATTTCGTTTTGTATTAAATTACCACAGCAAACACCACCCCCTCCACAGCAGATATGTAGCAACAAGCTAGAAAAACAGCAAAGGTACGTTCTCTTCATCATACTTTCTAAATTACTGATGTAATACTTATCGTCTGTACCAATATGCTTACCATAGACTCGGTGCTATCTTCTGCTACCAGCAACAAATAACCATATACTACACTTAGTTCTACTCGCAAAAGACTTTTCGACGCTCAATCAGCCTCCACACAGGTAACAGCTCACATAATATTGTCCTCTTGTAATTCATTGCATACCATGTTACGTTTTGGTTCATATATATAGTTTCTACAAAAAAAAACACATAAGATGTTTGCAGAGCTATCTAACTAGAGATTGCTTACAGCACATAGCCTGAACCCTGCTCAAAAAAGAAAGCTTTGGTTGTCGACAAAACAAATCGGCTTGGTTTTGTTCAGACTAAGCTGCAGTCTGTGTGAGTGCTTATCACTGCTTTCTGTTCGCTCCCAAATATAGTCTAACAGTGTTATATAGTTCCTGTTACACCATGTGCATATGCCCTGTTTAGGAGGATGATTTAATACAAGATACAAACGCAAAGTCATATGCCCATCTGCTACTCATAGTTATATTATTCAGCCACAGACATTTTTATTCTTATCATCCTATCATAGATTCTACTTTGGTGACTACCATGGCAACTTACCAGTTAAATGATGTACATTTTAAAATCTGTCATACTCACCTTTTATAGAATAAGCCAAACAAACATACCCCTTTTACAATCTTATTACATTGCATTTATTCACACAAAGATACTGTTGTGGTCTATTGTATAGACCTGTTATCTTTACAAAGTACCCATTATATTTACAAAGTTGGCTTTTCCAATGGTCACATTCAAATTACCTATTCGTAATCATATCAATAGCTAATTCAGAGACGAAATAATATGTACCCAACGTCCAGTGTATTTGTCTGCATGCTCCACGCTATTTCCAAAACAATGTATTAGATGTTTGTGGTTTGTTTGGACCTATCAAAGATGTTTGCTTATACGCAATTTACACTTCGCAGACCAGAGCAGCAGATAGGTGTCAAAGTCGGAATTATGTATCAGCGTCGACATTCGAAGACAACATCTGTTAGCAATCAAGATCAGCAAGCAGCCGTTGAAGTTTGAAGTTCCGGACTGGGCCCCATTGTCAGTGACACATGGGCTCGCACATGTGTTTAAAGCGCACGGGGGTGCTTTAAATGCACGGACCCACTTGTCAGTGGTAGTACGGCACGGAAAAGGGCGGCTATTAATTGCTTAACACATTGATTAGCAGTGATTAAGTAATTAATGACCGGATCTTTGCTGAAAGCGGCGCACAGTAAACGAGCAGCTTGGGCCCACTCGACAAAGACACAGAGGCAACTTAAAGCCAACCATTAAATCTTAAGCATTGATTAATACCGCTAACCGATGATTAGCATTTAAAGAACGGGATCTTTGTCCTAATGATCATGGCACAGTGCCACTCGTCCGACAAAACACCCGAGCGCGCTCCCAGGCTCACCGTCGGCGACTCCGGCCACGGCGGCGCCAACCAAGGGTACCACTGGGACCGCAATAGCAATGCGCACCCATTGGTGACCTTCTCGACGGCGGCGGTGGTCTAAAACGCCGGCGAGCCGGAGAAGAGCGGAGGTGACAACACGGCCAAAGATGAAAAGCGACAAGGAGCTCCGCATTGTTCTGAGAAGCGGGTGCCTGAGCCTCTAGGGACTAATTAGAAGCTACCTGAGCACCGAAGAGCTTCAAAGAAGGTCGGAGCAGCTCTGGCGACGAGGAGGCTTGCTGGGGCTGAGGAAGACGACGTGGAGAAGCCGGTCTGAGCAACAAGACGACACAAGAATGGTAAGGATAGCTCCATTAAGGCTCAGAGCTGGTCTCTGAGCAACCAATTGGAAAATAGAGGGCTTACCGGAGTTAAAGACGAAGAGGGATGAACCTCGGCCGAAAAGGGGAAATCCAAAATTAGCCGCTTCCTGTTGAGGCAAACCAAAATTGGATTAGGGTTTAAGCTCAAGGTGATAAGAGGGACCAGCTTGAGCAAAAAGATTCCCAAATGAACCACTGGAACACCGAAGAGGAAGAAGCTTGCTTGCGGCCTCCAATGGCGATTCTAGGGTTTTTGTGAATTGAGCTCAACCAAGCACTGAGAGGCAAAGGCAAAGCTCAAGGGTGGTGAAAGAAAGCTGAGGGAGAGCTCAGTGGCCACTTATAGCCAAGAGAAGCTAGGGTTGAGCAACGCACTCATGGGTCAAAGCTGCTGCCATGGGCACCGAGAGGATGGGAGCAGGTAGAAGGAGACTTAGAGGGCATGCTCTGGCAAGCATTAAGTGCAAAGAGTCGTTGCAAGGACGAGGAGTAGACAAGGCTTGCTCTCCCGCTCTGCATACGCCATGGCTCCGCTGGCACACGAGCATGGGACAGAGGGAAGGAGACGATGACCAGGGGCGATGGGGGTCCACCGGTCATAGAGAAAGAAAAAGGCAAAGTTGGCTCGGGTCCAAAGTGAGCAAGGGTTGAGCCGCACCCTAACACACTGGCCCAACACACGATGGTTGGATCTGATTTGGGCGGCTGAGATTGCACGAGGAGAGAGGAGGTCCGAAAGGCCCAACCGATAAAGATCGTTGGATTGCAATCCAACGGCTAAGACTCACCGCACCACTTTAAACGCACCGAGTGCAATTAAGTGGGTTAGGCTCGACCAAGAAGGAAGCTAGCTCGAGTCAGACTCGGGTCCGACTCAAACCCAACAGAGGTTTGACTAGGGTTTGAAAAGGGAGCTGAAAACTTGGAAGAATTATTAGAGGTAGCAAACTAAATTTAAAAATTCTGAAATTTTGAGTGGATGTTTCTATCTCGAGGATAAACCTTGCATAAATTTTTCAGAGGTTTTTATGCACAACATTTTTCTCCAGAAATTTATCAAAGCTTGTTCTAGGATTTGACCAAGAGTCAAACTGGTTTGACTGCCTCTTAAAAAATTATCAAATAATTTCTAAAAATTATGAAATTTTTCAGAGATGTCACACAGCTTCCCTAGAACTAAGAAAAAAATATTTCCAGGGGTTGAACACAAGATTCTTAACAATGAGGTCATGACTTTAGTCATTTGGGGATTTTGGTTATTGATTTCCCATAATTTCCTTTACAAGAATTACAGAAAAGTTCAAAAACTTCAAGATGTATGAAATTTTTTAATTTCTTCTCATTTTCTTACATTTGAAACACACACCCATATTTGGGATGTTACAAAACCTCCCCCCCCCTTACAAAAATCTCGTCCCAAGATTTGGCTCACTTGGGGAAGAAAGAAGGGTAGTCCGCACGCAGACGATCTTCCCGTTCCCAAGTAGCCTCATCCTCGGAATGATTTGACCACTGAACTTTAAGGAATTTGATGGCACGATTCCTTGTTCTTCGTTCAGCCTCTTCAAGGTTGCGAACAGGGTGCTCGCGATAGGTCAAATCTTCTTGAACATCAAGAGTTTCCAACGGAGCTTTCTCAGTTGGAACACGGAGGTACTTCTTTAACTGGGACACATGGAACACATCATGTACCCCCTCAAGTGCAGCAGGCAACTCCAACTTATAAGCAACAACTCCTTTCTTCTCGATGATGCGGTAAGGACCGACATATTGAGGAGCTAACTTGCCCTTGACGCCGAAACGTTGATGGCTCTTCAAAGGAGAGACTTTGAGATAAACAAAGTCATTAGGCTCAAAACTCAACTCATGACAATGGCGATCCGCATAGCTCTTTTGCCTGGATTGAGCCGTGCGTAAACGATCACGAATAAGCTGGACTTGACTCTCGGCCTCATTGATCGAGTCCGGGCCAAAGAAAGGTCTTTCGCCGGTCTCAGACCAATTCAACGGGGTTCTGCACTTCCTGCCGTAAGGCCTCGAAAGGTGCCATGCCGAGACTAGCTTGAAAGCTGTTGTTGTAAGAAAACTCGGCGAATGGCAAGCATTTCTCCCAATGCTTCCCATAGGAAAGGACACAAGCACGAAGCATGTCTTCCAAAACTTGGTTGACTCTTTCAGTCTGACCATCAGTTTAGGGATGATATGCTGTGCTGAAGGAAAGGCGAATTCCCATAGCCGATTGCAAGCTATGCCAGAACTGGGAAGTGAAGATGGAACCACGATCAGAGATGATCGTCTTCGGTACACCATGCAAGCTCGCGATCCTTGAGACATAGAGCTCAGCTAGGTGACCAGTATGAATCTTGGTCTTGACTGGAAGAAAGTGTGCCACTTTAGTTAACCGATCAATGACAACCCAAATGGCATCATTTCCCTTCGGTGACCTGGGTAGACCGGTGATAAAATCCATCCCGATTGAATCCCACTTCCACTCAAGCACAGGCAAAGGCTGAAGTAGTCCTGCTGGACGCTGATGCTCGGCCTTGACACGACGGCACACGTCGCACTCGGCAACGAACTTCGCAATCTCACGCTTCATTCGGGTCCACCAAAATCTCTGCTGGAGATCTTGATACATCTTCGTGGCCCCAGGATGAATGGATAAAGGAGAATCATGGGCTTCGCGGATGATCAAATTCCACAATTCCATGTCCTTTGGAACCACAAGGCGCTGCCCGAACCTCACAACACCAAGTTCATCTTCAGAGAAGCACTTGGCTGTTCCGTTCTTGACATTATGCCTGATTTGGTTCATTCCAGCGTCCGATTGCTGAGCGATCTTGATCCGATCCACCAAGGTTGGATGCACAACCAAGGTAGTGAGAAAACCATGCTCAACCACTTCCATGTTGAGCCGCTGAAATTCCTCCAGAAGGGTGGGCTGCTGCTCCTTGAGCAGCAAGGCATTGTAATGCGTCTTACGACTAAGTGCATCGGCAACGACATTAGCCTTGCCCGGATGGTAGTGAATACCCATGTCATAGTGTTTGATCAATTCCAACCATCTCCTTTGCCTGAGGTTCAGATCTGGTTGGGTGAACAAATACTTCAAACTTTTGTGATCCGAATACACTTCACAACAATTACCGATTAGGTAATGTCGCCAAATCTTAAGTGCATGAATCACAGCAGCTAGCTCGAAGTCATGGGTAGGATAGTTGAGCTCATGAGGTCTCAATTGCCTTGATGCATAGGCCACTACCTTGCCTTCTTGCATAAGGACACAACCGAGGCCTCAATGAGAAGCATCGCAAAAGATATCGAAACTTCGATGGACATCGGAAAGAACGAGAACGGGAGCTGTGGTCAAACGCTTCTTGAGCTCTTGAAAACTTTCCTCACAAGCATTGGACCACAGAAACTTCTTGTCCTTCTTGAGCAACTCAGTCATCGGCTTCGCGACCTTGGAGAAGTTCTCGATAAAGCGACGATAATATCCCGCTAAACCGAGAAAACTCCTCACTTCGGTTACCGAACTAGGCTGACTCCAAGAGAGCACATCGCTGACCTTGCTAGGATCAACGGATACGCCTCCCGTTGAAAGAACATGGCCCAAGAAGGCCACTTCCTTCAACCAGAACGCGCACTTGCTGAACTTCGCATACAGCTGGTGCTCACAAAGCTTTCCCAACACAAGCTTCAGATGCTCGGCGTGTTCTTCATCGCTCTTAGAGTAGATAAGAATATCATCGATGAAGATCACGACAAACTTATCCAAATACTCCATGAACACCGAATTCATGAGATTCATGAACAAGGCAGGAGCATTGGTCAAGCCGAAAGACATGACGGTATACTCGTACAAACCGTAACGAGTAGAGAAAGCCATCTTGGGAATATCCTCAAGTCGAATCCGAACTTGATGATATCCCACTCTCAAATCAATCTTGGAGAAAACTCAAGCTCTAGACAATTGATCGAAGAGGTCGTTGATGCGGGGCAAAGGATACTTGTTCTTTACCGCTACTTCATTAAGCGGAACGGTAATCGACACATATGCGTAAAGTGTTGTCCTTCTTCTTTACAAAGATTGTAGGACAACCCCACGGAGATGAGCTAGGACGGATGAAACCCTATTCTTACAGCTCACCAAGTTGCTTCTTCAACTCCACCAACTCATTCGGCGGCATTCGGTAAGGCCTCTTTAAAATCGAGGCAATACCGGGCACCAACTCGATAACGAAATCGAGGTCACGAACTGGTGGCATCCATGGAAGATCTTCGGGAAAGACATCAGCAAAGTCACAAACCGTTGGGACTTCACTAATATCTAGAGATGACTTTGCTTTCAACACGAAGAGATGCGGACCTTGCAGCTTCGGCGAAAAACGAACCTGCTCACCGAAGGGACTAGACAAAGAGACGCACTTCTTGGCGCAATCGATTTGTCCCAAGTGCTGAGACAACCAATCCATGCCAATAATCACATCTAAGCTCGCTGAATTGAGGATGATAAGATTAGCCAAAAATCCTACTCCCTCAATCACAACAGGAACATCCCGACACTCGGATTCAGCTCTCAACTCCGAACCGGGAGAGCGAATGAGCAACGGGACAAGCAAAGGAGCAAAAAGAAGATCACCAACAGCAGAAAAAGACTTAGAAACAAAGGAATGAGATGCTCCTGAATCAAACAAAACAGTAGCAGGATGAGAGTTAACAAGAAGCATACCCAACACGACGTTAGGCGCCTCCTGCGCTTCCTCGGCGGAAATGTGGTTGACGCGGCCGCTACCCACACCTTGGGCTACGGGGACAACCTTCTGATCCTAGGAAGGACCACCTCCTTGCCCACGTCCTCCATTAGGATAAGGGGCCGCTCCAATCTTCTTAGGGCAATTATTTGCACAAGGGCCCTTCTGATTGCAGAAATAACAAGTGACGTCTGCAACATTGCGGAGGCCACCTTAATGACCCGCAGGTGCACATGGTGGAGACACGGCCTGCGGAGGATGAGGTACAGGTGCTGAAAGCCTCGGAGGAACTGGCTCGAGGACGGGCACCCGAGCTCGCCTCTGAACGAGAACGGGAACACTGCCTTGACGCTCGGACTCCCACTTACGCTTGCGGGACTCACCTAGTGCTATTTCCTTAAACTCTGTGACGATGGCCTTGTCGACCAAGGTTTGAAAGTCAGGGAAGTCAACGATAGATAGCTTGTCCTGCAGCTCCTCGGACAAACCATCCATGAACTTCTCCTGCTTGGCCTCATTGGTAGCCACCTCTCCTGAAGCATAACGAGCTAAATGGTTAAACTCGTACAAATACTCCGTGACCGACCTATGCCCTTGCTTGAGCGAGAGAAATTCCTTCTTCTTGAGCTTCATCACACCGGCGGGGATATGAGCTCGACGAAAAGCAGAACGTAAATCCTCCCAAGAGACGGCTTGGCCAGCAAGCTGGCTGCATGGCGAGGAAACTTTCCCACCATGAAAGAGCTACACCTTCTAGCTGATGGGAGGCGAAGAGTGCCTTCTCATGATCCTGGCACTGAGCGATGTTGAGCTTCCGCTCAACCAGACGAAGCCAGTCGTCTGCATCTAGTGGGTCTTCCGACCTGGAGAAAGTGGGCGGCTGAGTGCGAAGGAACTCCGAGAGTCCCCCTCGCGGCTGATGTCCACTTCCTCCCCTTAATCCGGAGACACCGGAAAGAGTGGAGGTATTGCGCGCGATAACCTCCAGAATCCTGGTTTGATCCATTCGGTTTTGCTCGATCTGAGCAAGAACCGAAGCCATGGTCGGAGGAGGCGGGAGCTCCTCATCCAGACCAACTGATTGGCCTTGACCACTACGAGTCCTTCCAGCCATCCTGTTCCAGAGAGAAGGGTTAGCAACACAACCCAAAAGCTAGAAGCTAAAGAAAGCGAAAAGCCAATGACTAGAGGAAAGAGCATCACCCTAACCGAAAGCCAAACTAAACAGCAAGGAAATGACTCTAAAAGCTCACAAAAAGGCTCAAGAAACAGTAAGGAAACACAAGACTTAAGAACAACTTCCCGACACGACCAACCCGTATTGAAAGGACAAGTAATCGATCAAGAAGACAAAAATTCAGAACACTACTCTAGCTCTAACACTTCTACAAAGCAAGGTAAAACCAGCAAAATAGAAGTTGGATACTTAGCCAACTAATATCACATCTTACCCTTTTATTCCCACAAGTTTTAGTTGAATTATCCTCTCATTAGCTACCTTAACTACTAGCTAGCAGCTTGCTGTCCAGAATTGCTTGCTTGCTGTCCAGATTTTGATTCCAGCTACAAGCACTTCTAATCTTCACCAAGGCAGCCGAAACTTCAAATTTAGAGCTCTCATTGGTTCCCCAAAACCCATAATTAAACGATAACAACTATCTTTTGAGAGAAGGAGAGGAAAACAACTTTTTAAACTCAATCAAGAGTAAGATGAGATAAGAGAGCTAAGATAGGTAAGGAGTAAAATCTGAGAATTTACTTAAGCTTTCATAAACCATTTGATATTTTGAAAGTAAGTTTTTCAAAACATCCTAGAGACGAACAAGCTAGGGTTACTATGGCCAGTACGGCTCTGATACCAACTTTGTGAGGACCCAGGAAATTCGGCTTGTAATGCTTAGTCTTCCATTTGACCCTAGCATCACAAACAAAATATCACGTGCCTCGGAAAATGTGCACATCCCAGAAGTGCTGTACACACACCCTTTTACAAAGTCATGCATCAATTCCATTCAAGCACAGAACCAAAGCAAGACTAGACTAAACAAAAGACATACATAATAGAGTTGTTACAGCAAGGGCCAATCGGCCACAAAAGCTGAAAAGAGATAAATAACAGCGAAGCAAAATGCCATAAGATGGCGATAATCAAAAAGAGCCACGGTTTGCCTTTAAGCCCACAAGGCAACTGACCGGGCCGCCAGCTAGTCGTCCAACACCAAGTCCGGATCACAAAAGTCAATCCCTAGGGGATTGACCTCCTCTACACAAGTTAAGCAAAGCAAATGAGTACAAAAATGTACTCGCAAGACTTACAAGTAACAGCCTATACATAGCTACATGCAAGCTTTAACAAGGGAGTAGGATGTATGTTTATTTTCAGCATAAAGCAATTTTTCATTTGCAATAAGGTAATAGCTTGAAAGTAGTTTTTGCAATCTGTTTTTAAGTTGAAATAACAGCTAGACAACAATAATAACAATAGATAGATGACAACAACAACCTAGAAGTGACTAACCCATTAGTCACCACAACAATAGCATGAATTTCCCATTCATACCAACCAACATCAAGTTTTAATTAAAGGTTGTAGTCTAATTCTTGCAGGAAATAACCAAGCTTGTCAATATCCTAGGACGACGCTATTTGAATAGTTTGAACCCTACAGGAGTGTACCAATGTACCCACACGTGAGACCACCTTTTCACCAAGCTATTTAGCACACTTCCTTTGGTATGCCGGCACGGCTAGTCTTACATGACACTTTCCAAGGGAATGCATTAACTACGAGTCGCCCACATGGGAATAAGACACCCCCATACGTTGATGCGGAGTCATCAAAGATGCTCACCCCCTTATAAAGGATGGTGCTCCTTGCAGTGGATAACGCTCCACCACTACTCACCCAAAACACTTAACACCTGTTTCTTTTTCAACACAACACACACACACATCCACCATGCGACTCGGAATTAACACACACCAAAGTACTAAGTCAAGAGAGGTTCCATATCCCCCTCGTGTGGTTAGCACGCAAAAGTGCTTGGATCAATGGCGCAAGTAATTTGGTCCTTGTTGACTCGGGCATCATTCCAATCACACCAACATACCAATATGCCCAAGTCTAAAACAATTTTATTTTCGGTTTTAGATTTACAAAGTAACAAAGCACAAAGTGCTGGACATATGGTAATAAATAGATTTGTGTGATCAAAGTTATCGACTAAGTCGATAACCACCCAATGCTACCGGTATCTATGCATGGCTAAGCAATAACAACACGTAAACTACTAAGTGACAAGAGCTCATCCAACGAACTCTAATCACAGCAAGATAACCTAGGCTCAGTAGTAGAGGATAAACATTTACCTACAGATTATGCAACTAGAGGATCAACTAATCGAACCATAGTTTAACAACAAAATAGAGCATGCAATACATATAGTTGTAAACAAGATATTTAGACTTTGAAATTAATGGGATTAGTATGATCAAACTACTTGCCTTGTTGGATATACTCAATATTCTGCAGATGATTACTTTTGCAATCAACGGACTCGTCGGCACCTAACGAAAAGAACCGATAAGAACGAAGAACACCGAAAAGACTCAAAAACCAACTTCCACCAAAAGCTTTGAAATTTTTACAGAAGGTAGAGAAATATTTTTAAGGAATTTAGCAACAAGAACCAATTGATTTGGATTCTCAATGCAAAAGCTATGGCCAAAGCAAATCTGGCCGACTGGCAAAATTGCTGAAAAATTCACTTTGGTTACTATTCATCCGAAATTAATTTTTTGGCACAAATTTCCAGAGAGGTGTTGCACCTGAAATTTTTAAGGTAAATAAAGCACCACATGAGATGAACAACACAATTTGATTCACCTCATTTGGAGCTAGGATGCATTTTCTATGATTTTTCAAAGACATGAAAAAGGTGCACAAGTTAAATGCAAGTACAAAACTTTTATAAATAGTAGCACACCTAAGACCTATTTTACAAATAA
Organism: Phyllostachys edulis; assembly: GCA_036346405.1. Classification (NCBI taxonomy): domain Eukaryota; kingdom Viridiplantae; phylum Streptophyta; class Magnoliopsida; order Poales; family Poaceae; genus Phyllostachys; species Phyllostachys edulis. Next base: position 38,261,932 of record CM070554.1, read on the forward strand.
TCTTACTAACAGAGGAAACCAACAAAGTTGATTTCACTCAAAAAGGAGCCACAGAGAATTACTTATGCATTTTTCAAGTTAAATGAATTTTTAATCCAACAATTAAAGCTAAACTAATTTTAAATCTATTAACAGATTTTTCTGGAGCAAAACTAAGCTTACAACCATCTTTAGATTAAAGCTTAGTTAAAACCAGAACTAACAAAATTTGAATCAACCGAAAAGGATTTAAAATGAATTAGTTATGCAATTTTAAAGTTTAATGGAATTTTCAGTTCACAAATAATTCTTACCGGGCTTTTAGAAAACAAAACCAACGCTAAACAACATGGGTCGTCGATGCTGCATCCAATGGCCCACACACAGCCAAGCACAGCCGCGCGCGCACAAGAAATGCACAACACATGGTTGAATCAAGATTCAACGGTCCAGATTGATTGAACTTCGGACGGTCCGAACGTTCAATTGAATATGGGCCGTTGATCTGAGAATGAAAGGCTGAGATTGAAGTGAGGTTCGGACGGTCCGAACGTTCACTTCAATCTGAGCCACAGATCTAAAAATGGACGGCTCACACGACTAGAGCCAATCGGGGTGGTCCGAACGTCACTCAAATCTGGGCCACAGATCTGAAAATGGACGGTGTACAATCAAACAAGTGTTGCGCACACGCGGCTGAGAGAGAGAAAAAGAGACTGGGCCCCATTGTCAGTGACACATGGGCTCGCACACGTTTAAAGTGCACGGGGGTGCTTTAAACGCACGGACCCACTTGTTAGTGGCAGTACGGCACGGAAAAGGGCGGCTATTAATTGCTTAACACATTGATTAGCAGTGATTAAGTAATTAATGACCGGATCTTTGCTGAAAGCCGCGCACAGTGAATGATCAGCTGGGCCCACTCGATAGAGGCACAGAGGCCACTCGTCCGACAAAACACCCGAGCGCGCTCCCAGGCTCACCGCCGGCAACTCCGGCCATGGCGGCGCAAACCAAGGGTACCACTGGGACCACAATAGCAATGTGCACCCATTGGTGACCTTCTCGACGGCGGCGGAGGTCTCAAACGCCGACGAGCCGGAGAAGAGCGGAGGTGACAACACGGCCAAAGATGAAAAGCGACAAGGAGCTCCGCATTGTTCTGAGAAGCGGGTGCCTGAGCCTCTAGGGGCTAATTAGAAGCTACCTGAGCACCGAAGAGCTTCAAAGAAGGTTGGAGCAGCTCCGGCGACGAGGAGGCTTGCTGGGGCTGAGGAAGACGACGTGGAGAAGCCGGTCTGAGCAACAAGATGACACAAGAATGGTAAGGATAGCTCCATTAAGGCTTAGAGATGGTCTCTGAGCAACCAATTGGAAAATGGAGGGCTTACCGGAGTTAAAGACGAAGAGGGATGAACCTCGGCCGAAAAGAGGAAATCCAAAATTAGCCGCTTCCTGTTGAGGCAAACCACAATTGGATTAGGGTTTAAGCTCAAGGTGATAAGAGGGACCAGCTTGAGCAAAAATATTCCCAAATGAACCACTGGAATACCGAAGAGGAAGAAGCTTGCTTGCGGCCTCTAATGGCGATTCTAGGGTTTTTGTGAATTGAGCTCAACCAAGCACTGAGAGGCAAAGGCAAAGCTCAAGGGTGGTGAAAGAAAGCTGAGGGAGAGCTCAGTGGCCACTTATAGCCGAGAGAAGCTAGGGTTGAGCAACGGCACTCACGGGTCAAAGCTGCTGCCATGGGCACCGAGAGGATGGGAGCAGGTAGAAGGAGACTTAGAGGGCATGCTCTTGCAAGCATTAAGTGCAAAGAGTCATTGCAAGGACGAGGAGTGGACAAGACTTGCTCTCCCACTCTGCATACGCCATGGCTCCGCTGGCACACGAGCATGGGACAGAGGGAAGGAGACGATGACCAGGGGCAATGGGGGTCCACCAGTCATAGAGAAAGAAAAGGGCAAAGCTGGCTCGGGTCCAAAGTGAGCAAGGGTTGAGCCACACCCTAACACACTGGCCCAACACACGACAGTTGGATCTGATTTGGGCAGCTGAGATTGCACGAGGAAAGGGGAGGTCCGAAAGGCCCAACCGATAAAGATCGTTGGATTGCAATCCAATCTACCGAGACTCACAGCGCCACTTTAAACGCACTGAGTGCAATTAAGTGGGTTAGGCTCGACCAAGAAGGAAGCTGGCTCGAGTCAGACTCGGGTCTGACTCAAACCCAACAGAGGTTTGACTAGGGTTTGAAAAGGGAGCTGAAAACTTGGAAGAATTATTAGAGGTAGCAAACTAACTCCAAAAATTCTGAAATTTTGACTGGAGGTTTCTAGCTCCAGGATAAACCTTGCATAAATTTTCCAGAGGTTTTTATGCACAGCATTTTTCTCCAGAAATTTATCAAAGCTTGTTCTAGGGTTTGACCAAGAGTCAAACTGGTTTGACTGCCTCTTAAAAATTATCAAATAATTTCTAAAAATTATGAAATTTTTCAGAGGTGTCACACAGCTTCCATAGAACCAAGGAAAAAATATTTTCAGGGGTTGAACACAAGATTCTTAACAAGGAGGTCATGACTTTAGTCAATTGGGGATTTTGGTTTTTGATTTCCCATAATTCCTTTATAAGAATTACAGAAAAGTTCAAAAACTTCAAGATGCAAGAAAAGTTTTAATTTCTTCTCATTTTCTTACATTTGAAACGCACACCCATATTTGGGATGTTACATTTCAAATGTTACAGTATGCCTACTTTTACGCAACTATTTCAATGCCTACTTTTTTTAAAAAAATTATTATAGCTATGCCTAAATCTTTTGTAAGGCCCATGTTGACCTTGATTCAGACCTATTGTCACCCTAGATAAAATCTGGTTGATGCAATAGTGTGAACCAGGATGTCTTGAAAAATTATATACTTAGTCATGCTTAGACCAAAATCTTGTTTTGCGAGCTTTACTACCAAAAGACTAATGTTGTCTAAATGTTTTAAAAGCTGAGCCATGACCTTGGGTGGTCATGGAGGTTTTGTAAACGTGTTTCAAAAATTAAAGAAAAAGGAAAATGGTTTGGACTAGGCGAATCAGGTTGTTTGGTTGGTGCATGTCTATGCACGGGGGTCGTGTGATCCGATGCCCCAGGGTTTAGGTTGTCGCCCAAGTCAGTTAAGGACCGGTTTGCGAGCGATAACTTTGCTATGCCTATAATGGGCTATGCCTTACCGTGCAACCACATGTCCTCGAGAAATGGGCAAAGGGACCTAGCCAACTAATTTACAAAGTTCCATCGCGGTTGATCTTATTTGTATGTAGGCGGCCTTTCATGGCCATTTCTTTTGACAAAGTCTTTCATGACTATTGTTCCCACTTGGCATAAGAGGGGGCACACATTAACCCAGCGGGTTTCTATCCAAAGGGGGGATTTGTGAAACCTTAATGAGGGTGGACTACGGTGGAATGATGCATTGTAAAAGCTTTGTCATGTGCTCTAGACCTCTCACCGAAGGAAGTGTGAGGTGGCGTTGACGAATGCCAAACAAACTAAAGAAAACATATCTTGTGGGTAAAGCTGTACACCTCTGCAGAGTGTAAAACTATTCGGATAGCCGTGTCCACGGTCATGGACGTGCTGGCAAAGCCTCTTTCAGTTAGATGTTGGTTTTGGTTTCAAAAGGACTTTTGTAAATTGTTTTGGATTTCTATCCAATTGGGTTTTGGCGAGGGATCCTTGTGACAGGAGGGTATCGTTCACCACTTGTGATGGATGTTATCCAACTGAAAACTGAGGTTTAGAAAATGAATTTTAATTATGATTACCTGCTTTGGAACTTATTACCTGTAATTGGAAATAAACTTGGCTTTATGCAAATCAACCATATTATGCCTTCCTTTGAGATATCCATTTATGCATGTCTTTCTATTAATCGACGAGTGTATCCTACGAGCACGGTTGTTATGCTCATTCTTGCTTGATTTGATAATTGAGCAGGAGAGGACTTCTTTGTTGAAGATGAGAACCAGATCAACTAGGCAGCGCCCTCCAGCCATTTGCCTGTGGTGAAACGGGTGGACTTGTTCTTTGGCTTTCGCTGTGTATTTTGTTTTCGCTGGCCTATAGGCCGAACCTTGTGATCAACCCTTTTGTTGTAAATAAAGTTTGCGTTGATGTATGTTACCACTGTTGTATGCTGTGAAGAGCTAGTCGTTGATCCTTGGGACTAGCTAGGTTCACACAGAGGACCATATGGTGATCCCTGACCACCACGACCACCCTCAGGTCTGGTTGTGGCAGGTCTTTGGGGCGATCCCAACCCTCCACGACCTCCCTCGGGTTTGGTCACGAGAGGACTTGGATCACCTCTGGTTCCATGACCTCCCCGGGCTTGGTCTCTCGACCACCCCTGGGTCAGGCCGTGGCACCCGAGGGTCATCCTGTGGCTGTCTCGAGCTCACCTTGGGGACATCCGGGTGGTCTTGAAGGACCTTCTAAGAGGTCTTGCTAGACCTCTCGAGTGGTCTATAAGACCTTTCGGGTGATCCCAGGTCGGGGCGTTACATTTTGGCTCATATGGCAAAACTTATTTAAGTGCTAGAAGGTGACCACTTAGGTCAAAATAGGATTTTGGACGAGTTTCGAAATCAAATAACTTTTGTTAGATTGGCCTTTTGAAAATCTTGGGAATACCAAAAATGTTTAGAATGACCAACTCTAGGATTTTCCTTTTGGAATGATTTTCAAATTCCTTTTAGAATAGATTTTATACAAAAATCTAGTTTATGTCAAAAACAGGATGCTATGATCTAGAATTTTGGCTAGAAAGTTATTTTCACTTACAATAGGTTTTTCTTGAGCCAAAACCTTTGAGAAACCTTTGAATAGCATTTTTATACATTTTACAACTAGTTTTCAAAAGATTACTAATATTTATGAAATTTTGACTTTTGGCTAAAAGGCTCAATTTTGAAAAACAATACTAGCACTTAATCAATTTGGGCACACTTAGGGATGTGATATACATGATTATGATTTAGCACCCCCCCTAATGTGCCACAAACCATCTTGCTCAAGATTTCAATAATGAAGTTTTTGAACAAGAGCAAGAACACCCCTTTTTAAAAGATTTTCATGGAATGCAATATAACCTACATAAGGCATAAATGCTAGATACTTCAATGTAAATACTTATTACCAAAATGGCATTGGCTTATGATATGACATGATCATCCTCACGCTTGGCTCTAATTTTGCATATGGTGGATTCCACCTCTTCATGTGTGAGCCAAACCTCCAATACCTCTCTAAGTACATGTTTGTCATTTAAGCACCTTTTGGTACCCAAACTCGATTGGGTCCTTGAATGTTAGTCACAAGAGATTTGGGCACCCAAATAGCCTTAGCAATAATCTTAGGTGAACTAACACATCTAGCAAACACATTGTCATTTTTATCCCTCTTAAGCAAATAATGATCATTATAGATAATATGCTTAGGAGAGATACCTTTGGGACAATCCTTACTAAAATGTCCCTTTTCTTGGCAATTGTAGCAAGTTAAGATTTTACTTCCCCTTTTTGTCTTCTTACTTGCTCCTTGCCGGCTTGCCTCTTCTTTGATGACAATTACTTATCATTTATCTTGTTTGGGCACACCGAGGCAAAAATGTCTCTTCTCATTGCAACCAAGGCACTTGATATTTTTTGTGTGTCTTGCATTGTGCCTTGTCTTGCTATTCTCCTTCTTCTTTGGAGTGAAACCAATTTCACTCTTATCTTGCAAACATTTTTGCTTACTCAATATCTCATCGAGAGTAGCCTTCCCTTTGAAGCTTGTTTCCAAGTCATTTTTTAATTTTGTGACTTAGACCTTGAGCTCTTTGTTTTCCTCTATAATATTAATATCAACAAGTATAGAGGAAGTAGTAGCATCTATTTTTGAGCTACAAGGAATATTTAGCAAATCATCACAAGAGGTGAATATGCTAACCTTAGATGAAATGCAAAGACTAGGAGCTATACGTGGCATATCATCTAATAAATTACATGTAATGCCTATATCCACTTTAGACTTATTGAGCTCATTTTGGAGGAGAGTTTCATGTTTATCTTTTAGAATATCATAATTATTTTGAAGTAAGACATACTCTTTCTTCAAATTTGTGATTTGTGATTTCTCCTTTCCTAAATACTCATTGAGCCCCTCAAACATATCCATCAACTCATCATATGAAGGCTCATCATCATCATTTACCTTCTTATTACCTTTTGCCATAAAGCAATGAGGTGATGTGGATGGAGTTGAGGACTTATTGTCGGAGCTAGAAGTTGAGCATTCTTCTCCGACATCCTCTCTTCTATGCAATCATCATTGATTGAGGTGAACCTTTCATAATTATCTTGAAGATAGGTTCACATCTTGTGAACGTTTTTGAGATTGCATATGGCATCAAATATCTTTATACTCAAAGCACTAAATAAAGCGTTAGTAGCTTGATGTAATGTCCCGTTTGTCCAGAGTTTTGAAAAGCTTTTCAAAATAAAATAACCATTTGGTTTTGTTGTTTGCTCAAAGCTTAACTTGAAGATTTCGGAATTTGGAGATTTAACTTGAACTAATTCAACTTCAATTAATTCCTTTTGGTTGATTTGGAGTTATTGCTGTTCTTTGGCTTTTTAGTCTCTTTTCTCTGATTGCCTTGTTTGTCCTCCAGGCTAGCTTCTCCTCCTCTAGATCTCTCTCCCTCCTCCTTGGCAGAAACTTTCCTCTTGCTGGACATTCCCCTATGTCCAGATTCCTCTTTTGTTGGATGTCTCTTGATGTCTGGACCTTCCTTCAGTTGGACCTCTTTGTAGGTTCAAACCTCCTTTACTCTCTGGACCTTCTTTGTATCTTTCGTTTGGACTTCCTTTAGTCCAGACCTTCTCTTTGTTGGTTTCAATCTCTTTGTGTTTAAACCTCCCCTTTGGAGATCTTAGCCGTTAGGACCTCCCTTTGTTCAGATCTTGACCGTTATGACCTCCCCTTTGGAGATCTTAGCCGTCAGGACCTCCCCTTGCTCAGATCTTGACCGTTAGGACCTCCCCTTTGGAGATCTTAGCCCTCAGGACCTCCCCTTGCTCAGATCTTGACCGTTAGGACCTCCCCTTTGGAGATCTTAGCCGTCAGGACCTCCCCTTGCTCAGATCTTGACCGTTAGGACCTCTCCTTTGGAGATCTTAGCCATCAGGACCTCCCCTTGTTCAGATCTTGACCGTTAGAACATCCCCTTTGGAGATCTTAGCCGTCAGGACCTCCCCTTGTTCAGATCTTGATCGTTAGGACCTCCATTTGGAGATCTTAGCCGTCAGGACCTTCCCTTGCTCAAATCTTGACCGTTAGGACCTCCCCTTTGGAGATCTTAGCCGTCAGGACCTCCCCTTGTTCAGATCTTGACCGTTAGGATCTCCCTTTGGAGATCTTAGCCGTTAGGACCTCCCCTTACTCAGATCTTGACCGTTAGGACCTCCCCTTTGGAGATCTTAGCTATCAGGACCTCCCCTTGCTCAGATCTTGACCTTTAGGACCTCCCCTTTGGAGATCTTAGCCGTCAGGACCTCCCCTTGTTCAGATCTTGACCGTTAGGACCTCCCCTTTGGAGATCTTAGCCGTCAGGACCTCTCCTTATTTATATCTTGACCGTTAGGACCTCCCTTTGGAAATGTTAGCCGTTAGGACCTCCCCTTGCTCAGATCTTGACCGTTAGGACCTCCTCTTTGGAGATCTTAGCCGTTAGGACCTCTCCTTGCTTAGATCTTGACCGATAGGACCTCCCCTTTAGGGATCTTAGCCATCAGGACCTCCCCTTGCTCAGATCTTGACCGTTAGGACCCCACTTTGGAGATCTTAGCCGTTAGGACCTCCCCTTGTTTAGATCTTGACCGTTAGGACCTCCCCTTTGGTGATCTTAGCCGTCAGGACCTCCCCTTACTCAGATCTTGACCGATAGGACCTCCCTTTTGGAGATCTTAGCCATCAGGACCTCCCCTTGCTCAGATCTTGACCGTTAGGACCTCCTCTTTGGAGATCTTAGTCGTCAGGACCTCCCCTTGCTCAGATCTTGATCGTTAGGACCTCCCTTTGGAGGTCTTAGCCGTCAAGACCTCCCCTTGTTTAGATCTAACTGTTAGGACCTCCCCTTTGGAGATCTTAACCGCTCAGACCTCCCTTTGTTTAGATCTGACCGTTAGGACCTCCCCTTTAGAGATCTTAACCGCTCAGACCTCCCCTTGTTTAGATCTGACCGTCAGGACCTCCCGTGGTCTTTTTGCAAAGACCTCATCCTCAGGCTCCCTCGTGGTCGTTTTGCAAAAACCTCCCACCTGGTCTTTTGCTGATCTTTTTGCAAAGACCACCCCCTTTGCGTTGGACCTTGAGCCCAGACCTCCTTGTCCGCAGGGCTTCTTTGTCCCTGGGACCTCCCCTTGGCCTCTTGTAAGGACCACCCTCGTTGTCCAATGTCATCCTCGTAGGTTCAGAGTTTCCCCTATGTTTGGACCCTCTTGAGGCCTTCTCCTCGTGATTCAGACCTCCTGTGAGGTTTAGATCTCCTTGTGACTTAGACCTCCTTGTAGTCTTTAGGACCTCCTCGAGACCTTTTTCTTTGTCCTTAGGACCTCCTCCCCTTTCGGGACCTCCTTTGACTCTCACAGGACCCCCTCCTGTTCTCAACCAGTTCCTTTGACTGTCCTGCTTGTTTTCTTTATTCCTCCGCCTTAGGTTCTTAAGCGCAATTGATGTGGGTTGAAGTCACATTAAAATGTTGTCCTTTCCTTTGTACTCATTTCTACTTTTTGTCACCTATTTTGACTGTTTTAGTCCTTTGTTGTACTTGCTAGCAGTGTACCTTTTGTACCAATACCTTGAACCTAGTCACTCCCTTTTTGTGGTGCTCCTATTTTCTGTCCTCTATAAATGGAGCACCAGGGGCATCCATTTCCTCTGTGTTCTTCACTCAACCTCTTCTCCCAACTCTTTCGGTTCTGGTGAGCTTTCCAAGCTCCTCTGGTTCGGATCCCCTTGGGTCTAGACCTCCCTTTCTTGGAACCTCCCTCTCGGACCTCCTCCTCTCAGTGGACCTCCTCTCTTTTTGCTTTAAGTTCTTTTGATTTCTTGGACCCTCTTTGCTTATTTGGTTTCTTTTGCGAACGTGTAGATCTCTGGTTTTGCTGAAGAGCTCGTGGATCAAGCCACCTCAACCGAAGCTTTGCCCATCAACAAAGGCAAGTCGTGGAATCCTTTGATTATCTCGATCCCATTTTACAAAAGTATTTTGATTTGTTAAACTTGCATGGCTATTTTTATAGAACTGGTTTGGGCAGTAGCTATTCTCCTACTTGACATTATGCCCCCATGGAATTTGGTACTTGACATGTTGACATGATCTCCCTTGGACACTTTAGGTTGGGTAATTTTAGTTGGTATTGCTTGATATTGCCAACATGAGATCGTATGTTTATGCTTAGCCTTGCTGTAGAATCGTGGGTCTGGTGAATCATGCCTCATCAATTAATAATCTTGACTAATGGAACTATGGAACTGTGGTTGGTGCCACTATTAAGCAGTTGTGGTGCTGATGCCATAGCTGTGTTGATTGTGGTGCGAGGCCACCTTGTTAAAAATTTGCAGTGCTAGGACTGGGTGGTCCAGTGGCCGGGTTGAACCCAAAATATTTTCACACTTGGGCAAGTGATTGTGCAGTAAAGGGGGTGCCATGTGCACAATGGGATGAGGTTGCCTTGCCTGAGTGGATTAAGGACCTAACTTTGTGTCTGTGGATCCGGGTAATCCTTGCAACCACAAGGTCATTTTATGGGGATGGCCTGGGCCGAATAATTAGCAATGAGCTGGCTTATTTCTATTGTGGTGGAGCGTCTTTGGCGCCGGGCGCAAGACAGGCACCCGATAACCCTAAGTAGGGGATTTATGAAACCTTAGCAGCAGACTTGAGCAGCTCAAAGCTTTGTAAAGGCCTTACCACGCTCTCTAGACTGCTCACTTTCGGAAGTGAGCAAGAGTCTTCTCGGGAACCCGTCCTGCTATAGAGATCGTGGATTATGGGTAAAGTTGTACACCTCTGCAAAGCGTAAAATCTATTCGAATAGCCAAGTCCTTGGTTATGGACATCTCCTAGAGAAGTGATGCAAAAGGGTAGACTTTTATAAAATTGTGTCCCTAGGCGCTTCTGCGAGAGGCCGTGGCTTTGCCTCGAAGAGACCTTGGCCGGCTTTAGAGGGGTCATGGTTGGCTTGAGTTGTGCTCCAGGGGCTGGTTGTGGAGCTTTGGAGTGGGTGCTCCAGAGTGGTCATGGTTGAGGTCTTGGTCGTGGGTGCGACCAGACCTCCCATGAGTGGTCTTTGGGAGCTCTAGAGTGGGTGCTCCAGAGTGGTCTTGGGAGTGAGTGGGTGCTCACGGTCTCTTTGAAATCAAATGTATTTATATAATATGCTTTCAACTTGAGCCTTGCAATCTATCTATGTATTTACTGTCAAACATTGCTTTTTGCAACTAACCATACAACTCTCTTTTGGCAAGCCCTTCATGAATACTTATTGCATGTTTTCCCCACGGCTTGCTAAGTACATTCAAAAGTACTCATGGCTTGTGCCCTCTGTTTTAATCAGCAGCTCAAAGAAGTTCTAGAGAGCTCAAAGCTCAGTGAAGAAGAGGTCTTTGGAGACCGTGTGACTTAGGGGACATCTTCCTCTCGATAGCCGTGGGCTTGTCGACTGGCTCCGCGCCTTGTGTTTTTTTATCTCCGCTGTTAGTGCTCTTCTGTTGTAGCCTGAGAGGCAAACCCCCTGTAAGAAGCTTGACCGAAAGGTCTTTAATTAATATATGTTAAGTTCTCTTTTGCTTTCTTCTCAGTTGTTGTATGGATTTGATCACACCATTGTTTGTTTGTGCGAGCTAGCTTGGGTTCCTGGGATTGGCTCAGTGCACATAGGCTAAGACCTCCAGGAGGTCTTGAAGATCTCCTAGGAGGTCCTGGCAGACCTCCTCTCGGAATGTACTGAGCGGTACTACCGCTCCTCCGTGTGGTAGTATCGCAGCTCAAAAAAAAATTCGGTCGGTTCCATGTATATTCCGAGAAGGACCTTACACTTGAGCATCGAGATGTGAGCATTTATCTTCCTCAATGGTTGGAGCAAGAGGATCCTTTGGAGTAGAAAAGCCCACATCTACGATCCGCCATATTTTAGGGCTCATGGCCTTAAAATAACAAGACATGCGGATTTTCTAAATATCATAATTCGTGCCATCAAATAGAGGTGTACACTAAGGTGCACTATATCACTAGTCGCTATCCTTTACTCTCTAGGCGGTGAAGCCTAATAAAATGAGAGACCAAGCTCTGATACTACTTGTAAGATCGAGGAGGCCAGTTAGAGGGGGGGTGAATACGTGGTTTTTAAAAACCTTTTGGCTAAAATTGAGTTTTATGCGGAATTATAAATCAATTTAGTTTTGCCCAATTAAAACCTAAATCAACTAGTCTTTACTAAGCGCACCAACAATATAAGACTATTGATAATTATATCAATCATACAAAGACATGTAAGCAATTTAATTCTATAAATGTAAATTGCAATAGAGTAAAGCACAAGAGAACAAACCACAATGACACAATGATGTTTTACCGTGGTGTTCGGAGACTTCTCGGTCTCCCCTAATCCATGTTGAGGAAAGCCCAACCAAATTTGATCGACTCTACAAATGAGCTAACACCTCCGAGGTAAGTCCAACCACTTGGACCGGCTCTAACACCTCGATCCACTTAGGGTTGCTCTTCCTCCACTCCGGAGATGGCGAGCACCAACACACTCACAACCGCCCGGGTCTTCTCACAACCTTCTTTGAGAAGATCACCGGCGTAACTCCTCCAAGCTGTTTAGGTGTCGACAAACACCAAGAGTAACAAGTCGGAGACATTCACTTGAACGAATCAAGTGTCTAAGCTCAATGGATACACAATCCACTGCCTAATACAACACATGCACTTAGAGTTTGCTCTCTAAGCTCACTAAGTGCAACACATGCACATAAGAGATGAGAGAGCTTGCTCTTTGCTCAAAGAAAAGGATATGGCACAGCAACCATGCCCACAACCGGCCACAAGGGTTATATATACCCACACAAGGAAAACTCGCCGTTGGAGGTAAAGTTCCAAGAAAAAAAGGGTAAACCGCTGGCAGGCCAGCCGGGCATCTTGATCCTCTTCTCTAGGGATCCCAGATGAGGGAAGCCTAGGAGAGCCGCCGACTCCGACTATTGTCCATGTACGATCCATACTAGATTTGACCAACTACGAAACCCCCTGCCTTCCTTTATATAGGAGAAGGTCTTCCTTTATGCATGACTAAATAATATGAGACTACTAGTAAGATGCCCGTGCGTTGCAACGGAATCTCAAACCTTACAGAAATATAATATTATCCTTTAACATATAAAGCGAATCAAGCAATTAAAAGATGGTGATACATACGGACATCACATTAGTGCAACACAATAGAATAAGAACTTTGTGCGACAATTAAAAGAAAATAGCCTGACCATAGCGATTTTTGTTGTGCTTCTGTACATTGGAAATGCATGTTTGGTGCTTGTAAAAGGCTTATCATGTACACGTATATGCAGTGATGGAATCAGCCGACAGCTTGCAAATGCAGGATTGCGCGGATGAACAAGGTTCTTTGAGCTACCAGTACCAGAGTTCTGAATTTTGGCTTAAAATCAGAAATTTCGGTGCTACACCAAGCCTGAAATAGTGGATAGCCACTTCCCACAGGTACTACCGGGCGCCGCGCGGACGGCGCTAGGGTGCGTTGGGCCTTACGCTAGTGCGAAACGATCTCGCCCGCTCGTCCGCGTCTGTGGGACGGCTAGGCTGGGCTGGGGTGCCCCAGCGCACGCAGTCAAGCACACGCGCAGGTGTTATAGTCTTTATCGGCCCAGTCTTCAGTTAAGTCGTGGTGATAGATGGAGTATGCGACCGGGTTGGCTCTGGTAGATTGAAATGGTTCCCGTCATGTCTACAGGCTGCAGTCCGCATGCCGCCCATCAAGTGAAGATGGGGAATGGGCTTAATGTCAGACTCCCAAACGAGCCTACCCATACCATATCCAAAAGCAGTATCCAGTACTCACCAATCACCATAAAACATGCCACGATCAACTACAGTATCTTGCAATTAGGCTAGTTAATTAGTATCACGAGGCACGAGCTACATACATCAACTGTCTATCTAACCTAGCCTGCATAATGTGTGTATCCTTAGCCTTAGGCCAAGCAGTCAGTCAGCTGCCTTTTGTTTGTCAGGGAGCATTTCCGCTGCATATATAAGCCATGCATGTGTAGCATCCAGCATACCTGTAAGACTATAACACCTGCTTACCATGGTTCATAAACTTGAAATGTTTCCCATATAAACCATATTTAATGGAAATTCAGAGGATGTGAGTAGAGAATATTGTAAAAGTACTTAGGAAAATCGACGAGAAAGTAAACTACTCCGGCACAAAATCCATTCTCCCTCTTGGGTAAAAGTACATAGAGATCTTACAAGTTACAGATGCCAAGTTACATATAGGCCTTACAAGTTACGAACACCAAGTTTATTAATAAGACAAGATCTCCCTCTTGGGTACATAGAGATCTTACAAGGTACAGATGCTAAGTTTACTTATAAGACAAGATAAACTACAATGTTCTAATGGATTGCTAAAAGTTCTTCTCAAGTATATAAACTTGGAATGATTATTTGCCACTCCAAAAAGGGTATGCGAGTATGACATGTGGATCCTGAAACCATATGTCATACTCACATTAGTGGTAAATAATCAATTATATATGTTTGGCAGTGGCAAATAATCGAATCTCCCTATAAACTTGAGGTAAAAATAAAGATCATAGTGACGTTGAATGTGAGCCTTCTGCGATAGCATGGAGTAATCTGGGAACCGGGGCGCATCGAGTTCAATTAGACCCTCGAGAAACTGCACCACGTCAGTCTTTGTGGGTCGATCAAACTCATTATCTTGAATACACCAACATGCGACTTTGCAAACTCTTTCAACCTCCTCGATGCTCATATCACCGTTTAAGTTTGCATCCAACAGACTCCCAGGGCTATTTGATACCTTATAGTCCACTTGAAGGCTATACCACTCTGAAACAGATGGGAATCAAGGGAACCATTTGGCATGTGTTCATACACAAGTAACCTCTTATCACCTTTGCAGCAAAACCCAATCAGTTTAACTAAATTGATATGCTGGATAATTCCAATTGATATGTGAAGTACCCCTCTTCCTCATTGCGGACAAATTTAAAGTCAATCAAAAGGCGCCTTTGCAACTCTATGAATTCCTCATAGTCATCATACGAATACCAATACGGTATGGACGAGCTTGGCAGTATCAGTGCTAGTACCCACTCTCTGTAGCAAAAATGAAAGGGATATTATAACCAAACAGAAGGCACCCTAAACATCCATGGGTACTTTTTTATTCCTATCAGGTTAAAAAAATGTAAGGCTGTAAGAGCTGAGGATGACATTCTGAAATTCCATGAGCATTTAAAATTATTTAGAGAGGATAAAAATTCAAATGTTATGTTAAGTTGGAATGATTTCATCATTAATAAACAGAAAGAAGGGCATACCAATTTATCAGGATGCCGATTATTAGAACGACTGTTCTCAGTGGTAGATCTGAATTGCATTCTGATTGCTGGGCATTGGTCCGCTTCAAGCTGACCAGAAGCTTTGGTTGGGCGTGAACCACTAAGGGCTTGTTTGGATGTTAGGGAGTAAAATCCCAGGGAAGAAAATCCCTTGAGAGGATTTTGATGGCACATAGAATCCCCTTCAACACAAGGGGATTTCTTCCCGGCCGGGAAAAAAATCCCTGTTGCCGTTTGGGAACAACAGGGATAAAAATCCCGGCTATGAAAAAAATCAATTTTTTTTAAAAAAATCTGTAAATTCCAAAAAAAGATTACAAACTTAAAAAATGATAGAACAGATGTAGAAATATGAAGTATTGGAGACATCACAATATCGTGCAAAATATGAAGTATTCCAGAAAAATATTACAAACTATAAAAATGACAGAACATATATAGAAAAATATTCCCTGCCACCATTTGGAAGCCATAGGGATAAAAATCCCTATGGCTTCAAAATATTCAAAAAAAAAAAAACTGAGAAACAATAGGGAAAATCAGAAATATTCATAAAAAGGCGAAAACGTCCAGAAAAAAAATAACAAATTCGAAAAAAAATCACTAACAATTTGAAAAGGCACCTAAAAATTGGAAAAAGAACCCATAATTACAAATAAGATAATAAAAAAATAATTTTAAAATCACGAAAATGTTGAGAAAATGGTGCTAAAATCTATACCAACATTCAAATCAGATCCATACATCCAAACATGTAGATCACATTCATACATGGGTAAAACCCAAACTTGTTTAACTAGTACTACTTGTACCTATAACATTCATCATCTGTTACATACAACCAAATTAATCATCCGTAACACGAGGCACGAGTCCAGTTCATGCAAAAGTTGAATTCAAGCATCCGGTTGGCCATGTGCTCCATGTTGCAAATCTAGCAATCTAACACTTTAAGCATCCACTTGGTCTAGATCCAATCACTTCCTTTTCTCTTCTGCTATCTTCTGCCTATATGAAACAATCTGAAAATTGATGAGTAAACAATCTGAAAACTGAAAGTAAAAGCTCTATGGTAAAAGGCATACGCATAGTCAAGATTAGTCAGAGATAGCAAAGACTACTCAAAATTAGACCCAAACAAATAGTAGTCATTAAAATGCGGACAAGCACAATATGGTATACTTTCTGAAACGTTGTTTAATGTGGCCAAGTGCTTGTAGACCAGTTTCGTTCCCTGCAAAATGCAAACAAGAAAATCAAACCTTTCTGACCCTCATACAACTCATTGGAGGTAAAATGAGCAAAAGTTTACTTAGATCATTCAGCTTCTTTCCTCACAAAAGTCAATCCAAATAGAACAGAAATTCCAAATTTCATTCTTCATTCCTTGCATTCGCATACCATTTCTCTTTTGCATAAGATTTACTACTAGTTTAGTCTGGGAGGGTTCATTATCGGTCCAAAGATTGCATCGGCCTCAACGAAATTGCTCACGTTGTTGGGCCTCGCAGACAAAGACGCAAGAAGAGAATCCATAGCTCGGGGACAGATCCATACAAAGGGTGGTAAGACGAGAAAGCATATATACATACATTGGAAGACGCCATGACGAGGTCCCGATGCTTCTCTGGGGCTGCATCCATCAATTAATCCGTGAAACAGGAACACGAAGATAACATGCTTAATCGCTAAGTCATTTCATCAAGCATATAATGATCCATGGACAAAGCGGTTCTTGATCTGGGGGGAAATTAACCGAGCACTTGGTGGGCGGGTGAAGACGGCATGAAGAACAAGAGAGGAGGAGGGTGACAAATGGAGAAGGTTGGGAACACGAAGTCAGAGAATTTGAGGAGGCGGGCTTGCCTGCGTCTTGATCACCATCGCCGCCGGATCATGGCCAACGAGGAGGAGGCAAGAAACGACGAGATCGCGAAGGAGAGAGGTCGCGTCGTGGCCTCGCACGATGCGGCGGGGAGATTTGGTCATGGGTGGCGAGGGGATTATTTTTTCCCTGAGGATTTCGCGTGGAAGGAGGCGGAAAACACCGTCCCTGTGGACTCCCAAATGGATGCTCTAGCTAGCCCGGGGAACTTTTCCCCATGGGACTCCAGCCCGGGTATTTGACGAGGATCCCGGCCGGGATCGAGACTCCCAAACAAGCCCTAACTGAAAGATTTGAAGTGACAACCATGAGAATGTAATTGCCATCCTATAAAAAGTGTCATGATAAGATAAATGTCTGTTACGAAATGACCAGGAAGAATTTTGAAGGGAATTTCACCTGTCAATATTTCTGGAAACAATTTTTTGAATCCAACAAGTACAATTTACTACAGCAAGTGTAGAATGATATTAAAAAAACTATATTGATGCCTCCTGATACAAAGAAATTTGTGAATGCGCTACCTTGGTGCTTGTCCATATTCATTGGAACTGGCCGGCTACTTGCACCTGGATCTTGCTGCCATGGGTGAGAGGGAGGGAGAGAGCGCACAAGAGCAAAATCAGCGAAGGTACTAACATAGAGTTCAGTAGTTCACAAATATAAACAGGTAAAAAGTGAAGCATCACTGTGGGAGAAACTATGCTCATTCCATTAAGTGCGCCAAACCTAATTTTAGATGCATTATTTTCTAACAATTGTTCCGTCGATTTAAAAGAGAAATGAAATAAATAAGCAAGTTTATGATTATGTGGCCACGAGCAAGAGCATAACATCCAAATAATACTAACAGAACATACCTATTGAGCCTTCGTCTTCTGGGATTGCTTACACTTCAACAATGTCCAGTCGAAGCCATGATCAAACTGAACATTCTTCTGTGTCACCTTGGTTATTAGAGAATTTCAGTGCTTCATGTATTTGTTGCATATAGTATCACATAAAATTGCCAGATTAATCCACTGCATGCCAAATGGCAGAACCCACTTACTTCCTTGAAATTTCCAGCAAAATCAATAGATTACATATTATCCTACACTTCAGCAGATCTGTATCGCAGATCCACAAATTCCAATTCACAGCAACCGCAGCAAATCGAATCGCCAATCTCAACAACGACACTGGCTAATCGGCTCAAAATTCCAGAAAGTACAGGTCCAGATCAGCACGCGCCATTGCCCTTGAGGAGGACGGTGTCGCCCGGAAGAGCTGTAGCCTCTCCATGGTGTCTAGGTGCAAAGCGGCAGCGGAGTTGTCGTCATTGGTGGCCTCGTCCACCACCATCGGTTCGGCGACTTCTTCCTCTCCAGATCGCCGTCGAGTAGTCCTTCTTCCCTTCTGCACCACCCCACAATAAAAAATCACCAAAATCCCCAAAACCAGATCGGAACCGAAAACCCTAGAGGCCGCTAGATCGGATCGGGCGGGCGGGATCTCACGGATTAGCGGAGGCCGAGGACTCGCCTTGGCTCGCCATGGTGAGTCTCACAAGGCAGCGGCTTGGAGGCGGCCTTCGAGGAGGTCGAGTCTCTGTTGATCGTCTGAGGGGATGGCGCGAGGATGAGGAGGGCGGTGGCGTCGGGCGAGGAAGAGGAGGACGGCGTGGGAGGAGAGGAGAGGAGAGTGAGCAGGTGAGGCGAAGATGCGGTGCGTCTTGGAGAGAGAGAGAGGTGGGGCGATGCGTCTGCGGCGGTTTGTGTTTTTTGCGTCGTGGGGTTCATGCGGCGAAGCGGATAGTGTGAGACGATCAGCACCTGGGACTAAACTCAAAATTATAGTAGTAGAGAAAACTAACTCACAAGTCTTATAGACCGACAACTCATAATGATTCTTTATTTAAGTAAAATGTTTATCTATAATCGGACCTCAGAAATGGACCAATGTACGACAAAAATATCCAGAAGAAAAATCCAGGTCTGAGGTCTCCTCGATTTGGCGTTGGAGGTCTGAATTAACACGGCAGAGTGGCCGGAAAGCGGGACTTTCCTTGACCCATCGCGTGGAAAAAATTGAATCGCGTGGAATAAATTGACTCGATTGCTCGATGGTTTCATTTCATTTTCTAGAAGGGGCTTTACGAACTACTAGCACCTTTTTTGACCACTTCGCAAAGGAAGAAAAGAAGCTTCTTTTGCGCCATTACATTACATGATCGAAAAGAATGCTGGAATATATAATAACAAAGAAAGAAAGACGCATTGACCTGCGGCGGAGTCTTGCAGCTCAAGCCATGGCAGATCTAACACCTCACTGACCCCAACAACCCGGTCAGTCAATATAACGTATTCAGCCAGTCGGCAGCTCAGGTCGCTGTTCATCCATGGCGTCACGGCATATCATTGGCGACATCTAAACGAACTCATAGTCACAGATAAAATGGTGTTTTTTTAGATCGAAGAGAATTGGCCAGCGTTGTCAGGAACAATCTCGAAAATCACAGCAGAAGATCACTCGAAATAATCCACTAAGTATTTCGTGGGGATCATACTATCCTGTCAGCCAAGAAATAATCCGTAAGCGCAGCTAATTAAGCTCTGGTTCTACTGATCAACCTCTACACAGAGTATTTTGTCACACTAGCTAGGCCGGCAAGCTTGGTTTGATTTGGCTTAATCATCATACGGACGGCTCAATAACATATTCCAACTCATGCCCAGTGTTAACGACATGTGTTCCGACTTGAGCTGATGAAGACCCACTTGCGCATGTAAATGCACAACTGAACCATCAAGAGACAGAGTTAGGCGGCAATTAGCCGGTGTGCATCATCATGTGCGTGCTGAATGAGGTGCAAACGAAACAAGACGCGCTCAACACGTCAACCTGATAAACACGTCAACACGTCAATTCAGAGAGAGAGAGAGAGTTGCCCATTTGAGTCTCTTTTTGAAATAAAATAGCAAATATAGATTCTACGTTCAAAATGATAAAATTGACACCCTACAACTCTCCTAATCCGCAGAAGTCATCTACTACACTCCTAAACCACGGCAAGTCACCTGGCACACTCCCAGATGGCGTCAGGATAGTATGCGAGTGCGGTAGGCGGCCTGTGCACGTTCTCACAATGGATAAACACATTCCTGCAATAGACTGGGAACACGACAAATGGCTTGCCGCGGTCTAGAAGCGTGGCAGATAGCTTTTGCAGATGGGAAACACGATAAATACCTGCCGTGATGCTATTTTTATAATTTTGTATGAACAAATGCTATTTTTACTGTTGCAAATAAAAACTGCCGGTTCAGCCGAGCACTCGACTAGCAACGACCCTGAAAAGCGAAAAGGGCAGCATCACATCACTCAAATGTGAGGCACATGGCACAAAAAAAAAACTCAAATAAAACGAATCGACAAACTCATCCGATAAATACAGGCTGGAGATAGTTGTGACCGGTCGAAGCAAAAGGAATTTTTGGTACTATTAGCATGATTTTACTTCGTATTTATAGAAATGGGGTCGTATTTTTTTTGTGCAAAAATAGTGGCGTGTAGCTTGGCCATCGTGCAGCAGTCGCTCCCTGCCCGCCACGTTCCCCCCCACCCTCCTAGGGTTTCGGCCTGATCGGCGGATTAGGGTTTCGGCCACTGGTCGTACCATTTTTAAAATATAGCAAATGAGTTCAAAAAAATATAAAGTTTTATGTGAATACTCCTAAGACGGTGTACTTTCTTGTGTAATGTTTTCCATAATTTTACTCGTTTGATTTTACCTCCCCGATTAGGGTTTTGATTTCAGTTGTGGTTGAGGGATTTTTTAAATGTGGCAGATGAGTTCAAACAATTATAAAGTTTTATATGGAGTCTCTCGACACAGTGTACTTGCTTGTGTAGATTTGCCATAAATTTATTCATTCAGAATTTTTCTCGCAATTTCATATAAATGTACTGTTTGTACGAATTTATAAACGTTGAAAATGAGCTCCAAAAAATATGAAGTTTTTTTAAGGCTCCTCACGCTATACTTTTTCCTACTTTTTCTCGCAAGGTATATTAGCGGTCTAGAAGAGGTTGTAAGATATTCCAAATATGCTATACTTTTCCCTACTTAATTATCTTCTATTAAACAACGACAATGCACAGCTTTTTGGAGACGTGCTTGTATATAAACATCCCGAGTTACATCTTCTATTAAACAAGGACAATGCATAGCTTTTTGGAGACAATATTTTGTTGATGAGATGGCCAATAGTGATATTGACGGTGGGTAGGACTCTAATGTATGAATGAGCTCCAAAAATTAGCTGCATTGCAACTCTTTTGGAGAAATTTGGAGAAATGATGCTACGATAACAACACGACAGTTGATCCAATAAGGGGGTTACATGGCACGCAGACTAATGAATCAAGGACGGTACACGCATGCCTTTAGGGAATTTGAAATACATGGGACATGTGGACGAAGAGGGTTTAACTACTACGTGGAACATGACCATTTGCCCTTGCGGCCCAGCTCGGTGTTGTACTACTCGCCTTGCTCCTTGGCCTTGGTTGCTATTTCTCTCTTCCACGCCCTCTCGGCCTCACGTCGCCTGGCATGGTCGCGCTCTTGCTCCTCGTGCAGCCTCTCCCGCCTCTTCTTCTCCTCCATCTCAGCCTGTAGCTCTTCGAGGTGCCTTCCACGGCTCTCGCAGTCCTCCCTGGCCTAGCTCTTCCGTGTCAGTAGCATCCACATATCGTAGTGGTGGATCTTATCGTCGATCCATTGGCTGAAGTCGCATAACTGCGGTAGAGACTACTGTGGGAAGAGAGACATGGTTACGGTGTAACGGGAAGCAAAATAGTGGTGTGCATTGAAATACGATTTCATTACCAGCTGTCTGTGGCTCGGCGTGTCAAACCTATGGTCAGGGTAGTCCGCGTAGTAGTTTGGGCATCACCAATAGCGCTGCCCAATGGTCCACTCGTCGGTTGATTTGACACACTTGCAAGCGTCCTGACACTAGCAAAGGGGTGACGCCAACCCTGTCGGGGGGCCTTCTAGAGGGCGGTCATCAGGCATAGGAGGGGGGAGGGCATAGCTCGACCCCGAATCGTGGAGCGTACTACGAGGCAGCCTCCTTAGATCGACGACCTCCAGAGGTGGCTGTTGAGTAGGTGGGTGATGAGTATAAGGCTGCTGACTAAACGTCCTGTGGCGACTGGCGGTTTCCTGGGGAGACACCCAATCCTTCAAAAGCTCACAGATGCGCTCACATTTCTTTTCCTTGTCCATGTTTTCTAGGTTGTGTTGTTGGTGTGGAGTTCCTAGCTGAGTTATGCTGTATTTATAGCGAGAGCGGACGCAGCTGTAGTGGCTCCATTGCGATGAGGTGCGATGCGCCCTTCGAAGCATACTCGTTGGGTCACGTCGCTACGCAAAGCTGCCTCGTCAGGTCACGTCGCTGTGCAAAGGTGCCTCGTCAGGTCACGTTGTTGCACAAAGCTTCCTTGTTGCGTCAAGTCACTGCGTAAAGTTGACTCGTCAAGTCATGTCGCTGCACAAAGCTGCTCGTTGTGTCAAGTCGTTGTGCAAAGCTGTCTCGTCGGGTCATGTCGGGTTTGCAATGAAGTTGCAATGTACGTTTTCATACAGATAATTGTCAGCATTTCAAGTGTTACAAGCATTACATGAAACACGCGCGGGTTTATTATAATCGAGATGAAGGAGGAGGGGTATTATGTCTGCGTTGTATGATAGGCTAGATAAGCTTGTGTATAAACCAACTAAAGGTAATGTGTGGCATGTAGATCATATAACGATGTACCGTAATGTTCGGGGTTGGACCGGTGCACTCGGTACACACGGCTGATGGAGAAGGCGTACCGTGCTAAAGCTTGTTGCATGGTCTCCTTACTAGGGAAGCGCTGCCCTACTAAGAGGGTCTTGGCATTAAACCCCCTAGTGGGAGTCTTCTTCTTGCGGTAGTACGAGTGAACGCACTGCGACATCATCAAGTCTCGATGCTATGTAAGGCACCTCCGATGGCACAATTCCCCCAGTTGGACCACCGGCCTGGTGTGCGTCATCGTCGCTACCATCCGAGCTTAGGTCAGCGTCCTCGTCAGACTCCAACCCGAGAGGCTGGTCTAGTAGATACTCATGATAGTCAATGTGGACCGACCACCACGATTCTGCCCCGTCATTTCGCACAAAATTATGCATGAGTCTCGACTCCGAGGGCCATCTTCAGGCTCGGGCTGTGCTTGCCCGCTTGTAGAGGCCCTGGCATCATCAAGGTGACCCGACGCCCTAGGTATGAAATTCACGTACACCATTGGCTTCCCATAAATGGCCGCCTCGGGTTGGGAGGCAATCTGCATTTACTGGCTCCATGCTACGCTTCCAGCCACGGTAAGATCGAGGAGGCCAACTAGAGGTGGGGTGAATAGGCGGTTTTTAAAACTTCTTTGGTTAAAACCGATTTCTAATGCAGAATTGTAAATCAAATCAGTTTTTCACTATTAAAATATAAATCAACTAGTCTTTACTAAGTGCACCAACAAACAAAGACTATTGATAAACTAACAATCATATAAATACAAGTAAGCAATTTAATTCTAGGAATGTAAATTGCAATAGAGTAAAGCACAAGAATGCAAACCACAATGACACGACGATGTTTTACCGTAGTGTTCGGAGACTTGTCAGCCTACCCTAATCCACGTTGAGGTAAGCCCAAACTAATTGGACCGGCTCCACAAATTAAGCCAACACCTCTGAGGTAAGTCCAACCACTTGGACATGTTCTAAATCGAGCCAACACCTCGCTCCACTAGGGTTGCTCTTTCCTCCACTCCGAAGATGGCAAGCACCACACCACTCACAAACCACTCAGGTCTTCTCACAATCTTCTTTGAGAAGCTCACCGGCGTAACGACGCCACCACGCCGTCTAGGTGTCGGCAAACACCAAGAGTAACAAATCTTAGACTCTCACTTAAACTAATCAAGTGTCTAAGCTCAAGTGGATACATAATCCACTACCTAAGGCAACACATGCACTTAGGATTTGCTCTCCAAGCTCACTAAGTGCAACACATGCACAAAAGAGATGAGAGGGCTTGCACTAGCTCAATGGAATAGAATGAGACTTCAGCAACCTCCCCAAGGCTGGCCAAGGTGGGTATTTATAGCCCACACACAAAAACTAGCCGTTTGGAAAAGTTCTGCTGAAAAATCATCCAGGCCAGTCAGACCGCAGCCACTCAGCCGGTCTGACCACACCTCCTCCAACGGCTATAAAACTAGCCATTGGACACAACCGGTCCGACCGCCAAGTAATGGTCGGTCAGACCGCACAACACACGCCGGTCAGACCGCTCCAACAAAATCCAGAAAGGTGCATCTCTGGAAAAAAGTCGACCAGTCCTTGACCGAGGTCGGTCAGACCGACCTCTAGCAGCCGATCGAGACCGAGGTCCGGCAGACCAGTCTAGAGAAAAACTCAGGATTTTGCATTCCGCTTCAACTCAATTTGTAAAACACATTTGCACAATTGATGCGCGATGCAAACAAGGATACAAGTGAGATTCTCAATAAGTTGCAAAACACATTTGCCAACTTTTAGAATCACATCACAATGAATAACGTACATGGACTTAAACTATTTGCAAAACACATTCGCAAACTAAAGTCACATGCTACAAGGATAATACATGAGCTACAACTATTTGCAAAACACATTCGCAAATATTGGCAACATGTTAACAAGATTATGCATGAGCTTCAACTATTCGCAAATAATTGCATCATGCCAAGATGAGCTAGAGCAAACACAATGAGCTATCAACACATGACTAACTCAAGCTACTAATCAAGACCTCTCTTAATAGTATGGCAACATATACTAGCAATCCGGTCTCCAACCAAACACCAAGAATGGTAAAAGACTAGGAACACATCCTTAGCCATAGCTAGCCATACCTTTGCCTTGCACACACACTTGAAGCTTGATGACGCACATCTTCACTTCAAATCCAGATTCTTGACTTGAAAGCTCATTAACACATGATGAGTTCCTTTACTTCAGGATCTTGACATGATGCTCATCAACACATGATGACATCCATCATCCCGAGTCTTGAAATGCATCAATATATGATGCATTCTTCACTTGACCTCCATCAATACATGATGGGCCTTCTCTTTGACTTGATGATCAACTCATGATCATCTCTTCTTTTTGAACATCATCGACACACGATGATTTCCGTTTCTTCGAGTTCTTGATATGATGTTCATCAATCCATGATGACATCCTTTTCTTGAACTTGGCTTGATGATCATCAATACATGATGATCTTTTTCACTTCGGGATCTTGACTCAAACATCATCAACACATGATGATTTCCTTTTTTCCCGAACCTTGACTTGATGACAATCAACATATGATGCCATCCAAAGTCTTCATCACCCTGGAACATAACCTATTCATCCAACTCATGGAAAATCTTAGCTCCACAATATGATTATCATTAATTACCACGACATACCATTAATTCATAATGGTGGGACAAGATATCACAATCTTTCCCTCTTTGGTAATTGATGATAATCACTTCAATTGCAAATAATTGGATAGATTGGTATGAGTATATACGAACTGCACAAGTTGAATATACTCAAAGGGTATATGAGCATATATGAACTACACAAGTCTCATATACTCATATGAATATATTAACTACACAAGTTATATATACTCAAGGATATGTTTCAAAGTAAAGATCCTTAAAGTATGTGGACAAAGGAATATAGATCAATACTAATGAAACCACAAAACATAGAGTGAACTCCCCCTAAATATGTGCATACACAAATGTGTAATAAGAACATATGCCCATATTCAATTTAGACTTTTGGTGGAGTTCAACTTATATTTTGAATCCGAGGAATGCAACAATATATAAGAATATGATGTCGAATGCATACCTCTTCGATTTTCACCTTTTAATCCAACTGAGACTAAACATGAGATATAGCAATTGAAGAGTTATTCTCACAAATAGATTTATCATTATGAATGCATACCTGTTTGGATTTTTCCTTTTATATCCAAGCTGAGACTAAACATAGTATAACAATAGAAGTGATAGTCTCACAAGTAGATTTGTCATTAATAACCAAAACTCCATTAACACATAATGGCGGGTCTAGATTCTTCAGCCACCTTGACGAGCTCCCACACATCATTCATGCGGGTGATCCCCTCGATCACAACTTTCTTCACCATTGCCTCCGTGCTGAACTCCCTCCAGATGCAGCATCGAGCCCCTTCGCCCAGACCACCTTGTACTGGCATGTCAACAGGTCTAACCCGTCGGGTTCGGCCCGTACGAGAACATCGCCATAAAACACTAACAGGTCTTGCATGTTCGAAATTACCTAAAGCTACAACAAACCCATCCATGGTACATATGGATAATTAAATATGACAAATTGCATGCAAGTGATGGATTACATATGCGAAATTAAATAGGATTAATTAATTAATTACCAACAATTTTCGCAAATTGATTACGAGTAATTATTTACCGCTAAACTAATTGCTAGTAGTTAATTTGCATTAATATAATATGCCGGACTAATAACCACTAAACTAATTACGACTAATTATGTACCACTGAACTAATTAACTACGAATAAATGCATCAATTACGACTGATTAATTACCACTAAACTAACTAGTTACACGAGTTGTTAATTTGCACTAATATAATATGGCGGTCTGATAACCACTAAACTAATTAATAACGACAAAAGCATTCGACAAATTACCTACCCTTTGGGGGAGGGGGGTAAGCTATCGAAAAAGCCGAGCGACGAGCAACGAGCAACGAGCAGCAAGCAAATATTTGATCTCCAAAAAAATTAATTATATTAAGTTCTCTAAGTTCTCAACAACGAGCGCTAGAACAAGAAGCGAAACGCAATTGGGATGAGCGGAGAGTGACTGCAAGATTTCAGTATTTATAGTCGAGTGAAGGAGGAGCCATTGCGTTGCCGCTGGGAATTTCAGATGCGTGGTCTAAGCGCTTCTGAATTAAGGGACAATGCGAGTCGTGAGATGTCTTGTGGAGTGAGGATGGACGATTCGGAAGGTGGCCACCGGAGGGCGGCCATGCGGAAGGGGGGAGAGCAAGGGTGGCGGGAGGGGGCTAGGTGCGTGGGAGGGGGAAGGGGTGACACATGGCAGGATAAAATCATAACACTTAAATGAAATTGCGAGGTAAAATCAAACGAGTAAAATTATGAAAAAAATTACACAAGAAAGTACACCGTCTTAGGAGCATTCATAAAAAATTTCATATTTTTTTGAACTCATTTGCTATATTTAAAAAATAGTACGAATAGCGGTTGAAACACTAATCCTCCGATCAGGCCGAAACCCTAATAGGGGGCACGTGGTGCCGGCGAATAACTACATCGACGGCGGCCGTCTTGGCAGCGTCACCGCATGGCGGTCGTCGACAACCACACCGCATGGTGGTACAGGCAACAACGGCGTATGGAGGCGGGAAGGCGGCTATACCGCGGTGATCGTCTTGTGACAGCAATGGACGTGCGAGCGAGGCGGTACCGCCACAAGACAGCCGTCTGGCGGAACCGCTATTTTGCACAAAAATACAGCACCCATTTATGTAAATATGAAGCGAAATCATGCTAATACTACCAAAAATTCGAAGCAAAAGATCGTGTATACTTATACGTATATCTGTATATAATTCACACCGGTAGAATTAATAAACGAAAATGAAGCAAATTCATCAGTCTTATTGACTTGTCTTCTTTCACTATGGCCTTTCCTTTTCTCTCAGCTAGTGTCTTCACCACAAAGCCAACAAAGCTACGTATACGTGTACCGTGTACGTATATCACTCACATGCCTGTGTTCCTGTGGGGCGTAGCAGTGGCCAGTAACGAATCAACAAATCGATCTCACTTCCTAGCTAACACCTACTACTGCATGTATATACTATATACTACGTATATATGCAACAAAAGCCCGTATACGTATTGGACAAGGCAAGCGTACACGTATACGCTACGGCCGTACACGTACACGCCACATGTGGAGCAGAAGAGCTTAGCTTAGCTTGGCTAGCTAGCACAGTAGCGACTCGACGAACAGGTCGTCCCGAGGCTCGTCCTTGGTGCGCTGGAACGCGCCGCCTGCCGCCGCGTAGCCGCCGTACCCGGCGGCCGGGTTCGAGAGCATCTCGAGGGTGTAGGGGCCCTGGCCGGCGCCGACGGCCGACGGCCGGATGGCCGCCGTGGCATCGGAGGAGGACATCGTCGGCAGCGGGCGGCTGCCGCCGCGGCCGACCGGGACGTCGTGGTTGTGCTTCCCCTCGTAGGTGGTGATCACCGCGCGCGGGTCCTGCGGCGCCCGCTCCACGTGCTTCCGCACCGGGCAACCCACCGTCGTGCACTTGTAGTAGCTCCTGCAACATCACAATCGAAGTAAGAACACAAGATCGAACAGATTCACATGTACGCAGAAAGGAATTGATCTGATTAATTCCACGAGTTCTTGATCGATCGAACAATCGAAGCTAGTTCTTACCTTGGATTAGGATTTCCCTTGACGACCTTCTGGCCGTACTTCCTCCACCGGAAGCCGTCGTCGAGTATGTCGATGTCGCTCAGCGTCTGCACCACTAGCCTCGGCTCGCGCACCGGCTTGCCGCCGGCGCCGCCGGCGCCGGAGCAGCCCTCGTTGTCAGCATCCTCCTTCCTGAAACCAATCACATACACAAGCATCCGTCAGTACACTAAGATCACAACAATTGAATCGCGCGCAATCATACTGTTCAATCGCTGATCAATCACTCACCAGCGCTTGGCTTCGGGCTCGTGGCCGTCGCTTCGCTGCGACCCGTTGTCGGCGTCGTCGTCGCCGAACGTGACGGAGGAGTTCTCGGGCGTCGCGGCAGAGTACTCCGGGCCGGAGCCGACCGCCGAGAGCTGGCCGTTGGGACGATCCTCCGCGGCGGCCGCCCCGCATCCAGCGGCGGCGCCGGAGAAGTTGCGGCGCGTGGAGAGCGGCTTGGGGTGGTTGTGCGTGCCCTTGTAGACGATCTGCGTGATGCGGCCGTCGGCGAGGGATCGCTCGACCTTCTTCTTCATGGAGCAGCTGTGGTAGGTACACTTGTAGTAGCTGCGCGGGTTCTCGCTCCCCTTCACCTGCTTCTGCCCGTACTTCCTCCAGTTGTAGCCGTCCTCCAGCTTGTTGCCGCCGCCGCCATTGTTGCCGCCGCTCTTGTTGCTCACAGAGACGCTCTTGCTCACTTCCACTACTTGCTGCTCCTGCAGATGTATCACTGTTGTGGTGAGCTACTAGTACTACTACTGTAAGTCTGTAACAGCTTGCTTGAGCTAAATGGATCAGTGTGTGTGTGTGTGTGTGTGTGAACATACCTTGAAGGAAGGGAAAGAAGTTGTTTGTTCGGCGGCGGCGGTGGCGTTGCAGTCGATGGTGTGGAAGGAGAAGTCGGAGAAGGCGCCCCGGCTCTCCTCCTGCTGAGAGGTGATCATGAAATCGGCGCTCGCCTTCCAGTCGTACCTCTGCGCCGGGATCGCGCCGGTGGTCGGAGACGCCATGATCTGGCAGAAGTCAAACAGCTCAAATCAGCAACTAAGCAAGCAGAATTACGCAGCAGCAGCAAATAGCAATAGGAGGGAGAAGGGGGACGGACGATACGCACATAAGAGGAGTTGAGGAGGACGGGGGAGTCGAGCAGCTCGGCGGGGCTGAGGCCGGCCGGGATGGCGAAGTAGGAGGACGGCGACACGGGTGGCGGCGAGATGGGCAGGCTGGGCGGCTGCGCGGACTTGAACTTGGGCACCCCGGCGCCCCTGGCCCCACGAGGGAAACCCCTCGGGGACCGGTCCTCCGCCGTCGCACCGCCAGCCCCGGCGAGCATGTCGGCGCTTCCGCCGGAGAGCAGCTCAGTGAAGGACGTGATGAACGACGGCGGCGTGAACGTGAACCCCCCGTGGTCCAGGCTCCCCGTCGAGGACGCCATGGCGATCAACGCAGAGAGAGAATTACAGAGAAGAGAAAGTTCCTGGAGGAAATACGACGACCACAGGAGCGGTTGCTTGCTTGCTGGCGCCTTAAGTAGCGGCCGCAGTAACTGGCGCCAACGAGGGGGCAGAGCGCCTTAAGTAGTCGAATATAAACCTTTAGTGACTGACATGTGGGGCACGGACGTCAGTGGGGGGGGGGGAGGTCAGATGGGAACGTGGTGGTATAGGGGTGCTTCCGCGAAGGGGGAGGAGGGGGTTTGACGCGAGGCCGAGAGGGGGGTTTGTGTCAAAGCTCGTGCGGTTTGACCAGTCAGCCGAGGCGGCTCCGTTCGGGGAAGCGAGGTGTGGGTTCCGTGAAGGAGAGGCCGCGTGGGGCCCACGGCTTTGTCCAAGCTTGCGGCTTGGGTGGGGCTGGGTTTCTTCAATGGACGGACGGATGGGGATGCCGGGGTGGGGCCGTGGCCCGTGGGGTGCGTCGCGTGCGTCCGTACGCCGACTGTTTTTCAGCCTATTATAGTTCATTTACAACTTTATGATACATAAATTATAATAAGTTATTTATGTAATTTTTGTTCTTAGTCACTGTAATTATTCTCAAAAGCCTTAATAACTCATATTTCTATCATATGATTCAAAATTTAACATATACTTTCCAAGGTCCAGAAAAAACAAAGACAAAAATGAAATTTTATTCCAACAAAATACGGTAATATGGTGAACCCGTTATGTTCCGAAGAAAAAATCATAATAAATTTGGATCCAATTCATCATATGAGAATAAATTTAAATCTCAAAACATATCGGACGGATGAAAATTTAACTATTTTAACAAAAGAAAACAGTCGAATGTTATTTAGCAAAACCGCAGAATTAAACCTAAAATTGCAGTACTTAGTAGTGTGTGGTTTTGTCGTAGCTTTATTGCTCTATTATTGCCATTTTAATTGTAGGGTTCACATATGTTTACATTACTTTTGTCTACTTTATAAAAAATTCCTTTGTAATTTGTAGGGGTTCACAAAACAATTTTTTTTTTTGTCTGGGCTAGAGTAGATCTTTATCCTAAGGTGAGGCGGTGGGTTATATAAAAAGGTTAGGAAAGTGACGAGAGTGGTTAGATTTTCATCCAAGCGTTGAGAAAAGTGATTGAAACTTAGCAAAATTTTAGGGAATGTTTGCAATTCAGGAATTTCCTAAGGTTTTGCAGGTAGTTCATAGAAAATAGTTTAGTTCCGAGGCCTTACCTGTTTTTCCCCCCTAAGGCACCTCCAGTGCAAAACACTGTAGCAAAACTTTTCCGGTTGCGTGCTTGATTATTTGTTGTCTGTGGGTAAGTCCTCACATATACTAGTGTATTTAGAGGTCAAATAATTAGCTGGCGTCTCAAAAAACAAAATAATTGTTTGGTTGTTGCATAACACCAGTGAGTTTTCCCAAAGCGTGCTATGTATTGTTTCTCCTGTTTGCTTGCATATTTTAAATTTTCACCCAACCGCAAGCCATTTGATTACAGCCCCCTTCAATTCATGCAAATAGGATTTTCCATGTAGATAAAATATAAACTAATTATGTTATGCTATGATCCTTGCGATTTTAGTAATGCATAAATCCAATTTAGTATGGCTTGTTTCTCTATCGAGACGCTAACCTATTGGTAATTTCTTGTATTTTTCATATATGCTCTTTTTTAGGGGTTGTACGTAGTACTGTCATGTTGGCACTGAACTGAAGTAACAATAAACAAGTTTGACATTTCGAATTATGCTGAGTTAAAAACAAATACATAAAACTTTCATACTCTCAGTTACATCATCCGATAATCTTGTTAAGAAACATTTAAAAATATTAGATACATATTAAATTTCAAAAAATATTAGATACATAGTACACTATTATTAAGAGCATGTAATTCTCTATTATGTATCAATTAATTGGTTGTGTAGCGACGACCGAATAATCAGGTACAGGTACCCCTCTTCGTCCAACGAGCACATACTTTTTTCATGACAGGTTCAAACCTTCATTTTAGTGTGGGACATCTACATTACATTATAAGCCCTTCTATACATTAGAATCCTCACTTGAGGATCGATGGCATCCTTCAAAACAAAATTGAGGATCGATATTTTTATGAGGTTGCGTGCGTGGTGGTGCGTGCTTGTGGGTCTTCGTTATAATTGATTTTTTTAATGTGGATCGTAAGTGCGTTTGGCGGGCGACTAGTGAGTCCGATCAAATGGTTTGGAGGCATCTCATTAATTGTTTTCAATTTTTTTTTTAGTTTTTGGAGGGATCGTACCCGACTTATTGTCTTATTATTATGGAGTTGATGGGAGGCTAACCGTAAACTATTCTGTCGTACGCTTGATTCGGGCAGGCTGGAACAAAACGATTAAGTTTGGTTCTGATTAATTAAATGCATTAATCAAATTGTGTCCAAATGAAGTGCATGTACCCATCCTCATTTGGATTTCGTGCATGCATTGTTTTCTCCCATACATTTGTTAATTACCACCGGTAGCTAGCTAGTGGCATCTAGATTCTCTCTCAGTGCCTACTTAGAGTTCGTGCAGTCAAATTATATCAATTTTTGATCAAGTATATTATTTTAAATATGTAGTTTAGATGTAAGAAAATGATGCTAGTAAATTTGTCATGAAATATAATTTCATAACATTACACTTTTGTAATTTTTTTCAAAAACACGATGATACAGTTTAGTGGTGAAAGTGATGTCATGTTGACTTTAAAAAGTCAAAAACGACACCCTTTTGTCATTCGATGGAGTACTGGACAGCGTTGAGCTTTCAGGTGGTCATTATATTTTCTCTGGTTACTAATCATGGCATGTTGAACAACCATGTGTTAAGCAATAATTAAGCACGACGACACTGACTTTTGTAAGCTCAAGGGATCGAACTGAAATGTGCCTTTTATTTGGGAAAAAGATTGTTCCCAAAATATCTCCTCTATTCGAATATACACCATTTCTTGAGCTTGTCCGAAGACGCGCATGTACATCTAAGTACTCTCTTCACTTCACTTCATACACATACATGTCCAATCTACTGAAGTTGATTATAGTTAATTACTGCACTTAATCTACTCTTGCGCGCCGACGATTCTAAAGTTGTGCGATAGAGAGTTTTTAAGCTTGGGTAAAATATTCCATTCAATAGGGCAAAGTGCGATATTTAATGGTTCTTTTTCTAGCTAAGGTCACAGTGTGTTGATGCATCGAAATAATTTTTCCAAACCAAGGGCAGACGTGAATAGACTCCCGTATTTCCTCTTCTTTGAAAACGCAGCAGCCCATGTGATGACTATCATCCACATGCCTACAAACACAACAACACCAAGCCTTAATCTTAATTATATTGTACTGTTGATTTGCACGCATCAATAGATCAATGAAGCTTTGGCCGAGGAGCTAGCTTGCTATGGAACAGAGCACAGCTACACGCCTGTACTGGACATACCGGCCGGCCGACTGGCAGATGAACCAATAATCGACGGCAATTGCTCGAGTAAATTGTTTTTCTTCCATGCATTTTCCTATCTGAGCAGTTAGTTGATCGTGCGTACCCCTCTTGCGCAGAATCCACAGTTACTACTGAATTCAATAGTTTCCCTAGGGAACTTGGGGTTGATGCTGATGTGGCAAAGCATGCTGACATGTGAAGTGCATGTTCCCTGGGTTCCTTTTCCACCTGGAAAAATTATGGTTGTTCATAATAAACACCTCATTATTCAATATTTGATGTCCCGTTTAATTTGCTGTTTTTGTTTATACTTTGTCATTTGTTAGTTGAAGACAGGAATTTCCAAACAACAATTCATCTGATAAAAACATGCACATCCATTTACTGTTGTGTAGTACATACAACAAAGCAAAAATTATATTAACACAACAGAAGAACGCAAGATTCATCTGCCTGCACAAAATTTCTTCTAACTTTAGAATGAATTTTCTCCAAAGCGCTGCAGTAGGCACAGCGGCGATGAGGACCAAGAGGAAGAGGAAGGACGTCGAGCACCTTCAGCAAGAACTCGACCAGAGCTTCATCTTCGCGATGGACGAGGAGAATGAGCAGCTAGATCTAGCCAGTGCTGACGCAGCAGCCGGCCAAGAGCTGGTCGGCGGTGGCGTGACGGCCAAGCTGTTAGAATTTATGGGCTTGGCCCATATAATATTCTAAATAAATCTTAGAAAAACCCCAAAGACATACTCATGCATGGTAGAATGTGTGAAGTTTAGTACCATATTACTAGTTTAGGTGGAAGGAGATAAATATATAAGGTGAATGGAGGTGAGAAGGAGGGTGGGGTCGGAGGCAAGGGAGAAGGGGATTGAGGGCGGCGCTGCACCCGGGAAGGGGGAGGAGGGCGGCGCCAGAGCCAGGGAAGCGAAGCTCGGCAACCGGGAGGGCGCTAGACGGCGACGCCAGGGGCCAGGGAGGCGATGGGTGAGAGGAAGCGACGTGAAATGAAGGGGCAGGGGGGTTAGTGAAAAACAATCGGGGTGTTTAGTGAAAAATGCATAAGTGGATTGAAGGTGGGATTAGCACCCAAATCTTGGCTGTTAAATCTAGACCTAATGCTCTGGTTGGCATTAGCACCTTAGCACTCAATTACTCATTAGCACTATATATATATATATATATATATATATATATATATATATATATATATATATATATATATATATATATATATATATATATATGAGTTGATGATCATGCTCTGTTCATAGTTCCAAATAGGGAAAATTAGCTCAGTGACATCGCGTTAGAGCGTAATCGGAGGATCGACACTCCGTTCGTGACGCATTGGAAAATAACATCGCGAAAATTAGATGAATAACATCCTCGCCAGTTACTTCCGTTTCCAGAATTTTTTAAATGTAGAAACTAAGCTAAAAAATTATCAATTTGTTTTTGTGGAGTTTCCCGACATAGTTTAATTGCTTGTATATTTTTTTCAAAACTTTATACGTTCTGATTTTATATCTAAAATTCATTTAATTATCTTGTTTGTAGGAATTTTCTAATATAGAAAATGAGGTCCAAACATTATAAATTTTTGAGCTCCTTATATAGTAGACTTGATTGTGTAATTTTTTCAGAATTTTACAAAATTAAGTAATACAATTTCATAATATCCTTTGTGTGAGAAGTCTAATATTTCATAATGTAAGGACATTATGAAATTGTATTAATTAATTTTGTAAAAATCTACAAAATTACACAATCCACTATGTAAGGAGCACGAAAATTGTTTTTCATAATATTTGGACCTCATTTTCTATATTAGAAAATTCCCACAAATAGTATACTTAAATGAATTTTAGAGACAAAATCAGAACATATAAAGTTTTTTTAAAAAATACACAAGTAATTAAACTATGTCGGGAGGCTCCACAAAAAAAAATTGATAATTTTTTTTAGCTCAGTTTCTATATTTAAAAAATTTTGGAAACAAAAGTAACTAGCGACGATGTCATTCGTCTAATTTTTTGGTGTTCGCGATGTTATTTTCCAATGCGTCACGAATGGAGTGTCGTTCCTCTGGTTACACTCTAACGTGATGTCACTTAGCTAATTACCCCTTCCAAATATGCCTAGTATATATGCTGTTGTGGATTTAATTATTGTTTTAGGAATTATAATATTCACAAAAGTGTGTATATACCTAATAATCCAAAAACCTGATAGGCACTTTGTGATGGCTGATTTTGCCGAGGCAATGAAGCTGGAGAAATTCACTGGTGTCAATTTCAAGAGATGACAGACAAGGGTCCAATTGTGGCTCTCAGTTATGAATGTATTTTGGGTCATGATACTAGGTCCTATAGGACCTAGTACTACTGCACAACAAACAAAGTACGAAACGGTTACGACAATATTTGTTGGGTGTATTCTAAGCGTGTTGTCTGACCAACTTTGTGATGTCTATGTGCACATGAAAAACACTACGGATCTGTGGCATGCACTCGAACACAAGTTCGTTGCCTCAGATACTAGACATGAATTGTATGTCATGGAACAATATAATGATTACAAAATGGTTGATAACCATTCTGTAGTCGAGTAGGCTCGTAAACTACGTACAATTCGTTGCGATGGAACTCGTCCACCTTGGTTGCCAATTGCCTGACAAATTTGTGGTTGGGGGCATTATTGCCAAATTGCCTCTAACTTGGAGAAAATTTGCCACATCTCTGAAACACAAGAAGCAAAATATTTTTGTCGAGAATTTGGTTGCTAGTCTTGATGTTGAAGAGAAGGCTTAGGCAAAGGATGTGACACCAATGGTGCAAGAGGGACAATTTAGAGCAAACATTATGCAGATATTAATAAAGGGAATGGCAAGGTTATTTCGACTATCAACTTCAAAAGGACCAACAACAGTAAGAAGAAAGTGAACATAAAGGATATTACTTGCTTTGTTTGTGGCGAGACTAGTCATTGGGCCATGAAATGCCACAAACGTATGGGAAAGAAAAATCATCTAGTACAGAAGAAGTCTACTAATGTGATTATTGGCGAGGCCGAATCATCTAGGTATGCTAATTTACCTAGTGTTTTTTCGGCATGTCAATCTACTGATTGGTGGAATGACACCAGGGCTAATATTCATGTATGTGCTTATGCATCTATGTTTTCTTCTTACCAAGTCGCACGGGGTTCTTCCATCCTAATGGGGAATGTGTCACATGTTTCTGTTCTTAGTGTTGGTACGGTAGATCTAAAGTTCACTTCGGGAAAGATTGTGCGCTTGAAGAACGTACATCATGTCCCTACAATAAATAAGAATATCGTCAGTGGTTTCCTTCTATGTCGAGATGGGTTCAAGTTAGTCTTCGAGTCGAATAAAGTAGTTGTGTCAAAATTTGGACTCTTTATTGGAAAAGGCTATGAATGCGAAGGCTTTTTCCATTTTTTTCCTTTCATATTTTTGTAATAAGGTTGTGAACCATATTTATGACTCTACGAGTGGTGGTGAGGCTAATGTGTGGTACTCACATTTATGTCATATAAATTTTGGTTGTATATCTCAGTTTTCCAGTTTAAATTTAATTCCAAATTTTTCCTTAGTCAAATGTTGCAAATGCCAAATTTGTGTGCAAACGAAGCAACCTCGAAAGCCTCACAAGGCTGTGAAGGAAAAACAATTCGACAAAATTGGAACTCATATATTCAAACTTGTGTGACATGAATGGTATATTGATAAAAGGAGAGAAAAGATATTTCATGACTTAAATTGATGATGCCACTAGATACTACTTTGCGTATTTATTGAAAACAAAGGATGAGACATTAGACTACTTTAAAACTTATAAAACTGAGGTTGAGAATCAATTAGGCATAAAGATTAAAAGCATTAGGTCCAATCATGGTGGAGAGTATTTTCTAATGAGTTCAATCAATTTTATGCGGAACATGGTATTATCCATGAAAGGACACCTCTCTATTCACCCCAATCCAATGGAGTTGCTGAAAGAAAGAACCACACCTTGACTGACTTGGTGAATGACATGCTCGATACTACGAGTATGTCTAAGGCATGGTGGGGGGAGGCTGTGTTGACCGCGTGTCATGTCCTAAATAGAGTCCCCACTAAAAATAGCGATGTAACTCCGTACGAAGATTAGAAAGAGAGAAAACCATCACTCTTATATTTGCGTACTTGGGGATGTTTGGCGAAAGTCAATGTTCCAATAACTAAAAAGTGCAAACTTGGACCTAAAACAATGGACTGTATCTATCTAGGATATACTCTTCATAGTACGGGCTATAGGTTTCTAGTAGTTCAATTCCAGGTATCTGACATGCCAATCAATATGATAATGGAATCCCGAGATGTTATTTTCTTTGAAAATATATTTGACGAGGATTGTTGACTAGTCAAATTATTCGGATATACCATTATTTATAAATAACCCAGATCTTCTGCTTTGCCCAAGTTAGCTTGCTGGGCCCAGGATTAATTAGGCAGTTAGAAGGTGGGCCCAATAATCTTTTCTTCAGACTACTCCAGGGCCTCTCCCCTAGAGGTCTCTTCAGACCACTCCAGGACCTCTCCCCAACAAAGGAGGTCCTCAAAAACAGTTGCCCACGTATGGTTAATGACAACCCATGTGGAGAGAAGGTATTGGTCCTTACATCCGAAGGCATAGCGGTCTCCATGAAGGGACGCAATGATTGGCCTAAAGGGACGCGGCTATTGGCGTGAATAGGCTTCATTATAACCAACTGCCGACATTTATAGAACTATAAAAACCTACCTTATGTGCCTTTGTAATCATCCAATGTCTTGTACACTGACCCTAATCCACGTTTATTCACAGTCATTCTCCCTGTAATCAGAGTATACCCTTTGCAATATAATCACCATTTGAGTCCTTAGGCGAATAGATAGCAATCTTCATTTTCTTTATATACTTTTGTTTGTCCGTTCTGTGACGAGAGTCCTAGACGTCGACAGCTGGCGCCGTCCGTGAGGTTCGCCGTTATTATTTTCGCCAACTCAGTTCTGGTGATGCACCCAGTGCTTTGCACATGAATAGAAGCTTACCGGTGTGGAGAGAAGAAAGCATCTTCGATGTCTCCGACTACGATGAGCACATGGAGGAAGGTTTCGTTCTCATCTCTGGTAATATCAAGGGTTCCCTCGAGACCGTTACCGAAGAACTGTCACCCGTCGAGTCTGCACCCGTTGGCTCTACGCCGACCATGCCTTCGTCCACAAGTGTTACCATGGACGAATACTATCCCGAGCTTGTTTCCCTTGGAGTAGGAGATTCAGAAAGTGCTTAAAGCCCAACGCGTTATGATGATCTCATTGGTAGCCTCCACGTTGAGGGCCTGGAGAGAACATCTAGGGAGAATCTTCTCACCGCCTTAGAATACACCTCATTCTCCTCCTCAGAGGACGACGGAATGTTCACTCCTTCTACCTATTCCAGAGTCCGTCAAGTCGCTACCCTTGGTGACAATCAATCCAACGCCGGCAACGAACCTGAGACATCAGGACATCGCCAGGAACAGGAAGAGTGGGAACACCTCCAACAAGAGGAGCAGGCCCGACAAGCCGAGATACGTGCCGCCACACAAGCACGCATCTCGCAGGTTCACATCCACTACTACCGAGACGCCCCTAGTTCCTCAGCAAGGGCGCCACAACAGGCGATGCGCATGCCACCGCCGTGGACAACGATGGTAAGGGATCTCAATGCCTTGCCAACCCCTATGCGGGAGGATTCCCCCGCGAAGCGCATTCGCTATCTAGCGAGCGCTATTGCACACCCTCCAGAAGGGTTAACTCCGGAGCAGTAGTGCAAGTAATGCGTGCTATCACACAAGAGATGCAGGATGCTG
This sequence comes from Phyllostachys edulis, assembly GCA_036346405.1. Lineage (NCBI taxonomy): Eukaryota > Viridiplantae > Streptophyta > Magnoliopsida > Poales > Poaceae > Phyllostachys > Phyllostachys edulis. The sequence goes on from CM070554.1 coordinate 38,300,970, forward strand.
CGGAGAATATCTCTACCCGATCGCATACTGTGCTTTCCCAGGCGGACTCTCATTTAGAAGGGTCCTCACTTGGACGACAAAGGCCGGACCAAAATGACGGTGCTCCTAGCCGTCATGTTTGAGGTCAAGGTGAGAATAACACTTGTTTTTCAGGACGTGGTAGACGCCCCAGATCTCCTGGTGATCGTAATAATCATTGCAATATATGACCATGTGTCGGTCCTTACACTGGTTGTAAAGCCTTCTCTCCTGGACTAAGAGATGTTACCTGGCCAGAGAAGTTCAAACCAGGATGTATGGAAAATTTTGACTGGACGCAGAACCCGTTAGAGTTTCTCCAAGTTTACACTACCGCCATTCGGGCTGCTAGAGGCGATGATAAGGTAATAGCTAATTATTTACCCACAGTTCTAAAAGGTTCCGCCAGGACCTAGTTGTTCAACCAGCCGGAGAGATCCATATATAACTGGGAAATGCTTTGTAATGCACTATAAAACAACTTTAAGACTTGTTATGCAAAACTGGGGAAGGAGGATGATTTACATCGGCTCCACCAAACCCCCGACGAAAATTTACGTCAGTTTATAAAATATTTCATAGAAGTCCGTAATACTACACCAAATGTTTCTGATGACTCTGTGATTCAAGCTTTTAAAAAGGCAATAAGGTATCGAAGGTTCACAGAGAACATCAATATCAACCCGCCAAGGACCGTGTCAGAACTCTTTGACATGGTTGATCGGTACTCTGATGCTAACGAGGCAGTGAAGTGGAACCGAATGGTGGACAAGGGGACCACCCCTCCTCAGCCAGGCCTCGAGGACATCAAAGAGAAGAAGTCTAAGAGATCCGAATGCTCTATGAGCAGCAAGGGGAAACCCAAGAAGAAGGAGAAGGGGAGGTCCAAGTAGCCCACCAGGGAGGTCGCCGCCATTGATCAGCGACCACCCTATGATAAGAGCAAAGGTTCTTGGAGCAAAAGGAGGCAAGGAGGTCATTTAAACGACCATACTAGCTCACATGCTGCAAATGTATCCATTAGACAAGATTCTTGGCCATGACCTCCGCAACTGCCGTACTTGACAGAAGCATATGGAGGAGTATTACGACGAGAATGGTCCAATGCCTATCCCGCCAGAAGACAGTGGACCACCAGTGGTCCAAATCAATGACAAAGACACGGAGATGCAATTTCAGAAAATGGATCACCACGTCAATGTCATCTACAGGGGCTCTACCGCTTACACCTCCAAGCGGCAGTACAAAGTGGCATAGAGAGAAGTTAATAATATTGAGGCTCCACCTAGCCGTCCAGAATACCCCAAGTGGTCAGAGACATCTCTGACCTTCACCAAGGAGAACGTCCCTAAAGGTATGTATACTTCTCGTAAGTTACCTTTAGTAATTTCCCCTACAATAAGTAATTGTAGAGTAGGAAGAATATTGGTAGATAACGGAAGCTTTTTAGATCTGTTATTTATTAATACTTAAGATGAGATACAAATCCCTCGTTCAAAGATAAAACCAATGGCAAACCCCTTAAACCCCTTCTATGGGATAGTTCCATGTATGTCTGTTACACCTAAAGGGGAGGTAGTATTACCAGAAACATTCGGTACTGGTACTAAATTTTGAACTGAATTAATCACTTTTAAAGTGGTTGATTTTGAATCTACCTATAATGCAATTTTGGGTAGACCATCTCTAACAAAGTTCATGCAGCCACACATCACGCCTACTAGAAGATCAAGATCCCTGGGCCAAAAGCTGTAATTGTGGTGCAAGGTGACCAGGTTGTCGCACTTTCATGTGATCGTAAATCACTATAACTTGTCGGTCAATTACCTCTGAAAGATCTTACTTTAGAGGATAAAACAGGGAAGGCCACGAAAATCAAGACTACTCCTCAGCCAAATGAGGAAGTAAAAATAGTACCGCTTAGCTCAAATGACCAGTCCAAGACGGTCTGGATTGGCGTGGGATTAAGTGAGAAATAGGAAGACGAGCTCCTCACCTTCCTCCGAGCCAGCTCGGGTGTCTTCGCATGGAAGCTATCTGACATGCCGGGGGTCCCAAAGGAGGTAATTGAGCATAGGCTAGCATTCAGCCTAAGAAAAAACAAGTCAAGCAAAGACTGAGACATTTCACCCTAGATCGTCAAGAGGCCATCAGATCAGAGCTCGATAAGCTCCTTGAAGCTGGCTTCATTTGTGAGGTAGATCACCCTGAGTGGCACATATGAGTTGATTTTACCAGTTTAAATACTGCTTGCCCAAAGGATGACTTCTCTTTGCCTCGCATTGATCACTTTGTTGATTCCACTGCAGGTTGTGAACTGATGAGTTTTCTTGATGCTTATTCTGGATACCATCATATTAGTATGGTGAAAGAAGATGAAGAGAAGACTACCTTCATCACACCCTTCAGTGTCTACTGCTATGTCAAGATGCCGTTTGGGTTAAAAAAAAATGCTGGAGCCACGTACCAGCGTTTCATACAGAAGACCTTCAGTAGTCAGCTAGGGCGTAATCTAGAAGCTTATGTAGATGACCTCGTTGTAAAAAGCAGTACTAGAAGTGACCATTTGAAGGATCTCACAGAGACCTTCAAAAATGTAAACAAGCATGGAATAAAACTTAATCCCGAAAAGTATACGTTCGGGGTTAATCCTGGCAAATTTCTTGGTTTCTTGTTTGTTCTCGTGGGATTGAAATTAATCCAGAGAAAATTCATGCCATTGAACAACTACGACCGCCTTCCATTGTGAAGGATGTCCAATCCTTAACTGGTCGAATGGCGGCTCTTAGTCATTTTATTTCTCGATCAGGAGAACGTGGTCTACCTTTTTTCAAGGTGATCCGCAAGAGTAACAAAAAGTTTCAATGGTCCGAAGAAGCTGACAAAGCCTTTGAAGGCTTAAAAGCTTATCCTTCGAATCCTCCAATATTAGTCTCGCCGTTAGAAGGTAAACCTTTGTTGGTCTACTTGGCAGCAACGCCAAATGTGGTCAGTACAGTACTCGTTGCAGAAAGAGAAGGGTTTTAACGACCCATTTACTATGTAAGAGAGGTCTTATATGGACCAAAGGAGAGATACCCCGAGGTTCAAAAGCTAATTTACGCTCTTCTGATGAGTTCCAGAAAACTAAGACATTATTTTCAGTCTCATAAGATTATAGTGTCTTCATCTTTTCCTCTTGAAAATATTCTTCATAACAAAGAAATGACTAGTCGCATAGCCAAGTGGGCAGTATAACTTGGAGAATTTGATTTTCATTTCACTACTCGAACAACAATAAAAAGCCAAGTTTTGGCTGATTTTGTGGCTGAATGGACAAACATTGAAGATCAACCTCAAGTTAATCCAGAACCAGACGACCATTGGACACTGTATTTTGATGGCTCCCATGAACTTAAAGGTTCAGGGGCTGGGATTTTGTTGATAACTCCACAAGGAGATCAACTTCAGTATGTCATACAATTTCTGTTCCCTACCACCAACAATATGGCAGAGTATGAAGGACTTCTAGCCGGGCTTCGAGCAGCCAAATCCCTCAGAGTCCGTCGGCTTTTAGCGAAGGGAGATTTGTAATTAGTCATAACTAGGTAGCAAAGGAATATCAATGTTCTGATGAGACAATGGCTCGATACCTGGGTGAAGTGATGAAGTTGAAAAAGCACTTTAGAAATTTCGAAGTCTAACATATACCACGCAAGGACAACTCCATAGCGGACCAGTTATCGAAACTAGGTTCCTCAAAAACACTTGTTCCAACAAGTGTCTTTCTCGAATATCTTACAAAACCTTCAATAGAAACAGGTTCGACTACCTCAGAGGTCGGAGTTATTGAGCAAGATGCAAGTGGATACAACCATTGATCACTTATTTTGCATCAGGGACATTGTCCAATGATCCTCAATAGAAGGATAGGTTAATTCAAAGAGCACGCATGTACAAACTGGTTGAAGGATCATTGTATAGGAAGGGAGCATAAGGTGTCACTACTACAGGAAGCCACATCACAGACAGTTCAAAACCGTCATCACAGACGGTTTCCGAACCGTCTATGTTTGTTGGTCTGTGATAACAGGCCATTATCACAAAGCGGTAAAAACCGCTCGTGATACGCAATATCACGAGCGGTTTTACTAAAAGCGCTCGTGATCCGCGAATATCATAGACGGTTCTAAAGAAAAACCGTCTCTGATCCTCGAATATCACAGACGGCTTTTTTTCAGAACCGTCTGTGATATTCATGGATCACAAACGGTTTGTTTTTATAACGGTCTGTGATATTCGCGGATCACAGACGGTTTGTTTTTATAACCGTCTGTGATACTTACTTCATAGACGGTTTTAACAAAAAACCGTCTGTGATAGCTCACACCCCTGACCACAATTTTGCTGTTTTTCTGGCTAGCCTCAGGAATTGCTAGCCATGCCCTCTGAAAACAAGCATGCACAAAAACAGATTCAAGCATGCACAAAAACAGATTCATCAGAGATAATCAATTGTTGACAACTCAAAGTGATGATTACTCAAAATAAATTACAAAAGATCGCATTTGTTCAAGTATTGTCGCTATAGTTACAACTGGATTACATTTGTTTACGTTGAGAGGTGTCGACAGGGTGATGCTCTCGGTTGGCGACAGAGTGAAACTCTCCATTGTCGTTAATGATTTCTGTGTTGATAAAGGTGCAGAGCTTCCCTCGAATGTCCTTGATCTCTTCCGCAACGAGTGAATCACATTGTAAATGTAAGACCTATCGCTACCAAGAGTAAAGTGGTAAGCTATATATATTTAAATTTATAATTAGGAAATAATTATTTCGAGATTGACAAACCTCAGGATCCTTCTTCCTAGCTCTAAGGATTAGCTGCATATGATAGCAGACGTAGATTGCACACAACTCATCTTCTTTTTGCTGGTGGCACTGCAAAAATAGAATTACATATATAGGTATAGTCAGTTCGAGACGCGTTATTCTGAAGTATGATATAGGATTATCGTGTTGTAGCACGTACCGAAAAATCCATCTTGTGTGTTAGTTGGGCGCTCTTTCCATTGTATATTCCTTTGTTGGCAACATAATTGATGAACAACCTACATATGATTCGAAAAAGTTATCCTCGGCCATTTCAAACGAATGAAGATTACAATTGTGAACACCTTGAGGATATGCTCATAATCCTAGGTGATGATACAATTGGCAATTTGGTTGAAGGTTTGTTGGATTTCATGTTTGTCGAAAGTTTCAAAGAACTGTCGGGATAATCGGTAGTACCGCGTGTTAACATGTAATACCGCTTATTGAAACGACCGTTTTTGTTAAGCGGTATGGAAAAACGAACGAATGCAAAATGGTCTTGGATTTCCACATGGAGCGGTATGACCGCATCTTGCTTGTCGGTAATACCGCGCTTCGGTATGACCGTTGTTTTGCGGTATGCAAATTCCGAGAGGAGTTGTTTTGGAGATTTTGGGATTCTCAGAGTGCGGTGACGACCAAGAAGATGTTGTGAGCGGTACAATCATGGTCTTGCGTAGTACCGGTGGTTATGTGGCGGTAGTACCGCTTGTGGAGTGAATTGAGCTGATTGTCAAATTTCTTGGAGAATTGATTTTGGGTTAGATCAAGTTCATGGGTATCATTGCATATGTGTTGCATGATGCATGTTTTGAGCTAACGTGGGTCAAGTTGTGAAGAACTTGTTCCCGGAGACGATTTCTTGGTCTATTGCTGTGCAGGTGGCTTGCAGGTCAACGACGGTCAACGACGAGGAGGATCGGGACTAAGCTTGGAGAGCTGAGGTCCAGAATGATCATGGATGCCGGGTGAGGTCAGGTGACTCAAGCATGGCACAGAATGGACAAGGTGGATCGAACCGGCAGTTCGATGCAGCTGGTTGGATCAAGCGGCGCGGGGGTCGGTGCAAGTGCCTTGGAGGTTCCGATGGGATTCGGACGGGAGAGACTTACCGACATGATGAGAGCTGTTGATCAACCTACACGTGGCGGAGCAGAAGATTGCTTCGACAGGATTGGACTCGGTCCATGGAGAAGGATCGAGAAGGGGTATTTTGGTAATTTCACCAAATATTACCTTGGTGACCTAATGCCAACCCGCGGCGCAAGACGGTGCTTCAAGAAGTGGATTAGGTCAAGAAAAGTGAAGACGGCGCTTTAAAATACGTGCGTGTGTGTCCCGCTTGTTATTGGGCCTAACGGGAGCCCATTAGGGTTAAGTCTTCTAGAAGCTCTAGGCCTCATATAAATAGAGAGGGTGCTGTTCACAGCAGCCCAAGCACTTCATTTGAAAACCCTAGTTTGGTTTTTAGGGTTTAGGGAAGAAAAGAGAGGCTTAGGCTCTAGAGAGATGGATTGATGTGTATGCTCTTTGATGGAGCTCTAGTCCTCCTTGAGGGAGTGGCTGGAACCAGCAACATCATGAATCTATCTATGGATGTTCTTCCAAAGATGAGCTCCCCTCTTGTGTTCTTCCTTCTCTTTTGATGATTTTGGGTGCTTCCTTGATCCTATGGTTTTTGGTTGTTCTTGTGCACTCTTACTCCTTGCTGTGACATGTGGGAACGTATCTAAGGTCACCTAGATCATCAATCTCCCACGAGCAAGAGTTGGATCAAGTTTTTCGTTTTGCTCGGTTCTTTGCCCTTCTTAGGTAAAACTGAAAAGGATCAAAACTTTGACGTAGATCTGGACGATCGCCACTTGGAATAGGTTCCTAATACCCTTAGGAAGGTGTGTTCCAAATTTGGTGGAGTTTGGCCTTACGGTTTAAAAGTTACGTCGATTTTCGATTTCGTTTTCAGGCTGTTCTGTTCATCGTCAGGATAAAAGGTAGTACCGCACTTTTGCCTGAGGTAGTACCGCGATGCGGTAGTACCGCACATTTGCCTGTGGTAGTACCGCGATGAGGTAGTACCGCACTTACAACAGTGGTAGTACCTTTGTCCCTGATTTTTCAGGATTTCTTCAGGGAGTTTGCTGTTGTGCTTTGAGGGTTTAGGAGTGGATTCTTTACAAGTCTTCCACTGTGCTTAAGCTTTCATCTTCATAGCTCTCATAGCTATTGGAGTGATTTGTGATTTGCGAGTTGAATCCTTTATCTTTGCAAAAAAGATTCGGTGCTCCTATTCACCCCCCCTCTAGTCGCCTATTCCGGTCCTACAATTGGTATCAGAGCGAGGTTAGCTCTTCTCATAGATCTTAACCGTTCTGAGGAGCCATGGCGACTGACAAGTATTCACTCAAACCTCATATTTTCGATGGAGTTGATTTTGCTTACTGGAAGGCTCGCATGCAAGCCTACATTGAGGCTCAAGGGCACGCAATTTGGCTTAAGGTAAAAAATGCTTATGTCGTGCCGGCCGATGAAGATGTAATCAATCCTGATGTAGAGGCTAATAGCAAGACTCGGAACTTCTTGATTCAAGGGCTTAGTCGATCTGAGTTTGAGTGTGTGTCTCATTTGAAGTCTGCTCATGAGATCTGGAAGACCCTCTGTGATTACCACGAGGGCTCTACCGCTATCAAGGACTCAAAAAGGAATACTCAAAGATCGAACAAAAGCCTGGTGAATCTTTGGATGAGTTATTGGAAAGGTTTTCCAAGATTCTTCATAATTTACGTGCTGTTGGTCTCACATTTACTGAGTCTGAGAATGTACGCCAGTTCTTGGGTGCTCTTGATGTGAGAGTCTGGGGGATGAAGATCACATCCATCAATGACAACACTGTCATGAGTGAGCTTACCATGGATAAGCTTTACTCGAGGTTGAAGTCGCATGAGATTGATTTCATCTCGCGACTCCCCAAGACAGAGTCGATGGCTTTAGTGGTTGACCCATCTCAGGGTAGCTCTTCTGATTCTTTGGACTTTGGCTCATCTGGTCTTTCTTTGTTCGCTTTGCATTCTTTGAGCGATGAGCAGCTAGAGAAAATACCTGAGGATGATTTAGCCCTCCAAACCACCAAATTCTCGAGAGTCTTCAACAAAGTGAGGAACAGAAGGAGAGGTGGCCCTGTTACTTGCTTTGAGTGTGGTGAGCCAAACCACATTCGCTCCAGTTGCCCCAAGCTGAAGGGCAAGATGGAGAAAGACTTTCGGAGGCGTCCTCGAGCTAAGGATGCGAAGCCCAAGAAGCCGAACTATCGCAAGTTCGTCAGCAAGGTCCTTACCGCTCTTGAGTCTGTTGACATGAGCGATGTGGACTCGGGGACAGAGGACGACGACGACTCTCATGGCAAGAAGAAGGATCAAGACTTCACCGGCATGTGCTTCATGGCCAAGGACAGCCACGACGTCGACTCCTCCAACGACGACGACCTTTTCAGCGATCCCGATGAGGTATGTCCCTCACTTGCTCAGATGAAACGTGCTTTGGTCATTTCTGAACGAAAATTAGATAAGCAAGCTAGAATGCTTAAGAATCAGGACATCATGATTGATAACTTGAAACTAGAAGTTGCTACACTCAAATCGATTCGTCCTGGAGATGTTTGTGATGCTTATTCTGGAATGTATGATGAATTGGTAACTCTAAGACTTGCTCATTCCTCTGTTACAAATCAATTAAAAGATGCTCTTGATGAACTAGAAACTCTCAAGTCTAGTCACCTTGCATGAATGCTATTGCTTTAGATGTGACTATCGTTGATGCTATCCCTTTGCCTTGTTCAAATTGTGCTTTGCTTGAACTAAAATTGGATAGTGCTACAAAAGAATTGAGTAAATTTGATGCTAGTCACACTGCTCTCATTGTGAGAAAAATAAGATTAAAATGAAGGAGATGTCTCGAAATGATTACAGACTCTAAAAGCTGCTTCATGTGAAAACGTGTTAAACTCACACTTGAGAATGATGCTTTAAACAAGACACTAGAAGAAAAGGCTAAAATTGAACAATCCATGTCCATGACTGCTTCCAAGAAAGTTGTTGATTTTGATTCTTGTACTCTTTGTATTGAACTTGGGCATAATGTAGATAGGATACAAGAAGCGTTTAGAGTTAAGTTCAAAGAGCAGTTGGATAAGATTAGGGACAACTATTGTGTGTCTTGTGAGGCTTTGAAAGCCGAGGTAGCTCACTATAAGGAAAAGTCTGATAGGGCTAGCAAGTCAAATAAGTGTGTTTCTTGTGTTGAACTAGCCAATCAAAATGACTATCTCAGAGGATCTCTTGAGAGATTTGTTGGTGGGAAGAAGAACCTCAATTTGATTCTAGACAAATCTAAGGTGAGTGTGAAAAATAGTAGGCTAGGATTTAATTCTCTAGAGCATTCAAAGAATCATCCACCTAAGGTTGTTAGAGCTGTTGAGAGTGGCCTGTTTGAGGTAGAACCACCTAAGTCATCCAAGATAGTCTTTAAATCTGCTGGTTTTGCTCAAACCCTTTCTAGCAAGATAGGTGCTTCGCTTCATCGTCAGACCCCTCAAAAGGTCAAGTACCATTGCACCTTCTGCAAGAAGAATGGCCATATTGTTGAGTTCTGCTTTCGTAGAGCCAAGATTGAGAGGAAGGAGAGGATGAGTGCTTTGAGGTCCATTAGAGGAGTTTTTGCACCTACTGTAGTCTCTAGAGCCAGACAGCCTGTCCTTCCCACTAGACAGAGGCCTAGGTTTGTAGATGACTTCTTTGACTCTTTTGGTGGCTCTAGGCGGCCTACGGTTTAGGATATCATGAGGAGAGACCACGGGTAGCATCTAGACAGGGGGAGTACCGATCTTTTGGTAGATCGTTTCGGAGAGGTCTAGGTGGTTCACGTGTGCATTCTTATGATTTTGTTCCTAACCATTTTACTGTTGCTTCTACTGTTTTGCCTAAGCATCATGTGACTCAGTACTGGATTCCCAAGTCTTTTATCACTAACCCCAGTACTGAGGCACATATGTTTCCTGTTCGTGCTCATTAGGTTCGGCGTGCGAGGAAGGAGGACATATGGATTGTTGACTCCGGGTGTTCTCGACATATGACTGGGGATTCTAGATGGTTCTCCTCCCTCACACGTGCATCCGGCAATGAATTGATCACATTTGGGGATGCTTCTACGGTGACCGTGATGTACCAAGGGACAAGATCTTGCGTCAACAACAAATTCATGCTCAAGGACGTCGCTTTGGTAAGTAAGCTGAAATATAATCTGCTTTCTGTTTCTCAGCTGCTTGATGAGGGTCTAGAGGTGAGATTTAAGAGTGGTGAGTGCAGGGTTTTAGATTCCTCTGGTGAGCTTGTCTTTAAGATTTCCAGGTATGAGAGGATCTTTTGTGCTAATTTCTGTATCTCTTCTGCTTCTAGCCCTAGGTGTCTTGTTGCTTCGATTCCCATGATCTAGTTTTGTGGCATCGTAGGCTTGGTCACATAGGTTTCACCACTTGACTAGAGTCGATGTAAGGATTTGATTAGAGGTTTACCTAGGTCAAGGTCATTAGAGACCTTGTGTGCACACCACAGAGACATGGTAAGATGGTTTCGCTTCTCATCCTCCTCTTACCTTAGTGATGACCGATGGACCAGTCGACTCTTGCACTTAGACACCGTTGGTCCTTCTAGAGTCCATCTGGGTGGTAAGTGGTACGTGCTTGTGATTGTGGATGATTACTCCGGTATTCATGGGTTTATTTTACGGTTTCTAAGGACGAGGCATTTGGTTTCTTTAGAGATTTGGTCCTTAGACTTGTTTGTTGATCTTCTGGAGCTTTGAGAGCCATTAGGAGTGACAATAGGGACAATTCAAGAATTCTTCCTTTGCCACCTTCTGCTACGATAGGGGCTAGAGCACCGCTTTTCTTCACCTAGAGTTCCCCAACAGAATGGTGTTGTAGAGAGGAAGAATAGGACCCTTGTAGAGATGGCTAGGACCATGCTAGATGAGCATTCCACACCTAGGAGGTTTTGGGCTGAGGCTATCTTTACTGCTTGTTATATTTCTAATAGGGTGTTCTTGAGATCTGTATTTGGTAAGACTTCCTATGAGCTCAGATTTGCTCATAAGCTCAAAGTTTCTCATTTCAAGATTTTTGGTTGTAAGTGCTTCATTCTTAAACATGGCAACCTTGATAAATTTGAATCTAGATGTTCTGATGGCATATTTCTTGGATATCCTGCTCATTCTCGTGGCTATCGTGTATTTAATTTTGACACTAACAAAATTATTGAGACTTCGAAGTCACTTTTGATGAGGCTAGTCCCAGTACTAGACCCGATCTTTGCAGTACACAGTTTCGATATTCGAAAGCATCTTCGCCGACGATGACTCGAGGATGAGGACCCATCCATCCTCCACCATTTCGAGAGGGTTGAAGAGCCCGCTTCTACTACATCGACTTCAGATGAGCGACCTCTTCCTACCTTCATCGACGATCGAGTGGCTTTGCTCCTACCTCCACAAATCCATGAGGTAGAGGCCACTTCAAAGACTGAGAGCTCCTCTTCAGATTCAAATGACAAAGATCCACCGAGCAGATGATTGGGGATCTTCATGAGCGAGTCACTCGCTCCAGGTTCATTTCTCCTGATTCCCATGCACATTCTGCATTTGTCGCTTCTTTTGAACCCCGAGATGTCACCCATGCTCTTTCTGATGCCTCTTGGGTCAATGCTATGCATGAAGAACTTGAAAATTTTGAAAGAAACAAAGTCTGGACCTTAGTTGAACCTCCACCTAATTATAATGTAATTGGAACAAAATGGGTTTTCAAAAATAAGCAAAGTGAAGATAGGTTGGTAGTTCGCAATAAGGCTAGACTTGTAGCACAAGGGTATTCCCAGGTAGAGGGCTTAGACTTTGAGGAGATCTTTGCTCAGAGCTAGATTGGAAGCCATTCGCATTTTGCTAGCATTTGCGGCATCCAAGGGTTTCAAGCTATTTCAAATGGATGTCAAAAGTGCTTTTCTGAATGGCTTCATAGAAGAAGAGGTCTATGTCAAGCAACCACCTGGTTTTGAAAATCCTAAGTTCCCAAACCATGTTTTTAAACTCTCCAAAGCCTTGTATGGATTGAAGCAAGCCCCTAGAGCTTCATATGATAGGCTTAAGAGCTTCTTGCTCAAAAATGATTTTAAAATGGGAATGGTTGATAAAACTTTGTTCTCTCTCAGGCATGGCAATGACTTTTTGTTGGTTCAGATTTATGTGGATGACATTATATTCGGTGGTTCCTCTCATGCTTTGGTGTCTAGATTTTCAGATTATATGAGCAGGGAGTTCGAGATGAGCATGATGGGCGAATTGACTTTCTTCCTTGGTCTTCAAGTCAAGCAACTGAAAGAAGGCACCTTCATTCATCAAAGTAAGTATACAAAGGACCTTCTTCGTCGCTTCGACATGGGAAGCAGTAGACCAATGTCTACTCCCATTGCCACGACCACCACCGTGGCCGACCCGATGAGGATGGGGAGCCCGTGGACCGAAGGAGTACCGCAAAGATGATTGGCTCCTCCTCTACCTCACAAATCGAGGCCGACATACAATTATTTGTGTCTGCATGCGCTCGATTTCAGGCTTCCCCTCGAGCTTCTCATCGTCAAGCAGTGCGTCGCATATTCAGGTACCTCCAGGACACTCTTGACTTTGGACTTTGGTATTCTTCTTCTTCTACTCTCTCTATTCGGGCTTTTTCTGATGCTGATTTTGCTGGGTGTAGAGTGGATAGGAAGAGTACTTCTGGCACTTGTCATTTCTTAGGCACATCTCTTATCTCTTGGTCATCTAGGAAACAGTCTTACATTTGCACGATCCATCGCCGAGGCCGAGTATGTAGTCAGAGCCGATGAGTTGCTCTCAGGTTCTCTGGATCTTATCTACTCTGTGGGACTATGGGTTGTCCTTGGGTAGTGTTCCTCTTTTCTGTGATAACACTAGCGCCATTAATATTGCTAAAAACCCAGTGCAACATTCTAGAACTAAGCACATTGATGTTAGATATCATTTCCTTAGAGACCATATAGAGAAGGGTGATGTTGTGCATTTTTTTGTAGAGTCCGAGCAGCAGGTTGCTGATATTTTCACTAAAGCTCTTGATTCTTCTCGTTTTGCTTCTTTGCGGAGAGTTGGGGTTATTAGTTCTCTTGGCCTGCTTTGAGGGGAGTTTGTTCTTTTGCATTCATTTGTGCCATAATGCATTTTTCATTTCAAAGAACTTGCATTGTAATATAAACTTGTGGAGCTTTGATTATTATCCTTGTATGACTTGATTTCATACTTTATACCCTGCCATGTCTTGTGCTAGTTTGCTAGACTTCTTTATGGCTTTTTATGTATAGCTTAGCTTTTGCCATGCTAACTTTATTATCTGTGAGAAAATTGAATCAAAACATGACTTGTTGGATCTTGTGACTAGTTTTGCTTTAGTGATCCTCTCATGATTCATGCCATGTCATATAGGCTTAATTGAGTCTTGAACTTATTCTGAGTTTCAAACTGAGCTATGATAATTCTTAAGTCAAGCAAATGAAAAATGAGATTTTTGTGCGAAAAAACTGATCTCGCCAATTCTTTCTCATGAGACAGCTTGCCATTGCACTAGGCATGAACTCAGGGGGAGTTTTGGATGACCTAGACCACTCTCTTAAGCTTTTGTTGCTTGGGATGGTCGTAGTGAGGCTTGAGATCTAGCACAATGCTAAGAAAACAAATTGGCAATTGGTTGAAGCTTAGGAGGCAGTTGTGGATGGCTCCTAGTCCATGATTTGCTTTACTAAGATAAAACCAATCATTTTCAGCAAAGTGCTCAAAGTGCTAAATTCTAAGTGCTTGAACAAATTGATTCAAAATTGATCTCAAATGCTCAAAATTGACTCATTTTCTAGCTTCTGGCTCCACTTTGCTTATAGACATGGCCTGACTTATTTTTGGATAACTTTAGTTAAAACTGTGATCTTGAGCACCTTGTCATGTTGTCGATCCTTTTAATCTCAGATTATTGCTATTTTGGTCTTAGCTTTGCTGTATATGTTTTGCCATGATTGAACATAGCTTCTTCACTTAATATGGATTGGTGTAATACTTGTACAGTCTTTATGGATAATCTTCATGGCTCTTTTTGCTCAAGTTAAAAAAAATGAAAAAAATGAAAAATTACAAAACTTACAGCCATTCCATTACTTTCATGCTCTATCTTCTTCCATGCACCTTGATGAATTCATTGTCAAAGGGGGAGAAAGATTGGTAAAAATGTTGTTTTAGAGCTTTTTGGAGTCATAGGGTTTTTATTGATCATAGTGAGTGGGATCATCTCTATTGCATTCTTTTGGTCTCATTTGCCTTTTCTGAATTTGAATTGCAATTTTTTGAAGACTCACAATAATCAAAGGTCAAATAGAACAAGTATTCTTTCTTTTGGACCAAAGTGAGATTTTTGGCTACTCTTTGGAATTTGAAGCTCTCTCTGCCTTCCTTGCCTTATCTCACTTGCTGAAACTTTTAAAAGCCAATTTGGTCACCTTCCTTGTTTTACTTGCAAAAGACCAAATTGTGCCTTTTTATGTAAAACTTGTTTTCTTTTACTTTCAAATCTCAAAACATTCATTTTGGGTTATTGCCAATGTGTTCATCAAGGGGGAGATTGTGAACACCTTGAGGATATGCTCATAATCCTAGGTGATGATACAATTGGCAATTTGGTTGAAGGTTTGTTGGATTTCATGTTTATCAGAAAGTTTCAGCAAACTGTTAGGATAATCGGTAGTACCGGCGTGTTAATCATGTGTAATACCGCTTATGAACGAAACGCCGTTTTTGTTAAGCGGTATGGAAAACCGTAATCTAATGCAAATGGTCTTGGATTTCCCTGTGGAGCGGTATGACCGCATCTTGCTTGTCGGTAATACCGCACTTCGGTATGACCGTTGTTTTGCGGTATGCAAATTCCAGAGAGGAGTTGTTTTTGGAGATTTTGGGATTCTCCGAGGTGCGGTATGACCAAGAAGTTGTGGAGCGTACAATCTTGATGCGGTAGTACCGGTGGTTATGTGGCGGTAGTACCGCTTGTGGAGTGAATTGAGCTGATTGTCAAATTTCTTGGAGAATTGATTTTGGGTTAGGTCAAGTTCATGGGTATCATTGCATATGTGTTGCATGATGCATGTTTTGAGCTAACGTGGGTCAAGTTGTGAAGAACTTGTTCCCGGAGACGATTTCTTGGTCTATTGCTGTGCAGGTGGCTTACAGGTCAACGACGGTCAACGGCGAGGAGGATCGGGACTAAGCTTGGAGAGCTGAGGTCCAGAACGATCATGGATGCCGGGTGAGGTCAGGTGACTCAAGCATGGCACAGAATGGACAAGGTGGATCGAACCGGCAGTTCGATGCAGCTGGTTGGATCAAGCGGCGCGGGGGTCGGTGCAAGTGCCTTGGAGGTTCCGATGGGATTCGGACGGGAGAGACTTACCGACATGATGAGAGCCGTTGATCAACCTACACGTGGCGGAGCAGAAGATTGCTTCGACAGGATTGGACTCGGTCCATGGAGAAGGATCGAGAAGGGGTATTTTGGTAATTTCACCAAATATTACCTTGGTGACCTAATGCCAACCCGCGGCGCAAGACGGTGCTTCAAAAAGTGGATTAGGTCAAGAAAAGTGAAGACGGCGCTTTAAAATGCGTGCGTGTGTGTCCCACTTGTTATTGGGCCTAACGGGAGCCCATTAGGGTTAAGTCTTCTAGAAGCTCTAGGCCTCATATAAATAGAGAGGGTGCTGTTCACAGCAGCCCAAGCACTTCTTTTGAAAACCCTAGTTTGGTTTTTAGGGTTTAAGGAAGAAAAGAGAGGCTTAGGCTCTAGAGAGATGGATTGATGTGTATGCTCTTAGATGGAGCTCTAGTCCTCCTTGAGGAGTGGTCAGAATCAAAGAACATCATGAATCTATCTATGGATGTTCTTCCAAAGATGAGCTCCCCTCTTGTGTTCTTCCTTCTCTTTTGATGATTTTGGGTGCTTCCTTGATCCTATGGTTTTTGGTTGTTCTTGTGCACTCTTACTCCTTGCTGTGACATGTGGGAACGTATCTAAGGTCACCTAGATCATCAATCTCCCACGAGCAAGAGTTGGATCAAGTTTTTCGTTTTGCTCGGTTCTTTGCCCTTCTTAGGTAAAACTGAAAAAGATCGAAACTTTGACGTAGATCTGGACGATCGCCACTTGGAATAGGTTCCTAATACCCTTAGGAAGGTGTGTTCCAAATTTGGTGGAGTTTGGCCTTACGGTTTAAAAGTTACGTCGATTTTTTATTTCATTTTCAGGCTGTTCTGTTCATCGTTAGGATAAAAGGTAGTACCGCACTTTTGCCTGAGGTAGTACCGTGATGCGGTAGTACCGCGCATTTGCCTGTGGTAGTACCGCGATGAGGTAGTACCGCACTTACAACAGTGGTAGTACCTTTGTCCCTGATTTTTCAGGATTTCTTCAGGGAGTTTGCTGTTGTGCTTTGAGGGTTTAGGAGTGGATTCTTTACAAGTCTTCCACTGTGCTTAAGCTTTCATCTTCATAGCTCTCATAGCTATTGGAGTGATTTGCGATTTGCGAGTTGAATCCTTTATCTGTGCAAAAAAAAAAAGATTCGGTGCTCCTATTCACCCCCCCTCTAGTCGCCTATTCCGGTCCTACAACAATAGAGTTATGTAAGGAGGAAATGAGCATACCTCTTGAGTATTCCTCTTAGAATGCTGAAGTCGTGCTTGTTGCGGTTTAGAGAATCAAGGTATATCACATGGTTCCTCTTGGGTATAATAACTAAAAGGATCCATGGTACCTACTCATGTATGTCGCTATAGTCATTAAACCTAAGTTCGTCTTTGCAGATAAAGTACAAATGAAATTTGTATAGCAAGTAGTGACACTTACCCTTGGTTGTAGGGCACCACTATGTACTTCATGTTCATCTCAGAGAAGCAATGACCTCGTTATGTATTTCTCGACGAAGGGCTAGTCTTCTTGGATGGTTTGCAACGATACCACGTGTGGGTCGAGGAAACCCACCGGTTCTTTCCATTCCGGATATTTTGCAAAGATGTATCTATACATAAGCAATGAGTTGTGATATTTATCGGTATTACATGAATGTAGAACTTGATTGTACGCACTTACAGTGTCCAACATCGTAGAAGCGAGACGTCGAGGCCAACGAGGTTGAATAGTTCATATAAGTCGTTGAAGCCCACGACGAAGTACCTCGTCTCGTTGAAGAAATGCTTGTCCTCGTATCTGACGGTGATTCTAGTATCGCACCCCTTCTTTTGGGTCTTGTCCAAGTACCAGGCATGCAAAGCCTGACAAGCATATCCAAATGTATTAATTATCGCGTCGAGCACAACGGTTTTCCGATGATGTAGTTCCTGTATCGCGGACTTCCGGACTTGGGAGGCGCCTTAACGTTCGTTGATTTCGATTTGGCCTTAGCGATTGGCAGCGTCTTTTTGTGAGACGACTCGGGAACCGATACGTCGGCATGCTTTTTCTGTTCCTTCGGCGTCTTCTCCACGGGAATTGAAGAGGTGGCCTTCTGAGGCGAAACATGAGGTGGAGTCATCGAGGGTCCCGTTGGAGAAGAATGGTTGTGTCCAGATCATGGCACTGCTGGGTCCAGGGCGATGTTGTTCTTGGGTCACTGGATAAAAGAGAGGATGGCATCCCCTAGTGTTATGATCTCTTCGTTCGGGCGAATCTTGAGTGGGATGGCTCGGAAATTGACATGTACCATATCCACCTAGACCTTGGCGTAACCCTGCGTCAGCGGGGCACCGTGCTGCACTGCCCCTTCCTCGTATGGATACACCATCCCCTGCGCAGCCTCAATACAAAGGGACCCATCCATCCTCACTTGGACCTTGCACGGCGTCGGCTCCTATAAAACGATACGCAATTAGCTAAGGCGTCCTATAGGTCTATCTTTGGTGCATTCCATAGATGTACGTTACCTTGATGTCGTCTATCGGTAATCGGATGTCGCCTATCGGCACTTTCGGACGTCGTCATGTTCGTATTATGCGCGACGCGACGCCACTCCGACGCCGAGGAGGACCGCCTCCCTAATTAACGGGGTGGCTTATGCATCACTGCTCAGAGTATCTCCATTTGACCTCGCAATTGTGCTATCTTTTCTTCAAATTTGTTAGTAATCATCTGTACCAACCGGTCGTCGTGTTTCGGCCTTGGATCTCTTCCTACTCCTATACGCAAGAGTCGTCCGCGAATCCATGACTCCAAGGCACGTTAACCCCAAGGCCTCGCGTGCGACCCGGTGCTCCTTGTTTCCCAAGGTCAGAGATAGTATATCCTTCTCCTGCTCGCACGGAAGGAGCCTTGGGAAGCTTGGGCAATCAAGTCACGCCGCAAGAGGTCATCATGTTATTATAGACACTATGAAGTTATGGACTTATTAACTAGGTAGTTTGACATATTTACCACACGTTGGGACACTTCCTGGTCTGCCGGGTTTGTGAAAGAGATGCTGCCCGAAGACGAGACTTTTGCCATAGCTTTTAACCAGCTTAGGGAACGTGGAGTCTGCGTGACATCGAAACGGGTTCTCTCCTCCGCGCCCATTCCTCAGATTTACCGCTGCACCCAGCCGTGCCGAAGTCTGTCTTGGGTGAGTGTTTCAGGATCGCAGAGCTTTGTGCGCCGCACTTTGCTCCTTAAATTCGGTCGTCGTTTTCATAGCCACAAAGGTGTCCCATGCTTCCCGCGTCAAGAATCTATATTTGCTTGGCGGGCGTCGACCCGTGTTCACGTGCCGTGACAAGAATGCTCTTGAAGGTCCTCCACGATTTATCCATCGTGAGCATCACCGTCCGTCGCCGCGCGTGCACGCGTCGCTTCGAATAGTGAACTTCTCTGAAAGTTCTGTCCACAGCGCGCCTTTCGCTTCTTTCGTCAGGTCCTTCCACCTTGGTATGGTGATGGGGACCCGTTCCCTTCCAAGTATCCCGCAGATGGTCCGAATCTCGCCACGATCTCTTGGGACTCGAGAGGGACCCCAAAGTCACTAACCTCCGTGATGACCAATCGGCCCAAAGGCATTTTCGATTGTCCACTGACATCTCGCTTCCGTGTCATTATCGTCGACGGTGACGGCGGCCTCGTCGGTGCCTCTTCCATCTGCGGCGTCGGTGTTGGTGCCTCCTCCATCTGCGGCGAAGACGGTGCCTCTGCCATCTCGCTTACTTGCTATCTATATAAGTTACATATGCAATAAAATTTATTGCAAGTGTCCCAAATTAACATATACATTTAAACTTAATAATATGCTCAATAAGTGCAATATTAGCAAATAATCATAATTAATTCCAGCATAAATGTGAAACAATTAATCTCAGGAAGAAGTACAGAGGTTGACTATAGAGATGAAGATGGCAAATGAAAAGTTGAATGAGCTCATACAGACTACTAACATTCCTAACACTCCTTAATCCACTCAAGTGTGTCAGGATCGACGAAGAAAATGCTAAGCAAAGGTTTAATGCTCTAGGGCTCACCGTCTCCCTGCTCCTATTCTAACACTCCTTAATCCTCCAGCTTCTCTTGTGATCTTTGTATAGATAGAAACTAGTGATACAAATCTTTTGCCCGAGCCTATCTTTGCTCGAGCCTACTTCATCGAGCTCGACACACTGGAGTGTACCATTTGCTTCATGCCGTGGAGGATTAGCATGAAGCAAAGGTACACTCAAGTGTGTCAGGATCAACGAAGAAAATGTTAAGCAAAGGTTTAATGCTCTAGGGCTCACCGCCTCCCTGCTCCTATTCTAACACTCCTTAATCCACCAGCTTCTCTTGTGATCTTTGTATAGATAGAAACTAGTGATACAAATCTTTTGCCCGAGCCTATCTTTGCCCGAGCCTACTTCATCGAGCCCGACACACTGGAGTGTACCATTTGCTTCATGCCGTGGAGGATTGGTATGAAGCAAAGGTACACTCAAGTGTGTCAGGATTGACGAAGAAAATGCTAAGCAAAGGTTTAATACTTCATGTACAGAAGACTAGCCTTTAATAAAGACATAGAAACAAAATAGAATCAAGTAAAACTTTCTTTTTTGATTAAACTTCCAGTCAAACAGAGGTTGACTATAGAGATCAAGATGGCAAATGAAAAGTTGAATGAGCTCATACAGACTACTAGAAGAATCACAAACTAGTCAATACAACTGATGAATTTGCAATAGAACTATGAGCTCAACCGAAAGTAACCAATTAACAAGACATCATATTGACAAGAGTAAGTAATACAATAGAGCTCATGTATGAACTAACTATCACATTCAATCTCAAGATAAGATGAGTTCATCACGAGCATGTCAACAAAGCCCATCGATCAATTTGCAATATCTTCAAGATAGATTCGATTGAAATCGAACTAATCTAGATCAAGGTATCAAGGTATCAACTAGCACCGCAAATATATATATATATATATATATATATATATATATATATATATATATATATGCAAAGATCAACCGAATCGCCACAGAGGAGCAATACTCACAGAGAGGATACAAGACAAGAACTCACAATTACGTATTACACTATTCCAACATATTGATTGATGATATTATGTGCTCTCGTAAGGAGAGTAGCTAAAGAACAAGTCTTTGCCATCTCAATCCTATTATCTATACTCTTCATTAAATGAATATGATAATATAAATTCAAACTATGAGCTCTAAACAATACTTTGCTTAATCATCAAATGATCTCAATGTTAATCTAAAACAGATTAAACTTCCAGTCAAACAGAGGTTGACTACAGAGATCAAGATGGCAAATGAAAAGTTGAATGAGCTCATACATACTACTAGAAGAATCACAAACTAGTCAATACAACTGATCAATTTGCAATAGAACTATGAGCTCAACCGAAAGTAACCAATTAACAAAGACATCATATTGACAAGAGTAAGTAATACAATAGAGCTCAAGTATGAACTAACTATCACATTCAATCTCAAAGATAAGACGTAGTTCATCACAGAGCATGTCAACAAAGCCCATCGATCAATTTGCAAATGTAACTATGAGCTCAACCGAAAGTAACCAATTAACGGTACATATTGACAAGAGTAAGTAATACAATAGAGCTCAAGTATGAACTAACTATCACATTCAATCTCAAGATAAGATGAGTTCATCACAGAGCATGTCAACAAAGCCCATCGATCAATTTGCAACTAGCACTGCAAATATATATATGCAAAGATCAACCGAACTGCCACAGAGGAGCAATACTCATAGAGAGGATGCCGCACAAGAACTCACGGTGCAAGGAGGAGGCCAGTGTAGGGGAGGAGGCTGATGCGGGGAGGAGGGAGGTGGGGGAGGAGGTCGACACGGGGAGGAGGACGGTGCGGGGAGAAGGCCGGTGCAGAGGGAGGAGGTCGACACGAGGAGGAGGACGGCGGTGTCGAGGTCGGAGGCGCCAATGTCGGGGGCGGCGGCACCGAGGTCGAAGGCGGCGACGTCGAGGCTTATGGCCGGGGAGGTAAACGGGGGCGCCGAGGTCGGGGGCGGCGGCACCGAGGTCGAAGGCGCCGAGGTCGGGGGTGCCAATGTCGGGGGCGGTGGTGCCGAGGTCGTAGTCGGCGGTGAACGGGCGAGCCCTAAACCATAGAGGAGGCGAACGAGCGCACGAGAGCCTAAGGGGCGCGGGAGAGGAAGTGACAAGTGAGAGCAAAACCCTAGCGTTTCCCGCCTTATAACAAGTATATCACAGACAGTTTCTAATGAGAACCGCCTGTGATAATAATATCACAGACGGTTCGATTATAGAACCGCTCAGTGATATATATCACTGCATTTCGTTCTCATCGTAAACCGCTCAGGATATTTTTATCACGAGCGGTTGTATTATAAAACCGTCTGTGATAGCCTGACAAAACCTGATGACAATGTGTGATATCCTATCAAAACATAGTGAACCTGGTGACAAGTATATATGATGACAATCATGACAAGTCCATATGAATTCGAACTTGGTGACAAGCATACGATGACAAGTTCATAACACATTTGACTTCAAAATTTCATATCTAATTTAACTCAACTCCAAATCAAGTGAAACCAATTTTGATACTCCACATTACAATGTACGTCCACATTGACATCAATATCAAATATGAGAAGTCCATAACAAGTTCATAACATATTTGACTTCAAAATTTCATATCTAATTCAACTCAACTCCAAATCAAGTGAAACCAATTTTGATACTCCACATTACAATGTACGTCCACATTGACATCAATATCAAATATGACAAGTCCATAACAAGTTCATAACACATTTGACTTCAAAATTTCATATCTAATTCAACTCAACTCCAAATCAAGTGAAACCAATTTTGATACTCCACATTACAATGTACGTCCACATTGACATCAATATCAAATATGACAAGTCCATAACACATTAACACATGACAATTTTACGTTGACATCAAAATATATGAGAGATTACAAGTCCATAACACATGATGTTATGGAATAAATTAATTACATTGGAGTAAATTCTTAATTAAAATATAGGCCTTTGTGATGATCGACGTGCATATAGCTAGCTTCCTCACTGGGTTCTTCCTCGAGCCTAATGTTGTTTCCGAAAGGAGGCAACTCGTCAAATTGATTGTATTCTTCCTCGTCCACAGTGTCACAAGATCTTCCAGCAATGGTGCTAGGTACACATCAATATCATTCCCTGTGTTGCTTCGCCCTTGGATAAGTAGTGACATCAAAATGTACTTCCGCTTCATACACGTACCAAGGAGGAAGGTTGTACATACATAGATTCACGGGCCAAAAGTGCTATGTCATTTGCTCATGTTACCGAAAGGATTCATTCCATCTGTCCTCAACCCTAACCTTATGTTCCTCGGTTCCGCACCGAACTCTTCGAAGCTCCGATCGAAGTTTCTCCACTGAGCAGAATCAGCAGGGTGTCTTAGCTTTCCATCTCTCTTACGCTCCTCTGAGTGCCAATGCAGCAATCTTGCCTCCTTTGGGTTCGCAAATAAACGCTTCAAACGTGGGATCACAGGCAGATACCACAACATCTTAGCAGGAGGTCCTTACTTCACCTTAGCAGTATTCTGACACTTGTATCGGGATGTTTTGCACACGGGACATACATGCATGTCGGGACCCAAAATTACACTTCGGGACCCTCTGTGTTTAATGCACTAGTCCAGGATCACGCTAGTGCACACAATGTCAACAAAGGTGGATATCGATCCACACAAGCGAATAATAGCATAAACGATAATTTGATTAATAAATAATGGTTTGACCTTACTACGAAGTTTACATTTATTTAAGCCACGCAGGCTAATAGAGAAATAAAGCAATGGAAACAAAAGCGTAGTGGCATCCCATCGATTCACCACAGCAACCAATCGGGATCAAGACCTCGCAATCGTGCACCTTCGATAAACTCGCCCTCAAATGTCAGAAGACTCTCTTCGCTTGATTCATCAAAACAAGCATGAGTACACACCGTACTCAAAGCCACACCACGTAAATGCAATATATACATGTTGGCATTTTACAAGGGAAAGGCATACTCGTTCTTTTGCGTAAATGCAATGTTTGCAATTGAATACTATTAATAGATTGAAAACTAGTAAAACAAATAGATAACAATAATTTTAACAATTGATTTCACAAAGACACACACAAATTTAAACAGTTATTCACATAGCTAGATGATTTAATCACATAGCTCCCTTCCCACACGCTTTTATGAAGATCTACCCTAGTGTGAAATCCCGAGCATTGTCCATGATCATGACGCTGCTATTCAATAGATTAAATTACACTCTGCAGAGTTTGTATACTTTACCCACAAGATATAATTAGTGTAGCTAGCACTAATCATAACAAAGCATTTCGGAAATTCATCTTACTATGCTAGGCCCGTCCCATAACAGGCATGTGGTCGTACAGATGGGCTTAGTTCAATGGCGCACATGGTGAGGTCCTTAATTAACCAAGGCAAGACTACCATATGCTACTATGCCACATAGATAAATTCCCATGCACACACATTTCACACAGCTTCACGATCCACCATATCACACAAGATCCACCCCTTGCCTCACCCAAATCCTTTTACCACCCTATTGATTTAAGTGCAACACATGCCACAAAGACACATAGTACACACAGATTATTACAGATTGCATATTCACTTAGTCAGTTTAATAATTGCAAATTCCACATGAATAAGTGATTTGTGGCATGGCTAAGCAATCTAATCGTATTAACCAACCCACGTTGGTGCTACAATATTTACCAACTAAATATCAACTAGGGTGACAAAGGATCAAGGCATAACAATTACACAAGGAAGGCATAAAAATTTGAATTAACTATTACACCCAAAAGCATTTAAATAAATACTTGAATTAAGATGCAGAATTTGAATTAAAATACTTTTGGCAAACCGAAGCAAAATGGTCAAGGGTATAGCTTGCCTTGGAATAGGTTGAGGTGTTGGTCTGGTCTTGAAAGCTCCTTCTTCTTCAACTCTTCCAACAAATACGTCAAGTCTACTCGCAAACGAAGCACAAAAACAAACTAAATAAATAACAGAGGCAAAACAACTCCAAAAAAAAATCTCCATTAAGTAGATCTTGATTTTAGACGAATTTAGAAATTTGAAAGGGCTGATTTGGAGTTAGGATGCAAAAGTTATGAGGTTTGGAAGTTTGAATCTAAAGAAAAACCCTAGAAATTGAATTATACGAATTTCCCGATTTATTTCTTAAAAGAAAATCAGAAAATTGCGCAATGCTGGCGTCAGCGAAGGAATTTCCGGAAAAGATAAATAAAAGAGAAAATCCTGACGTGTGGGGCCCACACGTCAGCGACACGGCTCACGGTGGACCAAGTCCACCGAGCCTCTGGATCTGAGTCGGGCTGAGGTGGCGCACCCGCGCGCGTGGCGCTGACGCGGCGCCTACGTGGCTGTCACGCATGCGCCACGGAGGCGGAAACGCTGAGGTGGAGGGTGACGTGTACGGCGGCGAGGGCGGCGGCGCACGGGAACCAACGGCACGGCGAACGGCGGCGTCTCACCGGCGGCGAGTGGTACGGGAGGGTAGCTGGCGTTATTGCGAACCTCAGGGTGCAGCTCCGGGTGGTCGAGGACAACTGTGGCGACCGGCGGCGAGGTAGAAGCGGCGGCGGCGGGCTCGACAGCGACGGCGTTAGAGCGGTGCTCGGCGAAACGGCCCTGGTGTCCCTCGTTTCGCCGCGCGATGTCGACGGTGTAGGCGTTGAGACTCTGGCGGCTTCAGGCTCATCGGAATTGCTCGTCGGAGTAGGCGGCGACGAGATTGAATCTCCGAGCTCTAGTGGCGGCTAGGGTGCGGCGCGGGCGAGGAGGCGGCTAGGCTTCAGGTGAGGGCATCGAGGGTTGGCCTCCCCCTTAAATATGGCGATGCGGGAGAGTCCAGAGCGCGGATGCCCAAAACGGCCGCGCGGCGACGCAACAACCTCCGCGACGAAATCGGAGACGAAGAACAGTAACGGGGTGGGGCCCGCTTGTCAGCGTCTGGGGCTCGGGCGAGCGCTAGTGGAAAAAGGGCGCGGTGAGGTGCGCGAGTGCGGGCGAGGATCTGGCCGTCCAACTCAGATCGGACGGCTCACAAACAATGTGACGTTCGGACCGCTCCAATCGGCCATCAAGATCGGGACGTCCATTTGCGATCCAACGACTGCCATTGACCGGAGAAGAAAACACGCGGGAGGGAGAGAGAGAGGCTGAAGGGTGGGGTCCGCCTGTCAGTGGAGCGGCCGCGCGCGCGTGGGCTGCACAGTGTTGGACCGGGGTGGGAGAGAGAGTGGGTTTAGGCCCAAGGACTGTTTGGATATTTTAATTAGCTTTTTCTTTTTAGAAAATAGCAGAAATTCGAAATGTCAAGAGAAAATAGCAAATGAACTTGGAAAAATTCCAGAAAATTCTAGAAAATATATCCAAGCACATAGAATCCAAATAAAATAGTTTTGATCATTGTTCATGTTGACTTTAGTCACATTAAATTGTTTTGCTACTCAAAGTCCAATATTAAGCTTTTAAATTAAATCCAAATAAATCCAAATGGTGAATTTTCTTACTACAACTATTTAAAGGATTTTTAAAGCTCTGAAAATTGGGATGTTACAATGCATGTCTACATACTCTTTACGGTAGAGGATACAATCATTCGGACATGCATGTATTCTTTCTACTTCCATTCCCAATGGACAAATAACCTTCTTTGCTTGATAGGTGGTGTTTGGGCAACACGCTTCCCTCCTAAGGATGTCCGCTAGAGACCTAACAACGCCATGAAACTCTTATCGGACCAACTATTGCTTGCCTTCAATTTCAGAGTTCAAGCACGTTAACAACCTTGTATATTCCGGCTTGCAACCAGGAACAAAGGTCTCACCGAGTCCTCCCTTAAGCCCTCGAATTTAGAAAACTCTCTCTCTCTCTCTCTCTCTCTCATCTTCTTCTCTTATCGCAGAGCATCCGATCCAGATTGTCATCGTGCCACCTATCCTCATCAAAAGCACACCACATCCGGAAATCGTTGACTTCCTCGGCGATGTCGCCATTATTAGCTTCGGTATAATCTGCTCTTCTCCGTGACTGGTCCAACATGTATACCCTTTTTTGAAACCCCTTCGAATCAAGTGCGCTTCGATCTGCGCCGCATTGTTAAACATCTTCATATTACCGCAATCAATGCATGGACAGTACATAAAATTTATCCCCTTCTTCAACATATCCTGCTCAGCAGCTCTTCTAAAAGCAACCACGCCATTAATGTACTCTTGACTCACACGGTTCACACCGTACATCCAGTTTCGATCCATCTACACTACGCATGTAACAAATTAGTGTCAAATTGATTAGCGATTAATTTATAGCAAACATGAAGGGTTATAGATCGTTACCCTTGGAGCTCACGAAGAAAATACGATTCCTCTCTCCTTTCCTTCTCCTCTCTAAGGTGGCGAATGGGGAGGAGGCGGGTGTTGGAGGCGCTAGGGCGGGGTCCAACCTTCTCCTCTCTAAGTCAAGCGACGGATAATTATTGATTATTTGCATGATTGTTGATTAGATACGAGACAAAAGACAAGAGGAAGATCCTAATTAATAACTAGTAGTTGGTCGTAGCGATTATGCTGGTATCCGCTTTGATATAATTGAAACAATAAACCACTATGATGACGTTTCTTCATGGATAAATGGAGGAAATATAAAATAGATCATTGCACATGTGACTTATCTTGGTGTGTCATAAATTCTTCTTTTTAATCTGTTCTAGAAAACAACTCATGAAATTAGTTCTGATTAAGACTTTCACCTCTTTGTACGTACTTACTCGTTTTGTCTCATCGTTGCACAAAGAAATTACACCAGATTAAAGGCTACATGTTTTGCTTTTCATTTTCTGGAATTTATATCGTCATAGTTTTGGTTCAATAACATCCAATGGCTGCTATAGTTTAGGTTTAATTAGGGTCCATCAAATTGAGAGCTAAATGTTTAAATTTGCCTTTTTCTAAGAATTTATTGCTTTTGTGAGAAGTATTAATTGAAACTTAAACCCTATACTTTCGATTAAGGAAAACAAAGAAAACAAATAAACATTAGGGTCCATGTACAGAGTAGCAAAATAAGGGAAAATCATTAATCAATAGAGTGGATAAAGGATAATAACTATTACTCCATCTGTTTAATTAGGGGAGGAGCCGTAGGTTGGAGGAGAACTAGGGCAGGGAAGTGTGGCACCTGGGGAGGAGCAGCAGATCTAAGTGGAGCTAGCTGCAGGGGGTTTTAATTTGCTCTCCAAAGCGGTACATAGGCGGAGTGGCAGAGGCAAAGCAACGGCAAAGGCGTCACAAAGGACACAGCAGGAAAGGGACACAGCCAGCAAAGGCGCGAGAGGATGTGTCGGGCTCAATTTATAAGGAGGAGATATCACGACGGTTCTTAATCGTAACCGCCTCAGGATAACTCAATATCACGAGCAGTTCTTATTCAACACCGTCATGTACTATCACGAGCGGTTCTTGTTCGTAACCGCTCGTGATATCCGCTAATCACGCATTTGGTTTGTTAATAGTACCGCTCGTGATAGTACACGACGGTTGTAAAATAAAACCGCTCGTGATTTGCGGATTATCACGACGGTTTGTAAATAGAGCCGTCAGGAATTATCACGCATTTCTATTTACAAACCGCTCAGGATATATGACTATCACAAACGGTTCTAAAAATACCGCTCGTGATAGGCTTCCCGCGCCACCCGCAGGTCCGAACAGACCCAACACAGACGGTTCCAAAGGAACCTTCTGTGATGGGGCTTCTACTATAGCCTGTTTTGTAGTAGTGGGTTCTCATGCGTTGTATATCCCAAGACACCGGGATAAAATTACTAAAAGAGATCCATAGGGGCTTGTGTGGAGCACATGCATCCTATATCACCCTAGTTGGCAAAGCTTTTAGGCAAGGATATTACTGGCCCATTGCTCTACAAGATGCTATGCACCTTGTTAAGACGTGTGAGCAATGTCAATTCTATGCTCGACAAGTGCACCAACCATCTTACCTATTACAGACCATTCCTTTGTCATGGCCTTTTTCGACTTGGAATATTGATATAGTTGGACCACTACCGCAAGCACCCAATGGGCATAAATTCTTGTTTGTGGCCATTGATACATTCACTAAGTGGATAGAAGCTGAGCCAGTCGTTCGTATAACGGCTATGACAACAAAGAAATTCTTTATACAGAACGTTATCATAAGATTTGGAGTACCCAGTCGTCTTATCACAAACAATGGGAGCCAATTTGTTAGTAACGTATTCCAAGATTATTGTGATGAAATTGGCACCAAGATCTGCTTTACTTCAGTGGCACATCCACAGAGCAATGGAGCAGTTGAAAGGGCCAATATTCAAATTGTACAAGGCGTAAAAAAGAGAGTCTTTAATCGCCTTAAACATTTTCAAAAACTTGGATGGAGGAGCTCTTCTTTGTCCTATGGGCATTGCTTACTACTACCAGTAGGGCAACTGGAGAAACGTCAATCGCACTAGTCTACGGTTCAGAAGCAGTGCTACCTAATGAGATTCAGTTAGGTTCAACGCGTGCATACCTCCAAGATCAAGTAAATCAAGGAGAATTACGCGAAGGTGATATCAATCTACTGGAAGAAAGATGTGATCAAGCACTATTAAAATCGGCTGCTTATCTGCAAGGGTTGAGACGCTACTATAATAAAAGGGTTCATCCAAGAAAACTTCATGTGAGTTACTTGGTCCTGAAGTGAATCCAGAACCAGGTCAGCTTGAACAAGTTTTCCTCTAAATAGGAGGGTCCATATACTGTAGTCTCTATCACTAGGCCAGGCTCAGTTAGATTAGCCATGGAGGATGATCGTGTTCTATCTAACACATGGAATATCGAACATCTTCGAAGTTTCTATGTATAAGTATCTTTTAAATATACAATTAGACTATATTTTATTGTTAAACATATTTTTGCCATCTTTTCAATTTTCTCGAATCATTTCACATACATGATCGCTATCTTTTTTTGCTATCAAATGCCTACGATTGATCAAATCCGCTAACGGGTCATAGTGTGTTTTCTTTAAAAATGACCATCGGTATACATTTGGGGGATGACAACTGTTTGAGACCTCTTTTATAAGCCAATTCTCATTGCATAAGAGCCCGATAGATTGACTTCATCTTCCTGAATACATACTGGTTCAGATTATTGACTTTGTAAAGATATACTGGTCCTAAAGCATTTGTTCGCCCGAAACACTTCTCTCATTGCTGGACAAAGTGTTCTAGGTGGGGGGCTACACATAACAAGATAGATAAGAAATTTAAACTTGCAAAATAAATCAAACTTGCAAAAGAAATTCAACTTCCAATAGTTACAATCATCATACATCAAATGTTTTCATCATTCTACATATAAAAATATTACATTGTCAATGTCAAATATTTGAGCTAGGAGCACTTGGAAGAGTGGCAGGAGCACTAGATTCAATACTCTTTATGATCTCTACCACCACCGGTGTGATCTTGGCCTGAGCTGCAATAACTGCTTCTTTTGTTTTGAACTTAGGCACAGAAACAAGCTTCTGGAGATAAACAAAATCTCCGTAAAGAAGACCGATCTTCAACAAAATTCGGTTTAAAGCTTGACCCATTGCTCTCATTAAAGAGTGATACATAGTATTCTTCATAGCAGGTATATGTTTATGAATGTCTGTAATTTGAGTATAGATATCATTCCTAAGGTGCCATTTCGGTTGCAAGAGGAGTTACCAGAGCTTTTAGATGCTCTCGATTTCTCATATAGAAGCTGAGATTCGAGAACAACTATTTCCCATAACCATAGTGATTTCCTTGCCGGCCTTCATCAAGGTCTCCACCTTCTTCTCAAGTTTAAGAATGGCAGTGTGACATCGTGTTTCCACTTCTTTCAAATCTTGAATCTGAAATCTTTGTTAGAAGAGGTCTTCTGAAGATCCTCTCTAGCTTTTTCTAGTTCTAAATAAGAATGAAAAGAGAGGATTAATACATTGCAAATAGTGACAAGTTTAAATGCTCTGAGAAAAGAGAAAAGAGATTTTTTTACTTTCCTTCTCCTTGATAAGCACCTTGTTCTGCTAAAAAAGATTGTGGTCTTCCTTAGACTGCTTGTTTAGGATCTCCTGTAATTTTTCATTTATTTGAGTTAACAAGCGGATCTCTTCGACTTTTTCTGTTATGACCACCGCATTCCTTTTAAATCCTTTCTCCGCCTCAGACAATCTCAGTCTGAGGGTGTGAAGTACACTTCAGGATCTTCTTTTCCGGCTTTCGCCAACAAGCACTCCCTATAGTATAAACAAAAGCATAAGTTACTTATTTAGTTATAATTTTACAATTGAATAATAACTTTTATACACTTACTTCTCTTTCTCCTCTGCAAAAGTTTTAATCTCTACTGTCATGTCAATGTTAACTTTCCAGCACTTTTTGACAGACGTCATTAAGTCCTGGAGGTCTTTCTTTTCAGCTCTGGGAGGAGAACTAGTAAGGGGAACTTCATCTTCGGATTAATCTAATTCAACTGTCTAGAAAGCCCTTCTAGTAGGATTAGTTCTGATATCTTGTGGCTCCTAAGATATTCGACGAGTCAGAACTGTACTAGTATATTTTAAAATGAAATTGCCAAACTAAAAAGTTTACCAAGATATGGTCATCTCCGTCTTGAGTTTCGATGGTCTCATGGACCAGCTCCTCTGACCTTGAGGTCTCACGGTTCATTCCTATTGTAACAGGCCCATGGACCACTTCCTCCATTTGATCTTCTTCGGAGGTCCTCTCCGTTTGGACCTCCATGTCTTGCGACATTTCCTCAGTTGTCCCAACAGTTGTCGCTGGAACATCCTGGACTACCTCCTTAGTGGTCCTAGGAGCTATCTTTGTTTGCAGGATCTACTCTGCTGGGGCCTCTCCTGTCGCCGGTACAATTGGTGACGAAGTTTGTTCTTGTGCTACCAACTGTCCCCTTTCGGATCCGACGATAAGGAAATGCTAAAAAGAGAAGATTGGCTATTACAAGTAAAAATTATGAAGTTATTATCGAAGAACTTACTCGATCTCAAATCCGCTCTCATTGAAGAGCACCATGAAGTCCTTGTTCATAGTGAAGGTATGTTGTCTTGTTTGCTCTAACGAAGAAGGAACCAAGGCCATAAAGGTCTGTGATCTTGGAACCCACTGAAGAGGAACTTCCTCTTCGGACTCTTTTGATGATCCTTCACCCTGGATCACCCCAGCCATGAAAGTTGGTATAGTAGACATTGGCTGAGGGGTTAGAGGCATATCGAGAAATTGAAGTCTTGGCTTTGGTTTTCAATACCTTGCGGGTAGAAGGCCTCGAAGGACCTAGGACTGGATTCAGAATTGAAGTAGGAGGTTTTGATGGAACTAAGACCGAAGTCAATGTGGGTTTTGTCTTCTTTGGCGCAACAGGAGGTCTAGAGGTTATCCTTGCACTCTTTGCCAAAGGAGGGGAAGAGCACGCACCGACATTGGAGATATGACGTTTTTTTTATGTTGTCTGTTTAGGAAAGCACAAATTATACATGAGCAAATTTACTTCTTTTGTCTAACTATTCCTACGAATACTTATCGTTGTACAATCTCTCCTAAGTGATAGGGCACCCCCAGTCAAGCTTGGGGGCCGTGATTCTAAATCAATCGGTTCCTTTTCTAGGATCCAATCCTTCAACAAAATTGAGGCCCTAGCTAGGACCTCATCATCTAGAAGAGCTGCAATATGGTAAGAGATTACTTTACTTCAACTACAATTCAGTTCGATTAAAAAAATAGATTATTACCATCTTCTGGGATGTCATGATCACAAGACAATACTTCTCTCTTTTGGAGGGGGAAGATCTTGTTCTTGAGGAAGTCATGGACGGTCTTTCGTCCAGTTAGACCTCTCCTCACCAGGTCGTTGATCACTAGGACCACATTCTTCTCATCATTGGTGAGCTTCATCTCCTTGTCAGCAACTCGGTTTTTTGTTGACCACTTTGGTGGTAAATCACGACTGTAAGTAATCATACTCTCTCTGGGAACAATGGAATAGAACCAATCCCTACGGCATGCTTGGCTAGCATCTCTGGTAGCCAGGAAGTGGAAAACCCTCTTGTTGGTGTCTTGAGGTTTAAAGTAAAAGGAACCCAAGGCACCAACAGCTTTCTTGTTACGAATGATTTGGTAATAAAACCTAACCAAACACAGACTAGGGGCTATTCCTAAAAATGCCTCAACCATATGGGCAAAAAACACTAAGTACCAGGATTGAATTTGGAACAAGGTGGACTGGTTCTATTCCATAGTGATTAAGAACTCCTACCAAGAAATCACTAGTTCTATTCCATAGTGATTAAGAACTCCTACCGAGAAATCGCTCTTGGGCAAGCGAAATCCTGCCCAGAGTTAAGGCACGAAGAGTACCGTAAAGTTGGCCGGTGGGTTTGGTTCAATCTCATCCTCCGACGCACACCATTCAATGATGGCCTTCTTCGGTAGATGCCCATCTTGCTCTAGTCCTTCGAGCTCCTCCGCGGACAATATTGATGACTTCCATCCCGCCATTGCCCTGGTTCACTGATAGACTCAGGGATTCTTCTCTTCGAAGGCTTGAGGAGGATGAAGGGCTCTCCGTGCAATGGGGAAAGTGAAAACAATTGGAGTAAAACATGACTAAGGAGGGGTAAAAACCCATATATACCCTTGGCGCATTTAAAACCCACTACCTCAAGGATGTAACAGCTGCAACTCAGCTAGTGGTGATATGACAATTCACATTCGGTCAAGGAAGTTAGTCCTCGCGTCAGAGACATGCAGGATGAAACGGTTGAAAAGTTTTTTCTTTTTCACCAAATTTTTCTTTATACCGTAGTCATTACGAAGTATAAAACCTTTAGAAACAAAAACTACCTCGATATACGCTTTGAGAAGTGCTCACCTGATCATCGGAATTGTTTTTCTACCAATTTCTTGAAGACTTCAATCCATTGACTAAATTGACTTTTGGTCCATCTTAAAATCACAATCCATGGATTCTATTTTCTTCACGGTGGTTGAAAGGTGGACCAAAAGTCAATTTGATCCGTGAAATGTATATTTTCCATGATCTTATCCATAGAACTCTGAGGAACGATTATTTCCTCTACTAATTTCTTAAAAGACTTTAATCCAAAGAGCAAACTGACTTTTTCACCACTGTGAACAAAGACAAGATCCATAGATCATGACTTTAAGGTGGTCAAAAAGTCAATTTGGTCCATGAATATTGTCTATTTCATGCTCTCACTCTAAGTGGAAGAATACCAAAGCAATGTGAGGGTAGAAAGCTTTGAGGATAGAAAATTCCAGAGACGTGAACTTTAAGAAAAAGCGAAAGTAAGAAAGATAGAAAGTTTCTGAAGGCATTTTTCTTATTTCTGCCCTTTCTGGTGGTTATTTATAGACCAACAATTTATGGCAAAATAAAGATAGAATTCCAAAGGATAAGATTTTATTAGAATCTATTCCTAATAAATCGTTGGAAGCCAAAGCATGACCGTCTCTTCGAGAATTGTTTTCATAAATAAAGATGGTTGACGCTTCTCTTCTTATATTCTTAGAAAACGTAGTTATGTTCTTTACAACTTAAGTGGAATTACCTTCTTGACTAAGTATATTTCTGGTCAAGTAGAGTATCAGTAAAAAAGGCTTTACTTCCGACCACGGTTTCACCACCTCCTTCTCAAGTAAGTCATTTTTCACTTAAACTTGAGGGGCTAGCCAACGAGGATTGTTGACTAGTCAAATTATCCGGATATACCTTTATTTATAAATAACCCAGATCTTCTACTAGGCCCAAGTTAGCTTACTAGGCCCAGGATTAATTAAGTAATCAGAAGGTGGGCCCAATAATATTTTCTTCAAACTACTCCAGGACCTCTCCCCTAGAGGTCTCTTTAGACTACTCCAGGACCTCTCCCCAACAGAGGAGGTCCTCAAAAGCAGTTGTCCACGTGTGGTTAATGAAAACGCACGTGGAGAGAAGGTATTGGCTATTACATTCAGAGGCATAGAGATCTCCATGAAGGGACACAATGATTGGCCTAAAGGGATGCGACTATTGGCGTGAAGGGGCATCACTGTAACCAACTGCCAACGTTTGTAGAACTATGAAAACCTGGCCTATGTGCCTTTCTAATCATCCAATATCTTGTACACCGACCCTAATCCACGTTTATTCACAGTCATTCCCCATGTAATTAGAGTATACCATTTGCAATATACATCACCATTTTAGTCCTTAGGCGAATAGATAGCAATCTTTATTTTCTTTATATACTTTTGTTTGTTCGTTCTGTGACAAGAGTCCCAAACGTCGACAATATTTTCCATGAAGAATTCACATAGCTCTTCTAGGCAAGCAAATGATTTAACTGTTGAACCTACCACTCCAATTGTGTATATTGAACACACACACGAATAAGTACATGAGAAGGATGACAGTGTTGTAGCTCCTCGAATGAGCAAGAGACAAAGGATTGCAAATTTTTTTGATGATGACTTCACTGTATACCTTGTGGATGATGTTCCCAAATCTATTTCAAAGGCATATGCATCTCCTGATGCAGAGTATTGGAAGGATGTGGTTCGTAGTGAAATGGATTCCATTATCGCTAACTTAACTTGGGAAGCCTCCGATTGTCCATTTGGTTGCAAGCTAGTTGGATGCAAGTGGGTGTTCAAGAAGAAGCTTAGGCCTGATGGTACAATCGAAAAGTATAAGACCTAGCTTGTGGCTAAAGGTTATACTAAAAAAGAAGGTGGGGATTTTTTGATACTTACTCACCTGTTGCCAAATTAACCACTATTTGAGTACTATTATCTTTGACTACCTCATATGATGTTATTGTCTATCAAATGGACGTAAAGATGGCTTTTCTCAATGGAGAGTTGGATGAAGAAATTTACATGAATCAGCCTAATGGATTTGTAGTACCTAGACAAGAGGGCAAGGTCTGTAAGTCATTGAAATCTTTATATAGACTCAAACAGGCACCTAAGCAATGGCATGAGATGTTTGATAAAACTTTGACATTTGCGGGGTTTACAGTAAATGATGCAGATAAATGTGTAATCTACCGCTATGGTGGGGGTAAAGGAGTAATTGTAACACATGTTGATGCGCACTTATCTTTGGGACAAACATTGATGTGATTAATGAGGTTAAGTCATTTTTATCCCAAATTTTTGACATGAAAGATCTGGGAGAGGCTGATGTTATTTTAAACATGAAGTTGATCAAGGATGAGAATGAGATTATCTTGCTGCAATCTCATTATGTGGAAAAGGTATTGAGCTGTTTTGGCTATATGGAAAGCAAGCCCTCTCCAACACCCTATGATCCTAGTCTAATACTTCGAAAGAATCGAAGATTAGCAAAGGATCAATTGAGTTACTCTCAGATTATTGGTTCACTCATATATTTGGCTAGTGCTCAACATCTCTTTTGCTGTAAGAAAATTGAGCCAGTTTACCGCTAATCCGAGAGATGATCATTGGCGCGCACTGAGCGGGTTATGCGCTATTTGAAAGGTACAATGAGTTACAAAATTCACTATGCCGGGTATCCTAGTGTACTTGAGGGATATAATGATTCCAATTGAATTTCTGATGTTGATGAGATAAATGCTATGAGTGGATATGTCTTCACTCTAGGCGGTGTTGTCGTCTCATGGAGGTCTTGCAAACAGACCATATTGACAATGTCAACCATAGAGGCAGAACTCATCGCATTAGACACAGCCACTATTGAGGCGGAATGACTACGAGAACTCTTGATGGATTTACCGGTGGTTGAAAAACTAATTCTAGCTATCCTTATGTATTGTGATAACCAGACAGTTATCATAAATGTGACAAGTGCATAGGATAATATGAAATCCTCAAGACATGTGAAAAGACGGTTGAAGTTTGTCAGAAAATTGAGAAACTCTGGAGTGGTAGCTGTGGATTATATCCAAATAGCTAAAAATCTGGCAGATCCCTTTACAAAAGGTCTATCATAGAATGTGATTGAAATTGCATAGAAGGAGATGGGAATGAGATCCACATGAGTTACACACAGTGGTACCCCAAACCTATGTGATCGGAGATCCTTTGAAATAAGCATTGGGAAAAATAAACTATTTAGGTAATAGTAGAGTACATTCTTACTTTATATCTCACTCCGTTGGAGATGCAATACTCTAATTACTGTAAGGTAGGATGACTTTGCCTTAATGTGTTCTGAGGCTTAACAGTAAAATATCGTCCTATAAGGTATTCGTGTAAGAACACAGCTATATGAGCCCGACTGTTGGTCGCAGTCCATGAGATGTGGGTGATCCTTAAGAAGCTCATGAAGAGACCTATGAGTATGACATATATGCTCCACCCGAGGAGTAGCTTATCGGCGACCAAGTATCAACAAAGGCCTTAGGTGAAACTTGTCCGCACAAAACTGCAAATTCAAGGCTTAATACATTGTGTAGTTGTGGGTGAGTGTAGTTTGAGGTTCTAGTTGGATGTTCAACCTTAACCGGTCTCCATCGAAAGACCGGTATATCAAGAGTACTTTGGAATTATGGGCAAATTCATGGTGCTTTTGGGATCTGGTGGGGGATTGTTGAAATTTAGTGGTGGAAGGTGGGAAGTTCAGTACTATATTGCTAATCTAGGTGGAAGGATGTCGGGACCCGAATCTGCAAATCTGGACCCTCTGTGTATTCTGAACTAGTTCCAAGATCAGTAGCTAGTTCACACAGTGTCAACATTGATGAAATCTTATCCATACAATGAAATAGCTAAGAATAAGCCAAATATTATTAAAAAGTAACAACAAACCTTATAGTCAAGGTTTTACAAATATTGCCACGTAGGGCTTAACGACAGAATAATAAACTTGCAGCGGAAGAAACTCTTGTGGTAGCCATCCGACATGCCCACAGGCAATTGAGTGGAGAACGCACCCTAGTTAACATAGTCTTCTAAGTACTCCTCTTCGCAGAACTCAGTGTTCCCTGGGTCTTCCTCCATGACTGATCAACAAATGGCGTATAGCCGTGAGTACATAAAGTACTAAGCAAGTCATAGGGAAATGTATGCAAATAGTATTTATGCAAGGCTTAAACAAGAGTAGCTTTATGACTATTTTGCATAAAGCAGTATTGACTGTAAATACAGTAGATAGATTAAAAAACACAATTTAAAAGATTACATACATAAGTAAACAAGTACTTTGAAACAACTAGTGAACTACCTGTTCACTTCCCAACATACCACTATTCCAATATTTTTGAGAAAAATCTACCCCTCGTGTGAAATTACCAGGCATTATCCATAACCGGAGACACGACTATTAGAATAGTTTTTAACACTCTGCAGAGGTTATACAGCTTGACCCACAAGAGACAATCAGCTTATAATGTTCGTTTAACACACTTCCAAGGTGTGCGACTAAGTGATTATCACAAGGCTTTTACAAAGCGTTGTTTTGACTCGGTAAGCTCACTAAGGATTCACCATTCTGAGCCCCTCTTGCGCCGCTCATCAACCCAAACAGAACTAAAGCAAAACGTTGCTAATTAGTCAGTAAGGTCCATCCCATCCTGGACATATGATTGTACGGTATGGCCCAGATCAATGGCGCACAAAATTAAGTCCTTAGTGACTACTCAGGCGAGTTAATGTAACATCCCAAAGTTCTGTTACTAATTTTAAAATTAATAAAATATTATTTTATTGGATTTTCTAAAATTTAAAAGAGTTTTATTGATTTTCCTAAAATTCCTTTAATATAAAAAGGCAAAAATAAAATTTATTGAGTTTCTGAGATTTTCTTCGATTTAAAGTTAAAAGGAAAACTTAATTAAATTCCTTGAATCTTCTCGTATTTAAAAGGTTTTTCCAATCTTTCCAAAATTAAAAATAGTTATGTGCAAAAATAAAAGCTAACTTTAAGTTGGAAGTAATTTTGATTATTTCAAAGCTAATCTATTTGATTTTTAGGCATTTTCGAAGTTTTCCAAATAAAAATCACCATTTGATTTTTCCCGATTTGTTAAAGCATAATTTGAAATTTTAGAAATAAAAATAATATAAAAGTGAGTAAAATAAAATCCAATTAAATAAAAATTGTTTTATTCTATTTCTAGAGTCTTTTGAAGCTTTAAAAATAAAAATAATCATTTGGATTTTATCGATTTAATTTAAAGCTCAAATTGAATTTCTCAACGAAAAACATTTTAAATGGCTAAAATGAACTTTAAAAAATCCAAAAATATTTTATTTGGTCTATTAAAGTTCCAAAGTATTTTATAAAATTTTCTAGAATTTTTGGATTTGTTTTATTTTTGGATTTTTCTTTATTCCTTTCTTTTTTTTTTGTTTTTCTCTCCTCCTCTTTCTTCCTTCTTCTTCCCATTGGAGCACTCGCCACCATGGGCGCCTCGTGTCCTACTCTCACTAGCTCCCCTGCCACCTCCATTCCTCCCCCACGCCTCGGCGCCAGACCCCCATGCCCTGCCGCCCACACCCCGCCTTGGCCGCCTGTCCCTCGATTTCGTCTTTAACTAAAAGATTAACTCGGTTTCTACAGATCGTCGAATGTTGACAGATTATCGGACAGCGACATTAGAAAATTCATAACTCGCTAATCGTTAAACGGATTTGGGCGTTCTTGGCGGCCACGGAAAGCTAAGGACACGACCCAACTTTTTCTAAGAGAAGTCGTCCCCAGATATCGCCTCTACAGACATGAAAACCTACGTCCAAGAATCTGGACAGAATTGAATCTAATAACCGACATTGCTAAACTAAATAAATACGCATCTAATCGAAAGGGAATTGAGATTACCCTTGAAGAACCGATTGTTGGGCATGAAGAACACCACGTGAACTCTCTTCCCTTCCTTTCTACTTTCTTCCCTTCCTCTTCTTCTTCTTCTTGGCCAAACTTCCTCCCATGATCGATCTCCTTCCTCCGCTATGGCAGCCACAGAGGCTTCTTCCCCAGCAATGGAGGGCTTCAACAGGGAGGAGGGCTGTCGCAGGGAGGAGGTGTTGGGGAGGCGGCCAAAGGAGTGGGGAGGGGAAAAGAGGGAGGGGGGTGGCGGCTAGGGTTAGGGAAGGGGAAGTGGCGCCCCTCCCTTGGCCGGCCACCCTCATGGGCCTTGCGGCCAGCCCATGGTGGGTCTTCCAAATGGGCCGTGGCCAGTTGCTTGGAAAATCACGGAGAACCCCTCTCTTTTCTGATTCACCGATTTTCTCAAATAAATACTCTCCCGATTAATTATTCTCTCCCGGTTATTTGCCTCTCGCACTTTCGGAGTATTACATTCTACCCCTTAAACCGAATTCGACCCGAATTCTAACCACGCTTACGCCAAAGACTAATCGCAGCTAAGGATTACTAACATTACCACGCACCTTCCGTGAACAATTCCGAATACTACTGCGCATGCGAGAGTCCAATTCACAAGTCGCTCTCTCTCGGACTTAGGGATCACATCACCTTGACGGTACCAACGTCTTTCACCTCAACACTAGTCTCGACCTTTACAGGTACTCTCAACACACGAGACTCAAAGATAAGGTATTACTTGCTGGCCAACAGCTCTAGCAAAAACTCAAGCTTCAGACCTCTCATGTAATCACTCAGACCGAATGTACAAAACATCACAGATTCACAAGATGCACTCGAGATGGTCCTAGCGATATGGCAATCTACAAATCCGTAACTATCAGAACCTATCCAACACACCTTTGGTTAAACTTCCTTTTTGGTACAGAATCACACAACCTGCACCACACACACGGAACTATTGTTCCAACTCTCAGTCGATCACTTTACCTATGCAGCAGCATCTCCTTTAACAGGGGACGCACAAAGAACTCGCCTTCCAACTCACTTATCCGAAGAACTCTCAACTGAAAACAAAGTAGTCATAATGCAACCAACTCTAAACCGTCTTCTCTTAGAAGAGCCCAATCCAAAATCAATGGATTTATCAGGAAAACTTTTCCACTCTTCAAGTGAGCAGTTTAGAAATAAATGCCACATAAGCCAAAAGCGAAATCACTCGAATAACCAGATTAACCATTTTCTTTCTTTTTCTTAACTGGAAAGAACCACATGTACCAACAAGAACCAAATCAATTTGTATTTGACATCCGTCACAAACACATAGCTCAAATAAGAACTAAGAGAATATCTCACTATCCAAGATCACGCCCTTTTTCCACAATCTTTTCTTTAAGAATTTAACTTTCTTTTAAACCATAAGATCCCAACTCATCGCCGAACACATTAACCCATTTCTCTTAAATTGGGAATCTCAAAGCTATGTTCAACCGAACACAAAATCCACACTTATGCAGGGAGATATCACACTCCAGCCAACTTCTCTACCAAAGGGATTACTTTAAAAAAAATAATCTGCAACACACCTCAATATAGATTTCACCCACA
Source organism: Phyllostachys edulis (assembly GCA_036346405.1). Classification (NCBI taxonomy): domain Eukaryota; kingdom Viridiplantae; phylum Streptophyta; class Magnoliopsida; order Poales; family Poaceae; genus Phyllostachys; species Phyllostachys edulis. The sequence continues at coordinate 38,342,085 of CM070554.1, forward strand.
ATCACATCACATCAATCCTTTAAGGATAATCAACTCTAAATTCATATCACACACACTCTCGTATTCTACATCCAAAGGATTCTATCAAAGGTCACCACAACTCTCGGACCCTAATCATGGGCAACCAAGGTGCTAGCATAACAATGCAAAGCCCAGATTCAACCTCTAAGACTGCTAAACTGATCTTCTGGTAAACTTAATAGGAAATCCTTAGATCCAATGACTAAAAAAAACTTTCACACAGCTCAACAATAACCTCGCTTATTAATGTCGCTATTCCTCACCAATCAAGTAATCGCCAATGCGATTCATTACACCAATCTTAGACCTTCTCTAATCCACACCAATCAATTGCGGTTACTCGACCACAATATACCCATTCACAATACTTTAACTGATTGATCAAGATTCAGACATACTCGATCACTAACTTCAATAAATAAATATACTTTTGACCAAGTTATCCTTAGAGATAATCTAACTCCCATAAGGTTACTTACTGAGGCCGAGTCATACTTGACAATATCTTAACAATCCCTGCTATCCCATTAATTAACACGACCAATAGATTTCTCTACACTGCTACTACTACTTCTTTTACACAATCTTACCGAGTACCCAAATGCGATACTCTAAAAAAAACTGTTCGAGATTTCCATACTTGCTAATTCTAATGTTCTGTCAAAATGAACACAAAATCTTAGACCACCTCTCACTATAGGTCCTACTAGTAGCGACAACGAAATCTGTTAGCTCCACAGTCAAGCACTCTAATTAAATCAAATCCTCTCCAATGATTATTCCAATTAATCGATTTATTACTCAATGCCTCTCCAACAACCTAACACCTAAAGGTTCACAAAAACATCTACTAGACCACCTCTATCCAGTAGCCAAAACACAACCGAAAAGACTTTGCAATACAGTTCGGTTAACTCCTTTCTTAGAAGAAGAGGCAAATAGAAATAAACTTCAGCACAATGGAAAACGTTACTACTTACAGTAGTTACCAGATCAAGAGAATTAATCAAATAGCAATGATCCCGGAAAAACAAAGATGAGATCATAGATGAGGGTACACATCCCACAAGCAGAGATTATCAAACCTCAAACGAGCATAAAACATTGCTTTTGGGATTCGGAAACTCTGCTGGCAAAACAGAAAGTTTAGGCAAAAACCGATAAACTGCAAGTTACAAAACTTGACTTCAATCTCGAATACTTCTACTTCGCTCTTTCCTTTAGCAAAGAAAACGACTTCGTTGGTTACAACATCACCATGCCAACTCCAACAAGAAGAGATTTCAAGACCACAACACATAAACCACTTAGGAACTAATAAAACCTCTCAAAGATGTCACTTTGCTCAAAACACTTTCAATTACCACATTAACACGAGGTCCGAAGATCACAAATGCTAAACTAGAAGCATTTTCATTTAATCAATATCGTGAGCGACCCAATCCCTTTATACAAAACATTCAATATCATCTTCATAATCCTCATCGACAATCACCCTAACAATGAGATAATACACTATTAACGAGAATCCTCATAGCCTACTATCCCATCGTAAACTTCTCCCAAGGAGACACAAAGCACAAGGTTGAAACAACCCTCTTTTATCAAAATCATGCTATCAATAACAATTTCATAAGGCACACTATCCAAGACCACTTATGCATTCATCCATTCAACCATAAGCGTTGCTCAACACCCACTTCAATTATCATTAACAATTGACAGTTGAATTTATCACGAAGAAAATAGAGTCCTACCGCTATTTACAGTCATATATCCATTTATAACATCGAGTCAACATTCCACTTATACTCAGAGTTTAACTACAGATTTAATAACATCATCTCATTTAATCACCGGGTTTCACAAGGTACTACCTCAACATCCATCCAATCTGATATACATGTTTCAATCTAGCAATCAAGTATAAACATTAAGTAGCCAGCTTATGAAAATTACTAGACTAATATCCTCCAAGTCATCGCTCAAACACATCCTTAACATAATCATCACTAAAGGGTAAACAAATCCATTGAGATACTTTACTCCAATTACCCAAATAAATCTATCGGATTCCACAATCCTAATGGTTAGACCAAATCATCAATATACCACACCTCTTTAGTAAGTCTTGGATTCCTAGTATGAGTGGTCACACTATTAAACAAGTTCATTATGTAACTACTCCATAACAACATCAAATCTATCACTTCACTTCCAAAGATCTTGGTTGAGATTGATTACGCACCAAACTACTGCACTCCAACCGGTTAGCTCATACATTTTAATTTATCTTCTATGCTTAAAACCCCTCACTTAACACAACAAACATCGCTAAAGGGTTTAACAACTCCTTTCATAAAAGAGAACCATTCAACTTAAACACTCAAAGTACTCAAAAAAAAGATACATTGAGTTAAAGCTTTCACATACTAAAGAACTTGGAAAAGACAACTTCCATTATCCGAAAACATCCAACAAGATAAATGGGTCGAGTTTTCCAATGAGAAAAACAAAACTCCAATACAAAGGCAAATCTTAACAATCAACCAAGTTCAACAGCCGCAAGAATAACTCAACGATTAGGAAAACAATGATTGCTTTAAGGGTCAAATTAAATCAATGAAAACACGCCAACTGCATGTAACCACTAACCCAAGAGAATTCAACAACCAACAGCGAGTCAACAGTATAACCAAATGTAAATTCAAGGGAAACATCAACCTTTCTCAGAGTAATCCCATCAACTGCAACTAGACAAGAGTTGACCCGATTCAAATTCAAGGAAGAGAACAACTCTTCTAAAAATACTCACTATCAACACCTGTACTAAGATATCCGAGGTAACCACTTTCCTATTCTCATACCACGAATGGTGGTGTGACCTGGTACAGCCCAGGGCCACAACCATGACATCAACCTCTCAACATGGGTTATCCCCACACATAATTACCATAGTATTATAATATAGATATATCAGCTCATTTCATAACAGGAATTATCGATACAACATAACGGAAGCGTAATGCAATGCAATAACCCAATCCCACCTACTGTGCTTAGTGTGTCAAGTTTAATAATTCACATACCACGGACCTACAGCCCGCTCTGATACCAACTGTAACACCCCAACTCAACGTTGAGCCTGGAATGCTACTAAAATTAAATAAAACTAAACTAATCTAAGATCAATTACCGATTTCGGCAGAACCTCCTTTGTATATTTAGCTATACCGAGGTTCCATAAATTGATCATAGCAATTAACACTAAACATAATATTCAGGTTCATTCAGGCATGCATGATAATCCAATAATCATAAACAAAACTTGCTACTCTCCTTATTACAAATAAATTGAAACAATTAACCAATCATGCACGGATCTCAAGCAGTTTGCTAATTATTAGAATGAAGACTAAATAGTAGTCGCCTTAAGGATGAGTAGTAGTGAGTGCATCCAATATCTACTCCCTCCCATGCATGCCGTTCTTGCTAGTTGTACCTAAAACATATCAAAGCAAGAGTGAGTCCAAAGACTCAGCAAGTATCAACAAGGTTAAAGCTAAAAACAATCACAGTCATAGCATCCATATTCCAATTAAAACAATTCACGGATCATAACTTCATGCTTATGTATTGCGTCCATGCAATGCACCTTTAAACTTTGCCTCTTTTCGCATTTTACCGGTAATGCGAGGTATACATCTGTCGATGTATACCCTTGCCTATGCACCCTGGCATAGGGACCAAGAGCCTATACTCCACAAGTATAGGGACCTATGCCCATCACCATCATGATGGGGACCTCTTTATCATTGCCCACATTCTGCGAATGTGGGATTCAACCCGCCATTTACATGACAGGACCTCAACGATTCATACTTGGTCACCAGTGACCAAGACTCAAACATGCTTTGACATGCATATGCACATTGACATCATCTTCCAAAATATATGAACTCAATATGTAAATAATATCATGTAAACATTAACATCATACACAAGAAGCTTTAACCATAAATTGCATTTACCTAGATATATTGTAACTCATCATATGAATATCCATGCATGTCTATTACAAACAAAACACAATCAATCTCAGCAAACAAACATCATAATTCTACAACCCGAATACTTGCCTCAACCGTGCGAGACCGGTGGACGCGAAGAGGGTGCTGCCCCTGGGATCACGCTCCCACCTGAACATAATGATAACCCAACTAAGACAAACTTACTGGACCAAAAGCATAAATAAGAACACAATAATAGAACTCACTAAACTCCCAAGCGTTTCCAATCTTCCAATTTCTACCGATCGATTTGGTGTTCACTATGGACAGTCAATTTCAAAAATACATAACTTTCTGCTCAGGAGTCCAAATAAGATGTTCTAATACTTTCTGGAAATATAATTAAATTACATAAATAAACTTAGTTGGGGAGCCCTTCTGATTCTACCATCTACTACCCCTACCAAGCCAATCTACAGAACATCAATATTCACGTCGGGTTCTCTGGACAGAACACTAAAATTATCATAACTTTTGCTACGAACGTCCAATTCTTACGTTCTTTAGCTTTCTGGAAAGGTGAGGAAATTACCCATCTTTTTCATTATAACGAGATCCTCTGATTTCGTCTTTAACTAAAATATTAACTCAGATTTCTACAGACTGTCAGAATGTTGACAGATTATCAGGACAGCGACATTAGAAAATTCATAACTCGCTAATCGTTAAACGGATTTGGGCGTTCTTGGCGGCCACGGAAAGCTAAGGACACGACCCAACTTTTTCTAAGAGAAGTCATCCCCAGATACTGCCTCTACAGACATGAAAACCTACGTCCAAGAATCTGGACAGAATTGAATCTAATAACCGACATTGCTAAACTAAATAAATACGCATCTAATCGAAAGGGGAATTGAGATTACCCTTGAAGAACCGATTGCTGGGCACGAAGAACACCACGTGAACTCTCTTCCCCTTCCTTTCTACTTTCTTCCCCTTCCTCTTCTTCTTCTTCTTGGCCAAACTTCCTCCCGGCGATCGATCTCCTTCCTCCGCTTGGCTGGCAGCCACAGGAGGCTTCTTCCCCGGCAGCGGGAGGGCTTCAACAGGGGAGGAGGGGCTGTGCGCAGGGGAGGAGGTGTTGGGGAGGCGGCCAAAGGGAGTGGGGAGGGGGAAAAGAGGGAGGGGTGGCGGCTAGGGTTAGGGGAGGGGAAGTGGCGCCCCTCCCTTGGCCGGCCACCCTCATGGGCCTTGCGGCCAGCCCATGGTGGGTCTTCTAGCAGTGGCCCGTCGCCCAGGTTGCCGGAAAATCACGGAGAACCCCCTCTCTTTTCCTGATTCACCGATTTTCTCAAATAAATACTCTCCCGATTAAATAATCTCTCCCGATTAATTATTCTCTCCCGGTTATTTGCCTCTCGCACTTTCGGAGTATTACACCTGCTCAAACCGAGCATCGCTGAAGCCATGTGCGGACGTGTGCTCGCCCTTGCCACAAGGGATACTGCCACTGGCCCCATGCCACCCCGCCGGCGCCGCCACCTCCCGGGGAATCTCCACCTCACCAGGGTCTCATTTCACCCCTCGGTAGGCTGCCCCGCCTCACCTCATCCACCTTTCTTAGCCAGAGGAACCGAGTACTGGAAGCTCTTATGTCACTTGCCTTTCTTCTCCCTTCCATTCTTTGCTTTGAGACTCTTCCATGTGGACCCCACCATGTCATACACCCCCACTCTTCTCTCCATTTCTATCACTAGCAAGAGGGGCCCACAAAGTCATCTTTTATCTTAATTTGAATTCCTGAAAAATCAGAGAGCATATCCCATTATACTCCTTCCTTTTCTGATTGGTCATCTGATGTTGCTTTGGCTCAATGACTAAGTGGTCCCACATGTCATTGTCCTCCTTCTTTCCCTCTTCCTCTTTGGCCCTCTCTAGCTTGTGGGTCATGGTTGTCATCTACACCATTGCTATACATGTCAAGATCTCAGAGCAAAGAAGATTCCAGAAGATTCCCCCTTTTGTAAAATTCTATCATTTCATGTGATTTTCAAACTTCCGGATATTCATTCTCCTTCATATGAAGTCCGATTCCATCGATTCTCATTCCTAAATTCATCTAAAGGCGGTATCTTCCTTTTGGTATTTATTTTATAATTTTTGGATTTTATTTGGATTTGTTATATTTATTTGGCTCGTTTCGCGTACAGATTACGACGACTTCGGAGAACCAGATTTCAACACTTCTCCGTATTTCAATGCCGTTTGAGAACAACAACTAAATAAGCAAGGCAAGTTACATCTTTTGATCATATTTGAATCCCAGTATTTTAAATTATTTAAATTCTGTTTTAAATTATTATTGCATGCGTATTTGTATTCAAGTAATCTAAATCCCTATGTTAAGCTTTATAGTTATTCCCAATTCCAATGCATAGTCATTTATTGTTAATATGGACAGTATGGAGAATCTTTTCGAATGTGATATATTTAGGGGTTAGGAATTGAAAGGAGTGGATTATAGGAATATATTACTGTTGGATGTTTGATTATAAGAAACACATTATTGTTGGATTATAGCAATATGCGATGCATGGAAGTTGGATTATAGGAATACATGATTCTTAGATATTGATTATATAATTATACAATTATTGATTGTTGGATTATAGGATTGAATGATTATTGGAGATTGAACCCTAGAAGTGCAATATTGACAGATGTTGAATATGGAAATAAATGATTGGTGGATGTTGGATTTTAGGAATAAATCTTGCTGGGATTATAGAAATAAATCTTGATGGATTATAGAAATATATCTTGGTTGGGTTATACATGTATATTTTGCTAGATTATTAGAATATATCATTGTTAACATTGGATTAGTGATATCGGATTATAGAAATGGATTATGGTTGGATGTTGGATTTTTAGAGATATATAATCGTTGGATATTTGACTGTAGAATACATTATTGTTGGATTGATTGGAATAAGCCTCGTCGAATTACTAGGGTATATCTTGTTGGATTATAGAAATGTATAATTGTTGAATATTGGATTATGGGACTACATTAATGTTGGATATTGGATTATAGGACCACATTAATGTTGGATATTGAATTGGACAAATGCATTATCGTTGGATATGGGATTGTTAGAAATACATGATTATTGGATATCGGATTCTAGAAGTATCTTAGTGTTGGATATCGAATTCTAGAAGTAGATAATTTTTGATATTGCATTATCGAAGATTGGATTATAGAAATAGATAATTATCGGATATTGGATTAAAGAAATAGATTGTTGTTGATATTGAATTGTTGGAGTTGGATGATATAAATAGATAATTATTGGAGATTGGATGATAGCAGTAGATTATTGTTGATGATGGATCATAGGCATAGGTTATTACTGGAGATTGGATTGATGGATATCGGATTATAGATATATAATTATTGTTGATATTGGATTATTGGAGATTGGATTATAGAAGTTAATTAGTGTTGATGTTGGATTCTAGAGCTAGATTATTGTTAGATATCGGCTGGTTGGATGTTGGATTCTAGAAATGGATTATTAATGGATGTTGTATCGATGGAAATCGGATCATAGAAATAGACTAATATTGTGGATATTGGACTAATTGATATTGGAGTATAGGATTATATAATTGATGGAGATTGGATTATGATTACAATACTGATGGTTGACTTACTGATCTTGTAGTTGACAATCCTTGGACTTCAAACCCTCATACCTTGTCACTCTAGATAAAACTCTGGTTAATACAATATTGTTAACAAAATGCTCTTGATTGAAAAACTTTATGCTTAGACAAAACTTAGACCAAAAATATTGAATTTGGGGAATTTAGCCAAATATTTAATTATGATTTAAAATGAGGCTATAGTATTGTTTTACCATAGGACTTTTGCAAATGATTTATGAAAAGCGAATGAAAATGAAAATTGGTTTGGACTTGGGTGAAATGGATGCTTGGATGGGTGCATGTTTATGCACGGGATCGATTCATTTCTATGATCGAGGCCCAGGGGTTTTATTGGAAAGTCGTCCAAGTCAATTAAGGACCGGTCTTCGTGCTGCATCTTGCAAAGCCCTATCGTACTACCACATATTCTGAATGGGCAGGACCTGACTAAATAATTTGTATCATTTCACCGTGGTTGTGCCATCCGGTTGCGTGGGTATCTTTTATGACCTACTTTTATGTATTCCCATCTGGCGCAAGAGGGAGCCTGAACTCGACGGGTTTCTATCTAAAGGGGGTGAAGCCTTAGCGAGGCGGGACTACGGTGAGATGATGCATTGTAAAGTCCTTGTGATAATCTCTTAGTCGCACACCTTCGAAAGTGTGTGAGCAGATAGTGTGATTGATTATCTCTTGTGGGTAAAGTTGTACCACCTCTACAGAGTGTAAAACTATTCGAATAGCCGTGTTCATGGTCATGGACATGCTAAGCAAAGCCACACCAAGTTAGACTTTTGTTTTGATTTCAAAAGACTTTATCAAATAGTTTTGGATTTCTATCCAAATGGGAATTGGGTGGGTAGCCTTGTGATAGGAGGGTATCCTTCACCACTCGGTGATGAATGTTATCTGGCTATAAAACTTGAGAATTTAGAAAATGAATTTTAGTTATAGAATATCTGCTTTGGAACTTAGTACAAGTGTTTGCAAAGAAACGTTGCTTTATGCAAAATCAACTCTATAAGCCTTCCTTTGTTATATCCCTATATGCGTTATAATTCTGTTATTGGGTGTAACTTGCGGGGTACGGTTGTTTGTGCTCGCTCTTACTTAATACAAATGTTGTTCAGAGAAGAAGGACTTTACCAACTACCGAAGATCTCGACGACTAGGTCGCTACCCTAGTCAATTGCCTATGGCATATTAGCTGGGCTCTACTACTTATTCTTCATCTTCCGATGTGTTCTTATTTGTTGGCTCAAAAGCCTTTCTGGTAATCAACTCTAATATTTACTAATAAAGTTTTGCAATTATGGTTGCGGTACCATGTTTGTTTACTGTGTGAGCTAGCCACTGATCATGGGACTAGTTCAAAAATGCACATAGGATTTGGGGTGTTAATCCTGGGTCCTTACAAAGTGGTATCAGAGTTGTGTCGACTATAGGTTGTGATCTAGTTAGAATGGCCGTTAGTTGAAAACTTCAAAACTTATTTTTTGTGTAACAAGAAAAATAAATTATTCTCTCCTCATCTTTGGTCATCTTGCTATTCTTACCTTCTTCATGGTATTATTTCTTACCTTGTTCTCTCTTCACCATTTTATGATGTTAAAAGGGTCATCTTTCCCTTGTAAACTTCTATAGATGGTCACACGTTTACTACCATTACGTTCAAGACCACAAGAAATGGAGTCGCCAAGAGGATGTCGTCGTCTCTTCCCTCTAAGGACAACAGATAGGATTAATCAAAGATCGTGAGCCGAAGATCGTTTTGTTAAAGACCCACCATATAGCTTAAGTCTGCTAAGACTCATTCTGTGTATTGAGTCGCTTCACCCGATTAAGAGTATCGATCGAGTAGGGTGTTGTATTGTTGCTTAATTTGCATAGTATATTTTCTTTTGGTACGTCGTACGTAGACCTTTTCGATCTTATGTGCAACGTTTGCTTAAGGGGTAAGACTTCTCTCCTCATAGCTTTCTCACTCACCCTTTGCTTTTCCATCTTCTCTATCAATCCATGGGACAACTCAAACCTGTCAATGCACAAAGGACTTGAAGGACAAACCAACACTTCAAAACTTCGAACAACTTAAGAACGAGGACATAAAAGCCAAACTTGAAGGTAAACTCTCCTTATCTCTTTCTAGACCCCAACATAGTCATCCTATGTTTGTCTTCTCTCTCTAGCCTCTCTAAATCTCGGGGACGAGATTCCTTTTAAGGGGGGTACTTTGTAACATCCTAAAATTCTGTTACCAATTTTAAAATTAATAAAATATTATTTTATTTGATTTTCGAAATTTAAAAGAGTTTTATTGCTTTTCCTAAAATTCCTTCAATATAAAAAGGCAAAAATAAAATTTATTGAGTTTCTGAGATTTTCTTGGATTTAAAGTTAAAAAGGAAAACTTGATTAAATTCCTTGAATCTTCTCGTATTTAAAAAGGTTTTTCCTGTCTTTCAAAAATAAAAAATAGTTATGTGCAAAAATAAAAGCCAACTTTAAGTTGGAAGTAATTTTTATTATTTCAAAGCTAATCTATTTGATTTTCAGGCCTTTTCGAAGTTTTCCAAATAAAAATCACCATTTGATTTTTCCTGATTTGTTAAAGCTTAATTTGAAATTTCAGAAATAAAAATAATTTAAACCTGAGTAAATAAACTCCAATTAAATAAAAATTATTTTATTCTATTTCTAGAGTCTTTTGAAGCTTTAAAATAAAAAATTATTTGGATTTTATCGATTTAATTTAAATCTCAAATTGAATTTCTGAACGAAAAACATTTTAAATGGCTAAAATAAACTTCAAAAAATAGTGATAGGCCGAGGAAATTCGGCCCAAGCACTATTCCTAGATTTTTAAATGATTTTTGATATTTAATTTTGGAAGATAATTTATTTTGGCTTTCAAATAAAAAACTTTTAAAATTTCAGAAAATTCCAGGAAAATAATTAAATTTTATTTTTAACTGGAATAAGAAATTTGGGCTATTACAAATCTACCCTGCTTAAAGGGAATGTCGACCCTGAGATTCAGGTTGGCTAGGGAATAGGTGCGGAAACTCGACCTTCAAGTTCTCTTCACGCTCCTAGGTGGCTTCCTCTTCAGTGTGATTGCTCCACTAAACTTTGTAGAAATGGATGATCTTACTCCTTATCACACGCTCTACTACTTCCAAAATCTTAATAGGCTGCTCCTTGTAGGAGAGATCTTCCTGCAAATCAATTGATTCCAACGGCATCTGCGCCTCTGGCACTCGCAGACACTTTTCAATTGAGACATATGGAAGACATTATGAACGTTTGACAACTGAGGTGGGAGTTTCAACTGGTAGGCAACTTCTCCTCTTCTGGCTAGAACTGAAAAAGGTCCAATATATCTTGGTGCAAGCTTCCCGCTTACTCTGAAACGTTGCATTCCCTTGAGAGGTGAAACCTTCAGATACACATGATCTCCGGTTGCAAAAACTAAATCTCGTTGACGATTATTAGCATAACTTTTCTGCATGTTTGGGCTATTCTCAGCTTTTCCCGAATTGATCGAACTTGATCTTCGGCTTCCTTCAAAACATCTGGGCCAAATATTTGTCATTCGCCTGTTTCGGTCCAATACAAGGGTGTTCTGCATTTTCTTCCATAAAGAGCTTCAAACGGGGACATCTGAAAGCTTGTTTGATAACTATTGTTGTGTGAAAACTTTGCATAAGGCAAACTTTGATCCCAACTGTTTTTGTTTGCTAGGGCGCAGGCTCTCAACATATCTTCTAGAATTTGATTTACTCTTTCTGTTTATCCATCTGTTTGCGGATGATAAGCTGTACTGAAATTCAGATTAGTGCCCAGAATACTATGCAGTTTTTGCTAGAATCTTGAGGTGAATTGAGATCCTCGATCCGACACTATCTTCTTTAGTACACCATGTAGACATACTATCTTTGCCATATACAATTCTGCAAGTCTGTCTCCTGAGTAGGGATCTTGACTGGGATGAAGTGTGCAACTTTTGTTAGACGATCTACAACAACCTAGATAGAATCATATCTATCTTTTGTTCTCGGCAAATCGATGATGAAGTCCATTCCAATTTCTTCCCATTTCCACTCAGGTACCTCTAAAGGTTGAAGCAATCCAGCAGGTCTTTGATGTTCAGTTTTAACTCACTAACAGACGTCACAAAGAGCTATGTATTCAGCAATTTCGCACTACATGCTAGGCCACCAATATAATTCCTTGAGATCTTGATACATCTTCGTGCTTCCAGGGTGAATGGAATAAAGAGTTTCATGAACTTTTTTAAGTATCAACTGCTTAAGCTCTTTCTGGTTTAGTATACAAATACGCTTCTCGAACCAAACAATTCCTTGCTCATTTTCTAAAAATTTTAAAGATTTTCCCTTCTTCATGCTGCTCTTAATCTCCTTGATATCGGCATCTTCAATCTAAGCTTTCCTGATCTGATTTTGCAGAGTGGGTCGTACTTCCAAAGTGGCTAAGAAACCTTCATCAACCAATTCAAGCTTGAGCTTCTGAAACTCTTCATGTAGTGCTGGATGACTCTCCTTGATCATCAGAGTATTGTAGTAGACCTTTCTACTCAGCGTCAGCTACTACATTAGCTTTGCCTGGATGGTAGTGAATTCCAATGTCATAATTTTTTTATCAATTCCAACAATCTTCTTTGCCTCATATTAAGATCAGCTTGAGTGAAAATATACTTCAGACTCTTATGGTCAGTATAAACTTTATAGTGATTACCAATGGGGTAATGGCGCCATATCTTTCAACCATACACTACGGTAGCCAGTTCTAAGTCATGAGTGGGGTAATTCACTTCATGAGACCTCAATTGCCGTGAAGCATAGGCTACAACCTTTCTTTCTTGCATCAGAACACATCCGAGACGTTGACGTGATGTATCACAGAAAATCTCAAAATCCTTCCGAACATAAGGCAAAATCAGCACTAGAGCAGTGGTCAAACGCTTCTTCAATTCTTGAAAACTCTGCTCATATTCTGGCGTCTATGCAAATTTCTTTTTTTTCTTCAGCAATTGAGTGAGAGGTCTTACTATCCTGAAGAATCCTTCTATGAATCGACGATAATATCACGCCATACCAAGAAAACTTCTAATTTGAGGCACTGTCTTGGTTGACTCCCAATTGAGCACATCCTTGACTTTGTAGGGGTTAACAGCAACTCCTTCTGCAGACATGACGTGACCCAAAAATGTAACTTCCTTCATCCAAAACTCACACTTACTGAATTTGGCATAGACTTGATTATCTCTAAGCTTCTCAAGAACCAAACGAAGATACTCCTCATGCTCTTCCCCACTCTTGGAATACACTAGGATATTGTTAATGAAGACAATGACAAACTTATTCAAGTAATCCATGAATAATTTATTCATCAAGTTCATAAATTAAGCAGGACGGGGAAGAACTTGGTCTAACAAAACCTTTATCTTGCAACTCCTTGATTTGCTTCTTCATCTCAACTAACTCATCAACAGGTAAACGATACGGCCTCTTAAAGATAGGTGCAGTTCCAGGAACTAGATTGATGACAAACTCTATGTCCCTGTCTGGTGGCATTCCAGGTAAATCTTCAGGAAAGACAACTGGAAAATCTCTAACCACTGGCACATCTTCCAAAGCTACAGCCTTGACACTGCAAACTAGCGCTCCATCATGCTTTTTTGTGGAGGCTTCAAATTTTTCTTTGGTTCCACCCGGACTGACCAAAGTGATGCTTCTACCACCACAATCCAAAATTGCTTGGTGATTAGCAAGCTAATTCATTCCCAAAATCACATATAAGGACTTGATATCTATGATTATGAGGTTGGCTAGAAATTCTACTCCTTCTATGACCACTTTAACTTTTGGGCAACCTTGATTCGTACTCAACTCCGAACCGAGTGATTGAACCAACAAAGCAGTTTTAAGAGTCAAAACCTTGAACTGATACTTTGCAGCAAAACTCTGAGAAACAAACGAATACGAAGCTCCAAAATCAAACAAAACAGTAGCAGGTACTGAATTAACTAGGAACTTACCTAACACGACGTCCAGGGTTGTCTAGGCTTCCTCTACTGTGATATGGTTCACACGGTCTCTCCCAAAAGGCTGTGGAGTCCTAGCGGCTGCATTTAGAGTCTGAGGTGCTCCACATCCTGCTCCTGATATGGGGGTTCTGGTTGAAGTAGCTCCCAAATTGAATCTGACAAGCGTTGGAGCTTGCTTCTGCAGGCAATTGCTGGCGTAGTGTCCCAATTGCTGACAATTAAAACAGGTAATCCCCGCAGCAAGATTGATGTTTCTTAGCTGCTAGTTGATGGTGTTGTTGTTGCCGAAGTTGCAAAATCCTGGAGTAGCTGGGCGAGGAACTGGTGCAGGGGTCCTGGATGCGGCTAGAGGAATGAAGTGGACATAAGGCTGCGCACTCATCCTAGATCTTTGCTGATGACTTTGATGGGTACCGTGCTGCATCATCTTTCTCTTGCGAGATTCTTCCAGTTCACGACGAGACTCCCTCAATAAGCATGGCCTTATCTACCAGATGCTGGAAATCCACATAGCCGTTGTCGACGACTTGAACCTTCAAGCTTGGATTGAGTCCACGCTTGAAACGCATCTGGCGGGCATCATTCGTGGCAACGTCCTCTTGGGCATAACGGGAGAGTTGAGTGAACTTGTTGAGGTATTCGCTCATCGACGAGTTTCCTTGTTGCAGCTCACGAAATTCATTCTTCTTCATCTCCACCTTTCCATCAGGAATGTGGGAGTGACAGAAAACTTCAGAATACTCAGCCCAAGTGATAGCTTGATGATTTGCATGGGCGACACAATAATTCTTCCACCATTCTGCGGCAGTACCTTCGAGCTGATGTGCGGCGTACAGTACCTTCTCGCGGTTGTCACACCGAGCAATAGCCAACTTCTTCTCTATGGAACGCAACCAGTCATCCGCGTCCAAAGGTTCGGATGAGTTGGAGAAAGTAGGCGGACACGTCCTCATGAATTCTGCCAATTTGGACTGCTAAAAAGCTAGTGGTGGTGATGGTGGCACGGCAGCGTCCTGATTGTTCTGGTTCATCAATATCATTAGAACAACAGTGGTCTGATTCTGTTGATTCATCATCTGATTCATATTTTGCATCATGGCATTCATCAGCTGCGTCTGAGTTGCCATGAACTGTCCTAAGCCTTGGTCTCCTATGGCATTGATATTGGCACTGACATTGGGATCCATGGGTTCACATTGGCTTGCAGTGTTGCGGGTCTGAACCATCTAAAGAACAAACTGACGGTTTAAAATATGAGAGGGAAGAAGTGAAAGATAAGTGGTAGAGTCATCTAGGGGAGCAGGCTACCTAGAAATAGAAAACAACACATACCATAGCCGAAAAGGCTACAAAAGAAACAACAAACAAGAACAATCGAAAATACTAAAACACACGATCTAGGCAACATTGGCTAGTCTAACTACAGATCTTGAGACTTCCAATCCATCCATCGCTTTGTTCACTGAAGACTCATTTCTATAGAGATTATTGAGGTGAGAAAGGTCAAATTAAATTCAAATATATAGGTTCAAAGGAGACAAGAAATAAGAACCTAGGAATGATATGAGAAGAGAATAGAATATGATGAGAAGAGAATAGAATAAGACTAGAGGAGAATAAGTATTCATCAATTGGTTGGCTTGATTTATAAAATAAAATTTGAAACTTTTGGCTAAAACGACCATGCTAACTGTTATTGCATCCTACAGTCGATATGGCTCTGATACCACCCTTGTCGGGACCCAAATCTATAAATCCAGATCTTCTGTGTATTCTGAACTAGTCCTAAGATCAGTAGCTAGTTCACACAGTGTCAACATTGATGAAATCATATCCATACAACGAAATAGCAATGCGGCGGTGCTAGGGTTGGCGGTAGAGGAGCTTCGGGCTTTGATTCCAGCTGATAGAGGCGGGCAGTGTGGTCGTGATTGCGGGGAATAGAGTCAGGAGAGAAATGCGAAGGGTATGCCCCCTTTTATAGGGCAAGGGCGCAGTCGGAACGTTGGGAACGTGTGCGAGCGTTTTCGGTCGACGCGACGGCGATGAGCAATGCAAGTAAATGATGAAGAAACGGTTGATTGAGTACGACAGAGATCGTTGGTGCTAAAGCGCACATTCACAAGTAGAAACGGAAGCATTAAAGCATGCAACTGAGCGGAGATGACGGCGTGGTCAGGGATGACAAGTGGGGTCGGGGCGGAAGAGAGAGACAAAGAGCTGGTTGACGGCGTGGCTATAGGGAAAAACAGTGACAGGCCGACGAAATTCGGCCCAAGCACTATTCCAAGATTTTAAAATGATTTTTGATATTTAATTTTTGCAAATAATTTATTTTGGCTTTGAAATTAAAAAAAACTTTTAAAATTTCAGAAAATTCTTGGAAAATAATTAAATTTTATTTTTAACTGGAAAAAGAAATTTGGGCTATTACAGAAGAGACCAATATATAAAGTGGAGTTGGTCTTACTTAGTTGAAGCAAGCAAAAGAAGAACACATGCATGCTTACTCGCTCGCTTGCATCGCCTCGCCTCTCCACGCCATTGCCATCACCTGCCTACGACGTGAGTGTGAATGGTCTGGCGATTTCGTATTCGGTTGGCTGTGTAGCTGCTGCATCTTTTTGCACCTCAAAACCATGCATACGAATTAGAAACTGAAAGTTTGAATTACACCATTTCAATGGGGCTTTTATCGCACATATTAACTGCGTTTAAAATAGAGTAATGACGATAGTTTCTTTTGCTTACTACTGGTTGTATATGAGGGAGAGAAGTCTCCTCTCAGATGTAGAACATAGAGATATCAGTACCAAACTGTTACCCTATTCCTCTGTGTTGTGCAACCTCGGCTACTCCATCCCTTCTTCGGTGTGCACCGACATGGGGATAGCAGTGTCTCCGAAGTCGGTGCCCCTCGTGATGCTACACAAGTTGGGGCGAATCATATTTTTTGGAAACGTTCGCGCGACTGCTCATGGCTTTCTTCATCATCCACTTCGTGTTGTCTTCTTCGCATCAGACTCTTACCACGAGCTTTACTGGAGCGATTCTCTGTAAGTCGCGGTGATATCACTTGATATGATTAGGCCTGCTTCCTAGAAAGAAATCATGTGCGGACGTTGATGACTACTTCTGTTAGCAGTGTTCTTGTTCTAGATTTTGCCTTGTTAGCACATATATATGAGATAGATATATTTTAGTTGATCATGTTATTGTTCATAGTTCCAAATATATATAGTATATATGCTTCTGTTGATTCAATTATTATTTTAGGAATTATAATAATCACAACAGTGTGTATATATCTAATACAAGCTGGTTCTAGACAGCGGTACCAGCAACTGTGCACATCTGTTTGTAGGATGGTGTGAGGATCAAAGAGAGGAATAAATGGTAGAGACACATTGTGTGGGGGGGAGGGGGGTAAGAAATGTGTGAACGAGAAGAGTAGGGAGGGATAAAGGGCCTTCTTAGCAAGCGGCTTTCGACTAGGCTAAAGGGTTTAGTGTTTGACAGTTTTGTTTTTAGATAGGTTGGCTGGAGCTTCTGAATTAGAAAATATCTGAAATGTCTCTAAGGCAAATAACGGCAACAATTAATGGGAATTAACGATAATTAGCGACAATTAACGGCAAATAACGAGAATTGATGACAAATAACGAGAATTATGACGATTAACGAGAATTCTATCGACGAGGTTCCACAACTGGCTACGCCTCTACGCCGACGACCTTTCGCGGCGGCGGCGAAGATCCAGCTAGGTCCATGAATTAATAAACGAACCGCTCGAGATTTTTCTTTTCGCACGGCCCGGGGAAATTAACGAGATATTTTTTAGACAGGTTTTATCGTCAAACAAGTGGCCTGTGCCATGACCATGAGCTGGCGTGGCCGGATAGATGAGCCTCCAATACTGCGACAGCTACCTGCTCCGGCCTAGGCAGGCTTCTGTTTCTGTATGCATTGGCATTTTTCTCCTCTTCGTTTCACACTGAGACAGATACATCCAACCATATTTTTATTTTCAGATGGCGCTTTCCAATCCCGGATTTTAATTTCATATACAATAATAGAGCAGAGCACCAGTTTTGTAATTTTGTTCTACAGTGCAAAGCCTAGCTAGTGTGTGTGTGTGTGTGTTTTAGTTGGTTTTTTTTCTGGGGGGGACAAAGTGTATTGTTAAAAAAAAGATTGAGCAAGTGCTTATGACGAACAAGAACAGCAGCGGGTTCTTGTTGCTAACTTACTAGCTACATAACTTAATTTGTTTGCCATTTCGGTCTCTGCTTCAGCAATTCTTCTACTGACGCTCAACTGAGGCGTCAGTTCAGTCAGTAGAATCCATATATGTTAATTATTGACAACAAAAGACCAAGCATGGACTTTTTCTATCTGTCAGTGCTTGCTGGGCTTGAATTCAACACTTATTTCGAACATAGTTGAAGTCCAAGCATATGGCAACAAATCAAGCTCGCACGCATGCGCATGATCACATCACGACTACTATTCTTCACTTAGCCGATGTCTCAGAGATTCACAGGTCATAGAATTGACACCAAAGGAAGCCTCACAAGGCAATCAAATGCAGTTTATGTGAGATTCCATTTTTTTTTTTTGGGGTGGGGGGGTTCTTTGAATTCAAAGTTCCACATGGAAGCTTACAATGGTAGTGCATGCACAAGCAGAAGATTGGGGGATTAAGAAACCCAAAGAGAAAGTTGGGAGAAAAAACTTTCACATGAAAGGGACCAATTATTTCCCTAAAATAAAAGGAAAGGGACCAATTATTCAACTAATGAAACAGAGTGTGACAAGTAATGGTGCTCGTGTTTCACTTACAAAAATAATGGGATGCTCACTAGTGCAAACAAATGATCTGTAGTAGATGTAGGCTGCTTATACCCAATGGCATAGTTGCCTTACGGTTGTTTGGTCAGGAAAAAGTACATGACAGATAACTAAGTGATCCTGTTATTTCTTCGAAAAAAAGCGATCATGTTATTATGTCAAAGTTATAGTAAAAGAAAAACCTGCATATTAGATCTTGTTTAAGATGCAGATCAAGTCCGTATTAATGAATAATAAAGTATAGAATTCTTTATAGTTTTCATATACATGATAAACTTTGTACTTAAGTAAACTTGCAAGACTTGACTACATGAATAAAAGCTAGTGATCCAGTTGACTACATATGTATTAGATTGTTTCTACCTGCAAACCAATGAGCAGTTGAGCACATGCAAGGTACTGTAGGCTAAATAACCGGTTAGCTATAGTAGGTAGCAATTCTCTTAAGAATTCTTAAAAGTGTTGATCTGAACTCTGAAGCAACAATTGACAACTAAACAGATGGCTCCATTGGACGTCATTGCAAACGTTTGGCTCTGAATTTCCATGAGCACTCTCCGGTCAAGCTAACAAAGGATCATTAATTAGTTAATAATGGGGACATTGGTAAAAGGAGATTATGTGTAAAAGTTAAGCAGATAATGTATACTATGCCACCAACCGGTATGGCCCCATGTTTGAGTCCCCACTAATTACACCTCATGTGGGTTATTTATAGGTTTTCTGGGATTTGATCCCATCACCCTCTCGGTTGATGAGGTTTAGGGATATCCACGATATCATCTAGGTCTCACTTGTACTTAACCCTCTATGCAAATTATTGATTTTTGTTTTTTATGAGTCAACCACTCAACTGAATCTCCTATTTTCTGAAAGATCTATATAACTGTCCTGTGCCACAGGATAATGACAGTAACAAATACTAACAGTACAAGGAAAGTGAAACATCAGCTTATGCTACCCCAGGACGAGGTCAGAAAAGTAATTGGAACCCTCTGTGAGTCCTGCCTTTTTCTGAGCATCTTGTGAATTTGTGTCGAAGTTCTAGAAGTCCAACTTAACAAATATTGCTTCCCAAGTTTCTAGATTTCTTGTTTCCTTGGTCACCCCAAATAGTCTATCAGTACATCAGCAGATAGATGAGTGCCATTGATGCACGTGTACAATCAGGAATTTTGAATGTTATCTTCCTGACTCTCAAAAATTAATGCAGTTGATCAATAAGACAAGCAAGGTCATGGAGGGGACAGTGATCCTTTGAAAGAATTAGTTAAGTGACAGTGATCCTTTGAAAGAATTAGTTAAGTGTATTGATAAATTAGGCTATCCATAGGCTACAAGGCTACATCACATTTGCCCTTGACAATAAGCAACTTCATGGTCACTTCTAGACCTAATTTATTTTTAAAAAATTTCTAAACCGATTTACATATCATTTGCATCACTCAGGACATTTTTACAGGATATGTTCTCCACTTGTTTATGCAGGACGACAGAGAAAAATGCGTTTTGTGATCTGCTGAATCTGAAACTCTTCAAACAATGTTAATGACTTAGGGTGTGTTTGGTTGGTGAAACGAGATTGAATGAGATGAGATGGTACAAGTAAGATGGGATTGTTTTGAATGGAATGGTACATGCGGACTGTTTGGTTGGTTGTATGGAATGGTATACGAATGTGTTTGGTTGGTTGTATGGGATGGTATACGAATGATACAAGATTGTGTTTGGTTGAGGAGATAAGGTTGATTCGGTTACCTCCTCACTACATTGGTGAGATTACCTCCATAATATCTTTCTTTTCTTTATTTTTTTCATTTTCATTTTCACTTATTTCATTTTCCTTTTTCTTCCTTCCTTTTCTGACCTAACTATTAATGGTCAACTAATGATCCTTTTCTAATTAATTTATAATTTCCTAACTTAATTTCTAGTTAAGTTCTCTATTTTAGTTTAAAGGTTAATAATATATTGCTAGCTCTTGTTTAACTTAATGTAATTTTTAGTTACAGTGTGACACACTGATATCGAACTATTTGAGTAATTAAACACTAATCATTTCTAAATATACAACTTATAGTTAAATTTGTTCTTTAAGTGCTAATAGCAAACTCATTAATATCTAACGCAAGTGGTGAGCACACGCAACACGAGTGGACGAGTCTGTCCTATACCGCGTGGTTCGGCCAATTTTATCAAACGGAATGGTTTAACATCTCACGAGAATATTCCTAGAATCTATACCACCAGTCTACCCCATCCAGAACCAGTTAGTTTGATACACTAAACCAAACAGAGGGATTAAGATATATCCGGAACCATCCTATACATGGGTCTTTTTAAAAAAATAATATTTTTAAAAGATAATTACAAAAATATATAGTCGCCCTAAAAAATTACAAAAATGTGTCCCTGTCGCTAGTTCAATTGGCGACAGGAACATATCGCCATTTGAACTGGCGACAGGGACCCTCTCGCCACTCTGTTGGCGGCCGAGGTACCTGTCGCTAGTTCAACTGGTGACTGGAACCTATCGCCGGTTCAACTGACGCTACGGGTAGGACAGCCCACATATTGGGAGTTAATGCAGCTGAAGGGACCAAATTCATGGCAGTCATATGTACGCATCACGAGGGAGGCAGGGTGGAAATTGATCCTTCTAGTCCAAGCATATGCCAAACACACTCCTCCACCATGCAATAACAAGAAGAACATTGCGATGCCGAAGAGGAAGTCGGGGACTCCACCCACCACCACAAGCGCACACAATAGTTGAAGCTCCGGAGTTGCCGATCTTGTCGATGAAGACCCTACTGAGTAGCTCCTACGGTCGAGCAAGCTCTTGGTCTTCCGACGAGGTGGGAGGAGGTGGAAGCCGTAGTGCAAAGGATGGATCTCAAGACCGAGACTACATGGCATTATCTGAAGATGAAGGTTCCGACGACGAGGAGGATGTGGACCAGCAGGCGGTTCCATCCGATTAGAACACATACCAGTTCGAGAACCTTGTCGTCAATGAAGGCTCCCGTGTGCCGTAGGAGTACAACCAGAGTGAGGTTAGGCTAGGAGCTATGTACAAATGCAAGGAGGCCATGCAGGACGCGGTCAAATTCTGGGTCTTATCGGTGCGACGCACATTCAAAGTCATCAAGTCTACCCCAAGATTCTACGACGTTAAGTGCGGTGTAGAGGGATGCTCTTGGCGAGTGCACGCATTTCAGCCTAAGTAGGCCACATACTGAAAGTGCTCTATAGTGGTCCCTCACACATGCATCGTTTCTAAGTCAGTGCAATCCCACCGGAACTTGTCATCAGGCTTCATCGCCAACCTTATGTACAGTGAGATCGTGGATAATCTAGATTTTGAACCACGATCCATCATTCGGGTGATTGAGGCAAGGTTCCAGTACACAATTAGTTATGCCAAGGCTTGGAGGGCAAAACAGAAGGCATTGGAATCAAGGTGGGGCACGTTCGAGGATTCCTACCACAACCTCTCCGGGCAACTTTGAGTCATACAAGACAGAAATCCTAGTACCCATATCGACATTCAAAATACCACGCACCCGAAGTGGGCCAATAAGAGGGTACTGCAGCGAGCATTCTTCGCCTTTGGTCCATGCATCAATGCATTCCAGCACTGCCATCCAATCTTGTGCATAGATGGCACATTCTTGACTGGGAAGTACAAGGGCCAGATATTGACTGCAATAGCGACGGACGGAAACAATCAAGTTATTCCCGTGGCATTCGCTTTCGTTGAAAGCGAGAACACGAACAGCTGGTTGTGGTTCCTGAAGAATATGAGAATTTCTATTGTGCAAGGCTGTCCCAACATATGCCTCATATATGATCGGCATACAAGCCTGATGTGTGTAATAACCCAGCTGCAACAAGGAGAGAACATACCACTTCTAGGGCCAGATCTGCAGAGCAAGTGGTGAATGAGGCACTTGGGTGCAAACTTCCACAAGCAGTTCCACAACAAAGACTTGATGAACCTGTTCAAGTGGCTGTGCAACCAGAACCAGCAGTGGAAGTTCGAAGCACTCTAGAAGATTTTGGATGAGCGGACCAAGATACGCAGAAGGGAAGCAGCGAGAAGGGTTGCCCCAAGCGCTGTCTAGGCCCCTGAAGCATTGCCACAGCTACCCACAGATGCTCCCAGATTGACGAGGAGGACGGGGGTGCAAGTGAGATGCTTCTCGGACTGGATTGAGCACGATCCTAAGGAGAAGTGGTCGCTGCTCCATGATAGGGGTGGTGCTCGATATAGTGTCATGACAACTAATCTAGCTCAGGTGTACAACTGGGTCATGCACAACACAAGGTGCCTCCCTTTGGTGGGTATTGTGGAGGCAATTCTCCGCAGTACGACGAACTACTTTGTTGACAGAAGCAACAACGCGTCACTCGCCATCGCAAATGACAAAATACTCTACTCCACCATGATCACCAAGTACATAGAGGAGAAGAGTAAGAAGGGTGAGATGCACCGGGCATTCAAGATGGGCATAAGGGAGCTTCGTTTCGAGATAATGTGCAGGGATAAAGGACGCCGCGGGATGAACCGCGAGAGGGTCACCCATGAGTGCACACTACGTGTGGTAGTTGCACATGCACTTGCAACAAGCCCCTTCTTCTGCATAGGCCCTACTCCCATGTTATAGCCGCATGTTCGACGGTGGCGCAGCATCCCGGTCAGTACCTCTTTGACTATTTCACCAAGGAGGTGGTGATGTAAACCTGGACTAGGGAGATGTATAGTTACGCTATGGTTAGCCATTTCGCTGACCATCCGACCTGGGAGCAACTAATCTGGGCCGCGGATATTGATAGGCTCAAGGGAACGATTGGCTGGCGACAGGTATGGCTCATTAGGAACGATATGGACAAAACAGAAACCGGACGTCGTACGAAGAAGTGCTCCATTTGCAGGGAGTCTGGGCAAACCTTCAAGAAATGTCCCACGAGAAATCCTCAGGACGAAGAAAACATCGACACTCCGGACGTCGCCGCAGGGAGCTCATCCGGTCACCCAACTCAAGACAGTCCACATGGGGGACGTTGAGGCTGCGACCACAAGAAAGCACGGACAATAGTAATATGTTGCCAATGTTCTGAATTATCATTTTGATTAAGTGTTATGATGTTTTGCTAAATGTTATGTAATATCAATGTGATTTATCGTAGTTTTGATAGTAATAGCAAGTTCACATTTGTTTCCTTACATAATATGCAGTGCATGTACATGAGTAAGTGTATGAATTCCCGGGCGTATCGCAATATTACTTACCTTCCTACTTACGAATCATTCATATCTCAATCTTCCTTGTAAAATTCTTCAGAAATTCACCGTACTAAAACAACATACGACGATCACAAAATGTTATTGCGAGTTTAACAGATTTCGTACCGTTCAAAATTTATGAAATTCACAAGTAGATAAATTAGATTAGAGTTTTAGCTACCTGTCGCCAGTTGAACTAGCGATATGTTCCTGTCACCAGTTGAACTAGCGACACATTTTTGTAATTTTTTGGGGCGACTATATATTTTTGTAATTATCTTTTAAAAAAAATTCCCTATACATGTACAACATGATCCATCCAACCAAACACACCCTTAGTGAATCAGACATGAGCGCGGCAAAACAAGTGAACTCAACATATTATCCATTAGACCATCAGAGGAGTGTTCTTTATTGATTGCTTTTTAGTCAAAATAATCCTGGCGCTTAAGATTCAAAGTTATCTCCCTGAATGTTGCATAACCTCCGACAGCCACTCTAATTTAATACAGTTAGCTAACAAAAAACTAAAACTAAAAATTATTATGTAATAAGTGATGGTCTATATATTGACTACCGCTCATGTAGGAAAGTATTCACTCTCTTCAGGTTAGTTCTCAGGCCAATTGGCAAACATGTAGCTCTCTTTCAAAATTAGACCTGTCTGAGGATTTATTTTTAGGGAAAAGAGGGATCTATATTGATTATATCAGAATGGAGTTACAATCTTGGAGCACATTTTGCTCTATACAACTCGGAACTTGGCTAGACAGAAGTACATGACTCCTAGTTAATTTAGCATACCTATCTTAGGATTTTGATTTGAGTTAAATTAGACTTTTCATTGAAAGAGGTCAACAGGAGTAGATATCGATATAAGTAACCCCATCTCACTTTCATCACTCTTGGAAGAATTTGCTAAAGAATCTTTGACATTATTATGAAGATGTGACATGGTTGCCCCTTGTTATCCCTTGCTCTGTCTATCCCAGTGTCTTTCGCAGGCCATATATTGCATTGACAAGTATAATATAGTGACAACGATCCAATTAGCTCTCATCATTCGACGAGGTTACATCACCTGATCTTTTTATATTAATAAACCCATTTTCAATTTATTTTTATTACTAACACCTCACCAACTTTATTCCCAAATCTACCATTCTTGTTACGCCACCACCCTTGATGGTGGCAACAACATTGCCACTCCACTAGTGGTGAAGTGGCATGATTTGCTAGGCTGGATATCTAGTTAGATAGTCGTCTTACCTAGTTTTTTTACAAAATTAACATAGTTTGATTTAATATCATTTTATTTATAGTTTGAAAGTATTTTTAGAACCAAGCTAACGAGCCGAGTCAAAGTGAAATTCAATTTCATTCGAAATTAACTCATTTCAATGTTTAACCAAATAACATGTCTACTTGAAGCAATTTTAAACCGGACCAACGAGCCTCACTGACAAGCTTTTTTTCACCCCTAGGATTTGCCCACACCATGGTGTTGATGCGACAATGTTATTTTGTCATACCATGAGTGGTGACGTGACCAAAAGAGTTAGAATTAGAAATAAAGTTGGCAATGATCTTTAATAAAATATTTTTCAAAAAGGACCTATTTAATAACAAAAAAGTTCACATCAAGTTTACCCTTGGCAATAAGTAACTTTGTGATCACTGGTCAAGTGGAGAGAGCGTAGTTTTGTAACATGTTGCATTTGGATCTTTTCGCAACCAATGATATATGATGCATCTGACATTGACACGGTAGAGGCTGTACCACACAAATAACACAACCTCGGAAAAGTGCATGCTCTTCTAACAAAGCTAGATCAGCCCATGCCTATCACACGACCAATAGCTCCCGGCCGTCCAAACTAGGCCTTCATATATTTATCCTAACCCTTGAAGTTGACATGAAGCTCAGGTTCAGGATGGTGCTGATATTACCGCCAATGGCTATCTGGCCTTCAACACATAAAATTAGCCCCCTAATCTAGGTATCTGGGTTGAATCGACGCTTCATGGCAATTTGCTAAATGGTAACCATCCAGGCAATGCAGATACAGAAACCTTTCGACAACAAATGAGGATGAAAATGTGCAGGGTGCCAATGTAAGATTCTATTATCTCAAAAAGGAAAAAAAAAAGGTAAACATGGAGTGACACTGATCAAATCTTAAAACATCTTTCTAATACAAGAGGCATAGAAAGAAGAGAGAGAAGGGGAGTATAAAATGCCCTCCTAATAGTTGATGTCTTTTGTTTCCAGAACCCAGGACTAGGTTTCAGACTTTCAGTATTGGCAACGAACTCCTCCATACCCACTCCTAACCCTTCAAAACATTGGTACCTGATAGATGAAAATGTTTAAATGTAATGTACAGTTCCATCAATATCGGTGTGGTCACAAACAGACCACCAATTACTGGTTTCATGGGCCCCACTTGAAACTGCAAACCTACTTCGGATAGAAATAAATTCAGTAATGCTATATGCGGCAAGTAGAACTGATCTTATTGTCATTACAGAGTTGTGAATGATTTGCAGCAATTCCAGTTGAATTTTGCATAAATCATGGATGTTAAGCATGTGGTGAGAAAGGGTAAGAAAGAAGAAACTCGGCAAACATATGGGTTTTAGCTGTGAACCTGTAACACTACCAGTTTTTGGCTAGTTTATGCATTACCACAAAAAGAAAGCCTGTGAAGTGTGAACGGCATCTAAGCCAATACAGGACTGTTTACACAATGAATCTGAACAACACTCCAAGCAAGAACCCATAAAATGGATACTCGAACTAGCTAATTTTGCTTTTATCAGGAAATGAAAGAAAGAATTAACTTGTGTGCTGGAAACATTGCTAAATTGAATAATTTTTCTGTTTTTCAATCAGATGCCCAGTACATTGTATGTTTGAAGTATCCGATGGAGTTTACAAAATTTACTTGATAGCTCACACAGCAGGCTCCAATCGAAAGCAGTCCCAAGTTCACGCAGGTCGCTAAGGATTGACACTGGTTTAACAACCGGTTTCGTCATTACCTGAAATTAGACATCCAGTTATCAAACCACGTGGGGAACCTCAGCTGCATTATATCAGCAGTTCGTAACATACAATAAACATCATAGGCGTAGAATGCCTATGTACACCAAAAGACAGAAAGGTAACAAACCAAACTGATGCGGCTGATACCAAAAGCGGTCCAGAATTAATTGAGTCTTTTGTGAGATTATACAGGCTACAAATGGTAGATCAAGTTCGGAATGATTCAATTCAAAGAATTCTTACTATTGGCAATCAACTTCAGGAAATCTACTCACTATGAGCTCAGTGGCAATTCCACCACCAATTAGAAAACCTATGTGGCCTCCAGTGATGAGGATCCCAATATTCTAGGGCAACTTCACCAATTTCGAACTACAAAGAGAAACAGCACTAATCAAACTTTCTTACCCTGTCATTCCTAACTAATTCAAATCATAATAGTCTTATTGCTTGGAATCATCATTTGCTTCATCGGAATCAGAGTCACTAGCATTATATCCTGAAAAGGCAGACCAAATATTAAACAATCACAGACTAGCACAAGGAGATTTTAAATGATTTTTTTGAAAAAAGAATAGACTTTATTGAAGAATACCTGGGCGTTTTGTGCCAACCTTCCAGACTGAAGACCTGTGTCTTGATGCCTTCTCAATCCACCCTCTACCCTTAAAACGAAACAGAAAAGAAACAAGTGGACAAAGAACAATAAGAACATAGAATTCAGTACAAGATGTGCGTTCACAGCACATGCTAGTGAATGAATTTTGAGAGAAAATCTTAAACGACCACACGCAGCTCCAACTTTTACTTATTAGAAGGGCAGAAATGTACTTACTGCAAGCCAAATCTTTTTTAAAAAAAAAAAACTCCACAGCACAGTCCAATCTCCATCTCTAAATACACACTCAATATTTCCCCAAAAAGCACAAACAGTGATGCATTGTTTGGAAATGCAAGGGAATGAATTACAAACAGACATGTTAATATTTAAAGGTTACAAATACCCCCAAAGATTTTGGCTGTTCAAGTGGAGAAACACGGTTGCCTCAGCACTTTCAAAGAAGGAAGTCAACAGCATTGGTAGCTAAGTACTTTCCACCAGTGGTGTCCCAGAAGTGCTGAAGAACTTTGTTTTAATTTTGCAAAAATGAATAAATGTTAATTCAGAACACACAAATAAACAAGCCTTACTGCCCAGTCCACACAGACACACCACAACACATGATAGAGTTTGTTCAGCTGCATTTCCTCCGCCATTGGACATCTCAGAAGAAATATTGCTGGATATGCAAGCATAAACTCTACCCAAGCCTGTTAGGTTGTGGACTTGTGGTAGGTTGGTATGAGGCATTCGAATCCATGAGACATGTGCATATTGCCTGGTCAAATGAGGCATGCATACAGTAATGCAGACCATCCCCTGGGGAGGAAGTAGAAGATGAACTTTCTATATTATTTTTAACTTTCTAATCGCATTTTATTTTCCCCACTTTTGCAAGACGCTACATTTTTCTATACTTATTAGGGGGTGCATCATATGATAACTCACCTTCAAATAGGAGAGTGCGAACCTTGAACTGTAGCTGCCCAATTGGTGATGGAATCAACTTCATTTGTCTAATCTGCACCTTGTGACACAATTGCTGTTATGCTTCCCTAAGGACAGACGCTATCACTGATTGGATCCCTAGGGAAGCTAGCAGCAATTGTGTCCCAAGGATTAAACAGACGAAAATACTCCCTCATGATTATATGACTCAGATGCAAGTTCTCATTCTCACATTTTAAGGGCAGTTTTCATTTGATGCATTCCCATCTTGCTATAGCTCATCAAATAATAAAAAATAATAAAACACAACAAAGGTGATGTTAACCCTAAACTGTAACAAGCTCAGAGCTCCCAAACACTAATACCCTCCAAAGTAATCCCAGCTACCAAACTTCACAACCCTCTAAAAGCACTGTCCTCAAAAAAATAAATTTCTAACAAGGTACTAATAATTATTTACAAATAAATAAGATTGATAATACTGAGATGAAATCCTCTACCGGATGAATAATGATAAGTAATCACTTGGCACTTGGCAGCTAGCTTTCAACAGTTGGAGTGCCATGGTGAGATCTATACTTGGCATACTTCCTACCGAATGTGCACATTATATGCACTATTTTGACTTCATATCAAAAGTGCTAAAGTGGGCAGCGTGCCGGATTCACCTCCTCAGCATCCAAATTCTTCTTTAGCTTGCTATGTACTCTATCAAAAGATTTTTTCAACATTCTTAAAGCACATGTGGTCACCGATGAGTTGGTGCACATCACCCCAACAACTCCCTATATGCTTTAAAATATGTTTAGTTATCTGTGTGTTTTTTTTTGCTGGAGCGTAGAAGCATTTCTTTAGATATCTATCGGCTACCATTTTTTAGCACTAACACCACCTCAACTCCACGAATATTAAATACAAGTTAAGAAAGACAATGCAGGCAAAGAAAGATCATGCTTATTCATGGAAAAGGTATAAGCTTTAGCACACAAACCCTACATAATAGACAATCAACTCCAAATAGCTAAGAACTCAGCAAACAGAAAAAAATATGTTGAGAAATATGCCACGTCTTTTATTTCTTGCTATACAAAAGTAAAGATCTGTGGATCAACAATTTCTATAATAATAAAAATAAGGCAACATAACCTTTCGGTTGGCAAATTAAACATCAAAAAAATCCCAGCTTCACTATCTCAACTACCTACAAAGATCAGCACTAACCAAAGCATACACTCCAAATCCCTAGCAAAACAAAAAAATTATGCGCTGGTTCTTGTGAGCGAGAAGAAAATAAAACAAGTATCAGCCAAGAACAGAAGAAATTCTTACACCAATCTTAAGCTCCATGGAATCGTACACAACATGCAACCACAAAGAAGTGAATACCAATGACCAAATCTAACGTTACCACTTGGCACCAACTAAAAGACAACTCTGCACAAATTCAACACAAGACCAATAAAAGCCAGATGACTTTCAGTTAAAACTAAGTTAACTAACATTGACGAAAAGAAAGAATTATTTCTCACCAGATTAGATTGCAAAGAACACCAAGAAAAACACTAGTTAACTACCAGACTGCAACTACAAAGGCTTGTGGATCCGCATACAAACATCTTACCAGCAAAGAAGCAACATACAACTGGATCCAAAGCACTAGATTAGACCATCGACACCAAACTACAGGATTGCACCACGCACGAACTAACAACATCCCTAGCACTCGGTTGCGTTTCATAGGAATTAGGGCCCTCTTGCCCTTTTCTCCAAAAACAACTAATCAGGCTCCCACCTTTCATGTACAAACTGATTAAATCTCTACAAATACGAGAAATTCAGGAATAACACACTAATGCAGTAGCAATGTTGCTCAGGAAAGGACACGTCCTGTTTCACCTTGCCCGAGTGCTCATGAATCTCGATTCAATCCAGCAAAAGAGCAAACCGAGTAAAATTCCAAAAGTTCCATGGTCTAGAGATCTATGCGAGCACACATAACCAGCAGATCGAACCCCCAATCACACTACGAACAAGCAAGAAGCATCAGCGCCGCGTGGGCGGGGACGGGGAGAGAGAGGGAAGGAGGGAGGGAGCGCCGCCGCGCAATGTAATACCTTATGCTCGTTCTTGGGGATGCCGTAGCCGGAGTAGTACATCTGCGCGACGAGCACCTGCATGGCGGTGTCGCCGCGTCGCGCTTCCTTGAGCGCGTCCTGGAACCAGCGCTGCACGCAGTCGCCCACCACCTCCGACAGCGGCTTCCTCTCGTCCTCCACCCCCGCGCCTCTGACGCCCTCCATGCCGCTGCTTCCTCCTCCCCGAGGCGGGGGCGAGGGTTCCAAGGTCTTCTTCCGGAGAGCCGCCGCCGCCGCCGCGAGAGAGCAGAGGAGGCGCGAGGAGAGGGGAATACAAATATGCGGCGGGAGAGGGGCATTTGTGTAAATTGTGGCCTTGGGTTTCGTTGGCATGAATTTTTTAAAAATAATATTATTTTAAAAAATAATAACAAAATTAAATAGTTAGGAAAAAAATTACAAAAGTATGTGCATGTTGTCATTTGGAATGGTGAGAGGCTCTTGTCTCCATTCCAATTAGCGATAGGGACATGAAGTATTTCTATCGTTAGTTGAAATGGCGACAGGAAACATGAACTGACGACATGATCTAGCTATTTAAACCCTAAAAATCGGTGAAAATATCATTTTAATTCCAGAAAAAAGAGAAGAGAGGGAGGAGAGAGGAGGAGAGCGGGGAAGAGACATAGCAAAGCCATGCCAATTTGTAGCGGAGGAGAGACAGATGGAGCATCAGATCTAGTCCGCCATTTTGCAGATACATGTTTTTGCAACTTTGTACCTTATTTTGAAACCTTGTCGGTTAGTAAATAAAAATAGCGACATAGAATTCAATATATTAGATAATTTTAGTTTTTTTTATGTAATACATCGTTTGAGTTGTGTATAGTTTAGTTCATCGTACAAATATTATTTATGTTACAGTACTTGAACGATCTAGAATAAATCTGCAAAAATAGGAACACACATATTAAAAATCTTAAAAATAGTTGAAAATACTTTTTAAACTAGAAAAATAGCATGACACATTTTAAAATTGTAAAGAAAATCCAAAGTTGCTACATAGGTTACGCAGAGCTGAATTAAAATTTTATGAACTTTATTTATTATTTCTATTGGCACACGGTAAATATTTAAAAAATGTTGGAGACACTTTTTAAACAACGAAAGTAGCAACATACCTACTAAAAATCTGTAAAAAAAAATGCAGAGTAGCTTAGTAGGGTTTTTAAAGCCTAATCAAAATAATCCCAACATAATTATGATTACCGTTTGTGCGCAGCAATTATTCTGTTAGTGCCAAAAATTCTTTTTAAACCAAGAAAATAGTATCTTTCCTATAAAATATCTGTAAAAATTGTAGAGTAGGTTAATAGGGTTTTATAGCTTAATCAAAATAATCCTAACTTAAATTTGGTTTCCATTTGTGCACAGTAATTGTTTTGTTAATGTCGCTTCTTATTACTTTATGTATATGTTTCATAGTTTTTACAACGTATGCACTGAATTTTTAGATACGGCGGACCCAGGACACGCTGCGCAGTGGCCGTACGAGTTGATTGACCTGGTCATTAACACGCATCATCGTATCCATTTCAGTACCATCCTCCCCCAAGAGGGTAAGGCGACGATTGAGCTTGGTGCGCTGCGACTGCGCACGCCCATGAGGGTGCCGATAGTGGACCCACATTGGGTTCCGAGGTACGTGCAGTTGTGACCTTCGTGTACTCATTTGTAGCCTGACTACTTTGGGTGGACTAACGTTTGTTCGTAATCATTTCCGACGCAGTTTGAGGGCGGCAAACCTCCTTCTACTAGCGAGGATGGTCGAGGCGACGTGGGAAGACGACCAGGACCACGCAGGCGGTGATCGTACGTGAAGAATCTAGACACACCATTATGAGTTAATAGAGTATTTTGATAATTAATGGCAATCGTCATGTGGACTAACATTTTCTATGAGTTGGTGAAACAGATTGAGTCCCATGATGATGAAGACTTTGGGTGGTATTGTGAGTTGATTGTCATCAAGTCAAAATTCGGGATGAAGGATGTCATTGTGAGTTGATTGTCATTAAGACAAGATCCCAAAGTAAAGAAAACCATGATATGTTGATGATATTTGAGACAAGATCCCAAAATGAAGAAGATCATCATGTGTTGATGATATTCAAGTCAAGATTCGGGATGAGAGATGTCATCATGTGTTGATGAGCATCAAGACAGGATCCTGAAGTAAATCATCATGTGTTGATGAAATTCAAGACAATATCCCAAAAGTGAAGAAGATCATCATATGTTGATGATATTCAAGTCAAGAACCCGGGCTTGGAGTGAAGATGTTCATCATAAAGTGATCACTCCAAGATGGATGGTCAAGGCAAAGGTATGACTAGCATAGGCTAAAGATGTGTTCATAGTCTTTTACTGATCTTGGTGTTTGGTTGGAAGACTGGATTGCTATTATAGGTTATCATACTATTAAGAGGGGTCTTGTCTAGTAGCTTGAGTCTCATTATGTGTTGATTGCTCATTCCCGCTTGCTCTAGCTCTTCTAGGCAGGAGGCTATTGTTTGCGAATGTGTTTTGCAAATTGTTGAAGCTTATGCATAATTCTTGTAGCATGTGACTTTAGTTTGCAAATGGTCTAAGTCCTTGTACCAAATTCCTTATGGCATGATTCTAAAAGTCGGCAAATGTGTTTTGCAGTTTGTTGAGAATCATGCTTTCATACCTTGTTTGCATATCGTATCTTTTGTAAATATGTTTTGCAAAATTGAGTTGAAGCGATTTGCAAAATCAGCTTTTGTATCCTAGACTGGACTGACCGCAGTAGGAATCCCGGTTTGAGTCGGGTGGTCAGGTTTCTCCAGAGAGCCTCTTTTCTCTATTTTGGTATCCAGACTGACCGCAGTTGGAGGGCCGTACTGATTAGACCTCCAGGTCATGTAAACCGGTCAGCTTTTTCCAAAGAAGAGTGTTTTTGTCTTGCTGCTGAATTCTTCATGCCAGACTGACCGCAAGTGTTTTCACGATCAGATCGGAACCACAGACTGACCGGCGTGGTCATCTTTTTCCAGTAGCATGAGACTATAGTTTGCAAATGGTTGAAGTCCATACACCTACTCCTTGTAGCATGATACTAAAGTTTGCAAATTGTTGAAGTTCATGCATTATTCCTTAGCATGGTCTAAGATTGTTGGTTGCTATTTTCTTAGACTTAGGCCATGTTTTGGCTCCTTGGAGTTGTGTTTCTTAATTTGATGAAATGTGTTTGAGATCAATCAAATAGATGTGTTGTATAGCCCTTTTAATAAGCTTTCCATAGAGCCCAAGATCATTCAATTCCGACTTCGGAGTCAAAAGTTATGATCATTTTTTAGTGTTGTCTGTGCTGAAATTCAGGCCCGAACTGACCACCCCGAACTGACTGGAAGTCCGGTCGGACTGGACCCTATGAGGGAGGACTGACCGAAAATTGTCTATAACGGCTAGTTTTATAGCCATCACACTCTAGTCTGGACTGACTGGCCTTGTGCCTGCGTACTGACCGGGTTTCTCTAGTTTTCTACAGATTCTCCTTCAACGGCTAGTTTTTATGTGTGAGCTATAAATACCCACCTTGGCCGGTTAGGGGGGGTAACTCTTGGCATCCCATTTCACTCTCTTGAGCTAGTGTGAGCTTCTCCTCTCAATTATGCATGTGTTGCACCTTGTGAGCAAAGGAAGAGGTTCTAGTTGCATGTATTGCAACTAGAATTGGATTGAACATCTAATTGTGCATGTGTTGCACTTGGTGAGAGTCAAGCAAGAGACTTGGCTTATTACTCTTGGTTTTTGCCGACACCTACACCGCGTGGAGGCGTCGTGGTCCGGTGATCTTCTCAAGAAGCTTGTGAGAAGGCCCGGCGTGTTTGTGAGTGGTTTAGTGCTCGCTATCTCCGGAGTGGAGGAAGAGCAATCTCGAGTGGATTGAGGTGTTGGTTCAAGTTGTGAACCGGTCCAATTCATTTGGGCTTACCTCGGAGGTGTTGACTTAATTCGTGGAGCCGATCCAATTCGTTCGTGCTCACCTCAATGTGGATTAGGGGAGACCGGCAAGTCTCCAAACACCACGGTAAAACATCATTGTGCTATTGTGGTTTGCTCTCTTGTGATTTACTTTGTGCAATTTACACTCTTAGAATTAAATTGATTGCATGTCGAACTAGGATTGCAAACCTTGACTAACTTAGGGTGTTGGTGCACTTAAGGGAAACTAGAATCTTTACGTTTTAATTGTGCAAAACTGAATTGACTTTCACTTCCGCATTAGAAATTGGTTTTAGCCTTAGAGATTTTTAGAAAAGACTATCCACCCCCTCTAGTCGGCCTCCTCGATCTTACAAGTGGTATTAGAGCTTGGTCTCTCTTGTATTAGACTTAACCGTCTAGAGAGTAAAGGATGACCACTAGTGATATAGTGCACATCGGTGAAGCACCTCTATTTGACGGCACAAAGCTTGCTCATTGGAAAATCCGCCTGTCTTGTTATTTTAAGGCCATGAGCCAAAAAATATGGCGAATTGTAGATGTAGGTTTTTCTCCTCCAATGGATCCTCTAGCTCCAACAAGTGAGGAGGAGAAAAGTTTACATCTCGACGCTCAAGCAACTAACGCTTTATTTAGTTCTTTGAGTGTAGAAGTGTTCAATGAAGTATGCAATCTTAAGAACACTCATGAGATGTGGACCCATCACTACTACAAAATAGGATATACTGTACGCCTCATCACAGACGATTCCTTTGAAACCATTTGTGTTGTAATTATCACAGATGGTTGTTAATAAGAACTGTCTGTGATATATAGCGATGGCTAGAACCGTCTGTGATACTTAATTATCACAGACGGTTTGTAAATAGAACCATCTGTGATAATTCACAGATGGTTCTTAAGAATAACCGTCTGTGATAATTGCATACGTCATAGACGGTTATTGTTAAAAATCGTCTATGAGATGGTCCTAAAAAATAACCGCCTGTGATAGTGCAAACATCACAGACAGTTCTTAATAAGAACCGTCT
Source organism: Phyllostachys edulis (assembly GCA_036346405.1). Classification (NCBI taxonomy): domain Eukaryota; kingdom Viridiplantae; phylum Streptophyta; class Magnoliopsida; order Poales; family Poaceae; genus Phyllostachys; species Phyllostachys edulis. The sequence goes on from CM070554.1 coordinate 38,377,777, forward strand.
GTGATATGAAGTCATTATATACCCAGCCGTCCCGATATACACCCTTGGCCCTGGTGCTTCCACCCCTTCCCGTTTGAGCCGCCACCCCTGCTGCCTCCTCCCCTTTGTGCCACCTTAGAGAGGAGAAGGAAGGGAAGGAAGGAGGCAGGGAGGAGAAGGAAAGTAGAAAGCTAAAGAGAGGAGAAGGGAAGGAGGAAGCTATCGACGACATCAAGGTAATGTACATCTCTAGAATGCTCCAAAGATAGACCTATAGGACACATTAGCTAATTGTGTATCATTTTGTAGGAGCCGACGCCTTGCAAGCTCCAAGTGAGGCTGGTTGGGTCCATTTCTATTGAGGCTGGGCGGGGATGGCGTATCCATGCCAGGAAGGGACAGCGTTGCACAGTGCCCAGCTGGCTCAGGGTTACACCAGGGTCTAGGTGGACATGGTACATGACCATTTCATGGTCGTCCCGCTGGAGATTCACCCGAACGAAGACATCAGAACACTAGGGGATATCATGTACACTTTTATCCAGTGGCCTAAGAAGGACATCGCCTTGGATCCTATAATACCGCGATCTCGACACAACCATGCCTCTCCAACATGACCCTCGATGACTCCACCTCATCCTTCACTTCAGAAGGCCGCCTCATCAGTTCCCATGGAGAAGACGCTGAAGGAACAAGAAAAGTGTGTCACCGTATCGGTTCCTGAGTCATCTCACGGGAAGATTTGCAGCGGGCGAGTCGTTAAGGCCAAATTAAAATTGAAAAACATTAAGGCGCCTCCCAAGCCCGGGACATACTCCCTCGGAAGTCTGTTGGCCCTCGACACAGTATTAGCCCGCGCTAGAATAGGTTGTCAGTCTTTGCATGTCTGGTACATGCGGAAGACCAAAGAGAAGGGGTGAGATACTAAAATCAACGTCAGATACACGAAGGAGCATTTCTTCCATGAACCAGGCCACTTCGTCGTGGGCTTCGACGGCTTATTCGACCTATTCAGCCTCAATGCCCTCGACGCCTCGCTTCTACGATGCTGGACACTGTAAGTGTGTACAATCAAGTTCTACATTCACGTAATACCGATAAATATCACAACTCATTGCTTATGTATAGATACATGATGAAAAATGCCTGGTGATGGCTAGAATCGATGGGTTTCCTTGACCCACACTTGGTCTCTGAGCAATGCATCATCGAAGACGCATTCTACATCGTGAAATACATAACGATGGGATTGCTTGCTCAGGGCGACAAGGACTTCATACTAGTGCCCTACAACCAGAAGTAAGTGCTTCACTATTTGCTATACAAATTTCATTTGTACTTTATATACAACACGAACTTAGGTTTAATGACTATAGCGACATACATAAGTAGGTTCCACTGGATCCTTTTAGTCATTGTACCAAATAGGAACAAGGTAATATACCTTGATTCTCTACTCAACAAAAACCACGACTTCACCCTTTTGTAAGGAATACTCGACAGGTATGCTTATTTCCTCTATACATAACTCTATTGTAGTTTTTCTTTGTTTGAAATGGCCGAGGATAAATTTTTGGAATCACGTAGGTCATTCAGTGCCTATGTTGCCGAGGGAGGGACACACAAGGAATTGAGCGCTAAACTGCAACACAAGACACGATTTTCGGTACACGCTACAACACAATAATCATATATCACACTTCGTAATAATGCGTCTCGAACTGATTATACTTATATATGTAATTTTATTTTTGCAGTGCCACTAGCAAAAAACAAGATCACCTATGTGCATTCTACGTTTGCCGTCATATGCAGCAAATTATGAGTGTTAAGACGAATGATCCAAATGTTTGTCAAGCTTGCAATAATTATTTCCTAATTATAAATTTAAATATACATGCTTACTACTTTACTCCTACTAGCGACATGGCCTGATACTTGATTTAGATGAATTGGTTATGACCGAAATCTCGAAGGTTCGAGGGATGCTCTACAGCTTCATCAAGATGGAGATCATTAACGCCAGTGGAGAGTTTCACTCCGTCGACACCGCTGAATGACCTTTAAACAATTGATTCAATTGTAATTCACTTTGAGTAGTTGTAATTCAATTGTAACTCTAGCAACAATACTTGAACATATGCTTTTGTAATTGATTTTGAGTTGTAAATGATCACTTTGAGTTGTCAACAATTGATTTATCTGTGATTTATCTGTTTTATTCTTGCTTGTTTTCAGAGGGCATGGCTAGCAATTCCTGAGGCTAGCGAGAATCAGAAAAAAATTAGTTAGGTATAACGAACTATCACAGACGGTTTATCATATAAACCGTCTGTGAATGCCTACTATCACAGACGGTTGTTGGTGAAAACCGTCTGTGGTAGTAGGCCTTCACAGACGGTTTCAACAAAAAACCATCTGTGTTGTGACTTATCACAAATGGCTAAAAAACCGTCTGTGATAACCGCCTGTTCTCACGGACACATAAATTCGGACGGTTAAAAAACCGTATGTGATGATGGTTTGGAACCGTCTGTGATGACCCACTATGTAGTAGTGCATCTTTAAGATCATTATGAAAGGTTCACCTCCACTAATGATGATTGCATAAAAGAATGGACGTCGGGAGAAGAATGCTCAACTTCTAGCTCTGACAATGAGGAGCCATCAACCCCATCCTCATCACCTCATTGTTTTGTGGCCAAAGGTAATGAGAAGGTAAATGATGATGATAAACCTTCATATGATGAGTTGATGGATATGCTTGAGGAGCTTAATGAGTATCTAGGAAAGGAGAAATCAAAATTCAATGTTTTGAAGAAAGAGTATGTCTCACCTCGAAATAATTATGATGTACTAAAGGATGAGCATGAAACTCTCCTCCTCAATGAGCTCAATAAGTACATGTGATTTATTAGATGATATGCTATGTGTAGTTGCTAACCCTTGCATTACATATAAGATTAGCATATCCACTTCTTGTGATAACTTACTAGATATGCCTTGTAGCTCTAATAAAAATACTTATATTTCCTCTTTACCTGTTGAGACTAATCTTGTAGAGGAAAATGAAGAGCTTAAGACCCAAGTCAAGAAATTGACGATTGACTTGGAAAGAAACTACAAAGGAAAGGCCTCTATTGACGAAATATTAAGCAAGCAACAAATGTTGAATGACAACAGAGGAATTGGCTTTGTTCCAAAGAAGAATGAGAATAGCAAGACAAGGCACAATGCAAGACACACGAAGAATATCAAGTGCTTTGGATGCAATAAGAAGGGACATTTTTCCTCGGTGTGCCCTAACAAGGTTGATGATAAGCAAATATTATCAAGAAAGAGGCAAACCGGCAAGGAGCCAGAAAAGAAGACAAGAAGGGGAAGTAAAAGCCTAACTTGCTACAATTGCTAGGAAAAGGAACATATTAAGATGAGGACACACCTAGCACATGTACATTTTCTCCGTCTTAAGTTGTTGCATTAAAGGTGTGTGCACTCTCTGGTACATGTAGCCTCAACCGCCACATGAAGATAAGATGAACAACTCGACATCAACATAACATCAGCGGATGTCATAGCTTATGTTATCAAATATATAATATCATCACATGTCAACATAATGATGATGTCATCGCACATGTCAGTATACTTAGCCAAGAAGTATATGATGTTATTGCTTATGTCAACAAATATGTGATGTCATCGCTTAGGTCATCATCTTTCTTGGACATAAAGTAATGAGTTGTAAAGTTGAACTTTACAACTTGAATTGAGTTATTACTCCAGTTGCAAATAGCCTACCATGTGGACATCTCTAGAACATGCACATTGTCCCCTTCCTCAAATACTACTCCAACAACAACTGGGCCTATCACTAGAGCCAGAAGAAACAAATTAATCAAGAGGTGAATCTTTTTCTCAATGAGCTACATGTTGATTTTTATAAGAATATATTGCTATCTAATGCCTCTACTGTATTTGTTATAAGGTTTCATGAAGAAGCTTTGGAGGCAATGAAAAATAGGCTACTACAACTTCAAAGACTAAAGAAAAACCAACACTAAAAAATACATGCTGCCTATTGTTGCAAGGAGATGAGTAGTGGGACCCATCTGTAGGAGAACAACCAGTGGGGCCCACTAGAAAATGTCAACATCAAGATGAGGTCACCACGTATGTCAGCACACATGCCAACATCAAGATGAGATCATCGTATATGTTAGGACACTGTAGCAAAGCGACTACCGTAGCGCGGCGTAGCACCAACTTACACTGTAGCATCTGGCCTACTGTAGATCACTGTAGCACCGACTTAAACATGTATAAATAGGAGCGTACCCCTCCATGTAAATTAGAGTTGAAATTTTCAGAAATAAAATTCTTGTTCTAGGGTTTGTGTGAGATAAAATTCCACCCCCTTAGAATTGGGAATTATCTGAGAATTCTTGTCTCCGTCATTCTTGTGGTTGCTTCGGTGATTGCTAGAATACGTTTACTCCACATGAGTGAGTAGACAAAGTATCGAAGCGTGTGGTTGGTTGAATCAAGTGCCGCAGGTTGACGTAGTAGAGACGGTGGTTGGCGGTGTCATTCATCAGGTTGCACGGGTCTAGTTATCACCAATCCTACGTCGTGAAGATCGGGACAACCCCGCCCCACATCATATTGGTAAACATTGTCCCATGGGTAATACTCTTGAGTCTATCCTTTATAAAGATCATTATTTGCTTAGGAAAGATAAAAATGGTAGGGTGGTTGCTAGACTTGTTAGTTCACCAAAAATTATTTCCAGGGCCATTTGGGTGTCTAAATCTCTTGTGACTAACATTTAAGGACCCAACCGAGTTTGGATACCAAAAAGTGCTCAAAATGCTAAATAGGTATTTGGAGAGGCATTGGGGGGCTTGGCTCATTCAAAGAGAGGTGGATTCCACCATGTGTCATTTTGGAGCCAAGCATGAGGATGATCTTGTCAAATCAATAACCAATGTCATTTTGATAACAAGTACTTATATTAAAGTATCTAGCTCCTAGCCTTGTGTAGGATGCATTCATGAAAATCCTTTTCAAAAGGGTGTTATTGCTCTTGCTCAAAATCTTCATTATTGCAATCTTGAGCAAGATGGTAGGTGACACATTAAGGGGGAGTGCTAAGTCATATACATGTGTATCACATCCCTAAGTGTGCCCAAGTATGTTAAGTGCTAGTAATGTTTTTCAAATTTGAGCCTTTTAGCCAAAAGTAAAAAACTTCATAACTACTAGTAATCTTGTGAAAAGACTAGTGGCAAAATATATACAAATGCTATTCAAAAGTCTTCCAAAAGTTTTGGCTCAAGAAAAACCTATTTTAAGTGAAAATAAGTTTCTAGCCAAAATTCTAGATTATAGTATCATGTTTTTGACATAAACTAGATTTTTGTGTAAAATCTATTCTAAAAAGAATTTGAAAACCATCCCAAAATGAAATTTCTAAAGTTGGCTATTCTAAACCTTTTTGGTATTCAAATGATTTCCAGAAGGCCAACCTGGCAAAAGTTATTTGATTTTGAAACTCATCTAGAATACTATTTTTGACATAAGTGGTCACTTTATAGTACTTAAGTGAGTTTTGCCATTTAAGCGAAAAATATTCACATAAATAGGTCAATAATGGTATATGTAACACCGTGGCTATGCGGAAGCCAATATGTAACTAAGACATACAATCCAAAACTGAAATTACAATTAACTTAATTAAATCAACGACGCATGATAGCTAGACACCAATTAAATATTTCTAATCATAGTACTAACAAAGATGTTTCAGCAAGAGACTAAACTCAAAGTCACAGTTTAAACATCACCAGCAAGGTCATAAGCATCATGAATAAGATCCAACAAGTAATAAGCATCATATAATAATTGAAACTATGAAAAGAACCAAATGAAGTACCAACAGGCCAATCATTACAATAATTGAGTCTCATTGAAATAAAGTAATGGAAATATTATTCAGTAATGGATGAGTGTAGCATTGTGATATCCAGCCGTGAGCTAATTTCCCCCAATGAATGTCATCCTCGACGGTCACCTAAACAATAAAAACAAGCGTGAGTCCAAGAATCAGCAAAGACAATTGAATATCACAGGAAACATCGAGTCAAATACAGTTCATTCTCAACATATCGAATACATAAGAAAATACTATGCAATTTATGCAAATATGAATATGACATCCACTTCTCTTCGGCATATACCGGTATAGCCAGTGATACACCCGTCGGTGTTCACTCAGGCCCGCATTATCCAAAATGTGGGGATCTAAGGCCCGTATGAAGAATCTTTCATACGGGGATCTATTTGCCCATATTGGAATGACGAGACTCTCAATACCCACTCCCATGGGTGAAGCATGAATGCTTGAAATGAATGCATTCTTTCATAGTAACACTTGATATCACCAATGAACGAAATCATGTAAAAAACGGAAATACTCATAAATTCATAAGAATTAACCATGTCATAATCATATAACATGATTGAACCACAAACATACAAGATGATCCAAGTTGTACTTACCTTTCACGTTGCAACACGTTGGATGGTAAAGAAGATGCAACTAATCCTAAGGTCACTCCTTCTACAATAAGTAATCTACTCAACACCAGATTTGACAAGATGAAATCACGCTAATCGCAACACTCTAATCCGCACCCCCAAACCCATACTTCAAATAATTAATCTACTCATGCGAAACGACAAACTAACAGTAACACAAAATTGGACAGCGATCTCCTAAAATACGTATCTCCCAATCTGCTTATCATAGAAATCCATTTTTAGTCTCCCTAGAAATAATACGACTTGGTCTACAAAAGTTAAGTTGGTAAGATCTCTTAATTCTGCTTTTAACTAAATTTAACATGCAGATGAAAAACAATGACAGAAACTGACCGACAATCTGGGCAGCAGCCTAAAAAAAGATATAACTTTCACTAGGATGATCCAAAAATTATGTTCTTTATCATTCTGGAAATCTAAGAGAGTTGCCAACAAAAGTCATGTTGGTAGACAAACTTGATTCGACCATTAACAGTTTCTAATCTACCATTTACTACGACTTCTATAATTTGTCAGGGTTTCTGGACAGCAACATTGCGAATATTATAACTCATAAACTACCAACTCCAAATACTGTGATCTCAGATCCTACAGAAACCTAACGAAATATCCCATAATTCTCTAGGAGACCCAAAACCCTAATTTCGCATTGATCTTATCCAAAACTGCCGAACAATATACTACAGATTCATAAATAAATTACAGCAGGGACACTAATACGCTAATCGACAACATTCGCATGGAGGAGAATTAAACAAAACAATAAAGACATGAAAATCACCCTTGAAGACACGAAGGAATCGCTGAAAAGCCCACAAGGATATCCTCTCCCCTTTCTTCTCCCTCTCCTCCACCTTCCTTTGGCTAATAGCAATGGAGGAAACACCACCAAGGTGGAGGACAGCAATGGAGCGCAAGGGGAGGAGGTGCTGGACCAGAGCGCCAACAGAGAGGGAGGGTGGCGGCTCTAGTGGAGGAGGCACAAGGAGGGAGGGGTTCTAAGGTTTCAACCCCCCCTCTCTCTCCTACTTGGTCGGCCCCCTCATGGGCCTCCTGGGCTAAGGGCTCGAGGCCCAAGTTCTCTCTACTTTCTTTCTGTGCAGCGAACACTTCGGAGGTCGTGACTTTCTGTCCTGAACTCAAAATGGAGTGATTCTTGTCTTCAAATTTAGCTGACTCATAGTACTTCAACTTCCTATTTGTGGAGTTTTTCTACAAATGTCGTCTTCATTACGAAATTTATCTTGGAAACTGACTCAATTGCGGACCTTGGTTCTCTGTGCAGCCTACCTTGCGGGCCCCATATCTCAAACCTAGGAACTCCAAATTAGGTCAATGATGACTCTAAATTGGACTATGGAAAGCGATCTACAACTTTGTAGTTATGATGTTTTCCATTCGAAGCAGTTCGAGTCACAAAAATCACGTTGCAAGATGATTACAGATTCTGTCATGTTTTTGTGCGAGGCAAATAAGGAATCTCTCAATCTCCTTATATTCTATGTAAATAAACTGGATATTACATTCTACCCCCCTTAAACAAAATTCGACCCCAAATTCTACTCAAAAGAACACCAACTGAACTTAATAATCATTAATACGTACCCGACGTTAACAACTCTGGTTAAAGCTCGCGCATGCGAGTTTCCAAGTCCCAAGTCTCATCACGCTCAGACCATAACGTATATCAACGTCTTACACCTTAACACTTGTCTCGACCTTTACAGGTTCTCTCAACACACATGACACAATTGTAAGGTCTTACTTGTTGGCCAACGGGTTTATCGAAAACTCATGCTTTAGACCTCTCATCGTAATAAGGAGCACCTCCTTTAATCAGGCACATACAACCGAACTCACTTTAAACAATTTTTTTTTACAAATAGAGCCAACTGAAAATAAATAATTTTCATCGCAACCAAGCATTACCAACTCCCAACCAAAAGTGTCAAATCCAAAATTGAAAATTCATCATGAAAACCTTTCCACCTTCCATGTAGACAGTTTGCAAATAAACACCATATAAGCCAAATGAGAAATCACTCGAATATCCAAATCAGTCATTTGTTTTATTCTTTCTGAACTGATGAGAACCACACATACCAACATAAAGCCAAGCTCAATTTGCGAAAGACATCCGTCATAAACACAGAGCTCAAACACGAATTAAGAGAGCGCTTCACTACTTGAAGGAACATCCTTTTCTCAATTTATCTTCTAGGAATAAAATTTCTCTCAAATTTTGGAATTCTAATTCATCGCATATCACACTAACTCATATCTCTCAAATTGGCATCCTCAACGCTATGCTCAAACCGAAATACATCATTTACACCTTTGTAGAGAGGCTCTATTTACCCCATAGAAATATACTCTAGACAACTCCTCTACCGACGGAATTAATTTGACAGATTACTCCCAATGCATCTCAAAATAGATCTCACATGCAATCACATCACCTCAATATTTTAAAAATAAACAAATCGGAATTCTTAGCACACACACTCACGTACTAGATCAAAAGGGTTCTATCAATGATCATCTCACTGTTCGAAATCCACCCTTATTCTACTTCCTCTACACACAATCATTGGGCGACCAAAGTTCTAGTATAAAAATGCAAAGCCCAAATTTAACCTCCAAGATCCCTACAACGAGCTTCTCATATAAAAGATAGGGAAATTATTTGATTAAATCCCTAAAATTCCCATAATTCAAACATAATAACTTATTAACATCAACATAGAAACATTTTCTCGACCAACCTGCCTTTAGAACAAATCTAACTCTCAGCGGGTTACTCACTAAGGCTAAATCATACCTGACAATAACTCAACATTCCCTACTATTCTAATAATTATCATAACGATTAGATTTCTTTACAATTCTACTCTCATTAAACTACACCATCATAATTCTCCTACACAGCCTTACAAAGTACCCAATCGCGACACTCTAATACATTGATCAAGATTTCCATATGTTTGATAATTCTATATTCCATCGAAATGAATAAAAGATCTTGGACCACATATCACTATAGGTTCTACTAGTTGCAACAACATAATCAGTCAGCTACAAAGGCCAACTTTTTTTAAAAAAAATCAAATCCTCTCCAAGGATTACTCCAAGAAATCAACTTATCACTCAATGCATCTCAAACAAATTGACACCCAGAGTCTCACAAAATCATTCACTTGACTACCACCAATCAGTTGCCACTATACCCTCTATGAGGTTTTGTAAAATAAATCCATTATTCCTTTCTCAAAAGAAGAGACAAATAACAATAATGATTTTAGCGCCTAGGAAAACATGTACCATTCTCAGTAAACACAAGACCAAGAGAAATAGTCAATTAGCAATGAACTCGAAAAACAAAAGATGAGACCACAGATAAGGGCACAAGTCCCACAAGAAGAGAACATCAAATTTCAGTCAATAAAAATAAAGCATTGCTTTTGAAACATGAGGAACTCTTATGCGGCCAACCAACAAGGTTAAGCAAGCTTCAAAAAAACTGCAAGCTTCAAAACTTGAATCCAACTGCGAATACCTCTACTACACCCTTCCATTTAACAAAGGAAATATTTTTTTTGATTGAAACATCACTTTGCTAACTCAAGCAAAAGATCCTTTAAGCTCAAATCACATGAATCACTTAAGAACCAATAGAACATTCTAATACGTCACTCTGTGTAAACTAATTTCAGATACCACATAAATCATGAACTCCCAAATAATCACGAATGCAAAACTCCAAACATTTCATTTAACCGATATTACAAAAGTCGATCAATTTACTTTCTCTCGTGAAGAATCATCACCACTCTCACAAGTCACAATCTATTGCAGATAATCTTACTAACATCAAGAAAATACACTCTTAATCAAGAATCATTATCGTCTACCCTTCCATTATAAAGCCCTCCAAAATCTCATCAAATTGTTCCATACTACTTTATTATCATATCCTCAAACTGAGAGTATTCCAAAGCTTTACAATCTCATAACTACAAACACTTTATTTTAGAGGAGATCTACTACACAATTTAAAAGATCCTACCAAAACCCTTTCATCAATGGCATACTATCATCCGACAATCCCACCATCATGTAAATATAGATCACAAATTAAACCTCATCCATTCCTCTCTTACTGATGCTCAACACCAAACTTCATTACACAATATTTGCACCTAGCCATTACATATGAACACTAAGTATCCACAAAAGATAACTCCAAGATTAACATCCACTAATACAGTAATCAAACACCTTCTGAATTTAACCATCCCAAACAGTTAGATTAATCCATTGAGACCTGTTGATCCAATTTATCCTAAAAAGTCTATCAAATTTGTCACTCTTAATGATCAACCAGTTCATCAAAGTTCCACGCCTCTCTGTAATTCTATCGATTCCAATTAGGAATAGCCCTACTCATAATCACAGTTCATCAAGAACTTCAAGAAGACGACATCAACTTATTCGATTTTACTTCTAAGGATACTAGTTTAGATTAATTATGTACCACGCCATTGACCAAACTTGATACCTCATATCTTATTAATGAACTTATACGTTTATCACCTCCCACTTAAACATAAAAAGACGTCATAAATGGTTTTAACACTTCTTTTCATAAAAGTGAGGCATTTAACGTCAACACTCAGATTAATCCAAAAGAAATACGTAGGGTCAAAGCTTTTACATGCTACAGAACTTGCAAAAGTTATTTTCCATTACCCAAAACACCAAGCAAATAAATGAGTCATGCTTTCCAACAAGAAAAATGGAACAACTATGGAAATATCAATCTTGCCAATGAACAATGTTCACAAGTAGCAAAAGCAACTCAACAGTCGGAAGAGGCCATAACTCAATAAAACAAATGAAGGCCAAGTGAAAACCCAACAACTGTCTTGTAACCAATATCCCAAGAAAATTCGCCGACCGCAACTATACCCAGAATTAGCCTAAATCAAGCTCAAGGAAGAGAACAACTTTTCTAAAGAAACTCACAGGCAACACATGTAACTATGGTGCTCGGGGTAACCACTTCACTATTCTCATACCACGAATTGTGGTGTAACCTGGCAAAGCCCAGGGCCACAACCATGACCTCTACCTCCCAATAGCAACTATCATCACACATAACATTTATAATAATCAAATCATAAGCATTCATAATCAATTCATAATAGCAATGATCAATGCGACTTAACGGAATCGTAAATGCAATGCTTTGCACATTCCCATACTACTGTGCACCAGTGTGTTAAATTTTTAAGTAGATTAGCCATTAGTAAATTTTAATTAATCTATTCACCACGGACCTAATGCCCGCTCTGATACCAACTGTAACACCCTGGCTATGCAGAAGCCAAGATGTAACTAAGACATACAATCCAAAACTGATATTACAATTAACTTAATTAAATAACGACGCATGATAGCTAGACACCAATTAAATATTTCTACTCACAGTACTAACAAAGAAATTTCAGCAAGAGATTTAACTCAAAGTCACAATTAAAACATCTCTAGCAAGGTCAAAAGCATCATGAATAAGATCCAACAAGTAATAGGCATCATATAATAATTGAAACTATGAAAAGAACCAAATGAAGTACCAACAGACCAATCATTACAATAATTGAGTCTTATTGAAATAAAGTAATAGAAATATTATTCGGTAATGGATGAGTGTATCATTGTGATATGCAACCGTGAGCTAATTTCCCCCAGTGAATGTCATCCTCGACGGTCACCTAAACAATAAAAACAAGCGTGAGTCCAAGACTCAGCAAATACAATTGAATATCACAAGAAACATCGAATCAAATACAGTTCATTCTCAACATATCGAATACATAAGAAAATGCTATGCAATTGATGCAAATATGAATATGACATCCACTTCTCTTCTGCATATACCGGTATAGCCAGTGATACACCCGTCGGTGTTCACTCAGGCCTGCATTATCCAAAATGCGGGGATCTAAGGCCCATATGAAGAATCTTTCATACGGGGTCTATTTGCCCATATAGGAATGATGGGACTCTCAATACCCACTCCTGTGGGTGAAGCATGAATGCTTGAAATGAAGGAAATGAAATGAATGCATTCTTTCATAGTAACACTTGATATCACCAATGAACGAAATCATGTAAAGAACGAAAATACTCATAATTCATAAGAATTAATCATGTCATAATCATATAACCTGATTGAACCACAAACATACAAGATGATCCAGGTTGTACTTGCCTTTCACGTTGCAACACGTTGGATGGTAAGGAAGGTGTAATTAATCCCAAGGTCACTCCTCCTACAATAAGTAATTTACTCAACACCAGATTTGACAAGATGAAGTCATGCTAATCGCAACGCTCTAATCCGCACTCCCAAACCCATACTTCAATTAATTAATCTACTCATGCGAAATGACAAACTAACAGTAACTCAAAACTAGACAGCGATCTCCTAAAATACGTATCTCCCACTTTGCTTATCATAAAAATCCATCTTCAGTCTCCCTAGAAATATTATGACTTTCTCTACAAAAGTTAAGTTGGCAAGATCTCTTAATCCGGCCTTAACTAAATTTAACATGCAGATGAAAAACAATAACAGAAACTGACCTACAATCTGGACAGCAGCCTTAAAAAAGATATAACTTTCACTAGGATGATCCAAAAATTTTGTTCTTTATAATTTTGGAAAGCTAAGTGAATTTCATACAAAAGTCATGTTGGTGGACAAACCTGATTCGGCCATTAACAGTTTCTAATCTGCCATTTACTACGACTTCTATAACTTGTCATGGTTTCAGGACAGCAACATTGCAAATATCATAACTCACAAACTACAACTCCAAATACTATGATCTCAGATCCTACAGAAACCTAACGAAATATCCCACAATTCTCTAGGAGACCCAAAACCCAAATTTCACATTGATCTTATCCAAAAATGCCGAACAACATACTGCAGATTCATAAATCAATTACAACAGGGACACAAATACGGTAATAGACAACATTAGCATGGTGGAGAATTAAACAAAATAGCAAGGACATGAGAATCACCATTGAAGACATGAAGGAACGACTAAAAACCCCACAAGGATCTCCTCTCCCCTTTCTTCTCCCACTCCTCCACCTTCCTTTGGCCGGCAGCAATGGAGGAAGCACCGCCAAGGGGGAGGACAACAATGGAGCGCAATGGGAGGAGGTGCCGGACCAGGGCGCCAATGGAGAGGGAGGGTGGCAGCTCTAGGGGGAGGTGGCGCTAGGAGGGAGGGGTTCTATGGTTTCAGCCGCCCCCTTCTCTCCCACCTGGCCGGCCCCCTCATGGGCCTCCTGGGCTAAGGGCCCAAGGCCCAGGTTCTCTCTACTTTCTTTCTGTGTAGCGAACACTTCGAAGATCGTAACTTTCTCTCCTAAGCTCTGAATGGAGTTATTCCTGTCTTTAAATTTAGCTAACTCATAGTACTTCAACTTCATGTTTGTGGAGTTTTTCTGAAAATGCCGTCTTCATTATGAAATTTGCCTTGGAACCTGACTCAGTCATGGACCTTGGTTCTCTGTGCAGCCTGCCTTTTGGGCCTCATATCTCAAACCTCGGAACTCCAAATTTGGTCAATGAAGACTCTAAATTGGACTATGGAAAGCAATCTACAACTTTGTAGTTATGAGGTTTTCCATTGGAAGCAGTTCCAGTCACGAAATTCATGTTGCAAGATTATTACAGAATCTGTCCTATTTCTGTGCGAGGCAAATAAGGTATCTCTCAATCTCCTTATATCTATGTAAATAAATGGGATATTACAGTATACATGAATCATAAATGGAATTGGATGCTTTAAATACCATCAATGCTCAATTTGGCTATTTTGGAGAAGTTTCATGAAAATAAGCACTTTTTGCTTAAACAAAAGCTTAATTTATAAAATATTTGATAATTGGATTTTTAGAGGGCTATATAAGTTGGGAATGCTTCCAATATGTTTATTTGGTTGATTGTGTGAAAATTTGGAGCAAAATACAATATTTCCATCTTTTCTCCAAAATCTGCATTGAAATATGCTGACAGGTTCAGTCTCCGCCGGACTAACCAGTAGTATCCGGACGGTTTGACCGGCCATAGCCCACCATTCCATCTGCCTGGGCCTAGCGGTCAGACCGGCTTTGTGACGTGGAATCCTTCTTCTTCTAGTGTCGAACCGTTTTTTTCTCTTCGGTTGTTTTCTACTCCACCCGAAAAATTGAGTTCTCTCTCACCAAAGAGATTCAAAGTGAAAATAAGTTTCTAGCTGAAAATCTAGCTCATAGTATCTTTTTTTTTTACCTAAACTAGATTTTTGTGTAAAATCTATTCTAAAAGGAATTTCAAAACGATCCCAAAAGGAAAATCCTAGATTTGGCTATTATAAACCTTTTGGTATTCAAAATATTTTCAAATGACCAACCATTTGAAAATTATAGCCATTTGAATTTCGCCAAAATTCTTGCTTTGAGCCAAAATGACCAATTCTTGCATATTGTGGGTTTAGCAATTTGAGCCAGATTTCTTTGTGTATCTTGGGATGAAATAGTATTTCTAACCCATAGAAAGACATGAAAGTGAAAAAAAAAACTCCATGAAATTCAAATTTGGATATGTTTTGAGGGTTTGAGCAAAATCAATCTCTTTATGTGCCTACAAAGCACATTTTGCCTTATCTTTTAGAATTTTTTTTATTTAATCCTTTTTTTTATTAATATTTTAAAGTTAATCCCTCGCAAACTTTATTTCCAATTCTGACCCCTTTGGTCACGCCACCACCAGTGGCGTGGCCAAAACGTGTTGTCACGCCAAATATCGTGGTGTGGCAAGAGATGCCATGTAAGCCCTCGGCTGCGCATCGTGCCAGCGTGGAGGGCCCGTGTGGCATCTATCACGCTGGGATCCACAGCGTGACAACACTCCCCTGTCATGCCACAATATCTGGCGTGACAATGGGCACTCAAAAGTAGCGGCGCAGCCCATTTTCTCATCTTCATCCCGCCGCCTCTCTACCTCCCGCGTCTCTCAACCTCCCGTCGCCTTGCCGCCTGCGCTCCTCCCCGCCGCCGGTTCCTCCCCCGCCACATGCGCTCCTCCCCCACCTCTCTTCCTCCCCCGCCTCTCTTCCTCCCCCGCCTCTCTTCCTCCCCTTTCTTGCTTGTCCCCGACAGCTGGCTCCTCTCCCTGGCCGCCTCCCCGCGCCGCCTCCTCGTGGCGTTGCATCCTCCCCGACACCGCCTCTCCTCGCCTCATGCCGGCCCGACACCGGCTCGCCCTCGCCCGGCCCGACACCCTCTGCGCCTCTGGCCTGCCCCGATGCGGGCTTCCTCCTATGCGCCTCCTCACGAGTCCTGGCCACCCCTAATGTATTGAATATCTCTTAAATTGTAAGTAGGAATGACTACATAGGAATTGCTTTCCTTTTAATATATGCTCTCCTTATCTGTACATTCTTGTACCTTTGTATGCATTTGAGTTATACATGATAGTGACACTATTTGAAGGTGCATGTCTTTTATTTGTTGCAATTGTGATCAAGCCTGACCGATTGTTGCAACAAAGGATGATTCCTATTGTATGATTATGTTCATTGATGAGTCTGTAATTGATAATTTCACTGGCCTTCCTTGAATTGCTTGTGTGGTGAATGCATTCATGTATTGAATACCTGTGTTTGAATGAGCCCTTTGTTATAATGTATAGTCGTATACAGTCTTTCATAAGAACATCAATTGCCCTTTGTTCATTTTGTATGCAGAATATTGAATTGTCTAGAAGGTTGCTTTATGTAATTATTTGTCATAGGAGTTACATTTTGCAGTACATTTATCACAAATGGGTTCATCGCTCAGCTGTGGTCGATTAAAGATTTTGCAAAAGCATCAAGGGTTAGATTAGAGTAAATTATAAAACTGTGGTTTCATGTTTCATGTGTGAACATACCTTGGGTTTGTGAATTGTATACATCATTTTTTTTCTTCAATCTAGATTATAATGATGCTGTGATATTGAGTGGTGGATGCCCCGACGCCATTGATGTCTCTGATGCATATTCATGTATTGAATACTTGTGTGGTGAATGCATTCTTGAAATGATTAATGAATTGTTATCAAGAAGTATTATTGTCTATTGCCATAGCTTCTCAACAACATGAAGCCACATTTGTATTTAGAAGCTTAAGTTCCTCCTATATCCTCTAAGGTGCCCATAATCCCATATTATGAGACTTCTAGTTAAGCCCCACCAAATAGACCATAATGTAACTATGATTGGTCAATGTGAAAATTAAGTAGGAAAAACCATAACAATTTTCTTTCAGTGATAGCACAGATTGCCGAGAATATGTCTCTCCTAGAAATGTCTACCAACTGTCCTAGTCTTATTCTCTAAAATTTCTGGATAGTGTAAGGTGTTACTCCATGCAATGGATTTTCAAATAGGAAATAAATCCCATACAATAAACATTCTAGAACTTGATTCTACATGTATCAACCAAAACTGTGAAGTCCTAGTTAAACATTCTACAATAAAGATCCAAGGTAATGGGTAATAGCCAATAACCAAAAAGATAAGAACTAAGCAAGAGAGGCCCAAAGAGAGTGAAGAGAAACAGTAGTATTAAGTCGTGCAAAATTAGTTAGCTGAAAATAAATTTTGAAAGAACCTCTATAGAAGAAATGAAATAAAGGTTGACTTACCTCCTTTCTGCATATAAGATTTCTCGAATGAGTGGTTCATGGCACTCCGAGCGTGTAGCTCTGGCATACCTAGGAGCGAAGTCCTGGGTGTACTCGAGGTCAAGTTGACGGAGCTGAGGGGATTGACCAACGAACGGGGTAACTCGTGGTTGGATGAGGTCTTGCAGCAGAAGGCGAAGTGGGCACAGACATACGATGAAGATGGTTGTCGGTATGGAATGATGACAACGAACATCTTGGAGGTGTTCAACAACATTATTAAGGGCATCCGTGCGATGCCAGTATCTGCTATCTTGGAGTACTCATTTCGAAAGACCAACTTGTACTTTGTGGATTGGTGGACCCGAGCAAGGGATGCATACAACGACGGCGAGCGTTGGGGTACGGCTGCTACCAAGCACCTTGCTATCACGGAGGCCGAGTCATGCAATCAGGAAGCAGAGGAATACGATCCCACTTTGCATATATACACCGTCGAGCGGTAGGGAACATCGATAGAAGCGGCGTGGCGGTGGCGGAACCATAGAGTGAACTCGATCAAGAAGAAATCAGACTTGCATGGTCCTGATGTTGCTGCATGTCCCATGCTTTCACGTCATCACCGCCTGTCACGTGCGTGGTGTAAGTCACCTTACCTTCATTGCGCCAGAATTCTCGAAGCTAGCCACGATGCGGACTTGGGAGAAGAGATTCGAGCCTTACCTAGATCCCTCACATTGGCCACCGTACGCGGGGGAGGAATACATTCCCGACATAACAATGATGAACAAACAATGCGGTCGAAGGAAGAGGAAGAGGAAGAGGCTTCGTAATGACATGGACCTCTCACAGCAAGACAGTAAGGACATGTACTCTCTAGGGGATTTCAACGACGCCAGCAGCAGCAACAGGTGCTCGGAGTGCCATGAGCAGGGACCCATGCAAGTTCTTCAAGTCCAAGGACCAGATTAGCCTGGGCATGCATTACTGGGGTTGCAGGAACTACTCCAGTGACTATCCCGACCGATGTTGGGACACGAGCAGCTATCGACAGCCGGTAAGGACCAGTTACAGTGTGTTACCGTACTATTTCTCATTCAAAGTACGTACTAACAACCTCTCTCGTCTACCTGTAGTCCCCGAATCTGCTATGTGGCTACCGCAAGTGGATCGACCAAGAGATCCACCCACATGACTAGTGGTCTCTCGACTTCGACAAGTGGAATGACAAAAGAGACCGTGAGATCCGGAAGGAGCGACGCCGCAACAATGAGAAAAACGAGCACATACGTCGAGAGACGCAAGCTCATCTTGAGGCGTGCAGGCACAGGGAGCACGAGGCTCGCGAGAGGGAGCGCGAGAGGAAGAGGGAAATGGCAGCCAAGGCCAAAGAGGTCGGCGAGGAGTTCAATGCTGAGCTAGCAAGGAAGGGAAAATGGCCCCGGTCGACGCAGTAGGTCGGACCATTCTGTACTAGTTCCCGGAAGGTCGAATTTATTTCCATTCCAAAAAGACGCATATGTATCGTAGGAGTACTTCAGTTTTTTGCATCATGCATGATGTTGTTTCTTTTGCACGTAACCAAACCCTGTGCGCAATGTTATTCCAAGCTTTATTATGAAGTCTATTTTAATCCGCAACTTCAAATCTCGTCGTCTTTTCACATTCAATTCTTCGTGTAGCAAGGCATCCAACAACATGAAAGAAATGAGTTCTAGAAGTGGGAACAAAATGATCTACGACCACAAAGTGATGAAGAGCACCACCTATCGTTCCAGTAGGATGTCTACGCATCTTTCATCAGCGTTACTGTCTAGCATATGTTTATAATTGTGCCTCATGTTGTACCACACAATCCACATATTAGTCATTTATTCCAAGATGCATTATGTATCACTTCTAGGACACTCCCTGGAAATATTGTGAAGTGTCAAAGGTTTTCAAAGCACAAAAAGATGACCGGTCTATATATGTATTTACTCTCAGTTAAAAGGATGGTGTTATATTTGGTTACATAGAGAGGTCTCTATTTTCAAGTTGTGGATTGTTAAATGTTACATGTACATGGTGTTATGCATCACCGTACTTTCCATTGTTTTTTATCTTTCAAAAGGAAGTCCCTTTGTTATCATCTTACCACATGTTCCAAATCTATAAATCCAAATGGAATAACTGTCATAATTTACAAACAAACTGCCCTGTCACGCCAATCAAGATGACGTGACACAACACTTCTGTCATGCCAAATACAAAGGCGTGACAAAGGAGACTAATCACACCATGGGATATAGCGTGACACATGCCACGCAAGCTCCACGCTGGCACGGCGCACGACCGAGTGCTTGTGTGGCAGCTTTGGCCACGCCGCTACGGGTGGCACGAAAATGTGGTTTGGTCACGCCACCACGAGTGGCGTGACCAAAGGGGTCAGAATTGGGAATAAAGTTCACGAGGGGTTAACTTTAAAATATTAATAAAAAGGATTAAATAAAAAATTCTATCTTTTAAAACAAAACTCTTTTTATACAAATTATTTTTGGAAAACTTTTCAAGCAATCCAATGTTCTTTTATGGAAATTCTCAAACCATTTGGACTTCATTTGAAAATGTTTTGACTTTTCTACTTGTAGAACAAAAATCATGCCTTCAATATGAGATTTGACATATCATTTGAATGGGGACTTCTTTTTCAAAAATTATTTTTCGAAAAGATTCCTAGGAGTGTAAAGTTTATTTCTAAATTTTTTTAAAGCATTTAGACTTAATTTGAAAAGGTTTTGACTTTTCTCTCTCTTTGATCAACATGCTGAAAATTCAGTCTTTTACATGTTTTGAGCTGATTTGTGATTGTTGTATCTCTCAACGGGTTCATAATTTGAGGAATGTAATATAATAAGATTTAATCCTCCAAAGTTGTATTTAGTTGTCTAATTTTATTAGATTTGTTGAACCTCGTTTGTCTAGTTTCTCATCCGTCTTTCAAAGCTCAATTGGTTTGGCAAAAATCTGAAAACTTGAAATTTTCAGTTTTCTGAATCTTTATTATTTTCATATCTTCAAAATGGTTGGGATTTGGGTGAGCCTATTAAAACCAAACTTGTGAGTATTTGCGTTTACCAGCTCCATGATTTATCTCAGATTTGTTGCAGCACGTAAATCTCACGTTTTTATACGCATAAAAGATTTTTTTAAACTTTGTCTAATTTCAGAAAACTGGACATTGATCTTGCATATTTTCATGTGGTTGAAAATTTGAGATCTGAATCTTCATGAAAAATGGTTTATAAGGGTATTTCAAACTTATTCATGCGAAAGGATGCTCAAAATACACTCATATGCTTATTTTGGTAATTATAGAGACAATTTAAATAAAAATGAGTTTATTTTGCCGAAATGAGTTTAACATGCTTTCAAATCTTGATTATTGATTCAAAAAACTCCAATCATGCTTCTATTTCAATTTGATAAGATTTGGAGTTGTGTTGAATCCCCCTCGCCCAAATTTCTCAAAATTAAAATTTGTTGAATTCCTATAAGGCGTAACCGGTCTGACCGCTATGTATCCCCAGTCTGATCTCTGTTGGTTCTCCGATCTAGCCGCCCCTTGAATGCTGGTCTGACCGGTCATTGTTTTCAGCAACAGAAGATGGCATATTTGTTGATTTCTACCTCTTTCGGCCACCTTGGTTGCTTCATTTGGTCAAGTTGTTTATTGCTATCGTTGCAAGCTATCGTCTACTATTTTTCCTTGATTACAAATGCAATTTTATTATTCAAGTGGTATCTTCTTTTGATCATATTGACCTCGGCTATTGCTTTGTCTATCTTATTCCTTGCCGAGCATACTTCTCTTAGCCAAGCTCAAGCACTCTCTGTGTACGTGTAGATTCTCTCTTTCCCTCTTCTCTTTGGATGCTTTCTTTGAGAATCTTTCACTACCAGAAACCGTTTATTTCCCGAGTGTCTATTTGTTTCCCGAGTGTCTGGATGAAAACACTCGGGCAGATCCCGAATGTTTAATAGGACACTCGGGACAAAAAGTAAGCACTCGGTAAAAAGAAGTTTCCCGAGTGTTTTCCATAACACTCAGGAAATAAAAAATAATCCCGAGTGTACAAAAATGGAAACACTCGGGAGAGAAAGCTACGCCATTTTTTCCCACCGCACCTTTTTTTTCACTTCTAACCCTATATCCTGCCCCAATCCCCTTCTTCACCTCTGCTAACCCTATATCTCGCCCCCAATCCCCTTCTTCACCTCAACTCTTTCTCCCTCCACTCTTGGAGCCACCGCCCCCCACGGCTCCCCTCCCCGGCCGGCTCTGGCGCCACCACCTTCTTGGCTTCACGTGTGTGTGCCATGGCGTCGCAGTCTGACCCTATGTAACACCACAGCTATCACGGAAGCCAAAATGTTACCTAAAAGAATAACATACATCAACACTACGGAATAATTTCAACCAACCTTCAAATAGTAACCTAAAAAGATCAGTATCTAGAAGAATGGATACAAGAATTGAATCAAAATTCGTCAACAATTCAATCTCAAACATCTAATCAGATTGAGTCGATTACGATAATACTATCAAGAGTCTATACGCAGTTCACTAACCCATTGCTAATCCAACCATATCATGAAGGTTGATAATTTAAACCATCAACCAAGCTTTTAATTCATGAATGACCTAATGCTAACAATCTAACTCAACATGAGCCTGGTATGCTACTAAACTAATGTTCTAACCAATAAAAACTAAGACATTTCTCTAAAATCCGGCAGAACCTCCTTTGTAAAGATGGCTATCCCGGAAGTTCAAACAGTTTGATATAGCATCATTCAACAATCAAATCATCTAATTTACACGAATCATCACCAAACATCCAAAATATGCTAAACAACCTAAGCATAGTCAAAAGGGCATCCATAAACTCCTAATCAACTCTATTACAAAGCTATTGAGAGCATAAGGCGTAACCATAGGTAATTACTTAAGCAGGCTATTCAGATACTAATTCATCAAATGAAATTAAATGAACTTAAATGACGAAGCATTAAGAACCTAACTGGATCGTCCATAATTACAATCAATACACCCACCACGAAGGATGGTCACAAAACCAAACCTAGGCAATTATCAATAGTATGAATTTGTGGATAATTGGCTCAGGTTATTCAGTGTCAGTTGTGTTTATGTGACGTGCACTGAGTCTACCCCTTCCCATGCATGTCGCTGCCTCGAGAGGTACCTAACAAGCACAACACAGCAAGTGTGAGTCCACGACTCAGCAAAGTGCAAGAGCAAATCAAACATAGCATCATAAGTAGTCAAAGGGAACAAACAATTCTATCATGAATACAACACTAATTATCTCAAATCCATCTCTTATGACAGCGTCATAAGTAGTCAAAGGGATTAAACAATCCCCACCTGAACAACCACCTTATATACCACAATCCATCTCTTATGCCAGCATCATATGCTAAACCACAAATCCATAACATATGCAGAAGTGCAATGAATATGCCATGAATGCAAAATACTTCACTTCTTTGCAATTACCGATAATGCCGAGTATGTATCCGTCCATACATACCCTAAGCCTGTGCCCTCTAGGCACAGGGATCCAAAGCCCACACTCCACGAGTGTGGGGACCAGGTCCGTCCAATGCAGGACGGGGATCTCAAGGAAACAACCCTTGGCTACCACATAGCCCAAGGTTCAGAAATGAACATGCTGAAATGTAAATGCGCATGTTCATTATCATTATCATGATTCATCATTAACAAGGTAGCCATATTGCTCACCTTGTCCCATCATTCTTGCCACCAACATAAAACCATTATCATGCAAGCATCACCATATAAACAGTAATATGTACGTATCATTATGTAACCTTTAGCATGCAGCATCATGTAAGCATTTCCAAGTAGTAAGCATCGTCATCAACCTATAGCATTCAAGCTCAGCAACATTACCAAACAGTAAGCATTATCAATCAACTAAGGCATTTAGGCTCATCAACATTACCAGTCAGTATGCATTATCATTAAACTATGGCATTCATCAAATAGGTAATATAACAACTCAATAATAATACTTGCACTTGCCTCAACCGTGAGACGGAAGACAACGACAGAAAAACTCTAGCCTCGGCGTTCGCCACCCCCTATTGTTTCTCAAGGCAACCAAGCTTGCCACCACATCAGCTGATAAAGCATAAATAGGTCCATAAGCATGGAGGAAGTATTCCGATCCAAGTAGGATTGTGGCTCGTACCATTTCAACTTTGGATCAGTAAAAACAAGCAGTTCGGCGAACAGGAGCAAACTATTCTGGACACTTAAATATCCTCTCTGACTATGATAGCAAATCCACGTCATCCAACACAAACTAAGTAACTACATCCAAGTTCATTTATACAAGGAACTAGGCCCAGCACGCACCTAGAACATGGTTATGCCAACAACAAAAAACCTAGTTCATGATCAGTAACAAATCATTGTAATATACTACTATGCTAGGTTCATAATACATTGAGTATTCTACCAGATGGATATAAGGGAGTTCCTATAATTCTTAAGCAGATGATTGAAAGGATGTGTTGTTAACGTGAGCATAGGGCATGCTACAAAGATAGAATTGAATTCAGTCTCTTTTGGTCAGATAGGCTCCATCTGTAGAGATCGGTGTATAAATGCTACTTCAACAGTTAATCGATATATTATGAACACGCTCAAAGTCGGAATTCTTCAGACATCAACTCAAAGAAATAAATTACTACCATAACTACAAATCGCCTCTTGATATAAATTTATATCAAACATTATTGAACTACAGGTACTACTCATACACATGCAATATCTACCTTGCAGAGTTCCAGACCAAGCCGAATAGGCTCCTCAGAAGGATGAGGCAGAGCGAAAGGTTGCACCATCAAGGCCAATGGCATTCCTGACGTTGTCAAGAGATCCCCTGTACATGGTATCTGATTCATGGAGCACCTCATAAAACGGGGATTGCAGTTACTTGTGTCCTTCACAATGAATTCACTGGATGCAGCCGGTGGAACAGCTGCTATTGGAGGAGGAGACTGCTGGACCGGCGCCGTGAGCCGGGCAAAGGGCGGCGGCGAGCTGCCAGGAAACGGGCGCTCACCGGGAGGCACAGCCAGCGATGAGTGGATCGACGAGGGCACAGGGCCGCTCCCAGGCGGCAGCGGCGACGAGGCTGGAGGTAGACCACGAGCGCCACGCCATGGGCCGTGGCCGCTAGGCCACTGGCCGCCATGAGCACCCAATCGAGGCAGTCGGCGCAGGCGAAGAGGCGCTTGAACGGCACGGCGGCGGCGGTGGCTCGGCCTCCTCCCCCTCCTCATGGCCCGCAGCTCCATTGTCCTCAGGCTGGAGCGCGCCGTCCCCGCCAACGTCAATGGCGTAAGGCAAGGGCGACTCCGGGCTCGGAGGTCTCAGAGACGGCGTCGTGGGCAAGGGAGGCGGCAAGACCGAGCTAGAGGGGAGATAGGAGCGGGAGGGGCGGCGCCCAATGGGGAGAGGAGGGGCAGCTTGGACCGAGCAGCTGGGGGAAGAAACACCAAGAGAGGCGGCGGCCAAATGAATGGGGTGGGGGTGGGGAGTTCGGCCAGGGAGACGGGCTGGGAGAACGGCGGCTGGGAGATATTTGACTAGGGTTTTGGTTTAGGCTTTCTCTCCCTTAAATAGGTGTGAGGCCGATGCCCACTTGGGCCATGGGCCAAAAGGCCAAACACTAATCCCCATTTCCCACTAGATTCTAATTATTATTATTATTAATTCAATAATTACTCATTCATAATACAGGATATTACATTCTACCCCCCTTAGACAGAATTCGACCCCGAATTCTACTCACCGAAATGAACATAAGAACAATTGCCACAGGAATGACACAACAAATAACATGTTCTGGACATGAACACATCCGGATAAGGCTCGCGCATGCGAGACTTCAGCCCCTAGGTCGCTTCATGCTCACACGGGTGCGCCCATGGCACCTCAACGGATACCAGCGTCTTATGTCCCACTGCTCGTCCCGACCTCACCAGTATACGTACCGGACGAGACTTGGACGTGGGGTCTTACTCAATGGTCCACAGCTCTAACGAAACCTCAATTCCCGACCTTTCGAGGTTCTCTCTCAGCACCAGAATCAAAGCGATACGCCTACTTCATAATCCCTGCAACTGTCGAAAACGAACCAATGTACCTCGGGCCAACCCTCTCTTTGGTAACTAGAACCAAAACGAAAATAACAGATTCTCATCGCAACTATGAAACGACAACTTTACACCAACAAGGGTCAAACTCAAAAGCGAAGATTCGTCATGAAATCCCTTCTGCTTTCCAAGTAGGCAGTTTACAAATAAACACCACATAAACCGAAAGAGCAACCGCTCAACCACCAAACCAAATACTTCTTTTCCTCTTTCTGAACTAATAAGGACCACACAGGCCCACAATAAGCCAAACTCAAATTGCGAAAGACATCTGTTAACATCACAAAGCTCAAACGAGAATCAAGAAAACTCTTCACTACCTAAGGAAACATTCTTTTTCTCAATTTCTCTTTTAGGAATAAAATTCCTCTCAAACCTTGGAACTCGAATTCATCGCATACTACACGAGTTCAAATCTCTTAAATTAGCATCCTCAAAGATATCCTTAATCCAAAATACATCATCCACACCTTTGTGGAGAGGCTCTATTGATCCCACCAAAACACTCTAGACAACTCTTTCTACTAACGAAATCAATTTGACAGATGGCACCCAAAGCACCTCGAAAAAGATTTCACTTAATCGCATCACCTCAAACTTTTAAGAATAAACAATTCAGAATCCTCAATACACACGCTCATGTACGACATCAGAACGGTTCTATCAATGATCATCCCACTACTCATAATACTCCAGAATCTATTTTCTCTACACACAATCTTTGGGCAACCAAATGTCTAGCATAAAAATGCAAAGCCCAAATTTAACCTCCAAGACCTCTACAATGAACTTCTCTTATAACAGGTAGGCAAAATCATCGGATTAAATCTCTAACATCCACACAATTCTAACATACTCACTCATCGACATCATCAGAAATCACCCACACAATCTCACAATAACCTAATCGCGACCCTCTATAACTTGAGCAAGATTTTCATACTTTCGATGATCCCAACATTTCAACATAACTAAGGTTCTGGGACTACACTTTACCATAGGTTCTACTTGGTCGCAACACCAATCAATTGTACTTCAGCGACAATCATTCCATTTGCATCAAATTTTCTCTAACAGGTTCAGATCAAAACCAATTCATCTTCTACTAATCCTCCACCAGCTTGGTAGCAAAATCTCACCACTACAATTACTTAACCACCACCAAACCGTTGCCAAATTACACTTTGTAAAACTTTGCAACACAAAAAGGTTGATCCTTTCTCAAACGAAAGAGGCGAACAAGCACAAGATTCGACACACAAGTAAACGTTGCTCCTCACAGTGAACCCGAGACCAAAAGAAATAATCCAATAGCGATGATCTTGGAAAACAAAGGTGGAGTTCACAGTTGAGGGTGCACATCCCTAAAAAAGGAATAGCAAATAACAACCAGTAAGAAAATGACATTGCGATTGAAACTCGACAACTCACGATCAGAAATGGCAGAAAGTTTAGGCACGATTCAAATAACCACAAGTTACAAAACTTGACTCCAATCATCAAATACTCCTACTACAATCTCTCCTTTATCACAGAAAATAATCCTATATCTACAACAATACCTTGCCAACTCGAACAAGATAAGATCTTAAGACCAAACCACAAGAACCACTTAAGAACCAATAAAAAATTTTCAACACGTCGTTTTGCACGGAACAGTTCAACTACCACATGAACACATGGGATCCAAATGATCTCAGCCACAGAACTCAAAACATTTTCACTTACGGGATTTTACTAAAGTCAAGCAAATTACTCTCCTTTTAAAGGAATCAACAAAATATTTTTTTTCCTTGATTGCAACCTCGCGTTGCCAACTCAGACAAAAGAGCCTTTAAGATTAAATCACACGAATCTCTTAAGAACCAATAGGACATTTCAATACCTCATTTTAAATCACATCTCGTCAAGCAATCAATACAAGGCGACAATAAATTAACCGGCTACGCTACCGAGGGCATCAGCTAAGTTTAATTATGCATCATGCCAATGACCCAACGTGATGTCATAAACATTATCAATTATCTTCTTTACTTACAGTTTCTCACTTAACACCACAAAACGGTGCGAAGGTTTTGACACCTTTTTCTTTCAAAGGAAAGGTTCTAAACTCCAACACTCCAACTACTCCAAAAGAAATGAGTAGTCAGAACTTTCTTCAATGAAGTTTGTAAACGGTAATGTTCATTATCTAAAATACCAAACGAGCCACCAGATCACATTTTTCAACAAGAAAGGTAGGACTTCCACGAAAAAGAACATTATCATAATTCAACTACATTTATAATCAGCAAAACAACTCGTCATTTAGGAGATCAAAGGTTTGCTTTAAGAAAGAAAAAAAACCCAATAAAGACCGATGAACACCTCTCAACTGCAATGAACCACTAATCCAAGGAAACTCCTCCACCACATCTAAACAAGAATAACCATTCCAAACTCAAGGAAGACGAAAATTCTCCTAAAGAAACTCATACTCAACATCTAGAACTAGTTGATTCGAGGTAGACACTCCATCAATCTCGTACCACAAACGGTGGTGCAACCTGGCAACCCAAGGTTACAACCACGACCTCGATCTCTCGTCATCTACCATTATAACATATAATAACTATATAGGCATATCATAAATATTCACAATCAATTCATATCAACAATGCTTAAAGCGACATAACGAAAACGTAAATGCAATGCTTGACCCATTCCCAACTTACTGTGCACAGTGTGTCAATTTTAATATTCAATTACCAAGGACCTAAACCCGCTCTGATACCAACTGTAACACCCTGGCTATGCGGAAGCCAAAATGTTACCTAAAAGACTAACATACATCAACACTACGGAAAGGCGACTAGAGGGGGGGGGTGAATAGACGCTTTCTCTATTTTTCACCTCGATCGAACTCAACACTACTTTCACTCCAATAGCTATAAAAGCTATGAAGATCTGTATACAGGCACAGCGGACGACCTGTGTTGAATTCTATCAAACCCCAAAGCAATAGACCAAAAACATCTCACACCCACATAGGAAAATGTGCAAGGAATAACTAGCATGTTGTATATATGAGATGAACAGTAACAGCACAAGATGCAATTAAGAAATAAATCAAAGCACTGCACCGAGATATAGCACACGAGGATCCCTGCCGCTCCTGTGCGAGAACTCAACAGCATACACCAACCCAATCGGTCCAACAATATCTGACACATGAGACACTGTCATTTCTGAAGCAGCACCGATCCACACAAGCAATAAACAAGAGTGGCCACAGAACCACCAGACGCATCAATGAAAACAGCAAAGACTATGTGTTCCCAAACTGATGGGACAAGAAAAACAGCAGCAGCCTCTACTAAAAACAAATCAAAATGATTCAAGCTGCTAGCTCCTTTTTCCTGTCTCCCTAACACATTATATGCACATAGCTATCACGCACAAGCATTCACTAGGCAGCACATTTAAAAGCAGCTTAAGCAAATATACAAATCAAAACTCAAAATTATCACTTGCAAAAAAAACAAAGCTTCAGCCGGATCAACTTCTCACGACCAGCAGCAATAAGCTCAGTGATATCCTTCTTGGTACGCAATAGCTCGCCACCAAAACTCCTCTCGCGAGAACAGGCCGCTTGCCTATCTCGGCGAGCTCTGTGTCGCTCACACGCATAGAAAAATGGAGATTTGCTACCGCGAAGCT
Source organism: Phyllostachys edulis (assembly GCA_036346405.1). Taxonomy (NCBI): domain Eukaryota; kingdom Viridiplantae; phylum Streptophyta; class Magnoliopsida; order Poales; family Poaceae; genus Phyllostachys; species Phyllostachys edulis. The sequence goes on from CM070554.1 coordinate 38,407,043, forward strand.
ATTACATCCGCCGCCAACATTTTGTTTTTCACGGGCACTACACAAGCAGCCGCCTAGCGCTCAATTTTTCTCGGGAGAGCAGCGCACAGCCACAGGGCTCTACAAGCACGGAAACGGCCGCCGCCCAAGGAACATCATTTCTGCCCCGGGCACTCACCAACAGCCGCCTGGATCTGGTTTTTGCGGGATAGCTGGCGCCCTATTTTTTCGGGCAGAACATGGTGCCGCCAACTTCAGTTTCTGCGTGGGGAGCAGGCCGCCTCCGGCTAGATCTCTACAAGCATGTCTCCACTACAGCCGCTGGCCATCCTTCATAGCACCGATTTTCTAGGGGGCAGGTCGCTGCCAAAATCAAGCACGGAAGAAATCACTCACATGCTTGAGGCAAAAACGGCGATCCCTTACACGCCGCCGCACAGGGCATCCATTTCTCAGAGAAAACAGGCTGCCGCCATACACTGATGCCAGAGCCTCCTGTTCTTTTCTCACTTTTCGCTCAAGGGAAACAGGCAGACCGTCGCCAACAGTTCTGTTTATCTTTTTTTTTTCAGCGGCCGCCAAAATATCCCATCAACTGTTCCTTTTATAGGGCAGCCCTAACCCTAAAACCCTTCTAGAAGATTTACCCTAATGGGCTTCCGTTAAGGCCCAACAACAACGGAACACACACGCACGCAAATTAAAGTGACGTCTTCACTTCTCCTGACTTAAATCGCTTCACCATGCGCCGACCCACGCCGCGGTTTAGCCAAAAGGTCACCAAGATGGCATTTGGTAAAATTACCAAAATACCCCTTCTCGATCTTTTCCAAAAGACCGAGTCCATCTGCGCGAAGCACTCGCCTGCTTCGCCACGTGTAGGTTGATCAACAACTCCATGTCGTCAAGTCTCTCCCGTCCGGATCCCACCGGCACCACTGAGCACTTGCAACGACTCCCGCGCCGCTTGATCCAACCAGTCGCACCGAACTGTCAGTTCGGTCATCCTCGTCCATTCTGCGCCACGCTTGAATCACTTGACCTCACCTGGCATCCATGATCGTTTTGGACCTCAGCTCTCCAAGCTTAGTCCCGATCCTCCTCGCCGTTGACCGTCATTGACCTCCAAGCCACCTGCACAGCAATAGACAAGCAAACACGAATCCGGGAACAAGTTCTTCACAACTTGACCCACGTTAGCCAAAACATGCAATATGCAACACATATGCATTAACAAATATGGATATGACCTATCCCAAAATTAATTCACCACTTATATCAACATTCAGCACAAAAGCCGGTCAGACCGCCGCTGACCTGACAAATCTGAAACTTTATCGAAAACACTTGAAACTTCAAACCAAAAGCACCATTGCCAATTGTTTCATCATCCTAAGATCATGGGCATATCCCCATGATATCCACAAAACCTAAAAAGATCAGTATCTAGAAGAATGGATACAAGAATTGAATCAGAATTCATCAACAATTCAATCTCAAACATCTAATCAGATTGAGTCGATTACGATAATACTATCAAGAGTCTATACGCAGTTCACTAACCCATTGCTAATCCAACCATATCATGAAGGTTGATAATTTAAACCATCAACCAAGCTTTTAATTCATGAATGACCTAATGCTAACAATCTAACTCAACATGAGCACAGTGCGCTACTAAACTAATGTTCTAACCAATAAAAACTAAGACATTTCTCTAAAATCCGGCAGAACCTCCTTTGTAAAGATGGCTATCCCGGAAGTTCAAACAGTTTGATATAGCATCATTCAACAATCAAATCATCTAATTTACACGAATCATCACCAAACATCCAAAATATGCTAAACAACCTAAGCATAGTCAAAAGGGCATCCATAAACTCCTAATCAACTCTATTACAAAGCTATTGAGAGCATAAGGCGTAACCATAGGTAATTACTTAAGCAGGCTATTCAGATACTAATTCATCAAATGAAATTAAATGAACTTAAATGACGAAGCATTAAGAACCTAACTGGATCATCCATAATTACAATCAATACACCCACCACGAAGGATGGTCACAAAACCAAACCTAGGCAATTATCAATAGTATGAATTTGTGGATAATTGGCTCAGGTTATTCAGTGTGAGTTGTGTTTATGTGACATGCACTGAGTCTACCCCTTCCCATGCATGTCGCTGCCTCGAGAGATACCTAGCAAGCACAACATATCAAGTGTGAGTCCACGACTCAGCAAAGTGCAAGAGCAAATCAAACATAGCATCATAAGTAGTCAAAGGGAACAAACAATTCTATCATGAATACAACACTAATTATCTCAAATCCATCTCTTATGACAGTGTCATAAGTAGTCAAAGGGATTAAACAATCCCCACCTGAACAACCACCTTATATACCACAATCCATCTCTTATGCCAGCATCATATGCTAAACAACAAATCCATAACTTATGCAGAAGTGCAATGAATATGCCATGAATGCAAAATACTTCACTTCTTTGCAATTACCGGTAATACCGAGTATGTATCCGTCGATACATAACCTAAGCCTGTACCCTCTAGGCATAGGGATCCAAAGCCCACACTCCACGAGTGTGGGGACCAGGCCCGTCCAATGCAGGACGGGGATCTCAAGGAAACAGCCCTTGGCTACCACATAGCCCAAGGTTCAGAAATGAACATGTAGAAATGTAAATGCGCATGTTCATTATCATTATCATGATTCATCATTAACAAGGTAGCCATATTGCTCACCTTGTCCCATCATTCTTGCCATCAACATAAAGCCATTATCATGCAAGCATCACCATATAAACAGTAATATGTACGTATCATTATGTAACCATTAGCATGCAGCATCATGTAAGCATTTCCAAGTAGTAAGCATCGTCATCAACCTATAGCATTCAAGCTCAGCAACATTACCAAACAGTAAGCATTATCAATCAACTAAGGCATTTAGGCTCATCAACATTACCAGTCAGTATGCATTGTCATTAAACTATGGCATTCATCAAATAGGTAATATAACAACTCAATAATAATACTTGCACTTGTCTCAACCGTGAGACGGAAGACAACGACAGAAAAACTCTAGCCCCGGCGTTCGCCACCCCCTATTGTTTCTCAAGGCAACCAAGCTTGCCACCACATCAGCTGATAAAGCATAAATAGGTCCATAAGCATGGAGGAAGTATTCCGATCCAAGTAGGATTGTGGCTCGTACCATTTCAACTTTGGATCAGCAAAAACAAGCAGTTCGGCGAACAGGAGCAAACTATTCTGGACACATAAATATCCTCTCTGACTATGATAGCAAATCCACATCATCCAACACAAACTAAGTAACTACATCCAAGTTCATTTATACAAGGAACTAGGCCCAGCAAGCACCTAGAACTTGGTTATGCCAACAACAAAAAACCTAGTTCATGATCAGTAACAAATCATTGTAATATACTACTATGCTAGGTTCATAATACATTGAGTATTCTACCAGATGGATATAAGGGAGTTCCTATAATTCTTAAGCAGATGATTGAAAGGATGTGTTGTTAACGTGAGCATAGGGCATGCTACAAAGATAGAATTGAATTCAGTCTCTTTTGGTCAGATAGGCTCCATCTGTAGAGATCGGTGTATAAATGCTACTTCAACAGTTAATCGATATAATATGAACACGCTCAAAGTCAGAATTCTTCAGACATCAACTCAAAGAAATAAATTACTACCATAACTACAAATCGCCTCTTGATATAAATTTATATCAAACATTATTGAACTACAGGTACTACTCATACACATGCAATTTCTACCTTTCAGAGTTCCAGACCAAGCCGAATAGGCTCCTCAGAAGGATGAGGCAGAGCGAAAGGTTGCACCATCAAGGCCAATGGCATTCCTGACGTTGTCAAGAGATCCCATGTACATGGTATCTGATTCATGGAGCACCTCATAAAACGGGGATTGCAGTTACTTGTGTCCTTCACAATGAATTCCTTTGGATCGCAATGGAGCAATTTGCTATTGGAGGAGGAGATCGCTGGACCGGCGCCGTGAGCGGGCAAAAAAGGCGGCGAAGCCGCCAGAAACGGCCAAGACCGAGGCGCAATAATGATGGCGGATCGGCGAGGGCAGGGGCCTCCCGTGCGGCGGCGGCGACGAGGCCGAGGTAGACCACGAGCGCCACGCCAGGCCGCGGCCACTAGGCCACCCGCCGCCATGAACACCAATCGAGGCGATGGGCGCAGCGAAGAGGTGCTCGAACGGCACGGCGGCGACGGTGGCTCAGCCTCCTCCTCCCCCTCCTCGTGGCCCGCACCTCCATTGTCCTCAGGCGGGAGCGCGCCATCCCCGCCAACGTCGACGGTGTAAGGCAAGGGCGACTCTGGGCTCGGAGGTCTCAGAGACGGCGTCATGGGCAAGGGAGGCGGCAAGACCGAGCTAGAGAGGAGACAGGAGCGGGAGGGGTGGCGCCCAATGGGGAGAGGAGGGGCGGCTTGGACCGAGCGGCTGGGGGAAGAAATGCCAGGAGAGGCGGCGGCCAAATGAATGGGGTGGGGGGGGAGTTGAGACGAGGAGACGGGCCGGAGAACGCAGGGTGGGAGATATTTGACTAGGGTTTTGGTTTAGGCTTTCTCTCCCTTAAATAGGTGTGAGGCCGATGCCCTCTTGGGCCATGGGCCAAAAGGCCAAACACTAATCCCCATTTCCCACTAGCTTCTAATTATTATTACTATTAATTCAATAATTACTCATTCATAATACAGGATATTACACCCTATGCCCTGCCCGATGTGCCGCCGCCACCTCCACTGCTGCGTCTGCCGCCGGCTCCCTGGTTTCCTCATCTCCCGGCCGGCCCGACCTCCTCTCGGTCCGCCTAATGGCCCAGTTCCCTTGCGCCCCGGCGCGGTGCTACCGCCGGCGCCGCCTGCACCCTCTGCCACCTCCGGCTTCTCTCCTCGTGCACCCACACCCGTGCGCCGTCCCCTTCTGCTTGGGCCCGCAACGCGCCGAGTCGGAGTGGAGCCGGAGGCGACTATGGGCTGGAGGCGGTGTCGCTAGACCGGGGTTGGGCACAGCAAGGAGCGGCCAGGCCAGAGGAACCGGAGGGTAGGCCTAGGGGCGCACGGGTGAGCGTAGAAGCCAGGAAGCGAGCACTGGGCCAAGTCGACGGCCATAGGGGAGGCGTGCAGGCTAGTAGGGCAGCACAGGCCGTAGGAGGCCCAGGGAACGATGGTGCAGGGGACCGAGTGGCCGAAGGCGGTCGGGCAAAGGGAAGCACGCGGCCAAGAAGCACTAGGAGGGGAGCCATGGGGAGGTGGGAGCGCCGTGGGAGAACTGGAGGGGAGAATTGGATTTCTGGTAATTTATTATGTATGCTGAGTTTTTATTACGATTATTAATGTTTTGCTTTACTAGGTTGGTCAGAACATTCCTGTATGGAACTGTTTGATGGGATACTACCATCCTCCTTTTTGAGCTAGAATTCACAAATATAATACCGACTCTATATGTGTTCAGATAGGATATCTTGAATATTGCAAGCAGTGTGGGTTCGCAAGCTGTTACATATGGGCTTTCCCACCTTTGAAAGGTGAAGATTACATTTTATATTGCCATCCTGAGATTCAGAAGACTCCAAAATCTGACAAATTGCAGGAGTGGTAAGACCTTAGATTGACACTTATGTTACTCTGCTCATTTTTAACTCCAGGTTGCATAATTTTTAATGTCTTTTATACTTAGGTACTTATCTATGCTTCGAAAAGCTACTAAGGAGGAGATTGTTGTTGAACTGACAAATCTCTATGACCATTTCTTCATTACTATGGGAGAGTGCAAGGCTAAAGTGACTGCTGCTCGTTTGCCTTACTTTGACGAAGATTATTGGCCAAGAGCTGCCTATCTTTTTGTCCATGTATTTATTGAGTTTCTTCCATTGTGTAGTGACCACTGCTTGTGTTTTCTTGCAACAGATGAAGGCTGAGCTACAGGTGTTCTCACCTCTGGTCCCCATCAGGGAGGTTACATTTCTCAGGTTTTGCATGCAGCTGGCTGAGGGTGCATGGGTAGTAGTGGAAACATAGTTAACTAATTTCCATAATATTCTTGTCTAGCTTTACCTTTTGTAGAGAAAACATTGAGTTATTCTTTGTGTTCATTTAGGTGTGGATCGTTTTTAGTGGAAGTGAAAATTCAATTTTTGTCATGTTGATGGTTTTGCAAGGGCATGGATTTTGATGATGTCCTAATCTGTTATCCATTATCGGTTGCCACACTCAACTAATGTAGGTGCTTTGTTTGTTTCTTGAACCTACACTTGTCCTAGATATAGTCATTCTGAGACCAAGCTCACTAACTAGAGTCAAACTTATGCGCCTTAGGTTTATATCTACTTCAAAATGTTACTCACTTTCCTATGAAATTTGATGGTACAGTTTGTTGCTTTGTAGGGAAGATACGAAATTATGAGGAATTACATGCCTAAAGTTGGTTCCCTTGGACTTGATATGATGTTCCGAACATGCACTGTATAGGTGAGCATAATTTTGTGTTCATGTCCCATTTTTCGCAATTCCATTACACTTTATTTGATTTCCATCTCATAGAGACTTGAAAGCACTGGTTGTTGACAATATACTCAATGTTTTTTTTTCACCTTGAGTATTTCGATCTTCGGTTTTGTTAGCTGTAGAGAGGAGCAAAGGATGCCCTGGAAACAGCTGAATTTGCTAGGTGGTTCACTGGACTTCTGCATTCTTTTTTTCTTTTTTTGTACAAGGTGATGCATACATTATGAGGTGTAGATTTTGTATCGTTTGTTTGTTGGTTGTTGATGACAAGAAAGCATCACCATTTTGTAAACCTGTATGTGCTAACAATTCATTTCATATGTCGTCAAAATATGTGTTTCAACCTGTATGTACTAACAATTCATTCGTACGTTGTAAAAATATATGTTCTTTTTAATGATAAAGTGACGAAGTTTGCATTGCTATACTACTTGCAGATGGATTGTTCTTCACTTTTTTTAGATGTAGTACATAGTAAATTTGGGATACGGATGTTGTGTTTTAGTGCTATACTACTAGTAATCAGTGAGTGTCATTTTTCCTACTTTCCCGAGTGTCAACACTCAGTAAAAGTATTTCGTTACAGTGGCTAAACCCGTTATGGCATTTATTCTCCCGAGTTTTCAGATTTACACTCGGGAAAGTTATTTTCCCGAGTGTTAGATGTTTCCCAAGTGTTCAGATTTACACTCGAGAAAGTTATTTTTTTCCGAGTGTTGAATGTTTCCTGAGTGTTCAGATTTACACTCGGGAAAGTTATTTTTCCCGAGTGTAACACTCGGGAAATCAGTTTTATCCCGACTAAACAATCCCGAGTGTTTTTCCCCGACGGTCGACCTTTGGGAATAGATATCCCGAGTGTTTTTGGTATTTTCCCGAGTGTTTCGGGCACTCGGGAAATTGATGCTTTCTGGTAGTGTTTGCGAGAGAAGGTAAAGCACTTTGCAATTTTAAGTCTTGTCGATACGTGGTATCTACAAGTGATGTTTAACGACTATGTTTTAAGTGTGATCCACATATAGACATTTTGGTGCTTACTGTCAAAGGGGAGAATTTGGTTACAAATAATGGTCAAAGGAGAGAGTTTGAAGTCATCATGAGTTTTGGATAGATATATTTGAAAGAGATAACAAAGAAGGAGATATTGGTTGGATGGAGAAAGTCTTTGTGTGTCAAAGGAGTATAACCTTTGTGTAAGAGGGAGTTTTCCTAAAAAGGGGCTTTTCTTAGTGAAAATAAAAAATGTTTTGGGCTTTGTTTAAAATGGGTAAACTATTATATGGGAAAACTAATTTGCAAATCGCCTAAAATGGTTTTGGATTTTTGTGAATGCTTGTTTTTTCATGAGCATGAGCTAAATAGTCAATCCTTCAATTGTTGCATTCTATGGGTCCAAAATATAGAATGAACTCCACCAAGAGTCAAACATGAATATGTGCATTTAGTTTCATTTCATATATTTGTATGTACACATTTAGGGGGAGTTGACTCTATGTTTTGTGATTTCAGTAGTATTGATCCAATTCTTATGTCCACTTATATTAAGGATCTCAACTTTGAAATGTATCCTTGAGTATATAAAGCTTTTGTAGTTGATATATACTCATGTTAATTTAGTTTCAATTATTTCCAATTGGATTGTCATCAATCACCAAAAAGGGGGAGATTGAAGAGTCTAGACCCACCATTATGAGTTAATGAAGTATTTTGGTAATTAATGACAATCGTCATGTGGAGTAACATTTTCCATGAGTTGATGAAATAGGTTGAGTCCTATGATGATGAAAACTTTAGGTGGCATCGTGAGTGGATTGTCATCAAGTCAAGATTCGGGATGAAAGATGCCATCGTGAGTTGATTGTCATCAAGACAAGAAGATCATCATGCATGGCAGCCCGTGTGGCCGCTTCCATGCGCCTGGTCCACCGTAGACTAGGGCATTCCTGTGGACCCGGTCTATCGACTGAAGGCCCACATGTCAGAGTCACATATTCATTCTCCTTAAGAAAAATAATTCGACTGAAAATAAAAAATCCTCGCTGACATCATGCTGATGCAAGAACTTTATTTTCCTTTGGAAAAATAATTCCACAAATTCAGAAAATTCCATTTCTATCATTTCATGTGAAATCAAATCTTCTGACAGCACGTTTGTGGGAGCCCCGGGGTATTTAACTTGTTATACTTAACCATCCAATTGGTCCTAGCATTACAAATCAAATATCCCGACTCCCGATGTAACATGTACCTCCCAGGAGTGGTACACATACACCATCACAAAATTTAAAACATCAATTCCATACACAAGTCATCACAATACCGAGTCTACAAGTTTACATCACAAAAGACATACAAGTTCATATTACAAAAGTAGGGCCGACCGGCCAAATGTCAAGAGTAAGAACTAAAGTAGCAGCAGAAACGAAAGCCATAAGATGGCAATAAACAAAAGCCAACCAGTTTGCCCTTACCCACAAGGCAACCGACCGGGCCGACAAGCTAGTCGTCCTGCATGAAGTTGGTCTCACAATAGTTGATCCCATGGGGATCAACCTCCTCTGCAACAATTACGCAATGCAGTTGAGTACAAAAACGTACTTGCAAGACTTACGGATAACAAACCTATACGTAGCTACATGCAAGCTGAATCAAAGAAGAAGGCATAGGATTCATTTTTCGTGCAAATCAATGTTTCATTTGCAATAATGTAATAGATTGAAGGCAATTTAACAAATTTATTTTTATTTGTTTAAATAATAGCGAGACAACATTTATAAACATAATTAGCATCCTGGAGGTGACTTCCCAACAGCCACCACAACATAGCACGAATTACCCATTCATACCACCCAAATTCAAGTTTTAAGGGAAAAATTTATAGTCTAATTCTTGCACAACCAAACCAAGCATGTCCATAACCTAGGACGAGGCTATTCGAATAGATTATACCCTGTAGGGGTGTCCAACTGTACCCACTCGCCAGATCGCCTTTTCGCCATGCAATAGAGCACACTTTCTTAGGTATGCCGGCAAGGCTCCAATATTGTGTATTAACTACGAGTCGCCCGTATAGATAGAAACCCATACGTTGTGTCGAAGTCATCGGCCTTAGAAAAGTACTGATGCTCCTCGGTGTGGAGAACCTAGACAGGAACCCACCCCCACACACCCAACAACAACAACACATTCCTTTTTTATACACAACACACACAACCTCCTGCGACCCAGAGCTAACACACTCCAAAGTATTGAGTCAAGAGGGGTTCCCAATACCCTCATGTGGAATGCACGCAATAACGCTTGGATCAGTGACACAAGTAATTCGGTCCTTGTTGACTTAGGCACCATCCACACACCCGATAACCACACCATTAGCCAATGTGCCCAAGTATAAAATATTTTATTTCAGTTTTAGTTTCTCAAATACGACACATACATGGGTACCCTGACCCAAGTAATTTAAAGTGATAATATAATAACCATCACCGAAGCAATGATCCCTATTCTACCGTTCTAAGCATTGCTAAGCGACATCAACTCGTATACTACAACTAAAGTGACTAGAGCCCATCCAACGAGCTCTACATCACAGCGGATATAATCCTAGGCTCAGTAGTAAAGGATGGATGTTTACCTACAGTTCATTTAACTAATCAGGTAAACTATCACAAACTGATAAATAACTTGTCAACATAGCATGCATACATACAGTTGAAACATTTGAAATATTAGCATGCGAACATAGTAGGATCAACATGCATCAAAGGAAAAACTACTTGCCTTGCTGGAGATAACTTTCTTGCTGCATAGGATCACTCTCGTATTCAACGAATTCGTCGGAACCTACTGAAAGATTCGAGAAGAAATAATAAGAATGAATAACACCGAAAATACTCAAAAAGTCAAAATCATCCAAAAATCATGAAATTTACAAAGAAGGTAGAGAATGATTTTAAATGAATTTAGAAACAAAAATCAATTGATTTGGAGTTTGTATGAGGAAGTTATGGCAGTTTGAAAATCAGATTTTAAGAAAATCCAAAGAAATTGCTATCTGTTACTGTTCATCCGAATTAAATGTTTTGGTGAAAGTTTCCAGAGAGGTGGTGAGCTTGGAAATTTTATGGTAGACAGAGCACCACACGAGATGAACAATAAAATTTGATTCACCTCATTTGGAGCTAAGATGAATTTCTTATGATTTTTCAAAGTCATGAAAGTAGTGCACAAATCATTGGTAAAACAAGATTTTCAGAGACAGTAACATACTTAAAACCTATTCCACAATAAACTAGACTAACAGAGGAAACCAACAAAATTGATTGAACTCAAATTGGAGTTACAAAGAAATACTTATGCATTTTTCAAGTTAGACAAATTTTTAGTGCAAGAATAACGCTACAACGAAAGTAATTATACTAACAATAATTCTGGAACAGTAACAAGCCTGAAAAACCATACCAAAATAAAATACACTAAAAATGTAACCCAACAAAATTTGAATCATTCAAAAAGGAGTTAAAATAAAATACCTATGCAATTTTGAAGTTTAACACAATTTTTAGTACAAAAATAATTCATTTCAGGAAAATATAAAAGCATTATATGCTTTTCTTACCGGGCCGAATCTAGCCATAGACGCTGAGCAGTGGGACCGCGGTCAAGGTTTGACCGAGTCAACTTGACCGGTCTCGGGCGAAGGTGGCCTTGAAGGCGCATTAAAAGAAATACACCTTCGGTTTACCCAAACATAACTTTGTTTAAGTATAGAAGGATTATGTTTTCCCTACGGAAAAACGCACTACACCATTTTACTCGATTCCTTAACCGGACATTGGGCCCACATGGCAGGGTCTCTACCCAAAACCGGTTTAATGAAACATCTTAGTTTCAGTGCAAGGTCCCACCGTTCAGTGAAACCATCTAATGATTATGTGAACTTTAAACAATGCTTTAGCCCTAAACCGACAATGATTAGTGTTAATTAAAGCGCTACAGGATTTGTTGGTGTCTGACAATGGAACCGCTCCTGAGCGCGAGCTCGCCCGGCGTGCCGCCGGCGAGGGAGACCATGGCGGTGCCGGCAAAGGGCAAAAATGGGATCTTCACGTTATTGCGCACTCGTAGACACTAGCGGCGAGGGCTCTAGTGACCTCAAGCTGTGGTGCACACGCATGAGTAAGGTCCAGGGACCTTACTAGAGTGGATAGGAGAGGTCGAGCTCATTTGAGGGAGGCTGACGGCGATGTCCGATGCGGCGGCATAGCACTCAACCGAGGAGGGCTTCACCTGAGAAAAAAGAAAGGGACCAAGTGGTACAGAAAGCTTTAGCAAGGCTCAGAGATGGTACACGAGTAAGCAATCGGAGAATGGAGTATCTTACCGGAGTTGGGAACGAAGGGGACAAATTTCAGCCGAAGAAGAAGAAATCCACAGTTCGGCTAATCCTAAGGAGGAACAACCAAATTAGATTAGGGGAAATGCTACTAGGATCCTAGAACATGATGTGATGTGAAGAGAAACGAAAAGTAACCCTTGTGCCATCAGAACAGCGTTGAGGGCGGCGCGGCGCTTCGGGCTTTCTCGGTTTTGAGCTCAATTGAGCAGTGGAGAAGGTAGAGGAGGTAAGGGTGGTGCCGAAAGGATGTGGGGAAAGCTATGAGGAATCTTAAATAGAGATTGGGGCGGAGGGCTCGCGAGATGGAGCGGAGGAGGTGAGCTTGGTCCATGGACGAGCTTGAGCGACCGCGAGAGGACAGGGGCAGGTGAGGGCGTGAAACCATGGGTGAGGCTCGGTGAAACCACTAGCGAGCGTCGCAAACCGGGGGCAGAGCCATTGGTGTTAACGCGGCGAGGTGAGGCCAAGGCGTGCGCACGGCGAGCTGGCGAGGGCACGCTCGCGACGTGGAGGCGAAGAACAGCGGAGGGGGCCCACCAGTCAGCGAGCGAGCGAAAGCGATGCGGTGAAAGGGTTGGGCTAAACCATAGATCTTAAATCGGACGGTCCACGGTGATGGGGACGATCAGATAGTTCGATCGGGTTGAGTTGGCTTGGACCGTTAGATCAAGATTGGGCAGTCCACGTGATGTGGACGTTCGGACAATCCGATCGGCCCACTCAATCCAGACCGTTGAGACCCAATCGGATGGTCCAAAGTGAAGGGGTAAGTGGTGCGGTGCGGGGGTTAGGCCAGACCGAGTTGGTCTGGTCCGGCTCGGTCGGAACCGGGTTGGGTCCGGTCGGAGGAACAGTAAACCAGATTTTTGATAAATAGGCTGAGAAGATTAGGGATTTTGCTGGCCTAGAATATTAGCTCTAAAAATTCTGAAATTTTTATGGCAGGTTACCGGATCTAAGAACGTCCTTGTGTAATGTTTCTGGAATTTTTCATGCATTGGATTTCTTTCTAGAAAAATCACAAGGAGCTGCCCTAGGGGTTTGACCAGGAGTCTAACTGATTTGACTAGCCCCTAGAAAATAGCAAATAAATAAAATCTAAAAATTAAGAAATTTTTCAGAGGAGTCACTATGATGATCTAGAAGCTAGAAAAAATATTTCCAGAGGATGATCCCATGGTTTGCTTTAGAAGCTTTCAATGATTATGCTTCTAGTAAACTGAAGCATTAGGTCTTTGAAATTAGGAAATCCTTTGGAAGAATTTCCAGAAAATTGAAATGACAGCATGAGGCATTAAAAGTTTTAAATTCGCATGAGGCATTAAAAGTTTTAAATTCTTCTCATTTTTATACATTTGAAATACAAACCATTGTTTGGGAGGTTACAACTCCCCCCCCCTTACAAGAATCTCATCCCGAGATTCCGTTTACACAGAAAAGAAAGACGGGTAGTCCGCACGCAGGCGATCCTCCTGTTCCAAAGTTGCTTCATCCTCGGTATGATTTGTCCATTAAACTTTAAGGAATTTGATGGCACGATTCCTTGTTCTTCGTTCAGCTTCTTCAAGGATGCGAAAAGGATGCTCCCGGTAGGTCAAATCTTCTTACACATCAAGACTTTCCAATGGAGCTTCCTCGGTTGGAACACGAAGGCACTTCTTCAATTGGGACAAGTGAAAAACATCGTGTACTCCCTCAAGTGCAGCGGGCAAATCCAACTTGTAAGCAATAGCCCCTTTCTTCTCGATGATACGGTAAGGCCCAACATATCGAGGAGCTAGTTTGCCTTTGATGTCGAATCATTGATGGCCCTTCAGAGGAGATACTTTGAGATAAACAAAGTCATTAGACTGAAAGCTCAACTCACAGTGATGACGATCCGCATAGCTCTTTTGCCTTAATTGAGTTGTGCGTAATCGGTCTCGAACCAACTAAACTTGATTTTTGGCCTCATTGATCGAGTCTGGGCCAAAGAATGGTCTTTCACCTGTCTTAGACCAATTCAACAGGGTTCTACATTTTCTTCTGTATAAGGCCTCAAATGGTGCCATGCCAAGACTAGCTTGAAAGCTGTTGTTGTAGGAGAATTCGGCAAACGGCAAATATTTCTCCCAATTCTTCCCATAGGAGAGAACACAAGAACGGAGCATAGCTTCCAATGCTTGATTGACTCTTTCAGTCTGGCCATCAGTTTGTGGATGGTATGCGGTGATGAAAGAAAAACGAGTCCCCATAGCTTCTTGCAAACTATTCCAAAACCGGGGAGGTAAAGAGTGAACCACGATCAGAAACAATCATCTTGGGTACTCCATGCAAACTCACGATGCAAGAAATGTACAAGTCCACCAAAAGACCTACACGAAGATCAGTCTTGATGGGCAGTAAGTGTGCCACTTTAGTCAGCCGATCAATGACAACTCAAATGGCATCATTTTCCTTGGAGGTTCGGGTAGATCGGTGATAAAATCCATACCGATCGAGTCCCACTTCCACTCAGGTATTGGCAAAGGTTGTAGCATACCCACTGGACGTTGATGTTCGGCCTTCACATGACGACATACGTCGCACTCGGCAATGAATCTTGAGATCTCTTTTTTCATTCGGGTCCACCAAAATCTCTGCTTGAGGTCTTGATATATCTTTGTGGCCCCGGGATGAATGGACAAGCGAGATTCATGGGCTTCACGGAGGATTAGATTTTGCAATTCTATGTCCTTCGGAATAACTAGGTGCTGTTCGAACCATACCACACCATGGTCATCTTCTGAGAAACACTTGGCTGTCCCGTTCTTGATATTCTACTTGATTCGGATCATCTCTTCGTTCGATTGCTGAGCAGCCTTGATTTGATCTTCTAAGGTTGGTTGCACAACCATGGCAGCAAGGAAACTATGCTCAACCACTCCTAAGTTGAGTCGCTGAAATTTTTCGTGAAGGGCAGGCTGGTGCACCTTAAGCATCAAGGTATTGCAATAAACCTTGTGACTGAGCGCGTCGGTAACAACATTAGCCTTGCCCGGATGATATTGGAGACCCATGTCATTAGCTTTGATCAATTCCAACCACCTTCTTTGCCTAAGGTTTAGATCTGGTTGGGTGAACAAATACTTCAAACTTTTGTGGTCTGACTACACTTCGCAACGATGACCAATGAGGTAATGTCGCCAAATCTTCAGTGCATGGACCACTGCAGCTAATTCCAAGTCATGGGTTGGATAATTGAGCTCATGAGGTCTCAATTGTCTTGATGCATAGGCCACTACTTTGCACTCTTGCATAAGAACACACCTGAGTCCCTGACAAGAAGCATCGCAATAGATATCAAAGCTTCGGTGGACATCGGGAAGAACAAGAACTAGAGCTGTGGTCAACATCTTCTTGAGTTTTTGAAATACTTCTCACAATTAGGGGACCACACGTACTTCTTGTCCTTTTTGAGCAATTCTATCATCGGCTTCGCGATCTTGGAGAAATTCTTGAAAAAGCGATGATAGTAGCCCGCTAAACCGAGAAAACTCCTCACATCGGTCACTGACTTGGGCTAACCCCATGAAAGCACATCGATGACCTTGCTAGGATCCATGGCTATGCCTCCTGCTAAAAGAATATGGCCCGAGAATGCTACTTCTTCCAACAAAAACTCGCACTTGCTGAACTTCGCATAAAGCTGGTGCTCACGCAGCTTTTCCAACACTAGCTTCAGATGTTCAGCGTGTTCTTCATCATTCTTTGAGTAGATAAGAATATCATCTATGAAGACCACCACAAACTTGTCCAAATACTCCATGAATACCATATTCATAAGATTCATGAACAGAGCAGGAGCATTCGTCAAGCTGAAAGACATGACAGTATACTCGTACAGTCCGTAACGAGTAGAGAAAGCTGTCTTCAGAATATATTCAGATCTGATTCAGACTTGGTGATAGCTCAATCTCATATCAATCTTGGAGAATACCCGAGCTCCAGTCAATTGATCAAAAAGGTCATCAATCCGGGGCAATGGGTACTTGTTCTCCACTGTTACTTCATTTAACGGACGGTAATCAACGCACATCCGCAAAGTCTTGTTCTTCTTCTTCACAAAGATTACAGAACAGCCCCACGGTGATGAGCTTGGACGGATGAAACCCTTCTCTTGAATCTCACCAAGTTGCTTCTTTAATTCCTCCAATTTATTCGTAGGCATCCGATATGGCTTCTTCAAAATCGAGGCGGTACCGCGTAGCAACTCGATGTTTTGAACTGGAGGCATTCCAGGCAATTCTTCGGAAAATACATCAGTGAAGTTACACACCACTGGGAATTTATAAATTTCCAGAGCTGGCTTCGCTTCAAGCGCGGAACAATGCGGCTCCTGCAGCTTCGGCGAAATTCCAACTTGCTCGCCGGATGAACTTGTGAGGGAGATGAGTTTCTTGGCACAATCAATTTGTCCCAAGTGTTGGGACAACCAATCCATGCCAAGTATCACAACCAAACTCGATGAATTGAGGAGGATAAGATTTGCCAAAAATCCCACTCCTCCAATCTCAATAGAAACATCCTAACACTCTTTTTCAGCTCTCATTTCTGATCCCGGAGAGTGAATAATCAAAGGAACATGTATGGGATTAATTTGAAGATCACTAAGTATAGCAAAAGACTTTGATATAAAGGAATGAGAAGCTTCGGAATCGAACAAGACAGTAGCAGGTTGAGAGTTGACAAAAAGCGTACCCAACACAACGTCGGGTGTCTCCTGTGCTTCCTCGGCCAAGATATGGCTAACTCGGCTGCTTTCTAAGCTCTAGGTCCTTTGGATAACCTTCTGATCTGGAGGGTGACTATTTCCTTGCCCTCGCCCTCCATTAGGACGAGGGGCTGCTCCGATCTTCGTAGGTCAAGTATTCGCATAGTGTCCCTTGTTACGGCAAAAGAAACAAGTGACCTCAACAGCCGGATTACGGAGGTCGACTTGTTGTCCTGCAGGTGCACATGGTTGATATACGGCCTGCGGAGGACGAGGTACAGGTGCCGGCGGCCTTGGTGGTGGTGGAGCCTGAGGGTGGGCCACCGGAACCTGCCCGACGTGAGGACGGGGAAGGTTAGCCCTTGCTGATTTCTGGGCTTCCCACTTGCGCTTGCGGGACTCTCCCAGCGCTCTTCTCTTGTGCTCAGTGACAATGGCCTTGTCGACCAAAGTCTGAAAGTTAGGGAAGTCAACAATCGACAACTTGTCCTGCAGCTCCTCGGACAAGCCATCCATGAATTTCTCTTGCTTGGCATCATCAGTGGGTACATACTCAGGGGCATACCGAGAAAGATGGTTGAACTCATGAAGATATTCAGTCACCGTCTCACGTCCTTGTTTGAGCGCAAGAAACTTCTTCTTCTTAAGCTTCATCAGGCAAGCTAGAACATGAGCCCACCGGAAGGTAGTATGGAACTCCTCCCAAGTGATGGCTCGGCCCACAGGCTGCATGGCAAGGAAGTTCTCCCACCATGAAAGTGTTGCCCCTTCCAGTTGATGAGAGGCGAAGAGTGCCTTCTCATGATCTTGGCACTGAGCGATGTTGAGCTTCCGCTCGACTAGACACAACCAGTCGTCTGCGTCGAGGGGATCTTCCGACCAGGAGAAAGTCAGTGGCTGTGTGTGAAGAAACTCCGAGAGTCCTCCCCGCGGTTGATGTCCAACTCCTCCTCCTGATCTAGACGCACCAGAAAGAGCGGAGGTGTTCCGTGCAATGACCTCTAGGATCCTTGTCTGATCCATTCGGTTTCGCTCGATCTGAGTGAGAACCTCGGCCATGGTCGGAGGAGACGGGAGCTCCTCATCACGACCAGCTGGTTGACCCTGTCCGCTTCGAGTTCTTCCAGCCATCCTGTTTGGTTGAATTAGGTTAGCAACAAAACCCGAAAATTAAATGCGAAAGGTAGCAGTGGAAAAGCCATTGACTAAGGGAATGAAATATTACCCTATCCCAAGCGCAAACATACAACAAGCAAGAAATAAACTCCAAATGTCTGTATAAAGGCACAAGAATCAGCACAAACCCATAAGACAAGATCAACTTCTCGGCACGACTGACTCGTATTGAATGAACGAGCAATCGGTTGAGAAGAAAAATTTCAGAACACAACTCAAATCCTATCGCATCTAATGAGCATGGTAAAAACCATCTAATGGTGCTTTAGGCACTAGCCATCTAATATCACATCTTACATTTTTAATCCCATGAGTTTTAGTTGAATTTTTCTCTCATTTTTAGCCCTAACGACGAACTACGTGCTTGCTGTCCAAAACTTGCGCTTGCTGTTCAGATTTTGTAACCGCGCTCCGAGCTGAATTTTCCAACTCCAAATGCTTTTAATCTTCACCAAATGACAGCCAACACTTTATATTTACAACTCTAATTGGTTCTCTAAAACCGAATTTAAACGGTAATCAACTATATTTTGAAATAAGATGAGAGGAAACAACTTTTCGAAACTCAAATAAGAACAAGGTAAGATGAGCAATTTAAGATAGATAAGGAATAAAATACGAGAACTTACTTAAGCTTTATAAACCATTTAATATTTTGAAACTAAGTTTTTCAAAACATCCTAACGACGACTAAGTTAGGGGTTTCTACGGTCAGTATGGCTCTGAAACTAACTCTTGTGGAAGTCCCAGGGTATTTAGCTTATAATACTTAACCATCCAATTGATCCTAGCATTACAAATCAAATATCCCAACTCCCGATGTAACATGTACCATCTAGGAGCGGTACACATACACCATCACAAATTTTGAAACATCAATTCCATACACAAGTCATCATAATACTAAGTCTATAAGTTTACATCACAAAAGACATACAAGTTCATATTACAAAAGTAGGACGACAGACCAAATATCAAGAGTAAGAACTAAAGTAGCAGTGGAAACAAAAGTCATAAGATGACGATAAACAAAAGCCAACCGGTTTGCCCTTACCCACAAGGCAACCGGCTTGACCGCCAAGCTAGTCGTTCTGCACGAAATCGGTCTCACAATAGTTGATTCCTTAGGGGATCAACCTCCTCTGCAATAATTACGCAATACAGTTAAATACAAAAACATACTCGCAAGACTTACGAATGACAAATCTATACATAGCTACATACAAACGGAATCAAAGAGGAATCATAGGTTCATTTTTCGCGCAGAGCAATGTTTCGCGCGAGGAGACAACGTCGCACGCTCGATCGTGCGCCCGCCCATCCGTCTGCGCACGTCCGGTGGGACCCGCCTTCAGTGAAGCGGGCGCGTGCGTGCCCGCGCCGCGTGGCGCGGGTGGTCCTCTAGTACTATACTATTTTGGTTGAAATCCTCCGATCATAATCGTTGTAGAAGAAAAACGAGGCAATGAACTTGTGCTGTGTCCGATGCCCGTGCTTCAGTTCCGTTCTTCTCGTTGTTGATGTTGTTTTACTTGAGTGTCTGATGAAGTTGTAGGCGCTGTCTTGCTATATGTAAAATCAATCAGTAATAGTAATTGTGAACTTGTTATTATTTTTTTTGTTGAGCTCGAGGATTAACCAGCTTGTTTTGGAGCTAATTTGGCATCAGTCACATATTATTAGTTTTGTTTGGGCTAAAGTTTTGGATTAGATTTAGAAAGAGGGGAGTTAGAGATTTAGCTAAAAAGAAAAGGTGAGGAAGGGTGAATCGATTAGAGAGGGAGATCAATCGAATTGGAATGTGGTAGAGCGTAGAGCGACGTCGCGTGGCGTGGGCAATGACGCCTCGGCCTCCTGCTGCTGCTTGCCATCCCCGAAAAGGAGGATCAGTCTCAATCTTCTTCTTCCCTGCGGTCGCTCTCCCCACCTCCGCCTACAACCCCCGCTTCTCCTCCCACCCCCACCCCCATCCTTCTTCTCCTCGCCTCCCCACCGCCCTCCGCTGCTCCTCCGAGAATAAGGAGACGATGGTCAATGCCATCAGGGTCCACGAGCTCGGCGGCCCCGAGGCAAGCACCACCACCACCTCACTGACGCACTTCCTCTTCCTTCCTTTTGCTTTTTCGTCTTGTTTCTTGGTGGAGAGGCCAATTCCTGCCCTAAGAAAATTTCTTGGTGCGCTGCTGCCTTGCCGGTCATGACTCATGAGCAGGTGATGAAATGGGAGCAAGTGGAGGTCGGCGAGCCCAACCAAGGCGAGATCCGGATCAAGAACACCGCCATCGGTGTCAACTTCATCGACGTCTACCACCGCAAGGGGGTCTACTCCGCTCCACTGCCCTTCATCCCCGGTACACCTATATCCTACCCATGATCCCATCCGTCTTCACGAGAAATTTACTGACGTTTCTGGTAATTGAACTTGCCCTTGCTCTGTGAGTAATTGGAAACTGCTTTGCACTTGAAGCATGCACGATAATAATATCAGGGAGTACCAGACCGTCTAAGACTTTCATCATGTTCTGTATGCAGACATAAACAGAGAGCCACATTGGGTGTGCAAACACAAACATATGCAAATGGATGAAGGGGTGGAAAAAAGCTCATTAGTCGGGCTCATTGACTCGGTTGTAAATTGCTTCAATTACACTCATTAATTGGTTAAACATTGAAACGAGTCAATTTCTAATGAAATCGGATTTCGCGCTAGCTCGGCTCGGCATGGCTCGGCTCGTTGGCTCGATTATAAAAATACTTCCAAACTATAAATAAAATGATATTAAATCAAACCGTGTCAATTTTGGGAAAAGCTCGATAAGACGAGGACTTGGTTCGATATCCACCCCTCATGAAACCCCTGGCTAGTTAATACTCAAACGAATCTTGATTAATTTTCCTACTTCGGAGAGTTAACCATTGTGTTCCCTTAGATGTCTGAAGCCACCAACATTTTCGCAACACACAGTAACTTTGGTAAGTAATAGAAATCAAGCTCCTCAAGACTACTGCATAGTGGCAATAGCAATGGTATGTCCTGATCATAAGGCCAAATAATTTGACCTCTGATTTGTTTTACTGCTCAAAATTGGTTCTTTTTCATTTTATCCTGTACGTGTCTTATACATAGCATCAGAGTATTGCTTGTATAAATGAGCTTGTGCTTTTCACCTATGCCGCATTCCTACTATGAGTTTTGCTGTTTCTATGGTCAAAATCTTAAGCTATTCAACCTCCAGGAAGGGAAGCTGTTGGTGTGGTGACTGCAGTAGGGCCTGGGCTGACTGGCAGAAAAGTTGGGGATGTTGTAGCATATGCTGGCAACCCAATGGGCTCTTATGCTGAAGAGCAAATTATTCCAGCCAGTGTTGCTGTTCCTGTTCCACCTTCAATAGATCATAAGACAGCGGCTTCTATAATGCTCAAGGGGATGACTGCTCATGTTTTAGTTCGCCGTATATTTAAGGTAAATTTAATCTTTTTTCCCTTGAGGTTCATAGTCTCTTTTATCTGTCGAGTAAATCATCCTTTGAAGGTTGCCTACCTGGCCATCCAAGGTGTGGTGTTCTACACTTGTACCGATGTCCTTTACAGATAGCACTCCCTTTAATCTAACTTTCAATGCATGTAACTGGAGTTGCTTCATTCAAATAACCAGTTCATGTAGCACATATACTCATGGGCAACTTCTACCATATTTGCACATGTATATTTCATCTCTCTCTTAGAGTCTTAGGCATGTATTATATATACATATATCTATTTACCATCCTATGGAAACAGATAGCATATAGCGTTCCGATGTGCTTGCTGATTGTGGTATATTGGTATAGCATCCATTTATTCTTTTGTCCTCTTTTTTTTTTGCATACTAAAGTACTAAATCTGTGTTCACACGTAAACACTGTGTGCCTAGATTAAAATTGTGATCCATGTAAGAATTGTGGCCAGTAGACCAATCAAAACAGCCAAATGAAACACACTATGTGTCTCTCGGGGCATGATCAATATTCATTTTGTGTTACCTGTAGAAGGAAGACTAAACTATTTAAAGTGGAGAAACCTGAGGTGTCATAACCCCCCACTAAATGAATGAACATGAGCAAAAAACAATAAAAAATGTCTGCCTCTACAACAAACGTGGAGCTCTCCCTGATATTACTGTGTGTATATTAGATATGCTCAGAGCTTAACAGTACTTCATGAGTTACTTGATTGCCATAATAGGGAGCTTGACTGCATTTTCATTACCATGCAGGTTGAGACTGGTCATACTGTTCTGGTCCATGCTGCTGCTGGTGGAGTTGGCTCACTCCTTTGTCAATGGGCAAATGCCCTTGGTGCCACTGTCATTGGGACTGTTTCAAATGAAGAGAAAGCTGCACAGGCAACTCAAGATGGATGTCGCCATGTGATCATGTACACAAAGGAAGATGTTGTGACAAGAGTCAAGGAGATCACAGCTGGAAAAGGTGTAAATGTGGTCTATGATTCCGTTGGAAAGGATACATTCAAGGTACAGTTGTTGTACCAGCTCTTAGTTCGCAAATTTAATTCGCTATGGGTAGATAGTTTGATCCTTTTAATGATGTTTTGCAAAAAAGTGCTATGTCTGCACTTCAATCTTTAAATACTGAATGGTGGCCATAATGACTTCATATTGTGATCTTTGCAACGAAAGATTGTGGTTCTCGCACATACAAAGTTTTTTTTGGTAGGCAGTATTGGTTATTGTGACTTGAGTACTCTCGTTTCAAAAGAATCAGCTATTTGGTCCTCACATAGGCATGACTCAGTAGTTTAATTGGTTTTAGAGCACCTTCATTTTCTTACATTTTGAAAGGCACAGCATGTTATTTAGTGTGTATCCTGCAGCCAATGGTCTTGCATAGCTCGTGTAACTATGTAAGTACCAGAAATGTTGCATTTTGTTTCCCCCATTTTCATGTGCGAGTTTGCATCATGTACATCATTATTCTGATACGAGGAATGATACCCAGGATGTTTGTTATGCAGGCTTCTGTGGAATGCTTGGCATCTCGCGGTTTTCTGGTGTCGTTTGGGCAGTCGTCTGGTACACCTGATCCCATTCCACTGAGCGACCTGGCTTCCAAGTCATTGTTCCTGACCAGGCCTAGCTTGATGCATTACACGTCTACTCGTGATGAGCTGCTTGAATCAGCTGGCGAGGTGTTCGCTAATGTTGTCAGTGGGGTGCTGCGCATTCGTGTGAACCATACGTACCCATTGTCTGAAGCTGCCCGTGCTCATGCAGATCTGGAAGCTAGGAAGACCTCGGGGTCCATAGTACTGATCCCGGATAACTAGACACGAATGGCATGGCATGGCGTGGCCTCTTTACTGAAACGAATGGGGATAAATGGCCACAAGCTCTGCTGCTTATGCTGATTACTGTATGTTTGTCATGTTCACGGCCTTGAGTTGGCAGACAACGGTTTGTATATGTTAAGCTGTAAAACAGAGGCATTTAAGCCGGATAAGTATCTGCATATGAATTGAATGGACTTTGCATCTGTGGCTTCGCCTTCCCTTGTGCACGACTCGACGTCTATGTATGCAGTATGCGCGCGCGCGCACATCAAGTACACTCTTTTTGCAACATCGTGCGATGCTAATTGATTGTGATGAGACGTACGGTACGGGTGGCACGCTGAATAATTTTGCACTGTTGATTCACAAGTTGACCTTTCTTCATCTGGGGGATTATCATTTTTCATTCGTGTAGCGGAACCGTGTCCCTGACATTCTGTAGCAATATAAATGTGCTACAGTATCATAACATTATGTAGCAATTGCTGGATCGGAAAGCAAAGGATGATGAGATTGCCTTGTTGCTGTAGCAAAAAGTACTGCAGCGTTGGTATTATTTAGAACACTGTAGTGGTTGATATAAGCGGTTCTTCCCGAATCAAACGGCTTAGAAGTGTCGAATGTTATGGCACTATGCTCCTTAGCAATAGCAGAGGATGCCAATTCGTGTGTAGCAGTAGCAGCTGAGTATTTATATTTCATAACCAGGAGTCTGTCTCTGTCTCCGTTGTGGAAGAAATGAAATAAAGAAGGTAAACTATCCAAAGAAGCGATAATATATCATTAGCAGCCAGAGTCGCTTGACGTCTTAAGCAACCTGCCCTGTGTGATTGTCCAAATTATTTATTTCGCTTCTTTTCAACAAGTACGGCACCAGCTGAAGGAAGAAACAAGTAGTTCTGGAAGAAACAAGTAGTTTGCAAGATGGCAACGGACGGCTCAACAAGAAACACATAGTTCATAAACTACGCAATTTGCAGCAGCATTACGCCAATCGACTTAATGGACATAAAAAGGAAGAAAAAAAACACAATCCATTATGGTCAGTGACGGAGCTTAACAAAAAATTAGAGGATGTCAATCTAACAAATTGTGCTCCAAATACTAATAAGCAGTGGCAAACTCACTACTTGGCCGGTATAAAAGTAACAACAAACAACACTTTATGTAAAACAGGTTATAATTTGGCCCCTGTTCCCCTCCGGATACGATCATTACTCCACCTCCAACCGGGCTACTTTATTTCCATCGATTTAGCTACGTCAAACTCTATTCCAACGTGCTGACGAATTTACTTTACTTATATTTGGTGCTGCGCCACCTCACATTGGGCCGAGGGCCTTGTATCAATTATTGGCACCAAAGAGCAGCCACCACTTTAGGTTATTTGGACCGACCACCTCCCTTGACACCCCTCTCTTGGGCTGCACTGTTCACGGCCGCACTGTTCACGTAAACAGTACCACATAAATAGTACCACCCTCTTATCTCTTAGCTATGTACAACTCCCCCTCTCCTATTTAAAGTGGCCACACCCCTCTAGTTTCTTTGGATTTCGTTTAGTTAAAAGTTAGTTACATTACAACTTCGTGTATTGGCTTGTATCAAGTAGACCAACCCTGAGTACCGCTTCGGAATCCCACATTATTGAGTATTTCAATCCTATTTGCAATTTCAGATTGCTTATTATCTTATTCTTGCTTGTTCTTCGATTGCATGCAGGAATAGACCTTCGTGGTTAGGTCACTCGTGCCTCTAGCAAGGTTAACAACAATCACGAAGTTGGTTCAGCGATTGCCGGGCATATTGGCCGTGCACGATTGGTAGCCGAATCGTGAGAGTCGTCTCCACCAAATCGAAATTATCTTTCTCATTGAAAGATCAGGACCCATTGTCGTATCATCTTGTAGGTAATTCTTTTTTTATGTTTAGTGTCTTTTAACAAATACTGCTACTCTAACCACGGCCACACCGATTTTTTGGCCGAAATGGCACAAATTCGCCTCGTATTTGCAAGAATGACCGTCTTCGTGCAGAAGTTACAAAAATGATGTCCTGCTGCATGGCCACCGTGCGGTAGGGCGTCCGGAGCCAACACCTTTCTGAGTAGTTTAGCCTTTGGAAAATTCACCCAAGAGTTTTATTTGAATTTTAATCAAGCTTAATATGGACTTTCAGTATCAGAACAATTTAATGTGATTAATATCAATATCAATTAATGTCAAAACTATTTTATTTGGATTCTCCGTGCTTGGAATTATTTTTCAGATTTTTCTGAGTTCATTTGCTATTTGGATTTACTATATTTTCTAAAATGCAAAATCTAATTAAAATATCAGAAAAAGCCTTGGGCCTAATCCCTGTTCCTTGGCCTATTTCTCCCAGAGCCCAGCCTATCTTCGCCGGCCATTTCCCTCGCTCGCAGCCCACCCCCGCTCACCCTCCTCCTCTCGCTGTCGGGTGGCCCCACCTTGTCAATCCGAACCGCCACGTCGTCATCGTCCTCAGCGCGGACTCTCTGTTCCAATTTTCTTGCGTGCGCCTCGCCATCGGCATCGACTCGGACTCAACCTCTCCCAACCCTATTTAAGGCCCACGCCCATGTCATAATCTTCGCACCAACTCCCTCTCTCAGAAACCCTAACTCTCCTCTCGAATTGCGCCACCTCTTGGACGAATCGAGCCCTAGAAGTCTCCGGCCGCCGAAGCTTTCTTCGTCGTGTTGCGCCGCCGCCGGTGAGCCATTGTCCTCGCCATCACCAGAAACGGGATTGCCGCCTCACGTTCTACGTTGTGCGCGTCTTCTTGTCTTCGAGGAGTCGCCGCAGAGCCTCGCCGTTGTGCAACCAAGCTACTCTGCTGCCAAACTTGTCGCCGCCGCCACTATGGTCGTCGCCGGCGAGATTGGATAGTGTCACCGAGACCCTCATCCCGTCTTTGCTTGGATCCAACCTTTCTTCACCACTGGGGAGCCGCCGTTCCCCGGAGTGCATCGGGTCCAAAGCATTGCCGCCGTTGAGCTGACATGGTTGTCCACCTCACACGCCAGCTTAGTGCCACGTCAGCCTTCGCGTCCGCATGTCACCCAATTAGCACCGAGTCAGCCGCACGCATGTCAGATCCAAACCCTAAACAAGATTCAAACTCTCGTAGATCTAAACCACTATAGACCCAGCCTCTGACTTGTGAGTCCCGTTTGTCAGATCTACTATTCCATGAACCCGTGAGCCAGTAGACCCATAGACAGCTTCGTGGACTGGGTCCATGGACCATGGGCCCACATGTTAGCTATTGTGCCTTTTTCCCGGATTTTCTTTTAATTTTGAAATCAGGGCTGACGTCATTAGTCGGAATTTCTAGTAGAAAAATAATTTGGGAAATCCAGAAATCCAATTTTGTTATTTCTTTAGGGTTTAGATCTTCTAGAAGCTCGTTCTTCCTCATCTGAGTTCCGATCGAGCTCATTCAAATTTCTAAATTAATCTAAATTCAAGCTCTATTTTTCTGAGATTTTTATTTAAATTTGGGGGTTTGTTTGCTCTTTGTTTTGTATTTATTTTATTTATTTGCTTCGTATGCGAGTAAACATTGATACTTCGAGGAATTTTGAGGAGGGAGGAGTGCTCCAAGACCAAGACCAGTACTTAACCAACAGGGTGGGAAAAGATTTAGACTGAGGCGAGTGGATGAACTGTGTGATATGGTGGAGCTCAGTGCTTGGGAAATATGAATTGTGATTACTTAGTTAGAAATTGGTAGTCTCGCCTTGGTCAATTAAGGACTTAACTTTGTGCGCTATTGAACTGAGCCACAACTGTACAACCACATGTCTGGTATGGGACGGGTCTAACTTAGTAAGTTATGATTAACCATCCTAAAACATTTACTAAATTCATTTTAAAAATAAAACCAAAATCTAACTCTAAGTGGCTTTGCTCAGTATGTCATGACCGTAAACACGGCTATTCAAATAGTTTTACACTCTACAGAAGTTGTACAACTTTACCCACCAGAGATAATTTGCTTAAAATATCAGCCAAGACACGCTTCCGAAGATGTGGGACTAAGCAATTGTCACTAGGCTTTTACAATGCCCGCTAAGGTTTTACTTCCATTGGGCTAACCACCCGCCGGGAGCCCCCTCTTGCACCAAATGGGAATATTGTCTAACCGACACCCGCACATCAACATGACACAATTAACAATGAGGTATTACAAGTTACTTAGCCTAATATATCCCATTCCAGACTTGTGTTAGTACGGTGGAGCAAACTAAGATGCGGCTCGAAGACCGGTTCTTAACCAACTTGAGCAACATTCCATAAACCCTGGACTCGATCATTGAAATGAGTCGATTATGTGCATTGACTTGCACCATCCTAACATCCATTTTGCCCAAGTCTAAACCAATGTTAATTTATGTTACAAATCAAATCATTTTCTAAAATTTCAATGGTAAAAATAGTAACATAGTCTTATTTTAAATCATAATTGAACATTTTGGCTAAACTCTCCAAATTCAATATTTTTGGTGTAAGCTTTGACTAAGTATAAAGTTTTTCAACATGTTCTAGTTCATACT
The DNA here is from genome assembly GCA_036346405.1 of Phyllostachys edulis. Lineage (NCBI taxonomy): Eukaryota > Viridiplantae > Streptophyta > Magnoliopsida > Poales > Poaceae > Phyllostachys > Phyllostachys edulis. Next base: position 38,434,820 of record CM070554.1, read on the forward strand.
ATCATACCAACTAGATTTTTAACTAAGGTATCAAGGGATGTTTAACTCAAAAACAAAATTAGCTATACAATGGAATTGGGAATAACTATAAATTTAAAACAGGAATTTAAATTAACTTGAATATAAATAAGCATGCCATAATAATTTAAAATAGAATTTAAATAATTTAAAATACTAGGATCAAATATGATAAAAGATGTAACTTGCCTTGCTCAAATGCCTGGTCGTCAAACAACTCTTGCTCTCCGGAGTCGTCAAAATCTATACGCGAAAGCGAGCCAAATTCAAATAAATTCAAATGACCTCCAAATTAAATCATTTCAATATGGATAGCTAGATCTTGATTTTATATGAATTTAGAAATTTGGATAGCTGAAATCGGACATCGTATGAAGGAGAACGAATCCGTGGAAGATTTAATCCTAAAGAATTAACCTAAAATCAAATTCTGGAATTAATGATTTATTTTTCTAAAGGAAAATAAAATGATGACGTAGTATGACATCAGCACATGATTTTATTTTCTGGCCAAATTAATTTGCTACGGGAAATTACCTTTTTCTCACTAACAAGTGGGCTCGCGGTCCATGGACCGGGTCCACAAGGTGTCAACGGTCAATAGTGGACCTGGCTTACGAAACAGTGGTGAGGGCTGACGTGGTTGTGCAAGTGATGTGGCACTTTCGTGGCGGCCAGGTGGCGTTGACATGGGCTTCCACGTCACTCCGGTGAGGTGGTGGCTCTCGGGTGGTTTTGGTCACCGACGCTACGCGCCATGGTGAGGTCCGGTGAGGGCATCAAATGAAAGAGGAGAGTGAGGCGAGCCTATGGTGCACAGTTGCGGTGGAGGGACGCGACGAGGTGGCCGGTGACGAGGAGATGAGCGGCGGTGAGAAGCGGTAACGACGAAGACAGAGGTCCGGTGGTCCTCCGACGAAGGCGAGGTGCTCTCGAGGTAGAACACGCGATGGCAATGCCAAGGGTGTAGACGGTGTCGGAATCGGCGGCGGAAGGAGTTGTGGCCGACGAGCTTCAACTACGAATTCTGGTGGCTAGAGAGAGGAAGGAGAGCGGTGGAGTGCGGCGGTGGGATGAGGGAGTTAAGGCGGAGCCGAGGGTCCTATTTATAGGCCAAGGGCAGCACGGAGGGGCGTGCGGTGCAAGAAGGTCGGGCCAGAATAGCGGCAGAATTAGGGGGATTGGCGGCGATAAAAGGAATGGGGAAGGCCAAAACGGGCGCGGTGATGACATGGGGTAATAAAGGCGGCGCAATCACAGGAAATGCAGGCGGATTTGCCTAGGTTTGGAAGGTTTTGGCGTAGCTCTAATGGCGATGGCGCTCGATGTCAGGAGGAAGAAGAAAGGAAAGGGGGAAGGGGCACTGGCAGGTAGGCCCCGGTGGTATTGAGAGAGAGGAAAGGAAAGAGAGAGGGGCTGACAGGGTGGGTCCCACTTGGCAGTGAGAGAGGGAGAGGGTGCGGGATGAGTGGGCTAGACGCGTAGGAAAGTGGATCAGGCTGAGTTTGACCCGAAGGTGATTTTTTGGATTTTTGAGGTTTTAGCAATTTCTGAAATTGAGTTAATTTAATTAGGCTTTTAGAAAATAGAAAATAAAGTCCAAAAATTATGAAAAATTTCACAGAAATTTCCTGAGTTATTTTGGACTTAAATAAAATATTTTCAACTTAAAATTAGTATTTAGATTTGCAAATAATTTATTTTGGTTTTAAAATAAATAAGGAAAAACATTTAAAAATCCATAAAATTTAAGGAAATTAAGTAAATTTTATTTTTAACTAGAAATGAAAATTTGGGCTGTTATACAAACCATAGGACACGTCTGATCGCAAAAGAACGTCAATTTGTGTAAATAAAAAATAAAGCAACTAGGGACGAACTATGTACAAGATTAATCTCGCAACTAGGAGGGATGGCAGTCAAATTCGACGACATACCATAGGTTGTAGAGTAGTCAATCACTACTACAAAAAAAAGGCTAATACTGGACGCTTCATCATAGACGATTGACCAAAACCGTCTGTATTATATGCAATCACAGACGGTTTTGGTTTAGAGATCGTTTGTGTTACTGGCTACGCTAAAAACCGTATGTGAAGAGGTAATATCACAGACGGTTCATAATGAAAACCGTCTGTGAAGTATCGCATATGGTACTTAACAATAATCATCTGTGATAATTCTACATATCATAGACATTTTTCAACAAACAACCGTCTGTGATACCTCATAGACAGTTCTTAACAACAAACGTCTATGATATTACTACATATCACAAATGGTTTTTTTGTTGAAAACCGTCTGTGATAATTAACTCATCACAGATGGTGCACCATTTTGCTCGCTTACTAATCATCTGGTGCAATAGTGTAGCTCCTCAACAGAGTCTTCTTCGACATCTCTGGCGCTACGGTGAGTCCATCGCCACTCCGTACTCGGTTTGAGTATCGCCTCACCTCACTGAGCCCGCTCGAGTGGTCTATTTCAGCTATTGTCGCCCACGCCGAGCTGTCACCGTGGGATCTCTATCACCGCCACTGCCATCGATGCCAACTCTTTTTTGGTGAGTCCTCAACCCCACCAAGGTCGATTTCCCCACCTATCTGTCCCCCTAAAGTTGTGCATGTGCTTCATTTCAGTTTATTTCCACCGAGAAGACCTATCGCCGAGGAGCATGCCGCCGTCACCTCTATTCACCGATGACCAGCCGCCTTGGACCTTCCCCGACTTCATTGACACCTTCCTTGTGATCAAGGTGAGCTACTGGAGCCTAAACATCCTTTAATTTGAGTAGTTTCGGGCATTGACGTCGAAATCGTTAGTGAAGCCGCTGATCCCAATTTGAGCTTCAAATCCTACTGCTTTTAATCATTTAGTTAGTAAACTAATGAGTCTATAACATGTGAGACCGCCATAGATTTTATAAATAAAATCATTAAATAAAAAGATGAGTCACTGACAAGTAGAGCCCACATGTAAGTTAATAAAATCCAGAAAAATATAAAAATGAGAAAAATACACCTTTAGTTCAGAGAAAAATACGCTTTCTCTGTTGGAAAGCGTAAGCCTCAGAAAATACGCTTTCGAAGTCACTCTTTTATTTATTTCTAGGGTTTTTAATATAAAACGTGTGATGGACCAAAGCTGGATGTACGCTAAGAACCGTGTGAGTGAAGAGTACATTAATGGCATGTCTATTTTTACAAAAGCTGCCGAGGAGGATATGTTGAATAAGGGGGCAGAATATATGTATTGTCCATGCATTGACTGCGAGAATCTGAAAATGTTTAAGAACCAAGTGCAGATCGAAGCACACTTGATTCGAAGGGGTTTCAAAAAAGGGTATACACGTTGGACCAATCACGGTGAAGAGCAGATTATACAGGAAGGTAGTAATAACATCACCGACAAAGTCAACGATATGCCTCCAGATGATGTCGATTGTTGTTCTGATTCAGATAGGCTGCACGATGACAATCTGGATCAGATGCTTCGCGATGCAGAAGTGAACTATAGTGAGAAAGAGTTCGCTAAATTTGAGGGCTTGATGGAGGACTCGGAGAAGCCTTTGTTCCCGGGTTGCAAGCCGAAATACACAAGGTTGTCATCCGTGCTTGAACTTCTAAAATTGAAGGCACGCAACGGTTGGTCCGACAAGAGTTTCACGGCGCTGTTAGGTCTCTTAGCGGACATGCTTCCAGATGGAAATGAGTTGCCCAAAACCACCTACAGATCCAAGAATGTTCTTTGTCCATTGGGAATGGAAGTACAAAAAATATATGCATGTCCGAATGACTGTATCCTCTATTGTAAAGAGTACGCAAACATGCATATATGTCCAGTGTGCAACGCGTCCTGATACAAGCGTAAGAATCAATCAGATGACGTCGAGGGAATCGAGGTGAAGAAAGGATCTCCTGCTAAGGTAGCGTGGTATCTTCCTGTAATTCCTCGTTTGAAGCGGTTTTTTGCGAACCCAAAGGAGGCAAAACTGCTGTGCTGGCACTCGGAGGAGCATAAGTAGGATGGAAAGCTAAGACACCCTGCTGATTCCACCCAGTGGAGAAACATCGATAGAAGGTTTGCAGACTTCGGTGCGGAACTGAGGATTATAAGGTTTGGATTGAGTACAGATGGAATGAATCATTTTGGTAACATGAGTAGCCGGCATAGTACTTGGCCCATGACTCTATATCTACAACCTTTCTCCTTGATTGTGTATAAAACAGAAGTATATTTTGCTGTCGATACTTATCCAAGGGCCGAAGCAACCTGGGAATGATATTGATGTGTACCTAGCACCATTGATGAAAGATCTAAAAATACTGTGGATCGAAGGGGTACAGGTATGGGATGCGTACAAACGAGAGAATTTTACTGTACGCTCCTTGTTGTTCTGCATCATAAATGATTATCCCACCCTTGCTAACTTGTCGGGCCAGAGTACAAAAGGGGGCCAAAGCATATACTCACTGCTTAGATGATACCGAGAGTGTGTGGCTAAAGCACTCACGCAAAACTGTGTGCATGCGTTACCGTAAGTTCTTCCGGAGGGCTCGCCCATATCGCAGGATGAAGAAACAATTTGACGAAGAGAAGGAGGACAGTTCAGCTCCAAGGCATTTAAGAGGAAAAGAGGTCTATGATATGGTTAAGGATTTAGATGTTGTGCTCGGAAAGGGACGTAAATCGAGGACCTATGAGAAGAACATCTGGAAGAAGAGATCAATATTTTGAGACTTACCTTATTAGGAGCACCTAGAAGTTCGCCACTGCATCGACGTTATGCATGTAGAGAAGAATGTATGTGACAGCTTGATTGGTCTCTTACTGAATATTTGTAACAAAACAAAGGATGGTGTCAATGCACGGCTTGACTTGGTTGATATGGACATCAGACCTGAGTTAGCACCGACAAAGACCGATAAAGGATGAACGTACCTTCCCCCTGCTTGTTACACTATGTCCAAGGCCGAGAGAACTGAACTGTGCCAGTACTTGCATGGTGTGAAAGTTCCGTCCGGTTACTCTGCCAACATGAAGAAACTTGTTTTGATGGAAGATTTTAAGTTAATTGGCATGAAGTCTCATGATTGTCATGTGCTGATGACACAGATGCTTCCTGTTACAATTAGAAGTATTTTACCGATCAAGATTCGAGAGACAATCATGAGGCTGTGTTATTTCTTTAACACAATTGCTCAAAAGGTCATCGATCCCGAAAGACTAGATGCTCTGTAGGATGAGGTGGTGACGACTCTATGTCATCTTGAGATGTATTTCCCTCTGTCGTTTTTCAATATCATGGTCCATCTCACTGTTCACATTGTGAGGGAGATAAAAATGTGAGGGCCCGTGTTCTTACGTAGCATGTACTCATTCGAGAGGTTCATGGAAATTCTCAAGTCCTATGTACGGAATCAATCTCGGCCGGAGGGCAGCATCATCGAAGGTTATGTAACTGAAGAGGTCATTGAGTTCAGCATCGATCACATGGCTCAGGTCGAACCAATAGGTGTGCCTTGATCTCGCCATGAGGGGAGGCTCGAGGGTATCGGGACTATCAGAAGGAAAGCAATCACTCCAGAGATGAGAGCGTATGCTCAAGCCCATTTCATGGTCTTGCAACACATGACTGAAGTGTCCCCGTATATCGACCAGCACAAGGACGTGCTTCGGTAATAGAATCCAAAGCTGCTAGATGTTTGGATCACGAGACAGCACAACAGTCGGTTCAACCAATGGTTGAAGGAGCGACTCGCTAGGAAATCATCAAGTGATATGTTGACATGGTTGGCAAAAGGGCCAACCTTTACAGTTGTGACATGGCAAGGATACGACATAAATAGGTACACATTCTATATGCAGGCTCAGGATATAAAGAGCACTAACTAGAACAGCGGTGTCTGCATAGATGTGTTTAGTACCGATGGTTTGAGGAGCTCCTACTATGGGTTCATAGAAGAGATTTGGAAGCTCGACTACGTGCTTTTCAAGATCCCCTGTTTTGGTGCTGTTGGGTCCATCTCCCACAGGTAAAGGTCGACAGGTACGGCGTCACTATCGTGGACCTCGAACGTGTCGGATACAAGGATGAACTATTCGTACTCGCTAACCAAGTTGTTCAAGTCTTCTATGTAACCGACCAGGCAAATAAGAAGCGCCACGTAGTTCTTCACGAAAAAAGGAGGATTGTCAGAGTTGAGAATGTAGTGGATGAGGAAGAATACAATCAATTTGACGAGTTGCCACCTTTGGAAATGGCATAAGGGTCAAAGAAGAACAACATGACAAAAATAGCTACATACGCGTCGATCATTATGAAGGGCTAATTTTTAAAGGAGATAAGCAAGTGGAATGATGAATGAAATATTTATGTGTCATATGTTCTGAATTTGCATTTACGTATATGAGAATGTGTCATATGTGAATTTGCAATTATGTATATGAGAATGTGTCATATCTGAATTTGTGAAATGGATGTGCTTGTTTCTGAAATAAATGTGAATTGGATGTATACATGTACTTGGTGTGTTTCTACTTGTTTCAGAGGGTATGGCTAGCATTTTCTAAGGCTAGCCAATAAACATAAATAGATATAGCAATACAACAGAATATCACAGATGGTTCCTTAGGACAAACCGTCTGTGATTTTCTATCACAGACGGTTTCATCTAAAGAACCGCCTGTGATACATCAGATATCACAGACAGTTTCGTCTAAAGAACCGTCTGTGGAAATAATATATCACAGACGGTTTCATCTACAAACCGTCTATAATACATTATATATCACAGACGGTTTCATCTAAAAATCGTCTGTGATACATACATATCATAGACGGTTATTTATTGGAACTGTATGTGATGTCCAACCCTATTTATATTCGGACTCTAGGGTTTGCCGCGCCCCTACTCAAACGATTAAGTTTCTCTAACATCCCTCTTCCCCGAGCCCATCGCCGCCTCCTCCTTGAGCCTGTCACCACCGTCCTCGACGCCGTCTCCTCCTCGAGCCTAGCGTGCCTCCTTTCCTGAGCCCGCCACCTCCTTCCCAAGCATGAACCGTCACTTCCCTGAACCCGATGCCCCTCCTCCCCGAGCCTGCCTCCTCCCTCCCCCGAGAATGCAATGCCTCCTCTTCCCCCGAGCCAGGCGTGCCTCCCCTTCGACGCTACCCTGCTGCTCCGGTGTTCCCTGCTCGTCCTTCCCCTCAACGCCCAAAGTTAACAGATGCCGAGGTGCCGACCCTGACGCCCCTTCTCCTCACACATTGCTCAGTGGCTTTGATTGCCATCTGCTTCGTGAGTACCACAACATTTCAATTGAATTACCCCTTTGCATTTGATATGTTCATACTGCAATGTGGTGTAGTGGGCTTGAGATGAATGCTCTGTGCTGATAATAGTCTTGTATTGAAATTGTTTTGAGCTCTAATTCGAATAGAATGCTTACTACTATTGATTGATCTTTAGCATTTGGTCTGTTACTTTCGGTTGGTTAATTGGTTGAACCTCCAGGTTCTGTGATCCAATTCATAATACATGCTATTCTGTCAGTAGATCAAGTGTGTCAGAACTTCTATTTCTGACTTGGAGGATTTACATGTTTATATGTCAATTATGTCATTTAATTGGTATGTATACCCATACACATAGAGAATCTTATGATAATATATTCATGTGTGTCAGAACTTCTATTTCTCGTGAAGATGTCGTCCGCTCATTCTTCGTCATCATCGCCTCAAGAGTCTGATGTGCTGTCCTCTGGAAAATCCAAACGCAAGGAAAGAGGAATATCGAAAAGGCCCAAGGGCCGATTTACCATCACGAGAGTCGATGCATTTGGGACCCCTTTGAGTCTTCGCCGAGCAGCATCCGCATTCCGGACAACGGTCAGAATAGTTGCACAACAATGGGTCAAGATCACCTACGTTTCATGGAAGGAGTTGACCAAAGATCAGAGAGATGCGCTGGTGACGGAAATTTTACGATTGTTCCAGATCTCAGAAGAACACTAGGCCTCCGTGCAACGATACACGTTGCTAGCGACGTGCAAAGCGTGGAGGAACTTCAAGAGCACGCTTATCAAGAATTACGTGGAGAAGGATCTGACGCCCTTCCAGAAGTATCCGTTCATGGAGGAGTATTGGGAAGACTTTGTGGGGAAGAAGAAAAGAGGAGATTCGTGCATCCCTTAAAAATCAGTTGGAAGCCCCCGCCGCTACTGTGCTAGCCAGCCCCCCAAACGTCCGAGTAGATGTGCGTACAACCATAACTTAGAAATCGATAACAGATTTCTTGTTAATGACATCCTGATAATAATTATTATTACAGGAATGCTCGATCCATTGATAGGCCTATTGGAGTAGCTAATTTTTTATCGCTATGTAGGTGGCTACGAAGTGCAAGCTCCAAGTGAGATGTGCCTCCGTTGCCCTGGATACTGCTTGGGGCCAGACGTATCTGTCACGACTGGAACTCCCAAGTCCTCCTAGGAGGTCCTTCAGGACCACCCCGAGTGGCCAAGACCAATCGAGGGGTCCTGCAAGACCACCCGGAGGTCCGAGAGTGGTCGTGAGGCTCAGGATCACCCCTAGGCCCACACCCAAACATGAAGGAGGTCGTGAGACCAGGGATCACCTCAAGACCTTTGTGCAACCAAGCTAGTCCCAAGATCAGTTGCTAGCTCACACAGTAACAAAAGTGGTGACATCCACAACGTGAACTTTATTAATAAAATATCAACAGACTGGCTTACAAAAGTGGCTTAAGAGCCGAACATAAAATACAACGGAACAAAAAGAGCGGTAGTCCATCCAACTCGCCACAGGCAACTGGCTAGAGGGCACAACTTAGTCGTTTTGGTCCTCCTCCTCGCTGTCGACGTCTTGTCCTACTCAAAGATTACATCAAGCAAGAGTAAGCACAACTACCGTGCTCGCAAGTCACACCCGTGGAGTAACAGATTTTAATACATGCATGGATATTTCAAAAAAGGTATTATAGGGTTAATTTGCACAAAGCCAAGTTTCTTTTAAATACTCATACTAAGTTCCAAGGCAGTTACACTTATAATTAAAATTCATTTTTCCAAAATTCAATTCTATAGTTGGATAACTTTCATCAGCAAGTGGTGAGGGATACCCTCCTATCACAAGGCTCCCTGCCCAAACCCATTGGATAGACATCCAAAAACATTTCAAAGTCCATTTTGGAACCAAAACCATAAAGCTAACTTTGAATGGCTTTACCAGCATGTCCATGACCGTGGACACGGCTATTCGATATGATTTTCACTTTGCATAGGTGTACAGCTTTACCCACATGACACGACTTCTCTAGTTTGTTTGGCATCCGTCGATACCACTACTCACTTCCATAGGTGAGAGGTCTAGAGCACGTGACAAGACTTTTACAATGCACCATTCCACCGCAGTTCCCTCTCGCTAAGGTTTCACCCCCTTTGGACTAACCATCCGTAGGGTTTATGCCCCCTCTTGTGCTAGTGGAAAAACATAGGTCATAAAAGACCACCCAGACATCCAAATGGAACAACCGTAGTGGAAGATTACAAATTAGTTACCCAGGTCCTGCCCATACCGGACATGTGGTTGCACGATGTGGCTAGTAAAGGAACGCTCAAAGACCAGTCCTCAACTGACTTGAGCGACTTCCACAAAACCCCTGAGCCTCAACCCTACCAGAGTTGAGCCCGTGCATAAACCTGCACCAACCAATCAACCAGTTCGCCCAAGTCCAAACCAATTTTCTTTTTTGCTTTTCTTTTCAAAAACCCTTTTACAAATTCCCATGACAACCCAATGTCATGGCTTAAAACATTTGGTAATGTTGGTCTTTTGGCAGTAAAATCTTCCAAAGCAAGAGTTTTTGGTCTAAGCATGGCCAAACATTAAATTTTTGTAACACTTCTAGCTCATACTATTGTATCAGCTAGATTTTCATCTATGGCATCAAGAGTGAATGATCCAATGTCAAATCTGGTTGTACAAAGGAAACAGAGATAACTATAAAGTTTAAAAACATGGATTAAGTACTTGCATTGAAGTAGGCATGCAGTAATCATTTGAAATGGAACTTAAATAAGTTGAATTACTAGGCTCAACATGATCAAGGGTATGACTTGCCTTGTTCACAAGCTTGAGGGTCTGCTTCCACATGGGACTCGGGCTCCCCAGTGTCGTCACAATCTACACGTGAAAAAGAGACAAACTCAAACAGAGCCCAAACAAAACCCAAAGAACTCCAAAAGAAGCTCAAAACTCAAACCAACAGAGCAACGCTGCACTAGAAACGGGCTCTCGGGAGGGAACTTGACTCGTTGGGAGGAGGTCCAACGAGGAGGGTGGTCTTTGCAAAAAAGACCTAAGAGGGTGGTCTTTACAAAAGACCAACAAAGACCAAGAGAGTGGTCTTTGCAAAAAGGCCAGCAAAGACCGAAAGGGTGGTCTTTGCGAAAGAACCCAGAAGGTGATCTTTGCAGAAGAACCAAAGAGGTGGACTTTGCAAAAGACCCAGGAAGGTGATTTTTGCGCACAGACCGAGAAGGTAGTCTTTGCGAAAAGACCATGCGAAGGTCCTGAGGAGGATACGACTACTTCATCGTGGTCATATGAATGAGGGAAAGAACAGGGGATAGATGAACTTACCAAGGCCGAGAAAGGGATGGTGGAAGAAGGGGAGGTCAAGGGTCGGCGGTGGTGGTTGAGGCCGGCGCAGATGCTCCGGTGGGACCTCCGATGGCGAGAAGGCGGCGAAGGAGGCTCCGGCGGAGTTCTTGATGACGAAGCTTCAACACAATGCAATTGGCAAGAGCAAAAGAGTTAAGTGCGCAAAAGGTGGTGAAGGAAAGCTACTCAGACTGTTCATAGCCTGAGAGGAAAGAGAAAGAGAGTCTCTGAGAAACTCAGAGGCGCACGAGTGAAAGGTAGGTGATGGACAGGGCAGATGTCATAACCAATTTGGTGAAGGACAAATAGGACAAAGAATGCTGTGAAGGGAGGAGACAAAAAGAAAAACAAGGTGCCACACAAGTGACCACATTTAATGTGACATAACCAGCATTAAATGCACAAGGGACTTATGTGGCGGACAAAGTTAAGGGTGAGCGGGACTGGCAAGTGGGGCCAGTCAAACTCGGGGAAACAGTCCGGTCAAAGGGGGGGGGGTGGTCGCGACCCAAGGGAGGTCGTGACCAACAAGGTTAGCCTTGCCCGCAATGGTGGACTTTGCAAAAAGACCACAGAGGGTGGTCTTTGCAAAAGGCCGAAAGGAGGTTCAATGGCCAAGGAGGTCCTAAGGACTATGAGGTCCCAAAGGATGAGGAGGTCCAAAGGACTAAGAGGTCCGAAGGGCTAGGAGGTCCGAAGGGCTAGGAGGTCCTGACGGCCAGGATGAAACTAAGGTAGGTCTTGATGGTCAAGATGAAACTAAGGGAGGTCTTGACGGTCAAGATGGAACTAAGGGAGGTCTGGACACAAGGGGAGGTCCAAACACAAGGGAGGCCTAGACACGAGGGGAGGTCCAAACACAAGGGAGCTCTCGACACGAGGGGAGGTCCAAACACAGGGGAGGTCTAGACCCTCCGATCCAAACGAAAGGAGGTCTGGCCCCTCAGATCCAAATGAAGGGAGGAGGTCCAAAGAAAAAAGAAAGAACTGGGCCGAGTGAGAGCTCGAAGCGAACAGAGAAAAGGAAGAACTCCAACAAACTCCAAAAGAAACTGAACTGATTTAGTTGTAGTTTGATCTAGTCATTTGAAGCTCTTTTAAAATCTCAAGTTAAGTTTTGAAATCTCATCAAAACCAAATGGTTCCTTTTATTTTCGAAAATTCAAAAAGGACTCAGAAAATTAGGGTGTTACAAACCTACCCCCCTTAAGGGAATCTCGACCCCGAGATTCAGGCTGGGTTAGCAAAGAGGTGGAGATACTCAGCCTTGAGGTCTTCTTCTTTCTCCCATGTAGCCTCTTCCTCTAAGTGGTTACTCCACTGGACTTTGCATTATCGGAGGACTCTGCTTCTGGTGATGCGCTCTGCAACTTCAAGAATCTTTATTGGCTGTTCCACATAAGTGAGGTCCTCTTGAAGATCAATATTCTCTAGAGTGGTCTGCTCTGCTGGAACCCGAAGACACTTCTTTAGTTGGGAGACGTGGAAGACAATGTGCACTGCTAACAAAGATGCTGGTAGCTCTAGCTGATAGGCCACTGCACCTTTTCTGTCCATGACCTTATATGGTCCAACAAATCTCAGTGCAAGCTTCCCCTTGACCTGAAATCTTCTTACTCCTCTGAGTGGAGTTACCCTGAGGTACACAAAGTCCCCAACCTCAAAGGATAGCTCTCTACGACGGTTGTCGGCATAGCTCTTTTGTCGGGATTGAGCCACTCTCAATCGTTCTCTTATCAACCTCACTTTGCTTTCAGCATCCTTGATCAGGTCTGGCCCATAGAACTGATGTTCTCCTACTTGATCCCAGAGGAGAGGTGTTCTACAAGGTCTGCCATACAAAGCCTCAAAGGGAGACATCTGCAAGCTTGCTTGATAGCTATTGTTGTAAGAGAACTTCACATAGGGGAGGTTCTGATCCCAACTTTTGCCAAAATCTAGAGCACAAGCCCGGCGCATGTCTTCAAGGATTTGGTTCACTCTCTCTGTCTGCCCATCTATTTGGGGATGATAAGCCGTGCTGAAATTGAGTTTAGTTCCCAGGGCTTCATGTAAGCTTTTCCAAAACCTTGAGGTGAACTGAGACCCTCTGTCCGACACTATCCTTTTGGGCACTCCATGCAAACAGACAACCCGAGCCATGTACAAGTCTGCCAGTTTGCTACTTGGGTAGGTGGTCTTGACTGGTATGAAGTGTGCCACTTTAGTCAGGCGATCGATCACCACCCAGATGGAGTCATAACCCGATTGGGTCCTAAGCAATCCAGTGATTAAGTCCATGCCCACTTGCTCCCAGTTCCACTCAGGAATAGGCAAGGGTTGCAGCAACCCCGCTGGTCTTTGGTGCTCAGTTTTGACTCTTTGGCATACATCACACCGAGCAACAAATTTAGCAATTTCTTGCTTCATACTAACCCACTAGTACATCTCCTTAAGGTCTTGGTACATCTTGGTACTTCCCGGATAAATGGAGTAAGGTGATCCATGAGCTTCTTTTAAGATCAGCTGTTTGGTCTCTGGGTGATCCGGCACACAGATGCGGTTGCCAAACCACACTGTCCCTTGCTCGTCTTCGGAGAAGCCTAGGGCTTTACCTCTTCTTATGTTCTTCTTGATCTCTTGTATGTCTTCATCTTCTTTTTGATGCTCCCTGATCTGGTCCTGAACTGTTGGATGTAACTCCAAGGTGTTCACACATCCTTGGTCCACAATCTCCAAATTAAGATGTCTAAGCTCTTCATACAATTTGGGCTGCTATTCTTGAATCTTCATAGTATTACAATACCCTTTTCGACTTAGGGTGTCTACCACCACATTGGCTTTGCTTGGGTGGTAATGAATTCCAAGGTCATAGTCTTTGATTAGCTCTAGCCATCTTCTCTGCTTGAGATTGAGCTCTGATTGGGTGAAGATATACTTCAAGCTCTTGTGGTCTATGAAAATCTCACAATGATTACCAATGAGGTAATGCAGCCAAATTTTCAAAGCATGCACAATTGTAGTGAGCTCTAATTCATGAGTTGGGTAGTTCTCTTCATGAGGTCTCAACTGTTGAGATGCATATGCTACCACCTTTCCTCCTTGCATCAGCACACAGCCAAGGCCTTGCCGAGAGGCATCACAGAACACTTCAAAATCCTTATGGATGTCTGGCAATACCAGCACAGGAGCTGAGACTAGCCTCTTCTTTAGCTCTTGGAAGCTCTGCTCACAAGCTTCAGTCCATTCAAACCTCTTCTCCTTCTTCAAGAGTTGAGTGAGAGGTCTTGCAACTCTAGAGAAGCCTTCAATGAACCTTCTGTAGTAACCAGCCAGTCCAAGAAAGCTCCTCACTTCGGCTACAAACTTGGGTGGTCTCCACTCCAACACAGCTTCAACTTTTGAGGGATCCACTGTCACTCCTTTTGCCGACACAATATGACCAAGGAAAGCTACTTGGCTCAACCAGAATTCACACTTACTGAACTTGGCATAGAGTTGTTGCTCTCTAAGCCTTCCCAAAATAGCCCTAAGGTGGTCTTCATGCTCTTCCTCATTCTTTGAGTAGATAAGCATGTCGTCAATAAACACGACCACAAACTTATCTAAGAAGTCCATGAATACTTTGTTTATCATATTCATGAAGTAGGCTGGTGCATTTGTCAACCCAAATGACATCACAGTAAACTCATATAGCCCATACCTTGCGGTGAATGCAGTCTTGGGGATGTCTTCTGGTCTAATTTTTAACTGATGGTAACCTGACCTTAGATCAATTTTGGAGAAAACACTTGCTCCTTTTAGCTAGTCAAAGAGGTCATCTATTTTGGGCAATAGATAATTGTTCTTAATTGTGACCTCATTGAGTGATCTGTAGTTCACACACATCCTCAAACTGTTGTCCTTCTTCTTAACAAATAGCACTGGTGCTCCCCATGGTGAAGAACTTGGGTGAATAAAGCCCTTATCTTGCAGCTCCTTAATCTGTTTCTTCAGCTCTACCAGCTCGTTTGCTGGCATCCTGTATGGTCTCTTTGATATAGGAGCAGTCCCTGGGACTAGGTCAATTAGGAATGAGATGCCTCTATCTGGTGGCATATCAGGCAATTCCTCAGGGAACACATCTGGGTATTCATTGACCACTGGGAGGTCTTCCAACTTCACATCCTTCAAACTGGTCAGGAGAGGTCTTGCCCTAAGGGAGGTCTGGGGCCTAAAAGCTACTCGAATTCCTTGATCATTGGTGAGTGAGATGGACTTGCTGGCACAGTCTATCTGACCCTTATTCTTGACTAGCCAATCCATTCCAAGAATCAAATCCAAACCTTGGGATTGCAAGACTATTAAGTCTGCGAAAAAGGGTACTCCAGAGATCTCCAAGGTAAGATTTGGGCAGAGGGTATTAGTCCTCATATCCGAGCCCAGAGCATGAATTAGCATAGTGTTAATTAAAGGAGATATAGATAACCCACATTTCCCCACAAACTCGCTTGACACAAAAGAATGAGAAGCTCCTGAGTCAAATAAAACTAAGGCTAGTACGGAATTGACAAGGAACTTACCAAGGACCACATCTAGCGCGGCCTGCGCCTCCTCAGATGTGACGTGAGTGACACGTCCCTTCACGAACTGCGCTAACAACTTCACACTTGATGTGCTGCCAGGTGCTGGAGCTCCTTGACTTGTTCAAGCAGAGGCAGAGGCTTGCTGCTTCTTAGGACACTTATTGGTATAGTGCCCCACCTCATTGCAATAAAAACAAGTCACACCAGCAGTGGAGGTCGTGCGTGACTTCTTCTGGAATTGGCTCCCAAAGGAGGTCTTGTGGAAGCTGGAGCTGCTTGGGCGCTGAGCTGGCACAGGAGTCTTGGAGGAAGAGGTCTGGGAGGTCCTATGGTGAGAGGTCTGGAACTGGGAGGTCCTGGGCTTGGGAAAACCTCCAGGATTGAACCTCTGAGCTGCCTTTTTCCTCTTACGGTTTTCCATCTCCAGGTGCTTGCCCTCTTGTTGGATGGCCTTGCTTACAAGCTGCTAGAAGTCTGAGTGGTCTTGGGCAATAAGAAGAACCGAAATCACATCATTGAGCCCCTCCAAGAAGCACTCCTGCTTGGCTTCATCTGAAGCAACATCTTCAGGAGCATACCAGGTCAATTGGTTAAACTTGTGCAAATATTCATTGACAGTGCGGCTGCCCTGTCGCAAAGAACAAAATTCTTTCCTCTTTAGGGCCATCATGCTCGGTGGAATGTGTGCACGGCGAAATGCCTGCACAAACTCATCCCATGTGATGGTTTGAGCATCAGCATGGGACTGGCTGAAGTTGTCCCACCACTTAGAGACTAGTCCACAGAGCTGGTGGGAGGCAAATAAGACCCTCTCATGATCTGAACACTGAACCATGTCCAATTTTCTACCCATTGTCCTGAGCCAATCATCGGCTTCCATAGGCTCGGTGCTACTGGAAAAAGTTGGAGGGCGCAACCTCATGAACTCTGCTATGTTGGCCCTTGGAGGAGGTGGAGCCAGAGCTTGTGGCTGAGCTGCTGCTGCGGCTTGCACTGACTGGGTGTTGGCAATTGATTCGGAGAGCAAGTTAATTAGCTGGGCTTGGTTGGCCATCATCTGAGCTCAGCTAGGCCCTTCAGCTGGAGGAGGTGGTGGCTGCGAAGTTGGGTTCTCTAGCACATTCTCAACTCCTCTGTGCTGATTACTTGAGCTGCCACTGCCATTACGGGTGGTCACCATCTTGCTCAAGCTCTAGAGGCTGAGAAAAGAAAAGAAGAGACTAAGGGGGACAGGCAAAACAACCCACCCAACACAGCAACCAACACAAAAAGGTTTTCAAATACAATAATAGCTATATATCGTTCTACTCAATACTTACTGCTTTGGGGGAGGTCTTGAACACCAGAGCAAATCCGAGAGACCACTTATAGAACTTCCAAGGGTAAGGGGATCCAGTTGACCTTATAAAATGGTGGAAGGAAAGAAAGTAAGGAAAGATTAGATTAAGATAAGAAGAAATTCCAGAAGAGAGATAAGAACAAAAAGATGACCCAGATAAGAAGAGAACCAGTTATTCTTCTTTATTACATAACATAAGTTTTGAAATTCTATGGTCATTCTATTAGGTTGCAGCCTACAGTCAAGATGCTCTGATACCACTTCTTGTCACGACCGGAAGTCCCAAGTCCTCACAGGAGGTCCTTCAGGACCACCCGAGTGGCTAAGACCACCCGAGGGGTCCCGCAAGACCACCGGAGGTCCAAGAGTGGTCGTGAGGCTCAGCATCACCCCTAGGCCCACGCCCAAACCTGAAGGATGTCGTGAGACCAGGGATCACCTCAAGACCTCTGTGCAACCGAGCTAGTCCCAAGATCGCCATAGCTCACACAAGAATAAAAGTGGTGACATCCACAACGTGAACTTTATTAATAAAATATCAACAGACTGGCTTACAAAAGCAGCTTAAGAGCCGAACATAAAATACAACGGAACAAAAAGAGCGGCAGTCCATCCAACTCGCCACAGGCAACTAGCTGGAGGGCACAACCTAGTCGTTTTGGTCCTCCTCCTCGTTGTCGACATCTTCTCCTGCTCAAAGATTACATCAAGCAAGAGTAAGCACAACAACCGTGCTCGCAAGTCACACCCGTGGAGTAACAGATTTTAACGCATGCATGGATATTTCAAAAAAGGTCTTATAGGGTTAATTTGCACAAAGCCAAGTTTCTTTTAAATACTCATACTAAGTTCCAAGGCAGTTACACTTATAATTAAAATTCATTTTCCAAAATTCAATTTTATAGTTGGATAACTTTCATCAGCAAGTGGTGAGGGATACCCTCCTATCACAAGGCTCCCTACCCAAACCCATTGGATAGACATCCAAAAACATTTCAAAGTCCATTTTGGAACCAAAACCATAAAGCTAACTTTGAGTGGCTTTACCAGCATGCCCATGACCATAGACACGGCTATTAGATAAGATTTTCACTCTGCAGAGGTGTACAGCTTTACCCACATGACACGACTTCTCTAGTTTGTTTGGCATCCGTCGATACCACCACTCACTTCCATAGGTGAGAGGTCTAGAGCACGTGACAAAGCCTTTACAATGCGTCATTCCACCGCAGTTCCCCCTCGCTAAGGTTTCACCCCCTTTGGACTAACCATCCGCAGGGTTCAAGCCCCCTCTTGTGCCAGTGGAAAAATATAGGTCATAAAAAACCACCCACACATCCAAATGGAACAACTCTGGTCGAACTTTACAAATTAGTTAGCTAGATCCTGCCCATACAGGACATGTGGTTGCATGATGTGGCTAGCAAAGGAATGCTCAAAGGCCGGTCCTCAACTGACTTGGGCGACTTTCACAAAACCCCTGAGCAACAACCCTACCCGAGTTGAGCCCGTGCATAAACCTGCACCAACCAAGCAACCAGTTCGCCCAAGTCCAAACCAATTTTCTTTTTTGCTTTGCTTTTCAAAAACCCTTTTACAAATTCCTATGACAACCCAATTCCATGGCTTAAAACATTTGCTAATGTTGGTCTTTTGGCAGTAAAATCTCCCAAAGCAAGAGTTTTTGGTCTAAGCATGGCTAAGCATTAAATTTTTGCAACACTTCTAGCTCATACTATTGTATAAGCTAGATTTTCATCTATGGCATCAAGGGTGAATGATTCAATGTCAAATCTGGTTGTACAAAGGAAACAGGGATAACTATAAAGTTTAAAAACAGGGATTAAAGTACTTGCATTGAAGTAGGCATGCAGTAATCATTTGAAATGGAACTTAAATAACTTGAATTACTGGGCTCAACATGATCAAGGGTATGACTTGCCTTGTTCACAAGCTTGAGGGTCTTCTTCCTCAAGGAACTCGGCCTCCCTAGCGTCGTCGCAATCTACACGTGAAAAAGAGACAAACTCAAACAGAGCCCAAACAAAACCCAAAGAACTCCAAATGAAGCTCAAAACTCAAACCAACAGAGCAACGCTGCGCTAGAAACAGGCTCTCGGGAGGGAACTTGACTCGCTGGGAGGAGGTCCAACGAGGAGGGTGGTCTTTGCAAAAAGACCTAAGAGGGTGGTCTTTACAAAAGACCAGCAAAGACCAAGAGAGTGGTCTTTGCAAAAGAACCCAGAAGGTGATCTTTGCAGAAGAACCAAAGAGGTGGTCTTTGCGCACAGACCTAGAAGGTGGTCTTTGCAAAAAGACCATGCGAAGGTCCTGGGGAGGATATGACTACTTCATCGTGGTCGTATGAATGAGGGAAAGAACAGGGCACAGAGGAACTTACCATGGCCGAGAAAGGGATGGTGGAAGAAGGGGAGGTCAAGGATCAGCGGTGGTGGTTGAGGCCGACGCAAACGCTCCGGTGGGACTTCCAATGGCGAGAAGGCGGTGAAGGAGGCTCCAGCGGAGTTCTTGATGACGAAGCTTCAACACAGTGCAATTGGCAAGAGCAAAAGAGTCAAGTGCGCAAAAGGTGGTGAAGGAAAGCTACTCAGGCTGTTCATAGCCTGAGAGGAAAGAGAAAGAGAGTCTCTGAGAAACTCAGAGGCGCACGAGTCTAAGGTAGGTGAGGGACAGGGCAGGTGTCACAACCAATTTGGTGAAGGACAAATAGGACAAAGAATGCTGTGAAGGGAGGAGACAAAGAGAAAAACAAGGTGCCACGCATGTGACCACGTAAGTGGCCACATTTAATGTAACATAACCAGCATTAAATGCACAAGGGACTTATGTGGTGGAGAAAGTTAAGGGTGAGCGGGATTGGCAAGTGGGGCCAGTCAAACTCGGGGAAATAGTCCGGTCAAAGGGGGGTGGTCGCGACCCAGGGGATGTCGTGACCAACAAGGGTAGCCTTGCCCGCAAAGGTGGTCTTTGCAAAAAGACCACAGAGGGGTGGTCTTTGCAAATGACCGAAAGGAGGTCCAATGGCCAAGGAGGTCCTAAGGACTACGAGGTCCCAAAGGACAAGGAGGTCCAAAGGACTAAGATATTTAAAGCATTCCTCTAGCATTTTCCTTTGGTATCCCAAGGGTGCTAAATTTGATTTAATTGGATATTCAGATTCCGATTATGCGGGTTACAAAGTGGATAGAAAAAGCACCTCGGGTAGTTGTCAATTCTTAGGAAGATTTTTAGTATCTTGGTCATCCAAGAAACAAAACTCCGTAGCATTATCCACCGCCGAAGCCGAATATGTTTCCGCGGGAAGTTGTTGTGCTCAATTGCTATGGATGAGGCAAACATTGATGGATTATGGAATTAAAATTGATAAAATGGCTCTTTTGTGTGACAATGATAGTGCGGTGAAAATTGCTAATAACCCTGTTCAACACTCAAGAACCAAGCATATAGATATTCGCCATTATTTCTTGAGAGATCATGTGAGCAAGGGAGATATTGAGATTAGCCACATAAGAACCGAAGACCAATTAGCCGATATTTTCACCAAGCCATCAGATGAAGGCCGCTTTTGCAAATTGAGGAATGAGTTAAATATCATTGACTATTCAAATGTTGTTTGAACTCTTGCCTCATGTTTTGTGCTTCATTTGATGTTATTTGAGTATTTTATGAAAATATTTTTCAAATCTTTTATTAAAAATAGCTATGATCATAAAAATTATGTTCCTACATAGACAATAGTCTATTCTATGCATAATGATCCTTAATGATATTTATTTGAGTGCAAAACTAGGGATCATTTGCAAAATAATCTAAGTTCCAAGAAAATTCTAAAAGCTCCAGGAAAATCGGTTCAATCGGCGTTGTACGCGCGGTACGACCGCTGTGCGGTATGACCGGTATTATAACAGCGGTATGACCGGAGTGCGGTACTACCGACGACATTTGGTCGGTACGACCGCGACGGTTTGTGAGAAGGAAATAACTCCCTGCCGTTACTATTCACTTTACTCTTAACTCCTTGAAACGGTTCAACCGCCCCTCGTCCGTTTCTTTTCCTTTCGCTCTCTCTCTCTCCAACCCGTGCGGCTCCAAAACTCCACTCAAGAATCCTGTCCAACTTGGTATTTCCTTGATTCCTTGGTGTTTCCTGCCTCTCCATGGTTCATCTCCTTCAGATCTCAAGGTAAAACGTCGTTTGATTTACGTTTTATCATCATTTGGAACCCTAGGTTGTCCCTTTTAGGGTTTGATGAAAATGCGATTGATTTCTGTAGTTCTAATTGGGCAAAAGTAGTTATTTGATGTATAATGATGATTGCACATCAGATCCATGGATTCAATCCATGAAAAATCATCAAATAGTCAACATTTTGACAGCCCTAGAACTCAGTCAGGAAAATCGGAACGACCGGTTCTTGGCGCAGATTTGATCATGATCTTGGTCGCATCGCCATTGAACGGCGGTACGTCCGATTGTCCTGACAGAAAACAGAAACTTCAATTCTTTTTCACTAAATTCTATTCTAATTAATTCTTTGAACATCTTGTAACCTATCCTATCTTTCTAAAGATGCCTAGGATGAGGGTTGCGACGAGGAAATCCCATGGACCACCTAGAGGGCAGTCGTCTCCTCAATTTTCTGCAGCTCCAATTCAACAAACTCAACGTCGACAACCTGCAGCTCCTATGCAGCAATCTCGCTCTGTTCGACAGAAGATTGTGCATGGCAAAGGGAAAAGGCTAGCACCTGCATCTGAAACAGAAGAGAGTGAAGAATATTCTGATGAAGAGACTCAATCAGAACCAGATTCTCCAGAAGGTACTTTCGATAATTTGGGAGAACCTCCAGCGTCTCCAATTGATTTACGCCTCCTCTCAGCAGATGAATATGCCATTAAGAGACATGCGAATCAGTATCTCTTCAAATCTGACTACATTAATCCAAGGTTTCATACTGTTTTCCAAGAACAAGTCTATGAGCAGTTATATGGATGTAATAGAAAATTTGCTGATCACAAATGGATTAAATGGTCTCATATAAACACCTTGGACAAATATAGTGGTGTTTATCAGCTGTTTCATGAAGTAGGTCTTCATGACCTTGTGGCATTAAAGCAAAATTATGATGATGAGCTCATTAGACAATTCTATGCCACTGTACATGTCTCTGCAGATTTACAATCCTTCAGATGGATATTAGTTACTAGAGACTTGCAGAGCACAAAAGAAGAATTTGAGCAAGTTCTAAGAGTTCGGTCCAGCTCTTGGGAAAAGATTTTTGATAGTCCAGCTTTGCTAGCTCCTGCTTGGTCTGATTACTATGACTCCACTGTCAAGTGTAAGTTGGGGACCATCACTAGACTTAGGCCCTTACCAAGCGTAATTAACAGGATAATTAATCATATATTTTACCCCAAGAGTGGTAATTTTGATGCAGTCAGGGGACAAATAACTAGTGTGGTACAGCGATCCATACAACCAAGCATCACAACTAGAACTAAAAACAACCATACAATTAAACAATGCAATAGTAGAAGAACAATAGACACAAGATGTGTGAGAGAGCAATCGGTGATATTCTTTATCAAATGATTTTATGATGTTTTACGATAGCCTCTCTCCTATATTTATATATTACTAAAGCCTACGGGGTATTTTGTACATGCCCGCCTCTTCAACTTGGAAGAGAAGAAAGAAACTCAAGCGGGCAATTAGGGCTAGCCGCGCCTCCGCCTTAGGGAGTTGGTTTCTTAACATCTACAACCAGAGCAAATAAACATAGTGCTTATTTAGATCGAGTTGTTTTCATTTTCCAACACATAATTTATGGTAAATTAAAAAATTCGAATAATTAGATTTCTACTATTAAGTGCTTGTTCTCCGTTTTTTAGATGCTTGTGCTCGTAGTTGAGTTCGGTCGGATCCACCGGTCAGTAGTAAGTGCTTGAGTTTTATGAGTTTTAGGTTGTACTAGAGACGTTATACCATCTCTAATGTTGTATTTTAGCCGGTTCAAATCAGGATAGAGAAGACATTGAATCGATTCAATACATTGGAGGGATCGATTCCAACAAAAAATACATAGAACCGGACTCTACTTAGGAGTCGATTCAAAGCATTAAACAACTCATATGAGAATTCAAAGTCATGCCACATAAGTGGTTGAGAGAGGATATTATTATTTTATGGTTTTTTAATGTAATGTGGGTCCTAGTTATTAGTAGGAATCGGTTCAATACATTGGAGAAAAATAAGCTCAGTTCCTAGAATGCTTATGTGGCATGACTTTGAATCGACATCGGTTCAATACATTAAAGATGCTCTTAAACTGGAGCAACAGAACGTTCATCCGAAGGGAGGCCTATGACATGTGGAACCAGGATAGCTGGGGCCCGCATGTCAAGCCTGAGCCATAGGGTGGTCGCACGATGCTTTCGATCCGTGTAGAAAAGAGTGGCCATCACGTAGGAAAGGAAGATTTGCATGGGTGGATAAAGATTGGAATTTGGAAATGGCAACGCTGACATCTATATATGGGCTCGGTTGGCCACCCCACCACTTATTGTACCTTCCTCCTGACTTCTTTCCGGGAGGAAATCTAGGCCCGCTGCCCTTCGGAAAAAAAGGAAAAAGTCCACGTACCTATCAAATTTTGCTCGAAAGTACGTCTAACACCTCGAACTTTAAAACCAGTTGTCTAGCATCTTGGACTTTCTAATCTCGTTCACTTAACCTCCTAAGGCTCGGTTGGCTACCCCACCACTTATCGTACCTTCCTCCTGACTTCTTTCCGAGGGGAAATCTAGGTCCGTTGCCCTTCGGGAAAAAAAGAGAAAAAGTCTAGGTACCTATCAAATTTTGCTCGAAAGTCCATCTAACACCTCGAAATTTAAAACTAGTTGTCTAGCATCCTGAAATTTATAATATCATTCACTTAATTTCCTAAGGTGGTTTTGCAGGGTGATTTTGACAGCGTCGTTGCCCTTTGAAAAAAAAGGGAAAAAGTCTCGGTACCTATCAAATTTTGCTCGAAAGTCCGTCTAACACCTCGAACTTTAAAACCAGTTGTCTAGCATCCTGAACTTTCTAATCTCGTTCACTTAACCTCCTAAGCTGGCTTTGCAGGGTGATTTTGACAGCGTGACTTA
Source organism: Phyllostachys edulis (assembly GCA_036346405.1). Lineage (NCBI taxonomy): Eukaryota > Viridiplantae > Streptophyta > Magnoliopsida > Poales > Poaceae > Phyllostachys > Phyllostachys edulis. The sequence goes on from CM070554.1 coordinate 38,458,580, forward strand.
TGTTTTGCCACATGGGCGAGCAAGCTGGCTTGGTGGTCCAAATAAACCCCTGTGAAGTGGACACGCCCTACTGTTTTTGGCGGCAAGACAGGGATTTTTTTCTAGATTGAGTGGGTGCAAAGTTCAACGCACTTGCACTGCACATCAAGAAGGTAGGCCTCCACGCTGATGTTGTTGTAGTTGTGTTTGTTTGGATAATGTCCAAGTGACATGGATTGTTGTGTAAGACAGACAAAGATGAAATTATGCACATAGATTGGTATTTGTCAGTTGAATTATGTAATGAAATTATGCATATTTTTTCATGTCATTCTCAGGAAGAAAAAGCAAACATGATAAATGTGCACACTTAACATCCATTTACCCCCATTTGCAGACATATTTAACGTCAACCATCGGAAAGACACACATAGCATGGTTACTTGATTACAAAGACTACATAGAAACATTTCCTCAAGACCTTTTGGTTTCTGGCCTTAGCAGTAGTCTTGATCAACTCTGACTTGGCATTCCAGGCTTTGACAGGAAATTTCAGGTTAGTATGACACATTTGAACATAAGTTATGTCAATGTAAGTTAATATCATCTTTTACACTTACATTGAAGATAGTACATGAAATTTCAGGTTAGTATGATACATTTGAACATAAGTTATGGCAATGTAAGTTAATATCATCTTTTACACTTACATTAAAGATAGTACAATTCCTACTGTTGTGCTTAGTCTTGTTGCAAAGCCCACACTTGATTGTTGTGCCAACTCTTGACATCTTTGTTGCTTTAGGTTTCTCGCCAAGTTCCCTTCTCTCTTTTCTTGGCCTCCTAGGCATTCTCACATGATCCGGTTGCGCCAGCCTGGGGTGATATGCTGAGCACACATCTTGTGCTCTACCTCGTGGCACAAGTGTACCAATAGCATTGATCAAACCCTACATGCGAAAAAACAAGATAGCCAAATTACAAAGTAGTATGCCATGGAAGAATAAAATGAATTGTAACAATGAAATTTATTAACTTTTGTTGATCAGAAATGAAAATCCAACCTTCACCATCATTGTTAATGCTTAAATCCTTTATCAAGAACCCCATGAACCATTCCCAAGAACTTATTGCCTCTTTCTCAACAATTGCTCAGGCGATAGGATACTTTTGATTGTTTCCATGTTGACCTAAGGCACAAATCAACTCACTATTACAAAGCTCCCTTGAAGAAACAACCATCAAGGCCAACCAGTCTCCTACATCCAGCTAGAAACCCCTTTTTGCAAGCACTAAAGCACACATAAAACCTCTGAAAAACATGCTTGACCATGACCTCTAGGTTCAATGCCACATCAATTTTGCTCCCTGGATTGCTTCTAAGTAATTCAAGTTGATAGTCAAAGATCTTGGAATACTCATCTTTACTGCCATCAAGCATCTTGTTCATCACAATTGCTTTAGCTCTCTTGCACTTAGATAATGTCAGATCTGCCAACAATTCCTTAGAAATAGTCTGCTGCAGGCTCTGAGCCTTTGAAATAATTAATGATAATATGTGAATATGGGATTAACGTGTCAGTTGAGTATTTACAAGGTTAAATCCCATTGGTGAACTTATTGACGCAAAGTTGCATGAAAATGGACTTCATGAAGATCTTTTGGCTCAAAGACAAGGTACAAGTAGTCTAGGTTCCTTTTTCTATTTTACCGGTCTTAGGAGTTTTGGTTGGAAGATCGGATTATAGGATAAATACCGTACTATTAAGAGGGATCATGGCTAGTAGCTTGATAGCATGTTCTTGTGCCATATGGATCAATTTAGGATCATACATGCATTTGAATTTGAACTTAAAATTGAATTTGAAAGCTTTAAGTGCTTCTGTCCAAAATCGGTAGTACTGCTAGCTTGTAATTGCGGTCGTATGCATCAATGCATGCGGTATGACCGACTTTACTTGACAAGAGTACCGTATTTTGAAGGAACAAATTAATCGAAGCGCACATCGAACGCACCGGCCTTGAGCGGTACTATCGCATTGCGGTCATTCTGATTTTTAGTTGGCGGTTCAAGAAAACCAGAAGCGATGCATTTTGCCTCAGAAGTGCTCATGGAAATCGGTCGTTCCGCTCGTGATAATCGGTCGTACCGAAATTTGTGAGGCGGTTCAATAAAAACAAAACAAGTGTAAATCTGCTCAAAAACTCATTTAGGAAATCGGACGTTCCGCGCGCAGAAACGGTTGTACCGCTACGCGGTCATTCCGATTTTTTCATGGCGGTATGAAAATTCCAGAACGCTTGCAATTTTAAGTGTTTTGTGAAACCCTACAAACGGTCGTACCGCTCGTGAATCGAACGATCGAGGCGTTCAGACGTCTCGCTCGTTAACTGCGGTCGTTCGATCGATTTCAACGGCTATATTGTTTATTTTAGTAACCGTTCTAGCCGCTGACTATGCTCGACCGATCGGTGCGGTCGTCATCGCCATTGCATCGCGTCGCCCGATTTTCACCGAGAAGTTGGGGTTTCGCCCCTAACGGTCATAATTGTTGGTGGGGGTTATAAATACCCCCCCAACTGCTCTTGTAAAGGCTGCTAGTGCCCATTTAACATCTATAGAGCCTTGAGAGCTTGGTACATTCACTCAACACTCAAAACACTCTTGTGCATTCATTGTGAGCTTGTTGAGATTCATTCAAGTGCATTCATACTCCTAGTTGATCCATTTGCACTTGAGTGCCGTCAAGTGAAGACCGTTGGTCTATTACTCTTGGAGTGTTGCCGCACTCCTAGACAGTTTGGTGATGGAGCACGGTGATATCTTCAAGAAGATTAGGAAGAGGCCCGGTGCAAGCTTGTGAGTGGTTCGGTGTTCACCATCTCCGGAGTGGAGGAAGAACAACCATAGTGAATCGAGGGAAAGCTTAATTCGTGGAGCCGGCTTGAGGTGTCAAGCTTCCTCAACGTGGACTAGTAAAGACCGGCAAGTCTTCGATACCATGAGAAAAACATCGTCATGTCATTGTGGTTATTTCTAGTCTTTACTTTCTGCATTTATATTTCTAGCTTGTTTATTGCGATTGATTTGCTTAGCTAGAAGTGTAACTTGTTTAGACGAAGTGTTAAATTGGCTTAAATTGATAAATTGTTAAAAATTTAAAAACCTCCTATTCACCCCCCCTCTAGTCGATTATCCTTGATCCTACAGCCTTCCCTGTTGGGTTGGCCTTTATGAAGTGCTCATAGTTGTCAGCAATTACCTGAGCAGTCACCAACCTGTTGTCCCTTCTAGGTGGGCAGTTAGGCTCATCACATAAGGTAACCACTTGAAACCTGTCACACTTTCTCCTCTTGGCTCCATAAATCAACCATGGCCACCCAGGCCATGAACACTTTGCTCTTAGCACTCTCATCCTTGGAAAAAATGATGTGTCTGTTGGTGGCTATCCCATACTTCAGTACAACTTTCTTCATTTGCTCCTTGCCCCTAAATGTCATGCCAACAAAGAAGTGTGGCTAGTAGACATGGTCATTGTCTTCACCACTAGCATCCTCATAAGAATACTCTTCACTGGAATCAAATCTTAGCTCCAACATCTTCCACCAAAAGCATCACTGCCTTCAATCTTTTCTTGTAAATCTTGGCCTGCTTTCGAAGCTCTTCTACTTCCTCATCCTCTGCTGAGTTGTTATCACTATGTGGTTGATAATCACTATCAGTATCATCATTGTCTTGTCCCTTGCTTTCTTCCTTTTGCACTGGTTCTGAACTTTTTGGGTGTTCATTCCTCTGAGGTGACCTGTAGAAATCATTGATCAATTTCATCTCCCTGTCCTTCTGCACCTTTGTTTGGAACCTGTGGTTACCCTCAATACCTCTTTCTTCTTTGGTGTGGTTACCTCCTCAAGTTGTTCCTCAGTTTCCATATGTTTTGACTCCCCTGAATCATCATTGCCAAGCTCATCTTCCCAATCACTTTCTTTAGCACTCTCTTCAAACCCTTGGGCATGGTCACTTCAACATAGATATCAGGCACTCCACCTTCAGTGGTGCAATCAGAGTATCAGACATAGTACAACATGCCTCATCATCTATCAACAAACACAAGCCAACACTCAATTCTTCACCATGAAACAACCAGTGGAGGTGCATTGCATCATTGACATGCACATGGTCTTCAAGGTGTCCTTTGATCTCAGGCAGAGAAACCTTGAGCCACTCTATGTAGGACATTGCAATATCTCCACCCACGTAGTGCACATACCTACCGGTATTGATGAGTTCCCTATTATAATGTGTAACATCCCAAAATTCACCTTTGGGAATACATAGTATAATTAGAAAGGGAAAATAATTTTGAGATTATATTGTGTGAAAGATTTGTTATGCATGATTTATAAACTTTGCATAAAGCAAATAATGAAATTCAAGCAAACAAGAATTTGTAAGAATTTTAAGAAAAAATAGAATGAAAATAAGTAAGAGAGTTATTTTGGGCATGCTTGCCTAGGGAAAAGTTTATCCAACAACTTTTGTAAATTTTGCTCAAGGGTAACAAATGAAATTACATGAAAACAGAAACTTGTAAGAATTTTCGGGAAAATCACAAACAAGATAAAGTCTAAAAAATTTACACAAGAAACTACACTAGGTCGGGAGCCCTCACAAAATATTTCATAAATCTTTAACCTTGTTTGCTATGTACAAAAAATCAACAAAATCCTTAGCCTTTTATCTCAAAAACCTAATTCAATCTCTCTCTCACCTCTCACTGATGTGTGGGACCCACGTGCTAGACTCCTTCTTCCACCTCCGCTCACCTTCACTGGTGCACACTCATGCGAGCTCCGCCCGCTCGCTCGTGGATTCCCATCGTTGCCCACTGTTTTGGACCCCAACTGCTCCTGTTGCCTCCGCTACCTCCACCCATGATGCCCACCCCCTTAATGACGCTCAACGACCACCCTGAAGGAGACGCCAAAGGGTTGAGCACAGGTTCTTGCCACGACCATTTTTTCTCGTTGTCCATGTCGCGATATTCTCACCCCTATTTAAGCTTCTGAGCGCGTCACTCTCACTCAAGCTCACCCCTCGTTCACTCTTGTGGCTTCAACGAGCTCCAAGCTCCTTGAATAATAGAGAACGAGAACACCGTTCTTGATGCCGGTGAGCAAGCTCCACAACTCCATATCCTCATGTGAGCTTCCTTGCCCTCGCCAACTGCATCATCACGCATCCCTTACGTCACTGATACTCTCTCTGTGCTTGATGTAGCTCCTGGAACCCTGTAGCTCCAGCAAGCCATCGTCTTCTTCACCTTCGGTGTGCACCCCGTTTTGGACTTCCTTGTTCAGGCAATCGGGTGAGCTTGAACCTCCCTTTTTTGTGTCATAACGTTTCTTACACATCATTGATGCTTTTCCCTCTGTTAATGAAGCTTCAATCGCAGAGGATCCTCTAGATCGATCTTCTTCCCCATTTCCAGCGGTCGCAGCCATTTTCTAGTTAGCCGCCGACTCGATGAGTCCCCTATCAATTCCTTGGGGCTTTACCATCATTCAGGTGCTAAGAAGCTAATGAGCACCTTCTTGTAGCATTCCCATCACTGTAGAACATTGTCGACAGGAACCTCCTTCGTGTCATCATTGCTCAACGTTATCAAGCTGTTCCAGTCATCCCCCTACTTCCTCAAGGACTTGGGTGAGCTTCTAGTAGTTCCCTGCAGCTTAATCACACGTTAGATCAGAGGATTAGCCATCGTAGCATAGGTTTCATTATAGCCGACAATGGCACCACCGTGGAAGACCATGTTGCCGCCGCTCCGCTGACCTTTGGTCCCCGAGCCGCTGCCAACAACATCGCCATGACCCCCTAAAGCCAATGTGCGCACTCACTAGTAGCCGATTTGCTTCAATCACGGAAGCCACTTCAAGCCGAGGAGCTCCGCCGCTCTTCTCCATCGTAGCGCTGCCTCTGGTCATCTCTCGGCCTCCACCAACACCCGGTGGCATCGCCATTGAGAGAAGGTTCCATTTTAGCCACTCCCAGCCACCATTGTTGCTTCCCTCGTCGGCGACGAGCACCACCAGAGCACCCCCCTTCGCTACTCTGCTTGTTCGAGAGCGGACCGACATTGTAGCAGGGTCATAAAGAACAAATCCTTGTCGTTTAGGACAAAGGAGTTATTAGAGTTGAGTTAATTACGTCTCTGTTAGATTGACATGTGGGCCCGAGAATAGTTAACGAGAAATTAATTAAAACTAGAGTTGAATATGAGTCTCTAACAATTGGGTCCCACCATCTTAAGTGCACAGTGTAGACCGCCCCGTGGACTAGCACAACACACGTGGACCTCCGGTCCAGGCACTGTACATATGGACCGAGTCAATGACAGGTAGGCCCCACATCTTAGATTAATGAAAATCAGAAGAAAATAGAAAAGCCACTTTTAGTTCTAAGGAAATACGCTTCCTGTGTTGGAAAGCGTAAACCTCAGTGAGCTTAGAGGAGAATACATTTTCTCTGTTGAAAAACGTAAACCTCAGTGGAACATAGAAGAGAATACGCTTTCTCTGTGGGAAAGCGTAAAACTCGGAAATACGTAATCAATGTCACCTTTTCTTTTTCAGGATTTTTCAAATCAACCCAAATTGAAATATTAATAACTTTTGCATAAAAACTCCAAATGAGATTATTATTATTTCTAAATTCATATAAATTCATGATCTACCTGAATATGCAAAAATATTTGGATTTGGTTACTGTTGAAATTATTTTCCCTTATTTTAATTGGTTTTCGGCTCTTTTTAGACGTCGATTGTTCGAACGATATTTTCGACAACTATCCATCCTCCTATTCAGAACAACCAGAGCAAGGTAAGCAAGTCCTTTGATCATGTTGATCCTACTATTTTAATTACTATACTTTGTTTTGAGAAATCTATTATGCATGTGTGTATGTTTGATATGAAATTGTTATATTTGGGATAGCGGTAGTCGTAAATCCTATTCGATGCATGAATCTCCTTGAAATATTGATACACTTACTATTGCAGCCATTAGGATATGGGTTAGGCAATACATAATGTCAATTGGGAGTTTCAAGTACAATTATTGCACAAATGCTTAATGGAGCGGTAGTTTTCCCTAAAAGTTATAAAAGGACAATATGATAAACATGAGTTGGGAGATTTATGAAAAATGTCCAGAGGAGTGTACCTCTGTTATTTTGTACAAAAATGAAAATGCAATGCCTAGTTTTTGACGCGGGCGAGTTATATTATATTCTGAGAAGAGTGAAGGGTGTACCTCACTAGTAGATAGAGAGAGATCCTCGTCCGGGTCAATTAAGGACCGAACACCGAAGCCATCAATCTAAGCCTCAACGTACAACCACATGTGCTCGTATGGGACGACATTAGCTAATTAATTCATTGAAAACTAGCCTTGCACGTTGGCAGGCCGTAGCAGTGCGGGCATGACCGGTGTAGGCATGTCCGAAGGGGCTCCTTCACTTAGGTGTTGGGCGCAAAGCCTTCCGACACAATAGTAATGCCTCACTGAGACGTGGGTGTACCCGGGTGAAGTGAGGGTATTCATTTGCTAGGCTAGTGCAAGGGTAGGACTAGATGATGTAAAGGCTTCGGCACGTACTCTAGACTGCTTACTGAAGGTAGTGAGCGGTTGTATCGACAGATATCAAACAGACTAGAGAATTCATATACTGCGGGTAAAGTTGTACCCTCCGCAAAGTGTAAATCTATTTAAATAGCCATGCTCGCGGTCATGAGCGTGTCTAGTGTGGTCACATTGGGTATAGACTTGGTTTTTCTTAAAAACAGTTTCATTGGAAAAACACGAGAAATGTTTTGTGGTTTATAATTGAGTTAAGTGTCATGTCTATGGCTGAAAATGAAATGTTGCTCGTAGCTGAGGGTTGCGAGTTGTTGTTATTCTTCGTTCAATTACTTATTTATTGTCCTGTATCTATTTAACTGCTCTTTTAACTTTCGTTGCAAAATAATATGTATGGATAGGTGAGGAGGGAGGGCGATTGAGTGGAGAAGGGATCGTTTCACTTGGGGTTAGGACATCTTCAATAGTGGCCACCTCAGTCGTTTTTTAGCTGTGATATCACTCAAAAGTCTAGTTGAAGGAGAGATGATGCAAAGAGAGAGAATATGCCATCTCTTATATAAGAGACAAGTTGGATACACAAACCATCGCAAATTGTGAGTGTGTACGGAGAGAAGTTGTGTTGAAAATGAATGATTTTATAGATAACTTATTGGAAATGTTGTCTTTAAAGTTGTCTGTAAATAAGTTGAAGAATTTAGAGACAACCTAAGAGACAAATTGTTGTACATGCTCTTATTGAGTCCAACTCGACCAACTTGTCCGCCAAAACATCCAAGTCATCCTGCCACACCGTCAAAACCACCTGGCAAAACCAGCTTAGGGGTTACATATAATAATCCAACTTCATCTGGGCTGTTGGCACTTTTTAATTCATTTTACTTTTTTTGGACAAGATGGCCTGTTGGCACCTAATAAGCACATGTAGGGGTGAAAACAGGCCAGATACAAGTGGATATTGCTTTTCCCGTATCCTGATGTATATTTTTTCAAATTCGGAGTTGGATACGGGCAAGTCGGATACATATATAAATTCAAATTATTGGGATACAGGCACGGGACAGATACACGACGGATTCAGGTCAAAAACATATAAAAATAGACTGATAGTGCATGTATACATAAAGTAATATATGTTCGATCAAATCATATGAGTATGTGACCATAATACCAAGTTATCAACTAAACCACTGGCCACAATAATAACATAAGTACCATGACAGACCAATTGACAATACCACGTAGTATTGCTGTCTAGGAATATGTTGTTACCACGAAGAAAAATTAGACTACTCCGAATTGCTTTTGCTAACATCTCATGAGTTATTGTCTCATTTGGCCTCTTTTCAAAACGGAATAGCAAATCTAGCCCCACACGTTCAAAATGACAAAAATAACACCCTGTGGTGCTCCTCGTGCCACCCCTCCTACTGTGCCCCTCGTGTGCGGCAGCCACCTTCCGTGATCCCCGTGTGGGGCAGACCATCTACTGTGCTACTAGTCCGCAGTAGAAACGTGTCTATCTGCGGTGTCCATGTGTACATACCTTCCTGCTGTGGAAGTGCTGTGGAAGGGGAGTGTGGCAGGTGGCCTACTGAATGATTAAAAAAACTCAACTTCTCATCTCAAACCAAATCTTCTTGCAAAAAACCAAATCTTCTTGCAAAAAGAAAATGGCATAGTGTGCTAAGCACTAGCTGAGATTTTGAGAAGATCTAGGGAAAATGTAGATAGTGGCCAAGGTGTAGAAAACAAAAGGCAAATTATTTCCATATCTTTCACTTTCCTTTCTTTCTATAAACACTGTCAAGTACAGTGGATTCGACCGGAGTGAAAGGAAAACAAGAACTTGCAGCAGGGGAGGAGGAACCGGAAAGAACTTGTGGCTGCGGTTGTATCTCCTAGCGGTGACTGTAGATGGGGTGGCTGTGTCTGCCGACGTCGTCTGGAGAGGCAGCGACGACGCAAAAGGTAGCGGCGGTTATCGCCCCTGGCAGCGACTGCAGAGGGGACGACTACAACTCTCGGCAACTGGAGAGGCGAGGACGACGCGGACAGTTCGATAATAGAACCGTCTGAGATATAGGACGGTTCTATTATCAAACCGTCTGTGATATGGGACATATCATGGACGGTTCTATTATGGAACCGTTTGTGATAACAGACGGTTCCATAATAGAACCGTTTGTGATATCTCTTTATTAGTAGGAGCCCGCCCTAAATCGTCACTCCCCGGTGCACTTACTCTCGTCCATTCCCCTCCCCACCCAAGTGCCCCCGACCTCGACGCCGCCGCCCGACCCCGTCGTCGACGCCACCCTTCTTCCCGTCGATGCCAGTTGTGACACCACTCTGCACTGCACAAGACACTCGTACGATAGGAGTGTCTTGTGCAGTGTCAGGGTCGTGCCACAACTACGGTGACGCTGCTACCCAAGCCACTGGGCTTGGCCTCAAGATGTCGCCTTGCCGCCACTGCACCATCTTGTTGCCCGCCCTTGGCTTGGTTCTCAGCGTGGCCCGCTGCCGACCTCCTGCGCTCGCCAGCCCCTGCCCCCAGCTTTGCTTTCCCATCCTCCTCTATTCTCCTCTCTGTTAGCTTAATGTCTTTTGTTGAGTTTGATTTTTATGCTTGAGCCTTAAGTTGTATCCTGATGTTTGTGTGATTTATGCAAGGTGAAGGAGATGGACGAGGGTTGTGCTGGTGGTGGGGTCGCCGCCGTGGTTGCACTGTACTGAGGTATCACCCTCTCTTACTCCATCTCTATCTCTACCCCTGCCCTGTGATGAAAACGGCTAGTGCTCTGCGATGGATGCTAAGGGTTATTGATGCCGGTTCTTTGTGCTTGGTTGGCTTACATGGGATCGATGTGGTTCGGATGGGGCTTGGCTGCAATTAACTTTTTAGATTTGTAAAGGTTAGACTAATTTGTAAAGCTACAATTAACATATAAATTATTTATTAATTGGTGTGTATTCTATTCGAAAACAAAACCAAATAAGTCAAAAACTACTACAACACCGCTTCACCTGTCTCTCGCCATTCATTTCACCTTTGTCTGTGTAACTGTGTTCATGCTAATCAAGTTCTTCTCCCTTGCGTCCGAGGTCGCCCTACCATTCTATTTCTCGATCTCTTCTCTATAAAGTCTCCAGCGGTGGCTACTTGTGCCTTTAAAATCGGCTATATATATATATATATATATATATATATATATATATATATATATATATATATATATATATATATATATATATATAATATGTAGTCCCCTGTACCACTTTCGGGAGGTCGTGAGGAGGATGAGACAAATGCCATGAGCAACCTCTCATCGAGCTCGCAAATTCAAGAAGTATGGCTGCCAGGAGAGCGAGTGGACATACAATTACCTGGATGTCGTCGATAGGTAATTGGATTTGACATCAAGGAATGGTTGTTTGATGATACATGAATCCACTTCCCAGTCGGAGTACCTGCGTATTCAACTGGAAAGTGGCTTTATGTATTAGCAACCAACCATTCCTTGATGTCAAGTCCAATTACCTATCGACAACATCCAGGTAATTATATGTCCACGTGCTCTCTTGGCAGCCATATTTCTTGAACTTGCAGGCTCGATGAGAGGTATTAGATCTGTGAGACTTGGATTACATGTAGATGCCAAATTAAGCGCTCACAAGCTATCAAGTTTCAAACTTAAATGACATGTGCTAAGATAAAACATGTCTAAACCAATTAATTAGTTAGAAGTTGCTTAGTTTCTCACAATAATGGTGTTGTTACGCGCTTCAAAATTTACTCGTGTCTGAAAAAAAAACCTAAAAATTGTAAGCTAACCGTTTAGTCAACATAGCTTTGATATCTCTCTATCGGCACTAGAGTGTGGGAATTTGGTGGCTCATATACAAGTACAAGCAATAGGAGCTGACATAGTGAAAATTGCAACTACTTCTACAGAAATTGTTGATGTATCAAGAATGTTTCGAATACATGTACATTGCCAAGTGTGTTTACCATCTAATACTTTTCAAGCTCTATATATCTGCTCATCCATAGTAGTTCGTCTCTCCTAAGGTCATACAGAAATGTTTGGATCCTATGCTATCTCAAAGTTCCTCTCCAGAGTGCTGTACAATTGTGGTAATGGTGGTAGCAAGGATAGATATACCTTGGAATGATGTGATTGGGTGAATACTTGGTGCTGCAATTATAGGGGAAGAAAACTCAGAAGTTGTTAGTTTGTCATGAGCATAGTCAATATATATGTTACGTATTTGTGCTTGCTTTATCAACCCTCACATGTTTGGTACCTGAATGAGTCGTATATAATAGGGAAGATGGTTGTGAATCGATTTTGTGATCGCACATCCGTACATGGCTCCGTGAATGCATGACACACACCAGAACATAATGTATGGTTTGCTTCTTGACGTGATTGGTGTTTTGTCTTTTATGAACCTAGACAATGGCGTTGTATGGGTACACATTTGGGGTTTGCCACCTCAATCATGCTGGCTCTTGAACTCTTGTCCCTTGAACTCTTTTCTCGGTGGCTTGCATTCATTCAATTATCTCTCTCCAAAGAAGAGTATACGAAAATATTGTTGCAAATAATGTTTCATAAATGTCCTATCGCATTACAGGAGGTCATCGAGGAAGACAAGCAGAAACTCGTTGACCACTGGGACATCTTCTAAAGACACAACCTTGACACTGCAGACCACTGCTTCTTCATGCTTCACCAAGGAGGCTTCAAACTTTACTTTAATCCCAACTGGGCTGACCAAGGTGATGCTTCTTCCACTACAATCGAGAATTGCTTGGTGATCCTCAAGCCAGTCCATTTCCAAAATCACATCTAAGGACTTGGTGTTAATGATGATCAGGTTGGCTAGGAATTCTACCCCTTTTATGATCATCTTAACTTGTGGACAACCCTGGTTCGTACTTAACTTCGAACCGGGGGATTGAACCAACAAAGAGGTCTTAAGAGCTGAAACCTTCAACTGGTGCTTTGCAACAAAAATCAGAGAAACAAACGAATGCGAAGCCCCAGAATCAAACAAAAGCGATGGCAGTCTTTGAGTGTCTTGGAACTTACCTAGCACGACATCTTGGGCTGTCTGGGCTTCCTCCACCGTGACGTGGTTCACACGATGTCTCCCAAAAGGCTGGGAGGTCTTGGTTGGTGTAGCAGAGGTCTAAGAAGCTCCACGTCCTGCTCCTGGTACGGATGTCCTGGTTGAAGTAGCTCCCAAGTTGAACTTGACCTGAGGAGGTCCTTGCTTCAAGGGACAGTTGCTAGCGTAGTGTCCCAACTGGTGATAGCTGAAACAGGTGACCCTTGTGGCAGGATTGGTGGTCCTTGGACCTAGGGTAACCACGTGGGGTGTTGTCGTAGGGGTGGTCCTGGAACAACAAGAGAAGCAAAGCAGGCAGGAGGTCATGCACTCGTCCTGGCTCTCTGCGAATGACCTTGATGAGCACTATGCTACACCATCTTCCTCTTATAAGATTCCGCAAGCTCTCGATGAGACTCTTCTATGAGCATAGTCTTGTTCACTAGATGCTGGAAATCCTTATAGTCGTTGCCAACGACTTGGACCTTCAAGCTGGGGTCGAGTCCTCTCTTAAAATGCTTCTAACGTGCATCATCCGCGGCGATGTCCTCTGGTGCATACCTAGAGAGTTGGGTGAACTTGTTGAGGTATTCACCCACTGACATGTTGTCTTGTCGCAGCTCACGGAACTCATTCTTTTTCATTTCCACCTTTCCATCAGGGACGTGGGAGTGGCGGAAAGCTTCTGAGAATTCTGCCCAAGTGATGCTCTGGTGGTCTGCATGAGCGGCACAATAACTCCCCCACTATTCTGCAGCGGTGCCTTCAAGTTGATGTGCAGCATACATGACCTTTTCACGGTCGTCACACCAAGTAATGGTAAGCTTCTTCTTAATGGAGTGCAGCTAGTCATCTGCGTCCAATGGCTCGGAGGAGCTGGAGAACGCAGGTGGTCGGGTCCTCATGAACTCTGCTAGTCTTGACTGATGGATCACTGGTGGCGGCGGTGGCGGCATGGCAGCTGCTTGGTTGTTCTGGTTCAACATTGCGAGAAGAGTGGCAGCTGTCTGATTCTATTGATTCATCATCTGATTCATGTTCTGCATCATGGCATTCATCAACTGAGTCTGGGCTGCCATGAATCGCCCCAAAGCTTGATTGCGAAATGGGGTCAGCCAAGGAGGTAGTGGTGGCTGGGAAAAGTGGTCTACTAGCTCATCTTGACTTGCCGAGTTGTGGGTCTGAACCATCTGCACAAATCTTCCCAGGCTTAATAGATGAGGAGAAGAAAACACACTAGGTAAGAGGGAAAGCACAGAGGTGAGCGAGAACAAGAGAGAAAGATGGAACAACCTAATTAGGGAGATCGGTTAAATCCAAAGAGCAAATAGCCAGAGAGCTATTAAGAGGCAACAAAACTCAAACAGGAGGTCCTAATACACGGACTCAACGGTACTAAACTGAGGAGGGCAACTCTACTGGAGCACTTCTAATTTAACTTATCTGGGTGGTCAAATTAAAGCAAAGCTCGATCCTATTGAGATCACTGAGGTAAGAGGGATCAATTTAAATTTGAAAACAAAGTTTCAGAGGAGATAAGGTGTAAGAATCTAAGGATGAGATGAGAAGAGATTAGAATAAGATGAGAACATAACATAATAAGATGAGAGAAGAATAACTACTAATGTTACTCTGTTGGTTTGATTTATAAAATAAAATTTGAAACTCTTGACTAAAACGACCATGCTAACTAAGGTTACGTCCTACAGTTGATATGGCTCTGATACCATCCTTGTCGGGACCCCGAGTAGCAACTCTGGGACCGTCTGTGCACTCTGGACTAGTCCCAAGATCAGTAGCTGGTCCGCACAGTTTCAACAACTATGTCATCACAACCATACAACAAACGATAGAAGAAGCAGACAAATTAACAATAATAACAGAAAAAGACCTTATGATCAAGCTCTTACAAGGTTTTCACGCAGGGCTTACAACAAAAGAGCTCGCAGCGGAAAAACAAAATAACACGTGGAGGCCATTCGACATGCCCACAGGCAATCGAGTGGAGGACGTCCCTAGCACGAGAGGTCTTCAAAGACCTCCTCTTCATAGAGCTTGGAGCTCCTTGGGTGGTCTTCAGCTTCTGATTAACCAGAGGGCACAATGCCATGGGTACTTTGAATGTACTCAGCAAGCCGTAGGGAAATGTATGCAAATAGTATTCGTGCAAGGCTCAACAAGGATAGCTTTATGGTTACTTTGCAGAAAGCAGCATTTACTGGAAATACAATAAGTAGATTGCAAAGCATAAGTTGAAAGATTAGTACATAAGTAATCAAGTTTCTTTGTAAACAACTCGTGAACACCCTGTTCACTTCCCGGACCACTCGTGACTACCCTGGTCACTGCCCAGACCACTCGGAACCAACCAAGACCAATAAGTTTTGAGAAAATCTACCCCTTGCATGAAATCACCAGGCATGTCCATAACAGGGGACACGGCTATTCGAATAATTTTATACTCTGCAGAGGTTGTACAGCTTTACCCATAAGACACGACCTCTCTAGTTTATTTGGCACATGTCGATGCCCCTGCTCACTACCTTAGGTAAGTAGGCTAGAGCACGTGATAAGGCTTTTACAAGGTTCTGCCTTGACTCAGTTCCGTTCGCTAAGGTTTTGCCTTCCCGGCCCCCTCTTGCGCTAAGTGTGCGTGTCTAACCCAGATCTTACACACTTCCACCAAAACGGAACTAAATCAAAGCATTGCCAATTAGTTGGCCAGGTCCACCCCAGTATGGACTTGTGGTTGCACGGTATGGCCCAGATCAATAGCTTACAAGGTTAAGTCCTTAGGGACTACTCAGGCGAGACATCTACATCCCAATGTGCTTTCTGCACCCCCTTTACTGCACGATCACTCGCCCGAGTATAAAACATTTTGGTTTCAACCCGGCCAAATGACCACCCTGGTCATGGCACAACAATTTGTTTTAGCGGCCACAGGCCAGGGCAACACATGCCACAATTCCATAATCTTTTGGTCAAATTTAATCATCATTGAAACAAGTGATCGAGAAACAACACATAACTAAGCAGGTCTAAGCAATATACGCACCCTTGTTGGTTATCACAATAAGAATGTCCAACTAAGATTACCCACCTATGGTGTACAAAGGTACATGTCAACATGTCGAACACAAGTATTCAAGGAGTCATACTGACGAGTAGGCGTTTAGCTAATTCCCAAACCATTTTCATACAAATAGCCATGCATGTTGGTATAAAACAATATAATTTTTGCAAACTGGGAACGACATGATCAAAGGTCTACGACTTGCCTTCGTTGAAGAACTGCGGTTCTTCGGTAGAGGTCGTCGAGTCCAAGAACTCTTCAGAGAAGCCAGAATCTACACGTGCGAAAAGAGCCAAATAAATACAACAAATCCAAATAAAAACCAAAACTACCAAACTAGAACCAAAAGAAAGGCACAGAATTCGAAACTAGCTCTCGGGAGGAGGTCCAACTGAGAGGGGTCGAGGGAGGTCCTAAGGAGGTCAAGGGAGGAGGTCCAAAGGAGGAGAACCTGAGGAGGTTAAGGGAGGAGGTCCAAAGGAGGAGGTCAATGGGGGAGGTCCGCAGGAGGAGATCCAACGAGGGATACGACTACTCAACGTGGTCGTAAGAAGAATACCAAAGGATACGGCTACGCAACGAGGTCGCGAGAGCAAAAGGAGAACAAGGAACAGAAATATTCACCAAGACAGAGACAGAGAGAGAAAGAGAGAGAGAGAGAGAGAGAGAGAGAGAGAGAGAGGGACCGGAGAAGACAGGAGGAGGACGGTGAACGACACGGGAGCTCCAGCGAACTCTTCGGCAGAGAGGCGGTCGAAGATGGCGCAGGCTCCAGTGGGCTCCTTGGTGACGGGGAGGCGACGGCGCGGCTTCAGTGGACTCCTTGGCGACGAAACTTCGAGCACGGTGAAACTGGCGAGAGCAAGAGAGTTGGGTGAGGAAAAGGAGATGAAGGAGAGCTGCTCAGGCTTTTATAGCCGGGGAGGACGGGAAGAGCAGTTGAGAGACTCTGAAGCACATGTGATAAAGGGTAGGTGAAGGAGGAGATGGGGGGCAGGTCGGGGAGGAGACAAGAGGGGGAAACGGGTACTACAGAAAAGACAGCATTTAGTGCAACACAACAGCATTTAATGCACTAGGACTTGTGCGCCAGCAGTGACACGAAGGAAGGAAGAAGAAGGTGAGCATGACTGACAGGTGGGGCCGGTCAAAACTCGGGAGAGTGGTCAACCAAAGGGGTTGTCATGACCCAAGGGGAGGTCATGACCCAAGGGGAGATCGTGACTCAAGGAGAGGTTGTGACGCAAGGGGAGGTCGTGACCCAAGGGGTGGTCATCAAGGATCACCCAGGAGGTCTTCCAGGACCACCCAGAGGTCTTCTAGGACCACCCAGAGGTCTTGGACAAGAGGGAGGTCTGGACTGAGAGGAAGGTCCAAACGAGAGGGAGGTCTAAACCAAAAGGAAGGTCTAAGCTGAGAGGGGGAGGACCAACAAGAGGGAGATCTGGACAGAGAGGAAGGTCCAAACGAGAGGGAGGTCTAAACCAAAAGGGAAGTCTAAACCGAGAGGGAGGTCTGGACTAAGGGGGAGGTAGGGGCGAACAGAGGAAGGGGATTTCAACACCAGAGAACTCCAGCAACTCCAGAAAAACCGAACTTTTGATTAGTTGAAGTTGGATTAATTCATATTAAATCACTGCAAATTTCCAAATTCTCCAAGTTAAGCTTGAGCAATTCAACAAAACCAAATTATTATTTTTGTTTTCGAAAATCTCAGAAAAGCCCAGAAAATTGGGATGTTACACGAGCGGCGGCGATGGTAGGCTGGTAGGCTGGTGGAGGCGACGCCATAGGGGGGGACTGAGAGAGGGAGCGAGGCAAGCACTTCTGCACCAAAGAAATCACCAGGGAGAGCAGCGAGGTGGTGGATCGGTGAGGGGGAGATAGCGGAGGGGTCGAGCACATGTGAGGAGGAGGTGCTCACGGGTGCGGCGCAGGAGCAGGCCGAAGGGAATGGGCCAGGCGACTCGGTCGTAGGCCGAGCCGAGCCAGCCTGGCTAGGGGAGCGCATGGGCGAGCAGCTGGCCAGGCCACAAAGCGCAAGGGAGAAGGTGGCGACGCAAGGAGCCAGAGAGGCACCAGAGGAGCTAGACCGGGGCACAAGGTGTGGTAGGCCAAGCCGGGAGGCGCGTCGGTGGGAGGAAGATCAAATGGAGAGAGCTCCTCATAGAACTTCTTTCGGTTGGAGCAAAGCACCAGGGAAGATTGGGGAGAAAAAGAAATAGATTAGGGATCGAGTAGGGTTAGCGCAGCGAAATAAAGCGCGGGGCAGTGAAAAAAATTGGCGGCTATCTCTCCCGAGTGTAAGCGAAATAAAGGGCACTCGGGATTCTATTTTACCCCATTCAAACCCGTTGGCATCCCGTTTTCAAGTACACGACTGCTATCTCCCGTCTTCATCTCCTAAGTATACTATAAAACACTTGGGAAAATTATTTCTACTGAGTGTTGACTTCCCGTCCTGAGTGCTCTATGAAACACTCGGGACCGTCCCGAGTGTTTCCATGCATACACTGGGTAAATATATAGGCACTTGGGAAATAAACGGTTTCTGGTAGTGCCTACCTTGGGAATACGATGCGAGGAGCTCCTTATGGAAGTTTAGACTTACATGTAACAGATGTTGGCTGTGTTGCCGTGTTAGACTGCTGGTCATGTAATAGATGTACTCATATTATCTACTATCTAGTAATCAAGTATGATGAGGCTGTGTGTGGTTCGGTTTACTGAAAAACCGAATTAACCGAACTGATTTAATTCGGTTAATTAGGTTCAGTTTTTATATTATTTTGGTTAATTTGGTTGCTAACTCTCAAAAACAAAAATATTTTTGTTACCGAAAAAACTGAATGCCCGCCCCTACATGCTTTTATAGAAAACTATAACTAGGTATGGGTAGTCAAAGCCTATGAATAATCCAAACTCATTCTTATCTCAAGGTTTGAATGGCTATAGATAAACATGAGTAAGAGGGTATTACCCTACTTGTACCCAAATCTAAGTAGATATTTTACTTCTTACCTCTACCCTAGCAATTTGTATGGGTACGATTTAGATAAGGGTAATGGGTACCCATTGACAACCCTATTCTGGACGGTCGGCCCCTTTATTCTGGGCTCCACCTAGATGACGGGTACATATCGGGCGCATATCTCCTGCACATGACTACTTTTGTGGACATATGGACAAACGAGATCCGGGCCGTCCGTCATGAAATCCACTGCCTGGCGAAGCGATCACATGGCGAAGGCCATGTCTGAGCGCCGCCATTTCGCTTAACCCCGCCTGATTGAGCTCCTTCTCTCACTCGCTCGACTTGCTTCTCTCACTCGCTCCTTCTCTCTCTCGCTCCGACCACGCCGCCCTCGCCCTCCGCCCCCGCCTCCGCCCCTCGCGCCTCTTTCACCTCCGCTCAGACCGAGCCCCACGCCTCCCACCTCCTCCCCCACCGCCTAACCCTAGCTTGAGACGTGTCGCCAGACCTCCCATCGACCAAGCGCTCCCTTTGTGCCGCCTCCCCTGCGCTTGCGCCTCCACCTCCCCTTGACGGCTCCGCCTCCCCTTGAGCTCCGTTCGCCGCTCCGCCTCCCCTTGAGGACGCCATGGTGCGACGGCGGCCATGTCGAGGCGGAGGTGGAGGAGCTGCCAAGGCCATCTGTGGTGATCAAGGACAAGCTTCGCCCAGATTGCAGCCAAGGCGGAGGAGGAGCGGAGGTGATCGTCAACAAGGACGCCATGGCCGCCTTCGCCGAGAGCGCCCGCATCTTCATCCAATCGACAGAAGTTGTAGATTCCGCTCCTTGAGGATAGATGCAGGAAGCCATGTGTAGCATAGATTACCTGAAGAACATATCTTTTTGTAATTGATTCCGTGTTCTTCATTTCAGAACAATGCAGATTTTCTGAATACTACAGCTGGATGAGTTAGTGAATGTTATACTACTCTTTCTTGATGTATGCAATCGTAACAATGCATTTTCTTGAATGTATCGGTGAATGTAAATCGTAACTCATTCTTTGTGTATGGTCTGCTTGAATGGAAATCAATGCAATGAGTTTTAGATGATGTATGTCAAGATGTGTGTATGATCGAAGGCATGATGTATGTCACTATGTGTGTATGATGGAGGCAAGCAAGCGATTGTTCATAAAACAATGATTCTAGAGTACACATACATATTGAATTACACTCATATTATAAGATAAGTGTTATCAATTTTGTTTTTATGTTTCTTCAACACTTTTAGGAAGTGAGCCCAATTCTGTAATGTTGTATGCTCATAAGGTCAATAAATGAATGAAGATCTAGGTGCGCTTTGGGACCATGTTAAAAATGCCAATCGCCGATAATTCTAGGAGCATGATAGAGGTTCATTCCCTTGTTCCTTTTATGTCATGGCAATTGATCTAATTTAACCTTGTATGCCACATTTCGCATTTGAGCACCATCATGAAGTTTGATCTCATGTAGGTCAGCCGCTTGAGATATTCAAAGCTTCCAAAAGCTAGTTAGTTAAGTGTCGTGGTGCAATCAAGGAATATTCTGGTTTTTCAGTTAGCTAGTTAGTTAAATGCTTCCAGGTGAGCATGACCTTCTCAGTGTCAATTTCATTAGCTTTGCATCCATGACCTACAATACCAATCAATAGTACCAGCTAGTTACATGTTGATGATTTTGATAACTGGTACTACAATACATATGATTTTGATAACCAAGTAATATGATTACATTGTGATTATTTTGATAACTCGTACTACTCCAGAATGCTAGACAGTGAGTACAAAATATCAATGGAGTAATATGCAGGACAACCCTCTCCTAGAGAAGTTATATTGGGTTTTTACTTCTACTTGGACTTCTACTTTCCCTAGTACCATGGTTCTGCCCCTGGCTAGGCTCACTTCTAATCATATCCCTTGCCTAGTAGTCCAAGTGGGTACTGTTATTCCAAAAGCCTCAATTTCAGCATGCATCCTGTAACAATTTCTGCAAATGGGTTTCAGTTTCATAAAACAAAATTACCTTTGGATCTCAATTTCAAAACATAAGTTACAATGATACATTGCAAATGGGTTTCAGTTTCAACAAAAGCATTTCTGAATCCATTAGCTTACATGTGAGAACCCGTGATACTTAAACCTAGCTTATCAACAAGAATCATGTAATTAACATAAGTAAAACTTTCATTAAAACATGTCAAGCATAATCTCGAGAAGTAATCAATTATATAATTAACGAAATGAACCTTGTAATCAAGCAAATATTATTTATTCACATCACAGCCATAACAACGGTCCATTTACAAAATTGAATTAAAATATTACAACCCAATGCTTAATTTCAATTAATATTACAAATCTTTTACAACACCAATTACAAACATAAATCAATGTACAATTGATTTGCTTGCATCCATTTCATCTAAGTTTCCTTTGCCACCTCATCCAGCCTATCCTCCGCTTTTCTGCCTTGCAACCAAAAGCTCAAGAGGCGATTAGCAAAACGAAGCGAGAGTGCCTAGAGTAGAGGAGGGGGATTGCCGTCAGTATACCCAAAGTTCAATAGGTCTTCCATACTAACCTAGGTTAACCTGGTCCCTCGATCGCCAAGATGACCTGACCAACCAAGTTAGTCGGCACTGGTGGCAACCAAGATATCCAAAGCTAACCTAAATAAGTAGGCAACCATTTCTCAGGGGGGTTTTCATCATTCGGCGTCGTGAAAGCCAACACCCACCATATATAATTTCGATCAACCGGAAAGCCCACAGTGGTAGCCAACTTAGCCTCAGCATCATTATTTAGCCCATTTGCATCACGTAAGAGAGCACCAAGAATAGGAAGTAATAGAATCAAGGTAAATAGGGTTGTGGTAAAAAGGAATAGGAGCGCAATAAAAGCGAAAATTACCACAAGTGAGGATGAGATCAAACCCAAGTCAGGATAAGATCACCCACAGCCCCAAATCCATTCCCCCATTTCCCCATCCTCACCACACCAAGGAGAGAGAGAGAGAGCACCAGAGCTCAACCTCCCAACACCGCCACAAGGAGGAAGAAGGGAGGCACAAAAGGGAAGGAGAGCATCGGCACGCGGTCACCACCAAGACAAATGACGACCAAAGACTCGACGCTACCATCCTAACCCCAATCAAAACCAACAAGGTAGCCATCTCCCCCAATCAATCCATATTTCTACACAATCAGTTATGCATCATTTCTGAGCCATCAACATGCAAGCATCAATCATCATCTCCCCACAGCCATCCCTCATGCACATCCATAAACCCCAGTCTTCAGCATCGCAGGGCAAGGGAGGGAGCAAGGATCAGAGAGGGTAGGGCGTGATACCTCAGTTAGCCTCAGCCGAAATCACCACCACAAATTCCTTTGCTGCATAATCATTAGTAGCCGAACCACCACCAGCATCTCAAATATGCATCAACCAAACATCAATAAGCATAAGAATTGAATCAACCAAATCAAGTAAAATTGAACTAATCAGGAAGGGGTTAGGGGAGAAGAGGATCTGCCAGGTCTTGTTGAGAGCCAGTGGGGCAAAGGGAGCGAGGCGCCGGTGGCCATGGGCCGGGCGCAATGGCAAAGCAGGGCCAGAGGCGGGACCCGAGGCGGCGGGCAGAGCACCAAGGCTGCCCAAAGCCGCCGGATCGAGGACGAGGAGGCGGTGGCGTTCAAGGCGGCGCTAAATCCAAGTGAGCTACTGAAAGGCAATGCAAGGCGATGCAAATGAGGGGAGAAGAAACCGGGAGAGAGGAAGAAGCCGGGTAGAGGAGGCGCAGGTCGAGCGGCGTGGAGGAACCATGGGGCGGCGACCTCAAGAGATGAGGAGGAGAGAAGCTCAGTGGGGGCGACAAAAGGGCAAAGCATGGCGGCCAGAGTGGAGAGGAGGAGAGAGAGTTGTGAGGGAGAGAGGGATTTGAGGAAGAAGAAGCAAAAGATAGGGAGCCCCTGGTAAGTGGCGGCCGGATTGGAGATGAATGGGTTAGGTGGATTTAGTGGCGTTAGAGAAGAAATAGGGGAAGGGTAAAATTGAAAATAGAATGGGGTAGAACTAGGGTTAGAATTAGTGTTAGAACTTAGGATTTAAGTGCTGATTTTTTAGTACATCTAGATTAAACCATTAAATTGACACGTTAGCAATCGTTTAGTTGGATTAGAATAATTAAGATAATTAACCTTGTAGTTATTTAAAAAAGTTAAAGAATTTATTTCCGCTCTTAAATGAAATCCTTTAGAAGTATGCGAGCCAATAAAAGTTGTTAGGCTTACTAAAATGCGGTTGTGTGTAATTTTCTTATAGCTCATTAGGTTGTGTGCATCGTCGAGACTAACCCTAGAACCGGTATGCTAGAACGATAGTAATTGGAGAGTGCTAATTGACCGGGGGTTCGAAAAATGTTATTGATCTAAAATCCACTAATAAAAAGAATCATCTAACTAATATACATTTAGTAGCACCAAAACGTCACTAAGTATTTACTTTATTATTTATTATCCATTCCGTTGCATATTTGCAGCAAACGAGCCGACGTAGGCGGCAATAGTTGAATCGGAATTTATTGACAGTGATCTTTTCTACTCTTTCGAAGGCAAGCTACTCTCTTGTTCATTAATATAGCTATATTAAATTTAAACATTACTTTGCTCTACCTTATATATATTGCATCAAAACTATTTCTCAAAAACTCAAATCAAATGAATGAGTCAAGGATGAAAAGATGAGAAAGATGTTAGAGATGAAAAGAGTTGAGAAATAAGAAATGAAAGAAAAGCAGAGTAATATTATGGTTGGTAAAGGGGGCCCGTGGTCAGGATGAAAGAGGGCAAGAGGTGGGACCCTTTACATATGGTTATAGTATAAGGACAAACAAAACTCTTACTCGGTCGGAGGTCAGATCTTAAGTGCCAACCATTTTCCTGCTTTGACAGTGTAAAATACTACCATGTTACGTAATTATGCTCTCCACATTGGGTATGTATTATGTGTGAGTGTAGTGTAAGAAGAGGTGATATATCACTATGTGGAGTGTTGGGTGCAGAGAGGATGAACTGGCCCAACCAACATTACCTGAACTTGGTGGTGGCAGTCAAGACCGACGGAAAGTAATGGGTGGAGAAATTAATCACGAATCGAAAACGCTCAGATTCGAGCTCGAAATCGCATCAAAGGAAATGCGGTGTACCTAGCATAAAGAGTTCGGGATAGCTATGGGTAAAGTGGTACAAGCTGCAAGCGATGCTATACAAAATCATGAATTCATGCCGCCTCTGGATTGGAGTCTACGGAACCGCTAGGGTCTTTCTTCTCTCCGAGTAATCAAGTAGTCTTTTCAGAATTAAAATTTGCAACCTAAGTTTTAAAGTTTATTTTCAGAGTAAGAGAAGAGATAAGAATGTTGCTAAGGACGAAATGTTATAGTCATCAATTGCATTTTAGCTACTAATGCTTGCTGAGTACACTATAGTACTCACTCTTGCTATCTTTCCCTTGCTTAGATCCTGATCCAACCGGGAGTTAGCCCGAGTGGGATGAGGAACTTTGCGGTGTTTCGAGAATGCCGCAGTGACGGGCGTTAAAGTGCGAAGTAGGCGAGATGATCGCCCCTCTTGACTCGTGGGACGAGGAGACTACCGGAGAAACCTAGCAGGAAATAGTGGAAAGTGTCTTTCCATGCTTGTAATTAAATTATTGTATTTAAAGCCTTAGACCTGTGTGGCAACTGTTATAATAAAGAGCGCTTCTATTTTATTGTTACGCTCGTTATCTCTGATAAATGGCTTACTATTCGTTGGAGCAGTGTTCTACTGGGCAAACGAATAGTAATCCGTATGCTTAAGTGTGATTACCTCCTGGGTAATGACACGAGGTGTCGCAGTTGGTATCAGAGCAATAAGATCGGGCCACGCTAATAAAATAGAAACTGTAGCAAGAAACTAGGTGTGCTTCTCGCTTGCTATAATGCATTAATTACTTTATTAATTCTCATCTTCATATCAATTTCCACTTCCGTTCCATTTCAAAAGTAAAATGTTAAAAAGCTCATCCTTTCTTAAAGCGACAGCCTACTAACGTAGAACCATTCATTCGTAGGAGGTGTAGGTTAAATCTTTCGACCAAAAGAGTGCGGGGAAAACGTATGCCTAGTCGTAGGCCTCGCGTAGTTATTTCTGTTAAATAACCTGTCAGGTTAGCCATCCAACATAGGATCGAGGATTTGAGACTATAGGTGGGGGAGTATCAATATAAGATCATAAGTTTCCATGTTTGGGCTAGAGGCATGGAGTAGAAATCTGGCGTGGACCTGCTTTTCCAATCTTGGATAAGTATGGACCATACCCGTTAGCTTCCTTACCTTTTCATCTGTATAACCAAAGTGACCCGTCAGCATCTCCAAGTAATCTGTAACTACTTAAAGAAAGTAAAGAAAGAGGCTGACGGTGTAAAAAGAATGCCTTATCTTATTTACAGATATCGCTTTTCCCGACGAGTGGTCCGTGGCACTCCGAGCGTGTAGCTCTGGCGTATCGAGAGCGGAGTCTCGGGCGTTTCAGAATGAGTCTCGGCGCTTCCCAACACGTAGTTGGGCGGTCTCGAGAACGGATCTCGGCGCACACGGCACGTGGATCCGTGGTAGTGTAGTTCGCACTCGAGGCAAGCTCGGCGGTCCCAAACACGTGGTTTGGGCGGTCTTGAGAACGGATCTCAAGCGTGGTCGAGCACGAGAGACTCGGTTAGAATAGGAATTGGATCTTTTTGCATCTACTTGTTTCTTGGTGTTATTTGCCTCCTATGTGTGTGGATTAATATAAGTTAACCGCGATTAGTTCTTACCAGATAAATGTAATATTCTCTTCTCCACTACAAACTATTGCTAAAGAAGTAATAAAATTATGCTATCAACAAAACCATTAAATGCGAGTAATTTCTTAACACCTTCCCCATAACCACAAATGGGAGATCCACCAGCAAACCTTAGCAAGATAGCATCTGACCAATCCAAAACAACCACCATACTAGCAGCCAGTTATTCCATCCACCACTTATCCTTGGACCCTGTCCAAAAACATGCTACCGCAACCACCACCTAGAAATGGACCACCTGAGCCAAGGATCTTGAACCCACCCTTTCCGAGACCTATAGCCTAACATCAGTTTGTTACCATCACCCGCAGACGCGTGAAGTGTAGAGGGTGCAACCTGACGAAGAATTGCCTGATTTTCGATTATCGGATTTAAGAATGGTATGATTGTTGAATGTTGGATTATTGGAAATACCTAATTATTGAGTATTGGACATTTGTTGGATATGAAAGTGAAGGATTGGATATTAGGCTATAGTAGTACATTTGTTGGATTGATGGATTAATAGAATTATGGAGCTAGATAATTGTTGAGGAGTGAATTGAGGGATTATATAACTATTGGAGTCGGATTATTGGATTTCATTATGGTTGGATCCTACGATTATATCATCACCGGATTATTAGAAATATATCATGGTGGAATTATAGAAATACATGTGCTGGAGGTTGGAATATGTTATTATTGGATTATGGAAGTGTATCTTTGTGGGAGTATAGAAATAAATCTTGGATTGGAATTATGGAAATACATCTGGGTGAATTTGAATAGATTTAGTAGCTGTTGGAGGATTTGTATTGGAAAATTTATCTAGCAAAAGTGATGATCGGAATACAAAAAGGATGGATTCTCATAATAGTTCATGATGACGATTTCGGCAGATTGGTTGAATCAAGAAGTATGTATAAACTTTGAGGAATTAATAGGATAATTTAGTTATGCGGGATATATATGATTTCATTATTGGATTTAGGATAAATCTTATAAGGGATAAGTGTGCTAGTAGTGAATGTTGGAAGTTTAGTTTAGACAAGATGATTAAAGATAGGTAATGAATAAAGAACGAAGTTGGATTATTGCTGTATGTTTTAAATAAGATCCAAGTGCATTGGTTGGGAATATAGAGAGTTGATGAATTGGTGGAGTATTGGAGTAAGTAGTGTGGGATTGATCGCAAAGTAAATGGGAGCATTAAACCTCAGTTCCTGGAGAGGGTAAGAGATTTCTTTACAAGGGTTTTGGATTAGGAAAGATTGAATTTTAAAGTTATCACCTCAATCCCTGAACTTGAAGAGGCTATTACTATTAAGTGGTACAGGCCCAGCTGTCTATCAAATGTTAGATTCACAATTGTGATTGAGCTTTTGGCTAATAGATTGGGAGATATTACAGATATGATCATTGATGATTGTCAATCTGTGTTTATTAAAGGGAGAAGTATTTCAGGTGGAATCATTGTTATTCAGGAGATTGCTCATGGGATTAGTAGTTCCCAAAAGTAAAGTGGTGATTTTTAGACCTGATTTAAAAAAAACTTATGATAAGACCCATTAGAGTTCGTTTGGAAAAAGTGATGGTGAAGGAAATGTTGTTTTCTTAGTATTGGATTCGATTGATTATGGGTTCAATTAAGAGAGAGATTAGTATTGGTAAATAATAGCCTGAGTAACTTCTCTAATTACGCCATGGGGATTTGATCGAGTTAAGGAGAAGATTCAAATGCATATATATCCCGTGGTGAAATGGAAGTTATTGGTTGGTCCAAAGATTTCGGTGGAATTAAGGATTATAAACACTCGGGTTATGAATGACTGCCTGATTGTTAAATAGGTTGGAAAGATTCATGCAACTAGGATTGAGAGGTGGTTTGGAATTTGTGAATCCAAGTATTATCCGGCGGGTGTTTCGAAGATGCTGATACCTTGAGAGAATCTCAATTCTGAAGAATATACTGAAAGTGAAAAGAATTGATTCAATTGGGATGCTAGGATTCAGATTTGGAAGAATTGCAATATATCATTCTAGAGAGATGTTTATGTTAGGAATTACCCGTTGGAGGTTCAATCCAACCAACCTTTAGTATTTGTCAGTTCTCAAATATTAGCATGAATAACAGTTGTTTTGAGGATAGGTGGGAGATGGATTGTCTCAGAAAAACTTTGATAAAGAGAAGGGAATCCACAGGAATTCGCTAAAGAATTGTATCATGGACATGGACTTGAATAAGGATTTTGATAAAGTTATTTGGAGTTGGAAAAATCCGGATTGGTGGAATTGCAGAGGACATTGATTATATACCGTTTTCTTGTGTTTTAACCAAGTGGTTTGATGTTGTGTGAAGGCGATGCAGAGTTAGAAGCACGATGATTTTCAAATTAAATGGTGAAGAGGAGAGGGGCTAGTAATATAAGGATTGTTTGGATTAGTTCTGTAACACTGGCTTGGATTCCTTGGAAATATAGAAGCAAGATGACGATTGAGAAAAGTGTTCCTAGGCAGCATATGGATAAGACTTTCAAGTTATATCCTGATTGCAGCATTGGCGTGTTCTCGTCCATGGGATTGATCGTAATAACTTGGATTATTTCCTAACTACCTTTGGAGACTGGGCTAAGATCGTAGCTCGATTGGTTTGATCCTTGTCTTGAAAGTTAGTGTTCCTAGCGTGCTACGTTTTCGGATTTCCTTGTAGCACCTAGGTGCGGAGTGCGTAGATTCAGATTAAAAAAGAAATTAAGTCCCTAGTATATTGGACCATGTTGAATTTTAGAACGTGAAGATGTCAGAGTGTATAGGTTGAAATTACCAGGCTAGTTATCAGTAGATTCGCGAAGCATTCCACGCCACCCATGCTCAGAGAATGTGTTTGGAAGCCTTTGTAGCGCCTACCCAGTTTAAACCCACCACTACAAGATGACCTAACCTACGAAGAGCCTCCAGTGAAAACTCTAGCTACAGAAGACTGAAAACTTCAGAACCAAACCATTCGTTCCTACACGAACCAAGGGAAAAATCATTCCTTTGGTAGAACCACATGAGAGAACGACGGAGAACTACGCAAAGCCTACCGCGACCTACTCGAGGGAGAGCTCAATTTCGGGGACGAAATTTTCCAAGGGGGGGGGAAGGATGTGAGAACCCGCATACTTAAACCTAGCTTATCAATAGTAATCATGTAATTAACATAAGTAAAACTTTCATTAAAACATGTCAAGCATAATCTCAGTAAGTAATCAATTATATAATTAACGAAATGAACCTTGTAATCAAGCAAATATTATTTATTCACATCACAGTTTACAACAGTCCATTTACAAAATTGAATTAAAATATTACAACCCAATGCTTAATTCTGAATTAATATTACAAATCTTTTACAACACCAATTACAAACATAAATCAATGTACAATTGATTTGCTTGCATCCATTTCATCTAAGCTTTCCTTTGCCACCTCATCCAGCTATCCTCCGCTTTTCCTGTCTTGCAACCAAAAGCTCAAGAGGCAGTTAGCAAAACAGAAAGCAGTAGTGCCAGCTAGAGTAGAGGAGGGGGATTGCCGTCAGTATACCCAAAGTTCAATAGGTCTTCCATACTAACCTAGGTTAACCTGGTCCCTCGATCGCCAAGATGACCTGACCAACCAAGTTAGTCGGCACTGGTGGCAACCAAGATATCCAAAGCTAACCTAAATAAGTAGGCAACCATTTCTCAGGGGGGTTTTCATCATTCGGCGTCGTGAAAGCCAACACCCACCATATATAATTTCGATCAACCGGAAAGCCCACAGTGGTAGCCAACTTAGCCTCAGCATCATTATTTAGCCCATTTGCATCACAGAAGAGAGCAGCCAAGAATAGGAAGTAATAGAATCAAGGTAAATAGGGTTGTGGTAAAAAGGAATAGGAGCGCAATAAAAGCGAAAATTACCACAAGTGAGGATGAGATCAAACCCAAGTCAGGATAAGATCACCCACAGCCCCAAATCCATTCCCCCATTTCCCCATCCTCAGTCACAGCCGCAAGAGAGAGAGAGCGACCAGGAGCTCAACCCTCCCAACACTGCCACAAGGAGGAAGAAGGGGAGGCACAAAAGGGAAGGAGAGCATCGACGCGGTCACCACCAAAGACAAATGACGACCAAAGACTCGACGCTACCATCCTAACCCCAATCAAAACCAACAAGGTAGCCATCTCCCCCAATCAATCCATATTTCTACACAATCAGTTATGCATCATTTCTGAGCCATCAGCATGCAAGCATCAATCATCATCTCCCCACAGCCATCCCTCATGCACATCCATAAACCCCAGTCTTCAGCATCGCAGAGCAAGGGAGGGAGCAAGGATCAGAGAGGGTAGGGCGTGATACCTCAGTTAGCCTCAGCCGAAATCACCACCACAAATTCCTTTGCTGCATAATCATTAGTAGCCGAACCACCACCAGCATCTCGCATATGCATCAACCAAACATCAATAAGCATAAGAATTGAATCAACCAAATCAAGTAAAATTGAACTAATCAGGAAGGGGTTAGGGGAGAAGAGGATCTGGCCAGGGCCCGGTTGAGAGCCAGTGGGGCAAAGGGGAGCCGAGGCGCCGGTGGCCATGGGCCGGGCCGGGCGGCAGAGCAATGGAGGCGCGGACCCGAGGCGGCGGCAGAGCACCGGCTGCCCCAAAGGCACGGACCGAGGACGAGGGAGGCGGCGGTGGCGTTCTTGGCCTTCAACCCAAGCGAGCTAATGAAGCAGGCAGCGGCGATGCAAATGAGGGAGAAGAAACCGGGGAGAGAGGAAGAAGCCGGGTAGAGGGAGGCGCAGGGCCGAGCGGCGGTGGAGGAACCATGGGGGGCGGCGGCGACCTCAGTAGATGAGGAGGAGAGGAAGCTCCGTGGGGGCGGCACAAAAGGGCAGGCGGCGACGGCTTCAGGAGTGGAGAGGAGGAGAGAGAGTTGTGAGGGAGAGAGGGATTTGAGGAAGAAGAAGCAAAAGATAGGGAGCCCCTGGTAAGTGGCGGCCGGATTGGAGATGAATGGGTTAGGTGGATTTAGTGGCAGGTTAGAGAAGAAATAGGGGAAGGGTAAAATTGAAAATAGAATGGGGTAGAACTAGGGTTAGAATTAGTGTTAGAACTTAGGATTTAAGTGCTGATTTTTTAGTACATCTAGATTAAACCATTAAATTGACACGTTAGCAATCGTTTAGTTGGATTAGAATAATTAAGATAATTAACCTTGTAGTTATTTAAAAAAGTTAAAGAATTTATTTCCGCTCTTAAATGAAATCCTTTAGAAGTATGCGAGCCAATAAAAGTTGTTAGGCTTACTAAAATAAGGTTGTGTGTAATTTTCTTATAGCTCATTAGGTTGTGTGCATCGTCGAGACTAACCCTAGAACCGGTATGCTAGAACGATAGTAATTGGAGAGTGCTAACTGACCGGGGGTTCGAAAAATGTTATTGATCTAAAATCCACTAATAAAAAGAATCATCTAACTAATATACATTTAGTAGCACCAAAACGTCACTAAGTATTTACTTTATTATTTATTATCCGTTCCGTTGCATATTTGCAGCAAACAAGCCGACGTAGGCGGCAATAGTTGAATCGGAATTTATTGACAGTGATCTTTTCTACTCTTTCGAAGGCAAGCTACTCTCTTGTTCATTAATATAGCTATATTAAATTTAAACATTACTTTGCTCTACCTTATATATATTGCATCAAAACTATTTCTCAAAAACTCAAATCAAATGAATGAGTCAAGGATGAAAAGATGAGAAAGATGTTAGAGATGAAAAGAGTTGAGAAATAAGAAATGAAAGAAAAGCAGAGTAATATTATGGTTGGTAAAGGGGGCCCGTGGTCAGGATGAAAGAGGGCAAGAGGTGGGACCCTTTACATATGGTTATAGTATAAGGACAAACAAAACTCTTACTCGGTCAGAGGCCGTATCTTAAGTGCCAACCATTTTCCTGTTTTCGACAGGCAGAAAATGCTACCATGTTACGTAATTATGCTCTCCACATCGGGTATGTATTATGTGAGTGTAGTGTAAGAAGAGGTGATATATCACTATGTGGAGTGTTGGGTGCGAGAGGATGAATCGCCCAACCAACATTACGAACTTCGGTGGCGGCAGTCAACACCGACGGAAAGTAATGGGTGGAGAAATTAATCACGTAACTGGAAAACGTTCTGTATTCTGAGCTCGAAATCGCATCAAAGGAAATGCGGTGTACCTAGCATAAAGAGTTCAGGATAGCTATGGGTAAAGTGGTACAAGCCTGCGCAGTGCTATACAAAATCATGAATTCATGCCAGTCTCCTGGATTGGAGTTTACGGGAATCGCTAGGGGTCTTTCTTCTCTCCGAGTAATCAAGTAGTCTTTTCAGAATTAAAATTTGCAACCTAAGTTTTAAAGTTTATTTTCAGAGTAAGAGAAGAGATAAGAATGTTGCTAAGGACGAAATGTTATAGTCATCAATTGCATTTTAGCTACTAATGCTTGCTGAGTACACTATAGTACTCACTCTTGCTATCTTTCCCTTGCTTAGATCCTGATCCAACCGGGAGTTAGCCCGAGTGGGATGAGGAACTTTTGCAGGTTTCGAGAATGCCGCAGGTGACGGGGGCGTTGGGTGCGAGAAGCAGGGCGAGATGATCGCCCCTCTTGACTCGTGGGACGAGGAGACTACCGGAGAAACCTAGCAGGAAATAGCGGAAAGTGTCTTTCCATGCTTGTAATTAAATTATTGTATTTAAAGCCTTAGACCTGTGTGGCAACTGTTATAATAAAGAGCAGTTTCTATTTTATTGTTCTGCTGCGTTATCTCTGATAAATGGCTTACTATTCGTTGGAGCAGTGTTCTACTGGGCAAACGAATAGTAATCCGTATGCTTAAGTGTGATTACCTCCTGGGTAATGACACGGGGCGTCGCATTACATTCCAAAAAAGCTTCCATTACATTTGGATCTCAATTTCAAAACATAAGTTACAATGATACAAAAAAATTGATTCACCCCACAGACGAGGATTCAAAGGGAACAAGTTTCCAGAGGCATGATCCTTCTCCTGCCATTGTTATCTTACTGGTTGATTCCAAATTTTCTACACAGTACTTAGAATCTGGATGTTGCAACCAATGCAACTCAAACCTGAACACAAGAGTTTTCATATTCATCACATCAACTGTGTCCAATAAAAGAGGATTATGATCAGAAAGACATCTAGGAAGCTTTCTAACATGATCAAAATAAAAGGAAATTTGGCATTCAGAAACAAGTAAAAAACATAAATTTGAGCTGTGCATATCGACATCCTACCAAATTAGCAAATCAAAACATGCACTAAAATTGTCCATCTCCACCCAAACATCATTCAACCATTTCAGTGCAGCATTCAAATATCATTCAGACATCATTCAGCCACACTGCCTGATATTGTGCTCAGTGTATGCAAACACACAATTGTCCATCTCCACCCAAAACATCTCATTGATAGAAAGGCAGTGGATTGCCATTTATATTAATCAGATCAGGATGTAAGGTCTACACACACAAGTCATACAATTAAAAAAAAATTACAAATCCTTCGGCTTATCCTAATGCTTGTTCATCTGCACTGAAATTGTGGCCAGCCACTGCCTGATACGGTAGAGGATGCCGGTGGAGTCGCCGAGCAGCACCTACAGAAGAGGCGAGGGAGCAAGTGGCAGCCACCCAGATCCCTAACCCTAGCAGGTGGCACTAGGGGCACGGAGACTCGGCGGGGCAGGGGAGCGACGCCGAGCGGCGCAGGTCGATGGGAGGTGCGGCGCATATGTCTCAAGCTAGGGTTAGGCGGTGGGGAGGGGAGGCGGCGCAGGGGGAGGCGTAGGGCTCGGTGCGGGGCCGGAGGCGAAGGCGGCGGCGGCGCGGCGTACTCGGAGTGAGTGAGAGAAGGAGCGAGTGAGAGAAGGAAGTCGGAGCGAGTGAGAGAAGGAGCTCAATCGGGCAGGGTGTTAAACGCGAAATGGCGCTCGCACTCGCAGCCGCGCGCTCGCCCGCGCGATCGCTCACCCAGCGCTGTGGATTTCGTGACGGACGGCCCGGATCTCGTTTATCCATATGTCCACAAAAGTAGTCATGTGCAGGACATATCCCTGTTATGTGCCATTGCGACTAACCTGTATGATGAGCGCCGGAGATTCTTGAGAATGGAGGAAGAATCTGAAGTTGACATCGCACTGTTCCTTGGCGTCGATCAGAACCGACATGCACAACTGGCAATGCTAGTTGCCATGATCAATCATTCGGAAAGAAAAGAACAGGCCGATCGTCGCTTGCGGCACGTACGTGTGGAGCTGATGGTGAACCGGTTGCATGCATTGGCGGGGATCGATAATCCACGGCCTGGCCTGTCGGCAGGCCAGTGCTGCTAGCTAGCTCCATAAATTATATATCAATCATATCGCTTGACCATATGTTTTTATACATATCATCATATGTGTATAAAATCATTAAGCATATATTATGAGATGTACATATATATATTTAGAAACTTTGATAAGATAAAATAAAATCGACCCGGTGTCGTGCGCACCCAATGGCTCCTGGTAAGTGGCAACTCGCTCGTCAACTTGGATTCGGCAATCATGGAGCGTGGAATGGATGGATGCTTCCATATTATTACTACCTAGCTCGATCTAATCTGACCTGTGAGGCATCGGCATTGAAGATGTTTGCTCTCCAACAGCTAGCTAGCTGGAGAGCTGAGCATGTTGTGCCCCGGGATTCTATGCATATAAGATGCTGTGATACTAGATGCAGGCTGGCAGTCTACTGTGGTGTACATAATAAAGGGTTCAAAACAGCCAACGGGGGACTAGTCTGCTTGTCAAACTAACAGAAGCAGCTGGTCAGGGAAACCAGACCGGTATTATTTGGTTTCTGAGAATGTAATGTGAGGATCTAATTCGTACGTGTTTCTCTTGTATAAGATACATGCTAGTACAAATTCGTGAACCGTACATGCTCAGAATTTCTTGGAGACGTGGCAAAAGATTTGTGCCGCCTAAGTTTAATCCAACAAAAAGATGAATTTGTGTTGACGCGGATCACTGTCAGATTAGTTATATTGTACTAATTGCAGCTAGCTAGTGGGGAACAAAGGGACGATCGCTTGTAGTATAAGAATATATGAGATGTTCATTATCCTAAACACTACTGCATATTGATGTAATCAAGGTTCAGACTAGTACATAACCCCTCGTGAAAAATATTCGAGACTATTTACTCTCCAAAGGTGTCATAGGAACGTGTGTTTCCACAAAAAGATGTCTTTTCATGAAATACATACGGTTATTTCATAAACAGCCATCAAAGCGACTCTTCTGTATTTAAGATCTAAAGGTTGATACATAATTTGAGTTTGATCTGTGGCTACAATTTCAGAGCTGACGTGACAACGAGGGTACCGCACTAGGAGTCAATTTTAGAGTAAAGAAGGATATGGTTGGTGGATGTATTGCACTTCCTCTTGATGGTCCCTTGACTGTATCAACTGTGAAGGCAAGAAGAGGTCAATTCACTGGGGGGCCCGAGCTGCGAGAGAACACAGTGCACAGACACCATGTTGCAAACTTGCAACCTGTCGGTAGTGCTCCAGCTCAAAGGCTCTTCAATTGCCAAAGTTCAACTCGGAAGCCCGGTAGCCTTGTCAGGACTGGCAATGAGCTGTTAGCGCAGAGAGCTCTGATGAGTCCAATCAGCATGACACCGATTAGTTAAACGCAAGAATTGAAGTCCTACGAACTACTACATGTTGTGCAAGACTTGAGTCATTGCGGATCTCTCCGAGGTCTGTCGATGGAAAAAAAATTTCTTCTTCTTTAAGGCAAATAGCCCGAAGGGCACAGAATTCTGGTATTATCTGGAAAGAGCCGGAACAAGTTTAGTATAGTTCCTCATAAGTTACAAAAAAAGACC
This sequence comes from Phyllostachys edulis, assembly GCA_036346405.1. Classification (NCBI taxonomy): domain Eukaryota; kingdom Viridiplantae; phylum Streptophyta; class Magnoliopsida; order Poales; family Poaceae; genus Phyllostachys; species Phyllostachys edulis. Next base: position 38,494,245 of record CM070554.1, read on the forward strand.
CCAAAAAATGAAAATTACATTGAAGCCCTTGGATACTCTGTGCATACCGACCTTTTTATTAAATAATCTTTTTTTAACTTTTATTTTAAAGTTAACCTCCGGCGCACTTTATTTTTAAAAATAACCCCTTTGATCATGCCACCATCCATAACATGATCAAACAACACTGTCACGCCAGCCTGTTTCTGGGCAAACTCTTGTCACGCCATGGGTAGTGGCGTGACAATGTTGTTTGGTCACGTCATGGGTGGTGACGTGACCAAAGAGGTTTTTTGCGGACTTATCCTATGGTGTGACAAGAGTTTTCCCTAGCGTGACAGTGTTTTTTGGTCACACCATGTGTGGTGGCGTGACCGAAGGGGTTATTTTTAAAAATAAAGTGCGCCGGAGGTTAACTTTAAAATAAAAGTTAAAAAAAGATTATTTAATAAAAAAAGTTCCACAAAAGGAGATGTTGTTTGAGAAGAAGATCGCTGCAAGGACGCCTGATTTCGCCGGAGGGAGGCGTTGGCTTGTGGCTCGCCGATCAACCACCGCCGAAGGGAGAAGTTGGTGTAAAGCCCGCGGTGCAACTGGAGAGAGGCGTTGACTCTTGATGGGCCTCCGCCATGGAGGTTGAAGATCGCAGTGCTGTGAGTGGAGTTTTTTTTTTGCCGTATTAACATGATCTTATTTTGTATTTATAAAAATAGTCGTAACAGATTTTTTTTTTTTTTGCAAAATTGATATCCATGGCCGCCGTGCGGCAGCCGCAACACTGCGAGTGGAGTTTTTTTTTTGCCGTATTAGCGCAATTTCGTTTTGTATTTATAAAAATAGTCGCAACAGATTTTTTTTTTGGCAAAATTGATATCCAGACCGCATGGCCACCATGCGGCGGCCGCCCCAACCCACCACGTTGCCGCTGCCGCACGGCCGCCGTGCGGTGGCCCCGACGTCCGCCGCGTGTTAGGTTTAGGGGTTCGCGTGTTAGGGTTAGAGTTTCGATCGATAATCCGCGAATTTCGTAGCATTTTAAAAATATAGCAAATTAGTTTCAAAAATTATGAAATTTTACTTGAATGCTCGTAATACGGTGTACTTTCTTATGTAATTTTTTTCATATTTTTTATCGTTCTAATTTTACCTTGCAATTCCATTTAAGTGTATTTATTTTATCCCGCCACGTGTTAACCCTTCCCCCTCCTACACGCCCAGCCCTGCTCTCCCCCATCCCACACGGCCCCCCTCCGGTGGCCATATTTTGAACCGTCCATCCTCCCTCCTCCGCACATCTATCATCTCCTCACAGCTGTCCCTCCTTGCCCGCAGTGCTGCGTGTAGACAACACATCCGAAATTCTCAGCACCAATCTAGCGGCTCCTCCTTCACTCGGCTCCTCCTTCACTCGGCTATAAATATCGAGATCTCGCAGTCGCTCTTCGCTTATCTCAATTGCGTTTCGCTTCTCGTTCTGGTCCCGACATATACCTACCTCATATGGTAACGAATGCAAAACATATATTAAACCACAAAGAGTTTCGATGATTTGCCTTTCGCCATATGAGCTTTTAGACAAGTGATAGGTGAAAGTGTAGAGTGCAAACTTAATCTTTCAAGGAGCAAAGGTTTAATCGACCAATGTGGATTCCATTAGTCTTGCACAATCTGCCTACTGGAGATCAATCACCTACCCCTGCAATCAAATTATGGGCACATGATGTTAAAATTTGCAACACAACCTTATATTGAGACAATGATTGCAGTTTGGCACTACTTACCTAAGACAATGCTTTTGGTAGTTTTGTTAGGGCAACAGAAGTTGCTATCATATAACTGGCATTCTATATAAGGATTGATGAACATATAAACACATCAAGCTAATCATCCCAAGAGTCCTTTTCCTACACCAGCATACCAGATAGCCCCATTTATATGGCTAAAAAAGGCTACAAAAATAGGCAAGAAACAACAATAAATACAAAAAAGGGGAAGGCTTCAATTCAATCCAATGCTTTACAACATACCCGTTCACCATGGCACTCCACGGCACAACATTCCTCGTAGGCATTTCGTCAAACAGAGCTCAGGCATCGGCAACCTGCCCAGCCCTCGCATGCGCCGTGATGAGAGTGTTGAACGTGGAGACGTCCACGGAAGCCACAATGCACAGTAGCAGGAGCGCGTCGGAGAGGCTGCCGAGGAGACCTGTGTGGATGAGGATGAGCGCATTGTTCATGAGGAGGAACCCCGCGAGGCTGAGCTTGACGGAGTGGACATGCACGGCAAGCGTGAAGCGATGCGTGCCCAGCACGACGGCGAAGAGGGTGAGCGACTTGAGGAGGGAGGGGAGGGTATGCAAGGTGGGGAGGAGGTGTGAGTAGAGTAGGAGCATGAGATGTGGACTCGCGGATCCCATGAGCGCCCGGATAAGTGCGTCGTGGAGCTCCATGGGCGCCCGGACGGGGCCGAGGTGGCCGTCGCTGCGCGGATTGACGAACGCGACTTGGGGGGACTCGAGGGCGTCATCAGGCGCGTCGTCGAACCACAGGTTGGCCACGACGGCTGCCCCCGTGTGAAGGATGTGAGGACGGCCGGGAGGCAGTTTTAATCGTACATGGGGTGGGAACGTGGGGCGGGCCGATTGGCCGCTGCTGCGGGGTAAACTCGAATCTTAATTAGAGAAAGAGGTCACAAAAAGAGGTGTGAGGTTGACACGTGGGTCCCACATGTCAGCGAGAAAAAGAAAGATAGACTGAGGGGAGAGAGAGAGAGAAAGATTTTTTATGATTTCTAATTGATTTAGGATTTCCATAAATCGAAATAAATTACTTAAGCCTTTAGAAAATAGCAAATAAAGTCCTAAAATTATGGAAAAATTGACAGAAATTACCTGAGACATTCTAGACATAAATAAAATATTTCCAACTTAAATTTTGTATGTAATTTCACAAATAATTTATTTTAGCTTTAAAATAAATAGGAAAATCTTTTTAAATTCCCAAAAATTCAGAAAACTCATGAAAAATAATTAAATTTTATTTTTAACCAGAATTGAAAATTTGGGATGTTACATTGCCTTAGTTATGGCATGTTCCAATATTTTGGACATAAAAAACACTAGATAACTAAGCAAGCTTCTACTTAATTCCTTTGGAAATGAAGACACAATTAAGCAAAATAGTACTACAAATGTTCATCAGCATTTGACTGTTTGGTATGAGATAACACAATGCAAGTACGTAGTTCTTCCATAGCAGTCCCAGTAGATGAAATCGAAGTGTGTTGGCTTAAATAATTCGGAATGAGATGTAACTAACTTTTTGCACATAGCAAAAGCTTTCTGTTTAGTGCAGAATCATGACCAGAGAAACTATTGATAGTTTTGGATAGGGATGCATGAAGCTGTGAGCATTTATACAAGAGTTTGTCTACGTGTGCCCTGTGTTAATAATCTCTTGAAAAAAGTTTTGTCTATATATATGTGCAGTTGTAAGTCGGCATAAAGTGGCCTTGTATGAGTTTGTGGCTGCGCACGGGGAAAGCGACGCCACACCACCAGCCGTAAGCCAGCCCGTCAATCCATCATATCGAAATTAAACAGCAGAGAAGTTGGTCAAACAAATCCTCCAGCTAGCCGCATGGGTCCCTCTGTCCACCTCTGGTACACAAACAATTACATGACAATAGCCTGTTAATACACAAACAATTACATGACAATAGCCTGTTAATCTGTTTAAAAGACAAGAATGTGAACTATCAGATGAGAATTAATCTATTTGAAATAGAAGAATGTGAACTTCTCGTTCTTGCGTCGTTGGTAGATGAAGTTAGAGACAACTGCGTGCAGTGTCCCTAGTTTGCAGATGCCGGTATATATATCATTGTAACTAAGAAATCATCTTCCTAACTTGATTCTGATCGACCTTGTACTATTCCATAAAACTTGTTGGAACTGTCAATTTATCTTGCGCAAGAAATCCGACACAACAAGCATGCTTGCTCATATTTGGATAGTTCCAAAAGGAAAAAAAAAAAGGTTCCTTCCAAAATACAAGACAGTCCTTCAATCCCTCCATTAGAGGCAAACGTATGTAGTTCCTTCACTATCAGAAACCGCTTATTTCCTGAGTGTCTGTATGTTTACTGATTGTCTGGATGAAAACAATCGGGCAAGTCCCGAATATTTCATAGGACACTCGAGACGGAAAATCAGCACTCGGTACAAATAATTTTCTCGAGTGTTTTTTATAACACTCGAGAGATCAAGACATAAAAACGGGATCTCAACACGGTTTGGACAGGGTGAATATAATCCCGAGTGCATAAAAACGGAAACACTCGGAAAAAGGACAGTGCCGCACCCTTTTTTTCCGCGGCCTTTTTTTTTTTGCTGCTAACCCTACATCCCACTTGATCCCCAATCCCTACAACCGCCTCCCCCTCCTCCTCCTCCCTCCTGCTCTCCCGCGCCCGGCACCTTCCCTCCTCTGGCACCGCCGTCCTCCTCCTCCCTCCTCTCTCGTGACCTCCTCCTCCCTCGGCCCTGGCTAGATCTGGATCTTGTGACTCTCTTCTCCGGTTCCCGCACCCTCCTCTTCCCTCCTCTTCCCACGCCGGCACCCCACCTCCCCATTTCTCCTTCTTCATCCCAGGTTCCTTGGCACTCCTTCCTCCCTCCATTTCCCTTGGCGCCTCTTCAAATTTGAGGCAGCTCAAAATTCAGGAATTAAGGTTCCTTCGGTACCTTTGCTTTCTGCAGTTATATTTCATAGAGGAAGCGGTGGTCAGGCACGATAGCCGGGGTGTGCAGGCGTCCAAGGCGTCGCTAGGGCGCTATGTGCGGCGGCGGGACGAGGTGCCCGACAACGAGGGGTGCGACGATGTGCTCAGCGTGGACATGCGGGGCCCTGGGGCTGACCCCTTCAACATCCCCGCAATGTGGTGCAAGGTGCTAGGTTTGTGGTAATGCTTGGCTGTGCAATGTGGTTTAATTCGTGTTGATTACTTTGTTTTAGACAGGTGTACACATCTGTGTTTTTTGTTGTTGTTATCACGCACTGTGTTGGTATCCGATCTGCTGGAGCATATGTTGCGGAATTTATGTGATTCCATTCAACTTGTTTGAGTTCATGCCACAAGTAGAGAGTTGTGATTGCGAAATTGCGGTTTGCTAAAGCTCTAGAATGAGGTTATTCTAGAGCTTGTCCTGGATTTTGCTTCAGGAAATTATTACTCACTACTACAAAAAGGCTAATACTAGACGCCTCATTACAGACGGTTGACCAAAACCATCTGTATTACATGCAATCACAGACAGTTTTGGTTTAGAGACTGTCTGTGTTATTGACTACGCTAAAAACCGTCGGTGAAGAGGTAATATCACAGATGGTTCATGATGAAAACCGTCTATGAAGTATACAATATCCGTCAGTGATATTTCTACATATTACAGACGGTTTTTTTTGTTGAAAATCATCTATGATAATAAACTCATCACAGACGGTGCGCTATTTTTGCTCGCTTACTGATCATCCGGTGTAGTGTAGCTCCTTAGTAGAATCTTCTTCTCCATCTCTAGCGCTACGGTAGCCGCGAGAGATCTCCAAGTAGGGGTGGAAAAAAAAGCTTGAAACTCGCGAGCCAGCTCGGCTCGACTCGGCTCGAACTCGGTCCCTTAACGAGCCGAGCCGAGCCGACAAAAAAACTCGTTATCTTAACGAGCCGAGCCGAGCTGGCTCGCGAGTTACCCATTAACTCGTTTAGCTCATTAGCGGCCCAGCCCACTGATGTGCTCATGTGCAACCCTAGGTGATTAAGTCCCTACTCCCCTTGCTTGGCCTTTTCCTTCCTTGATTCACCCCGCCCCCGCAGCCGCAGTCCCGCACGGCCGCCCACCCCCATCACCTCCTACTCCGGTCCTAGCCTCCGCCACGCCACCACTCGGTCCCGGCCGCCCCCCGCCTCCTCGGCAGATCGCTCCCTCCCGCCACATGGGCGTCCGGCCCGCCCACCCGCCCCCACTAGCTCCAGCCTCTAGGCCCTGCCCCGGTCCCGGCCTCCCGCTTCCGCCACCTCCTGCTCCGGTCCCGGCCGCCCGCTCCGCCTCCTCCAGCCAGATCTGGCCGGATCTGGCTCCCTCCCAGACGCAGGCGTCCAACCCGGCCCCCACCCCAAAGACGGCCATCAAGACGCCACCCGCCCGCCCGCTAGCTTCAGCTTCCAGATCCTGCTCTGGTCTCGGTCGCCCGCTCCGCCTCCACTTCAGTACTTCACCCACCTCCTGCCTGCTGCCGCCTCCACTTCACCCACTTCCTGCCCGTTGTCGCCTGCTCCCTCCTTGCGCTCGGCCCGCCTCTGTATCAATTGAATGATATACAGAGATGGATTATCAATTGAATGATATACTAGTGGCTTCCTGTTAGTGGTACACATTGAATTATTGCATACTTGCATGCATTGGAAAATATACTTTTGTCTTTCACATGTATGATCATTTCCAGAATGCTTTTTTACCAACTTAAATTAGTATGATCATTTCCAGAATGCTTTCCAGATTCTAAGATCACAAGTTGGCAAGACTTTTTGTTTGGTGGAGGATAAGTTGATAAGATCGCAAAAAGATATTTTGTTTGGCGGCCAAGTTCATTCAAGAATCTGCATGGATGTTTATTGATCTGTATGGACCAGTCATGAACTTTTTTTTTTGATATTATTGATCTGCATGGACTAGTCCATGAACTTACGATCTTGTGATATTATGAACTTGTGATCTGCACAGATGTTATGAACTTTATTGATCTGTATGGATGTAATCTTGTGATATTATGAACTCGTGAATTGTGATCTACCATCTGCATGGATGTTATGACTGATAATCTGATATTATGGACTTTGATATTATTGATCACAATTCACAAGAAGACATTTTATTGATCTGCATGAACTAGTCACTAGTAATTCATTCAAGTGATATTATGAATTTGTGATTTGCATGGATGTTTATTCATTTGCACAGATGTTTTATTAATTCTGGATGTCAATTCAATAACGAGCCTAACGAGCCGAGTTCGAGTTTTTTTATCGAGCCGAGTCGAGCCGAGCCGAGCTGGCTCGTTATCCACCCCTATCTCCAAGCCCGGTCAATCCATCACCACTCCGTGCCCGGTTTGAGTATCGCCACACCTCACTGAGCCCACTCGTGTGGTCTATTTCAGCTATTGTCGCTCATGCCGAGCTGTCACTGTGGACCTCTCTATCATCGTAGCCGCCATTGACGCCAACTCTTCTCCGGTGAGTCGTCGACCCCACCAAGGTCGATTTCCCCACATATATGTCCTCCTAAAGCTGTGGATGTGCTTCGTTTCATTTTATTTCCACTGAGAAGACCTGTCACAGAGTAGCTTGCTGCCGTCGCCTCAGTTCACCGATGACCAACCGCCTTGGACCTTCCTTGACTTTATTGACACCTTCCTCGTGATCAAGGTGAGCTACTGGAGCATAAACATCCTTTAATTTGAGTAGTTTCGGGCATTTACACCAAAATCGCTAGTGAAGCCCATGGCGCCGCCACACGACATCACCGTCGGCTCGCCTCAGCCGACCTTAGGGCCCCGAGCCACGACTAATAGCAATGGGATGGCACCTTGAGCCCAATTTGAGCTTCAAATCATACTGTTTTTAATCATTTAATTAATAAATTAATGATTCTATGACATGTGGGACCACCATAGATTTTATAAATAAAATCATGAAATAAAAAAATGAGTCACTGATAGGTAGGGCCCATATGTAAGTTAATAAAATCCTAAAAAATGTAAAAATGAGAAAAGCCACCTTTAGTTCAGTAAAAAATACGTTTTCTCTGTTGGAAAGTGTAAGCCTCAGAAAATACGTTTTCGAAGTCACTCTTTTATTTATTTTCAGGGTTTTCAATACGAACCGTGTGATGGACCGAAGCTGGATGTATGCTAAGAACCGTGTGAGTGAAGAGTGCATTAATGGTGTGTCTGCTGTTACAAGAGCTATTGAGGAGAATATGTTGAATAAGGGGGCGAAATATATGTATTGCCTATACATTGACTGCGAGAATCTGAAGATGTTTAAGAACCAAGTGCAGATCCAAGCACACTTGATTCGAATGGGTTTCAAAAAGGGGTACACACGTTGGACTAGTCACGGTGAAGAGCATATTATACAGAAAGGTAGTAATAATGACATCACCGATGAAGTCAACGATATACCGTCGGATGATATCGATTGTGGTTTCGATTCGGATAGGCTGCACGATGACAATCTAGATCAGATACTTCGTGATGCAGAAGCGAACTATAGTAAGAAAGAGTTTGGTAAATTCAAGGGCTTGATGGAGGACTCAGAGAAGCTTTTGTTCCCAGGCTACAAGCCGGAATACACAAGGTTGTCATCTGTGCTTAAACTGCTGAAATTGAAGGCAAGCAACGGTTGATCCGACATGAGTTTCACAGTATTGTTATGTCTCTTAGCAGACATGCTTCCAGATAGAAACGAGTTGCCCAAAACCACCTACAGAGCCAAGAATGTTCTTTGTCCATTGGGAATAGAAGTAGAAAAAAATACATGCATGTCCGAACAATTGTATCCTCTATAGTAAAGAGTACGCAAACATGCATGTATGTCCGGTGTGCAACGCATCTCGATACAAGCGTAAAAATCAATTAGATGACGGCGAGGGAATTGAGGTGAAGAAAGGACGTTCTGCTAAGGTGGCGTAGTATCCTCCTGTAATTCCCCGTTTGAAGTGTTTTATGTGAACCCAAAGGAGGCAAAACTGCTGCATTGGCACTCGGAAGAGTGTAAGCAGGATGGAAAGCTAAGACACCCTGCTGATTCCACCCAGTGGAGGTTTGTAGACTTCGGTGCGGAACTGAGGAATATAAGGTTTGGATTGAGTATAGATGGAATGAATCCTTTCGGTAACATGAGCAGCTGACATAGCACTTGGCCCGTGACTCTCTATATCTACAATCTTCCTCTTTGGTTGTGTATGAAGCAGAAGTATATTTTGCTATCGATACTTATCCAAGGGCCGAAGCAACCTAGGAATAATATTGATGTGTACCTAGCACCATTGATGGAATATCTAAAAATACTATGGATCGAAGGGGTATAGGTATGGGATGCGTACAAACGAGAGAACTTCACTGTATGCTCCTTATTGTTCTGCACCATAAATGATTATCCTGCCCTTACTAACTTATCGGGCCAAAATACAAAAGGGGCCAAAGCATGTACTCACTACTTAGATGATATCGAGAGTGTGTGGCTGAAGCTCTCGTGCAAAATCGTGTACATACGTCACCGTAGGTTCCTTCGGATGGCTCACCCATACCATGGGATGAAGAAACAATTCGACGGAGAGAAGAAAGACACATCAGCTCCAAGGCATTTAAGTGGAAAAGTGGTCTATGATATGGTTAAGGATTTAGATGCTGTGCTCAGAAAGGGACGTAAATTTAGGACCCATGAGAAGAACATCTGGAAGAAGAGATCAATATTTTGGGACTTACCTTATTGGGAGTACCTAGAAGTTTTCCACTGCATCGACGTCATGCATGTAGAGAAGAATGTATGTGATAGCTTGATTGGTCTCTTACTGAACATTCGTGACAAAACAAAGGATGGTATCAATGCACGGCTTGATTTGGTTGATATGGACATCAGACCTGAGTTAGCACCGATAAAGGACAAACGTATCTTCCCTCAGCTTGTTACACTCTGTCCAAGGCCGAGAGAACTGAACTATGCTAGTGTTTGCATGGTATAAAAATTCCGTCCGGTTACTCCGCCAACATGAAAAAACTTGTTTCGATGGAAGATTTGAAGTTAATTGGCATGAAGTCTCATGGTTGTCATGTGCTGATGACACAAATACTCCATGTTGCAATTAGAAGTATTTTGCCGATCAAGGTCCGAGAGACAATCATGAGGCTGTGTTATTTCTTTAACACAATTGCTCAGAAGGTCATCGATCCCAAAAGACTAGATGCTCTACAAGACGATGTGGTGATGGCTCTATGCCATCTTGAGATGTATTTTCCTTCGTCGTTTTTCGATATCATGGTCCATCTCATTGTTCACATTGTGAGGGAGATAAAGATGTGCAGGCCCGTGTTCCTACGTAGCATGTACCCATTCGAGAGGTTTATGAGAATTCTCAAGTCCTATGTACGGAATCGATCTTGGCCGGAGGGCAGCATTGTCGAAGGTTATGCAACCGAAAAGATCATTGAGTTCAGCATCGATTACATGGCTCAGGTCAAATTGATAGGTATGCCTCGATCACGCCATGAGGGGAGGCTCGAGGGTATCGGGATCATTGGAAGGAAAGCAATCACTCCAGATATGGATGCATATGCTCAAGTCCATTTCACGGTCTTGCAACACATGACTCAAGTATCTCCGTATATCGACCAGCATAAGGATGTGCTTCAGCAATAGAATCCAGAGTGGCCAGATGTTTGGATCACGAGACAGCACAACAGTCGGTTCAACCAATGGTTGAAATAGCGACTCGCTAGGAGCTCGTCAAGTGATATGCTGACATGGTTGGCAAAAGGACCAACATTTATAGTTGTGACATGGCAAGGATACGACATAAATAGGTACACATTCTATATGCAGGCTTAGGATATAAAGAGTACTAACCAGAACAATGGTGTCCACATAGATGCGTTCAGTACCGATGGGTTGGGGAGATCCTACTATGGACTCAAAGAGGAGATATGGGAGCTCGACTACGTGCTTTTCAAGATCCCCCTGTTTCGATGTCATTGGGTCCTTCTTCCACAGGTGAAGGTCGACAAGAATGATGTCACTATCGTGGACCTCGAACGTGTCAGATACAAAGATGAACCATTCGTACTCTCTAACCAAGTTGTTCAAGTCATCTATGTAACTGACCAGGCAAATAAGAAGCGCCACTTAGTTCTTCATAGAAAAAAGAGGATTATCGGAGTTGAGAATGTAGTGGACGAGGAAGAATACAATCAATTTGACTAGTTGCCTCCTTTCGGAAACGGCATAAGGGTCGAGGAAGAACAATGTGACAAAACTAGCTACATACGCGTCGGTCATCATGAAGGGCTAAATTTTAAAGATTAAACAATGTGTGTATATGTGTTCTGAATGGTTAATTTTAGTTCATTTGAGTTAATTGATTTGTACTATGAAATGGATGTGCTTGTTTTTGAAATAAATGTGAATTGGATGTATACATGTACTTGTTGTGTTTCTGCTTGTTTCAGAGGGCATGGCTACCATTTCCTGAGACTAGCCAATAAATAGAACTAGATTTACCAATACAAAAGAATATCACAGCCGGTTTCATCTACAAACCGCCTGTGATAATATATTACAGACGGTTTCATCTACAAACTGTTTGTGATACACAATCTATCACAGACGGTTATTTATTGGAACCGTCTGTGATATACAATCTATCACTGTGGATATCATGGGGATATGCTCGCGATCTTAGGATGATGATATAATTGGCAATGGCATTGAAGGTTTGTCGAAACACTCGTTTTCGATGAAATTCATGTTCTATCAGGCAGTAGGTGGTTAGACTGGCTAGGGCGGTGGTCAGACAGGCCCTTGTGGTGGTCTGACCAGCCACCTCTAGCGGTCAGACCAGCTAGGGCTTTGGCCAAGAGGCTGGCAGTTAGACCGGCCCGGGCTTTGAACATGAAGTTAAAGACATGTTGAGACTACTATTATTCAGGAGACATGTAATGTCGCCTTTGATGCGACTAGCCCTAGAGCTAGATCAAATATTTCAGGTGACACACAGGTGACGGAGAGCATCTTTGTAGAGGAAGATGGTGATGGAGTTGATGATGCTCTTCCACCTACTGCAGATGCTCTTGTTCCAGCTCAAGAACCTACTTCGACTATTTAACCTTCAGTTGAGGCTCCGCTGCATCTTCATCATCAGCAGTACCTGCGGAGGTTGAAGAGATGCTATCTCCCCCGGGCGCTCCACTTCACATTCAAAGGCGTCACCCTCTGGATCAGATGATTGGTCATCTTCATGAGCGAGTAACTCACTCCAGGTATTACGATCTGAGTCTCTACTCTCATTCTGCATTTGTTGCTTCTTTCGAACCCTGCGATATACCACATGCTTTGTCTAATTCGAGCTGGGTTAATGCCATGCATGAGGAGTTAGAGAATTTTGAGAGGAATAAGGTCTGGAACCTAATAGACTTCCTAGTGGTCATAATGTTATAGGAACCCGTTGGGTGTTCAAAAATAAACAAAATAAGGATGGTTCTGTGGTTAGAAATATGGCCAGATTGGTAGCTCAGGATTTTAGCCAAGTTAAGGGGTTAGATTTTGATGTGACCTTCGCTCCTGTTGCTAGATTAGAAGCCATTCGCATTCTGCTTGCATTTGCTGCATCTAAGTGCTTTAGGCTGTATTAGACGGATGTCAAGAGTGCATTTCTGAACGGTTACATAGAGGAGGAAGTGTATGTTAGGCAACCCCCAGGCTTTAAGAATCCCAAGCATCCACATCGTGTCTTCAAGTTATCCGAAGCCTTGTATGGTCTTAAGCAAGCCCCTAGAGCCTGGTATGGTAAACTTAAGGCCTTCTTGCTTAAAATAACTTTGAGATGGATAAGGTAGACAAGACCCTATTTATTCTTAGGCATGGCAATGATTTCCTGCTTGTTCAGATTTATGTAGATGATATTATCTTTGGTGGTTCTTCTCATGCTCTTGTTTTCAGTTTTTCTGAGACCATGTCCAAGAAATTTGAGATGAGTATGATGGGAGAACTCAACTACTTTCTTGGGCTTTAAATCAAGCAAGGTAAGGAAGTGATCTTCATTCATCAGACGAAGTATACCAAGGATCTGCTCAAACACTTCGAGATGGGTGACTGAAAGTCGATCGCTACTCCCATGGCGACTTCGACTACTTTGGATCCAGATGAGGAAGGAGAAGCCTTGTATCAACACGAGTACCGCAACATGATCGGCTCTCTCCTTTACCTGACGGCCTCAAGACTGGGCATCCACTTCGCAGTCTACCTCTGTGCGAGGTTTCAGGCGTCTCCGAGGACTTCCCATCACCGAGCCGTTAAGCACATTTTCAGGTACCTTCACTCTACCCTCCAGTATGGCATTTGGTATTTCTGTTCTTCTTCCTTGTCCATTCGGGGGTTTTTTATTATGATTTTGCAGATTGTCGGCTAGATAGGAAGAGTACCTCAGGCACTTGTTACTTTTTAGGCACTTCTCTTGTCTCTTGGTCCTCTAGGAAGTAGTCCTTTGTTGCACAATCCACTTCAAAAGCTGAATATGTAGCTGCCGCTAGTTGCTGTAGTCAGATTCTGTGAATGGTGTCCGCCCTTAAGGACTATGGGTTAACATTTGCTAGTGTTCCTCTTCTCTGTGATAACACTTCTACCATTAATATTGCTGAGAACCTTGTGCAACATTCTAGGACCAAGCACATTGACATTCGTTATACTTCCTTAGAGACCATGTAGAAAATGGTGATATTGTGCTAGAATTTGTGGAGTCTAAGGCTCAGTTAGCTGATATCCTCACCAAGCCTTTAGACCCAACTAGGTTTTCCACCTTGAGGAGTGAATTAGGGGTAATTTACCCCTATGGGTTGGTCTGAGGGGGAGTTGTTTCTCTTCTGAGCTTTCCTTATTTATCTGATCTTTTCTTGATCTTTTTCTAAACTTACTGATCTTTTTTATCTTTTTAGGTTTTTAAGTTTTTCTTGCATCTCATTGTATCATATTGCATTCATATGAAAATCACAAAAAGATGCATTGTAATATAAGATTTACTGCTTGTCTTTTAAAATGATAAAGCTTTGCTTATTACCCTTTTGAGCTTTAGTGTTTCAATTTTAGCTCAGTTCCATGTCTAGTTCTTTGACTTGCTAGAATTATCATGCGTTCACATCTGTAGCTAAGTCTTTGCTAAATGAGCTATAACTTTAAGACAACTTGAACTAAAAATTGTAATTTGTGGGTCTTTTAGCTAGTTGTACAATTAGTGATCTTTTTGTGACATTGGCCCTGTCAAAATTGCTCTGTTAGCTCTTGAATCTAGGATTGAACATCTGTAACGACCCAGCTCTAGGGCACCCGAGAGGTCCTCCAAGACCTTCTCGGAAAGTCCATCAGGACCTCCCAGAGGTCCACAAGGACCTCTCGGCAGTTCAAGACCTCCCAGAGATCCGCAGACCTCCTGGACGCCCAGAGAACCCGACCCGAGAGGGTCTTGGAGCCGAGGCGCCTAATGACTGCCACGGCCAAACCGAGGAAAAACAAGGAGGTCGTGGAGGTCCAAGACCACCAAGAACCTCACGTGTTCCTTCCTGGTGAGGACATGGAGGTCCGAGCTTGCTCCATGGTTCCTCAGAAACCCGAGCTAGTCCCAAGGATCATGGCTAGCTCCTCACAAAGACAAATACAACAAGGTGACATCCGAACACACCTTTATTTAAACAAAATATTAACAAAGTTGTTTACAAGGTGGCCTTGGGCCCAACATGAACACAAAAGAGCAAAAGAGCAACATTTCCATCAGCACGCCACAGTAACCGATCGAAGGCACAACCTATTCGCTTTGGTCTTCTTCATTTGCCAAGGTCTTCTCTAGCAAAGATTGTAATGAGCAAGAGTGAGCACAACAACAGTGCTTCGCAAGTTACACCAAGTGGGTTAGCAACATGACATGCATATATGGATAATCAAAGAATGGCATAATATGGTTATTTTGCACAAAGCCAATTTTCTTTCAAATACCATTACTAAGTTCCAAAGCAGGTCTTTAATAGCTAAAATTCATTTAGCAAAGCAATTTTTCAGTTGGATAGCATTCATCAACAAATTGGTGAAGGATACCCTCCTGACATTAGGCTCCCTGCCCAAACCCATGGGATAAAATCCCAAAAACAGATTTGATAAACCTTTCTGGAAACCCCAAATCCAACATCTAACTTCAAGTGGCCTTTGCCAGCACGTCCATGACCATGGACACGGCTATTCGAATAGATTTAACTCTGCGAGAGGTTGTGCACTTTACCCACATGACATGAGTACTCTAGTTTGTTTGGCATCTTGAAGTGCCACCTCTCACCGCCAAGGTAAGAGGTCTAGAGTTCATGACAAGGCCTTTACAATGCATTGCTCCACCACAGCCTTTCCTTGCTAAGGTTTCACCCCCCCTATGGACTACAATCCGGTGAAGCCCCTCTTGCACCAAGGGGAGCAGAGGGTCATAAAGACCATTAGTCCTACAAGACCTCCCACACCTCCAATGGAGCGGAGATATGGTGAAGTTTTGCAAATTACTCAGCCAGGTCCCACGCCCCATTCTGGAGACATGTGGTTGCACGATTGTGGCATAGCCCATTATAGGCTTGGCATCGGTCGCTCAAAGACCGGTCCTCAAATGACTAGGGCAACTTCCACAAACCCAAGGGCATCGATCTATCATAAAGGCACGATCCCGTGCATAAACTTGCACCAACCAAGCCAACCAGTTCGCCCCAGTCTGAATCCATTTTCATTTTCTTTGCTTCCCCAGCAACCTTTTTATATTCCCATGACACCCCAATGTCATGGTCAAAACATTTTAAGCAATATTTGGTCAAGTTGGTAAAGATTTCCCCAAATCAATATTTTTGGTCTAAACTTGACTAAGCACAAGTTTTTCAAATGGTTGGGCTCACACTATTGTATGACCCAATTTTGATCTAAAGGTGACAATGAGTTTAGTCCAAAGTCAACAGTGGCCATACAAAGGAAGTAGGTATAACTATGAATTTAAACCAGGTATTGAAATACTTGGTAAAATAAGCATGCATTACACTTTGAAACTGAACATAATTAAGTTGAAGTATTGGGTGCAATATGATCAAGAGTGTAACTTGCCTTGCTCACTGTCCTGAGATTCTTCCTCTTCAGAATCCTCGGACTCCCTGGAGTCTTCGCAATCTATACGCCGTAAAAGAGCAAATTCAAAGAAGACTCAAATAAAGATCCAACTAAGAGCAAGAAGAAACCAAAAAGGACCCTAGAGGAAGTCCAACACGCAACCAACAGAGAGGTCTAAATTCCAGATTAGGTTCTTAGGAGGAGATCTAAACTCACGGAGGAGGGTGGTCTTTAGCAAAAGACCCCAAAGGAGTGATGTAAACGATGAAGCAGGGAGGTCCTAAGGAACAGCCCTTGCGCAAAAGTCAGGGAGGAGGTCCCCTTACAAAGGCCACAGAAGTCCAAAAGAAATCCACAAGAGGAGGTCCTGTGAAGGACACGATCATCACAACACAGTGGTAAAAACAAGAGTGGAGCAGATCACCAAGGGACTTACCAGGGAAAAGAAGAAACAATAGATGGAGGGAAAGTCGGGAGCAGCAAGGCTTTCCCTGGGAGCCACTGATCGAGAGCCAGGATAACAGAGGGTGGAGAAAAGGAGGAAGGTGATGTGGTAGAATTTCTTGGTCTAATTGCAATCAAAATGGTGAAGAAAACTAGAAATATACGTGTCAAGGATAAGTATAGAAATGGGTCAAAGGTAGGTAGTGGCAGGGCAGGTGTCACTACCACCCTGGTTAAAAAGTACGAGGAAGGACAGCTTATGTTGCTTTGGGAAGGGACTAAGAAAAATGTCAGAGTACAGCTAAGTGACCCAATTCAAAGTAATTACCACGTATGTGGATGCATTTAATGTGACAAGACATGCATTAAATGCCCAAGATATTTTCGTGGCGGAGGAAATGAGAATGACCAAGCCTGGTGAGTGAGGCCAGTCAACTTAGAAACAGTCGGGTCAAGAGGGGAGGTCTTGCCCCGTAGAGGAGGTCCTTGAGGAGGTCCGAGAGGCTTAGGAGGTCTTAAGCCCAACGGACAAGGAGGTCTAAAGGTTGAGGAGGTCTAGACACACAAAGGAGGTCTGAACATGGGGAGGTCCTGATGGTCAGAATCAACAAAGGAGATCCTGACGGTGAGGATCTCATCAAGGGAGGTCTGGCGAGGAGGTCCCGAGCCAGGTTTAAGAGGCCACGGGATGTCTTGGGCAGGAGGTCCAGAACTTCACGAAATCCGTGGTTGAGATTAAAGGCAAGTTGAGGTCCCGGTTGGATCTCAGAGGAGGTCCAACGACCAAGATCAACGCGAAGGGGAGGTCCCCAGAGAGAAAAGATGCACGGGGAGGTCTGGGCCTTTAGATTCAAAATGAGGGGAGGTCCAAACCGTTGGATTCAAAACAAAGGGGAGGTCCACGAAGGGACATAATGCATGGAAGGTCTGGAACCTTGGATTGGAAAGGGAAGGAGGTCTGGACCGCCAGATCAAGTACAAGGGAGGTCCTAGGGGAGAAATTCACAACAGGTGGTCCACAGGAGTTCACAAAGGTCCAGGCAACCCTAGGGAGGTCCTTTCGGTCAAGAAGGAATGTCAAGGGGTTCATATGAACTCAGGAGGTCCGAAGGCATACCAGAAGTTCACTAGAACACAGGGAGGTCCCGACCTAAAGAGGTCTGGACATATGAATGTGCCCAGGCAACAAGGAGTCTAGACTTAAGAGAAGTCTGAACAGAAAAGAGGTCTGATTCCAAAGAGATTCGAACCAACAAAGAGGTCCAAAGTGACCAAACTCAAAGAGAAGGGTCGGGACATGAAGATACGTCCACGTGAGAAAAGGTCTGAGCCCCAAGGGAGGTCTAACCTTAAGAACCCCTGGGGAGATCTAGGCCACAGAGAGGGTCTAAACCTACATATCCAAAGGAGATATGCTATGGGGAGGTCTACTGGGCATACCAAACGGAGGTATCAATAACTCAAACCTCTCCAACCGAACCAACTTGGAATTCTCATTAAAATAAAATAGCTTTAATTTATTTTACACATTTAAAAAGGATTTAGAAAATCAGAATGTTACAACATCTCATGAGTTTCTTGTTCCTGTGTGAATCTAAAATTGCTCTTGTGCAAAATAAAAAATCAAATTTCAAGATTCTCATGTGGTTAAATTGTGCCAAACTTTTCTTATGAGACTACATGTCAAAGGCATGAACTTAAAGATAGTTTTATGATCCAGACGATCTCATAGGGACTGCTTGTCAAAATTGACATGAATCTCAAGATTTGTCGCCCTGGTTGAAGCTTAGGAAGAGTTTGTGGATGGCTCCTAGTACATGATCTTCTTCACTAAGATAGACCATTAATCAACATCAATATTCATTGTAAATGAAAACTGTTGTAAAAATTGGGTGATTGAGGTACTGTGAGCAAAATGATTCAATTTAGAACTTTTTGTCTCTGGATAGTCGTTGTTAGCTCCTTGATCTCACATTGACATTCTGACATGGCCATTATCACTTTAGAATCTCTGTTGATGAACTTTCTATTTTTGAAGCTTTGCTTAATTTGTTACAATTCATCCCTTTATCTTGAGCCTTCTAGCTTAGCTTTGATATATATATATATATGTCTTACCATGATCTTGCTAGCGCTTTCAGGCTTGATGTGTATTGAGTAATAATAGAAATGCTAGCTTGTTCTTTTAGGTAATCTTCAAAGCTTCTTGTAATAAAATTTTGAAAAAAAAAATAAAGCCACTCTATTACATTTCATGCATGCTCTTTCTTATGCTTTTTCGTCATTTCTGTATTTGTCATCTCTAAATGAGAGGAAGGCGTGATTCCTTAATAACTCCATTGTCAAAGGGGAGGGGGAGAAGATATAATAAAAATGTTAAAAGAGGGGAGCTATTTGGAGAAAAAGGGAGAAAATGATTTTTTTTGAAAAATGATGATCATAGTGAGGGGGAGCATTTAATTTGCATTCTTATGATCTTATTGCCATTTTCTGAACTTGAATTGCAATTCTTGGAACCTCACAATGATCAAATGTCAAATTGAACAATTGTTCTTTCATATGGACCTTAAGTGAGATTTTTTACTATTATCTGGAAATTGAAGCTTTTTTATCTTCTTTTGCCCGATCTCACTTGCCTATGCTAATCTAAAGCCAACTTGGTCATTTTCATTGAGTTCTCTTGCATTTTGACAAAATTGTTACTTTGTGCGAAAATGTGAGTATTTTCATTTTCAAACCTCAAACTTATATTTTTAAGAAATTGCCAATGTGTTCATCAAGGAAGAGATTGTGGATATCATGGGGATATTCTCACGATATTAGGATGATAATACAATTGGCAATGGCGTTGAAGGTTTGTCGAAACACTCGTTCTCGGCGAAATTCATGTTCTGTCAAGCAGTAGGCGGTTAGACTGGCCAGGGCGGTGGTCAGACCAGCCCTTATGGCGGTTAGATCGGCCACCCCTAGCAGTCAGACCGGCCAGGGCTTTCGCCAAGAGGCTAGCGGTCAGACCGGCTAGAAAGGTAACTTTTGAGTTCGGAGCCAAGCCAAAAATAGAGGGTTTAGGCAAGAGAGGGGATTCTCCTACACTTGGTCTCATAATTTTTGGTGCTTCGAGTCAAAAGTTCGATTCGTTTGAAATTTCCAGAGAGGTTTCAGATTTCCATTGAGGAAATTTGGCTGTTTCGAATTTCCATTGAGGAAATTTGGCTAAGTTCCCTTGTTGGGCGGTCAGACCGGCCATGTGCCAGTCAGACCGGCCAAGGGACGGTCAGACCGGCCATGGGTGGCGGTCTAACTGGTTTTGCCCTGTTTCGCGGGCCGGTTTGGCGGCGATGTTTGTAAGTTAGGTCAAGTTCATGGGTTTTAGTGCATATGTGTTGCATGATGCATGATTTGACTAACGTGGGTCAAGTTGCAAAGAACTTGTTCCCAAAATTGATTTCTTGGTCTATTGTTGTATAGGAGGCTTGGAGATCAATGACGGTCAACAGCGAGGATGATCGGGACTAGGCTTGGAGAGGTGAGGTTCAGAACAATCGAGTATGCCGGGTAAAGTCAATGGACTCAAGCATGGCGCAAAATGGATAAGGATGATCGAACGGGAAGTTCGGTGCGACGGGTTGCATCAAGCGCCGAGGGGGTCGGTGCAAGTGCCTTGGTGGTTTCGGTAGAAGCTAGATGGGAGAGACTTGCCGACATGAAGAGAGCCATTGATCAACCTACACGTGGCGAAGCATGAGATTGCTTCATGAAGATTGGACTCGGTCTTTGGAGAAGGATCGAAAAGGGATATTTTGGTAACTTCACCAAAATACCACCTTGATGGCCTTTGGCTAAACTACGGCGCAAGATGACGCAAGGAGAGGTGGTTTAGGTCAATTGAAGATGAAGATGGTGCTTTAAGAAGCGTGTGTGAGTTAGACCCGTTTGTGTGTGGGCTTAACGGGTGCCTATTAGGGTTTTCTCTCATAGCCTAGCCTCCACTATAAAAGGGGAGATGCTGGTTGTGCACCTCCCAACCCTTGTATCTAGAAACCCTAATTTGTGTTTTAGGGTTAGGAAATAAAAGTGGAGGAGCTAGGGTTCTTCGAGAGTTGGATTGATTATGTGCTCAAGTGATGAGCTTTTGTCCTCCATGTTGGGGTGGTTGTAAACCAACATCAATCTCGAATCAATCTAAGTAAGATTTCCTCAAAATGCATCTATTATTGTTCTTGCTCTCTCTTTTGTGATTTCGGGGTTTTCGTTGATCCTTTGGTTTCTGAGCATGATCTTGCTTGCTGTGATATGTGGGGATGTATCTAGAATCATCTTGACCATCTTCTACCCATGAGCAAGTTTTGGGATCAATCTTAGGTTTTGCACAGTTCTTGTGCCCTCCTTTCCTCATCCTTGAAATTTGTGGAACATTGGCCTTGATCTTCCCAATCGTCGATTGGAATAGGTTCCTAACCTTCTTTATGAGCTATGGTTGAAATTTAAGGGGGTTTGGATCACCGAATCAAAAGTTGAGCAGATTTGTGATTTTGAGTTCGCGCTGATTTTACTATTCATCAGACTAGAGGTCAGACTGCCCCTTGGAGAGGTCAGGCCGCTAGGTTGAGAGGTCTGACCGTCCAACTCATTGTGAATTAAGTTATTGGTGTTTTTGGTTGTTTTGCTTCGGGGTTTTGATTGGATTTAATACAAGTCTTCTGCTATGCTTGTACATTGATCTTCATAGCTCTCACAGCTATTGGAGTGAAAAACGTGTTGAACCCGATCAAGGTGAAAAAAAGATCATGCTCCTATTCACCCCCCTCTAGTCGCCGTATCGGTCCAACAATCACAGACGGTTATTTATTAGAACCGTCTATGATATTATTTATCACAGACGGTTCTACTTTAGAACCATCTATGATGTCCAACACTATTTATATTCGGACTCTAGGGCCTGCCCGCTTCGCCCACCCAAACGATTAAGTTTCTAAACTCTCCCTCCTCTCCCGAGCCCATCGCCGCTGTCGCCTCCTGCTCGAGCCAGACACGACTCCTCCCCCGAGCCCATCATCGCCGTTCTCGACGCTGTCTCCTCCTCAAGCACGACACAACTTCTCTCCCGAGCCCGTCGCTGCCGTCCTCGACGCCGCCTCCTCCCCCAAGCCCGCCTCCTCCCCTCCCCCCCACCCCCTGAGCACGCGTCGCCTCCACCTCCCCTGAGCCCGGCGTGCCTCCCCTTCGACGCCGCCCTGCTACTCCGGTGCTCTCTGCTCGTCCTTCTCCTCGATGCCCAAAGGTAACCGATGCAATGTGGTAGGCTTGATACTGCTACTAGAATATATTACAATGTGGGGTATGGTGGGTTTGAGATGAATGCTCTATGATGATAATATTCTTGTGTTGAAATTGTTTTGATAATCAGGTTTGAACTTGAGCTCTAATTGGAATGCTTACTACTGTTAATTGATCTTTGGAATTTAGTCTGTTACATTCGGTTGGTTAATTAGTTGAACCTCCAGGATGAAAGTATAATTATCTGATGTCTTTTGTTTAAAGATCATGTCGGTAGATAAGTAAAACACTATTTTAGAGCTCAAAGTTTGAATTAATATTATCAAATTGAATTAATGAAGAGTATAGACTAAAGTAGCGAGAAGACCAAGATTAAATCTTGTGCAACTCTACATCTGAGAGCGATATCAAAATGTTAAATCTTAGCTTTGTGCTGATCTCATTTGTTCACATGATGTCAATTATGTCATTATATTGGTCCTAATTTGTTCATGCGTATCAGAACTTCTATTTCTTGTGAAGATGTCTTCCACTCATTCTTCGTCACTGTCGCCTCATGCATCTGATGCGCCGTCCTAGGAATATCCAAGTGCGATAGAAGAAGAGGAATATCGAAAAGGCCTGTGGGCCGATTTACCGTCACAGAGGTGGATGCATTTGGGATCCCTCTCAATCCTCCCCGAGCAGCGTCCGCATTCCGGAGAACGGTCAGAATAGTTGCATGGGAACAAATCAAGATCACCTACGTTTCATGGAAGGAGTTGACCAAAGAGCAGAAAGGTGAGCTGTTGACGGATATTTTTCGATCGTTCGATATGCTGGAACAACACCAAGCCTCCATGTGACAACACGTATTGCTACAGGTGTGCAAAGCATGGAGGAACTTCAAGAGCATGCTTATCAAGCAATACATGAAGAAGAATCTGACGCCCTTCCAGAAGTATCCGTTCGTGGCAGAGTACTAGGAAGAATTTGTTGCGAAGAAGATGACATATGATTTTAGGAGATAAAATGCGGCGCATAGGGCCCTCTAGGTAAAAAATACGCACCCCTACAGACTCGGTATCGCTGGATATGCGGGTAAAATCCAGCAATGGAGGGATCAGGATGAGCATGCAAACCATTGGGACGCCTCCCCGCCATTTGCCACGATCCCTAATGAGCATACCCGAAACTGGCTAAGAGCAAGGTTAGCTGTCGTGTCTTCGGGGGCCATCTCCTTTCCAAACCCCGCAAATGAGGAAGTGTCCCAGTGCCTAGTAAGATATCGAACTACCTAGTTTGTAATAACTCGATAACTTCGTAGGAAGTGAAATAACATGTTGGGCTCTTGCAGGAGCGATGAGTATTGCACAATTTTCTCAAGACTCATTCCAGGCAATCAGGCGGAGAGATATGCGCTCCGAAGTGCTAGGAAACAAGGAGCATCCAGATCACACGAGAGGCCTTGGTCTTTATGTTCCATGGAAAGATAGATTCTCAAAGGACTCTAGGGCGTACCAGAGTAGGAAGAGAGCCAAAGCCGAGCGCGAAGCATTGCTGCGAGAGGAGATTCGTGCATACCTCAGAGAGGAGATGCGAAATGTCTTACGAGAGGATATTCGTGCATCCCTCATAGACGAAAGGCTTAGGGGAAATCAGTTGGAAGCCCCCGCCGCTACTATTCTAGCCAGCCCCCCTAATGAGCGCACCCAAAACTGGCTAAGAGCAAGGTTAGCTGTCGTGTCTTCGGGGACCATCTCCTTTCCAAACGCCCGAGGGCTGCGCATCCAACCATAACTTAGAAAGCAACGATAGATTTCCTGTTGATGACATCCTGGTAATGATTATTATCTCTGGAATGCTCGATCCATTGATAGGCCTATTAGAGTAACTAATTTTGTATCGTTATGTAGGTGGCTACGAAGTGCGAACTCCAAGTGAGATGTGCCTCCATTGCTCTGGATGCTGCTTGGGGCCAGGTGTATCCATCCGGTGATGGGGCCTTGCTGTACAGTGTAAATATAGAGCCGAGCTTCGCAAAAGTGAATGTGGACAGTGTTTATGCCAATTTCGAGGTTGTCCAGCTGGAGATGCCCCCGAACGACGAGGTCGTGACTTTAGAGCAAGCCATTGGATCATTCATCCAGTGGCTCAAGAGCAACATCTGCTTGGAGCTACCTGCACTGGTGTCAATTACTTCACAAGAAGTATCTGCACCGATGTCAACTTCACAGGATGTACCTGCACCGAAGCTACCTGCACCGACGCGGTAGGGACCCGGTGCATCGGATGCATCTACACCTCGTGCCCGGCTGACCTCTAAAAAGCGAGGCAGTAAGGGCAAATCGAAGAGGTCCGATGATATCTCCTTCTCGCCCGATGATATTCCCTTCTTGTCGTTCGCCTAGAAATTCGTGATAGGCAAGCCGTTGGTCGAGACGGTAGAGCGCCACCCTACCCTAGGAATGGCTTGCACGAGATTGCATCTATTGTATATGGAACAGGCCAACAAGACGGATGAACAACGGCGCTCAGGTGTCAACGTCAAGTTCAAGAAGGATCATCTTAACCACAACCGTCAAGATTGTGTCTTCACAGTGACCTTCGAGGATTTGTTCTTCCTCTTCAACCTCGACGCCTCACTCATGCGATGCTGGACACTGTAAGTGTTTACAATCACGATCAACGTTCGTGTAATACTGATAAATGTTATATATAACTCCTTGCTGTTGTGTGTGTGTGTGTGTACACATACATACACATGATTTTTGAAGCTGAATTAAGGAAATCACCGGTAAGTTTCCTCAACCCACACTTGGTCTCCTTGCAAAACACAAGGATAATGCAAAATTCATCGAGGATTACATGACGGACTCATTGGTGGCTCACCGTGACAAGGAATTCATACTTTTGCCCTACAACCAGGAGTAAGTGCTACACTAGTGGTTATACTTGTTGATTTGTACTTTATAAGCAACACGAACTTAGGTTTAATGACCATGGCGACATACCGGTGTAGCTTCCACTTGATTCTAATTGTAATTGTTCCAAAACGTAACAAGGTAATATACCTTAATTCCCTCCAGAGTTCCAAATATGACTTCGCAATTATCCAACAATTAATCGACAGGTAAACACATTTCCTCTATAGATAACTCTATTGTAGTCTTTTCTTCCTTTGCAACGGCTAAGGCTAACTTTTTGGAATCACGTAGTTCATTCATCGTGTACTATGCTTCTAGAGGGAAATGCAAGGGAGGGACCTTGCGACACGATCTAAAATTCCCGGTATTCGCTAGTACATATTAATCCTATATAACACTTTATAGTAATGCTTGTCGAACTAACCAATTCTATTTTTGTAGTGCCACCTGAAGCTGTCGGCCTGTAACCTCTATGGATACTATGTTTGCCACAACATGGAACTACTCGTCGGTTCTGCGATGACCAATGATTCTCAGGTTTGTCAATCTTGTAATAATTATTTCATACTTATCAATTTATAAGCACGAATTTAATCTTCCTATCGACAGGTTGCGAGCATCGATACAACTGCGTTGGAACAGGGCCAGCTCATAAACATCCGAGGACAATTTGCGTCATTCTTGAACCGTGAGGTCATAAATCTAGATGAAAAGTTCTACAATATAGATTGAACTTAATTGGGATAAGATTGAACTTAATGGTATATGTGTGTAAATATTCATGAATGGTTAATTTGAGTTAATTGATTTGTGGATTGGATATGCTTGTTTCTGAAATGAGTATGAATTGGATGTGTACATGTACTTGTTATATTTCAGCTTGTTTCAGAGGCCATGGCTAGTATTTCCTGAGGCTAGCCAATAAACAGAAATAGATTTAGCAATACAAAAGAATATCATAGAGGACAAACCGTCTGTGCTAGTAAACTATCACAGACGGTTTCGTCTACAAACCATCTGTGATAGTCAACTGTCACAGACGGTTCTGAGTTAATAACCGTCTGTGATAGTATGCATCACAGACGGTTCAAAAATAGTCTGTGATGACCTTATGTCATTACTAACCTATAAACTCAGACGGCTCATAAAACTATCTATGATGACGTTTTTGAACCGTCTATGAAGACCTCTTCTGTAGTACTGACTATTCTGATTGCTCTTTTGACTTGGTTTCAGCACCCACAATCTAGTGAGATGAACTAGTACTTGTGAAGTTAAATGATCAGTTCTCTTTGGGTACTGTCAACCTATGCTAGTGATTAGGTACATGTAGGCTCATCTATAACTACCTGGCTAAATCTGCAACTGGTCGTGGGACGAGGCATTGAATTGCAATGAACCTAGCCATCAGTATATATCCGATCCGTTGGGAATGTGGATGGTCCACTCTTACTTTTGTCTCTTGTTTGGTGGGATGGAAGAATCTCATGGGGGTCAATAAGAGCTCACAATCTTAGGTTAATTGGCAGTGTACTTAATTGTGCAAGTGATAGACTAAATGTAAGATAATATTCCAGCTTATAAAAGCAGGGATAGTTGGGTAGTGTGTGTGTGTGGTGGGGTTGGGGGGGTGGAGAGATTGACTAAGAAAGACTATGGGAGCTGGGAAGATGATATTGTGATGTTTGGCCACTGTGAAATCCTATGTTACGAGTCTGCTCAGTTTTCTTATCAGGCCCCAGCATCCTGGTCGCTCCTTTCTTTGGCATTTTTTAACCAGACTATGTGTTATGTAGTGTCAAAGCTGGTAACTATTATGTCACACTTTTTTGGTGACATCCCTTTGATTAGTTGATTGGATTAGTCTGTTGGGTGGATATGTTTCTCTTTTCAATCAATCTCATTGTTTCTTTTCAAACTCCCAACATGTCTTACTCTCCTCTAAAAGCATAATGCACTACCGCATTATTGAAAAATGATATGATTAGATGGTCTATTGAAAGTTGAAACACCCCAAAAGTTAACTTGTTGCTTTCCTTTGTTGACTTCATTTATGTCTCATGATTTACATTCAATTCCACCCCTATACCAGGGCTTGGAAAGTTGGTTCTATTCCTTCTTTCCTATAAAGTAGAGCTTTCTTTGTGGATGGAGCATAAGATTGCCGTATCAGACATTGGCCTGAATTATAGTCCTTCAAATCTACTTTGTTGTTGCATAATTTGACCAACTGAATTGAGGTTGGCGGTTGGCTAACTGCCTAACTCGTGCATGCTTGCACGCTCACCTTGGAAACAAAATGGTTAATAAGTCCATGCATGGTTTTTCATGTTTTCTGGGTCTATTGAACTTGTACACATACCAAAGTTGTACCTGTTTTATACATGTAGGTAATCAACCAAAAGGAAGCTGCTAGCAGCAAGCTTTTCAAGCATAAAGAGTTTAACCTGGAAAAGTTGGGTATAGGTGGATTAAGTGCTGAATTCACAGACATTTTTCGTAGGGCATTTGCTTCTCGAGTGTTCCTGCCTCATGATGTTAGTAGGTAATTATCTAGGATATTGACACATTTTCTATAGACAACAGGCGTGCCCAGATTTTCATGAAAGCTAAACTTATTGACACCTTTTTTGCCATTAGTAATGGAATTTTTTTGAATCATTATTGCTCACTGTAGATTAGGCATAAAGCATGTGAAGGGCATACTGCTTTATGGACCTCCTGGTACTAGCAAGACTCTTATGGCCTGACAAATTGGGAAATTATTGAATGGGAAGGAGCCCAAGGTATGGATTATTTTACCGAATATGCCACGCAGATTTGCTGCAGGCCTAATTAATTATTTACATATGATGGGGTTTGTTAGTCTGTTCTGATAAACTTTAGAAGATGAAACCAGCTTATACCAATAATTGATTTTGAATTGTCTTTATGAGTGTTCTGTTATCACCAGCAGTGATAACCAACTTTTGACTTTCTTATGTTTAATAGTGTTATGAGGTGCTTCTATTTTGCCTAGTTCCATCGCTTTCCATATTCTCATGAAGTTGACACATATTACTGTGTTCCTGCTATGAGGGTGGTTTTTTGCAGACTAATGGTTAAATATGTAACATGACTAATGTCAGATGATTAGATGTCAGTTAAGTAAGGTCGAACTATATATTAATATATGTTCCTTGAACCCAGATTGTAAATGGACCTGAAGTCTTGAGCAAATTTGTTGGAGAAACAGAGAAGAACGTGAGAGATTTATTTGCGGATGCTGAGAATGAACAGAGGACACGTGGTATGGTGTTTCATCAAGAAAATTATTTCTTTGCCACTCTTTATACTTTCATTTTCTCTTATGTTACTTCAATTTTGTTCCTTTTCAATACAGGCGATCAGAGTGACCTTCATGTCATCATCTTTGATGAAAATTGATGCTATCTGCAAGGTAAAGTCCTTGCTCCCTTTGCTTCACATCGTTATGTTTTTGAGCTTTCTCAGGACTTCTGAGGAAGAGGTGTAGCATTCCTGTCAGTGTGGATATCTTAGCCCTGCGTTGAAGTTTTACCAATTTTGATGGCAATAAGAAGCTTCAGAGAATGCTACTAAAATTTTGGGTGCATGTACTTAACACTTGAAATATGAATAGTTAAATGTGCATCATTGGAGAAGATTTTATAAGATCCATATCATAGAGAATTGATGTCATGCCATTAGTAGTTCGTGACTGATCGAGTTAGGAGATCACTTTCTAATGATCGCTTTACAATTTGTTATAATTTTAGCCATGTTTTCTTCTGGTCTTGGCTTTGACCTTTGAGTCTCTTTTGTGGTAATGACATCCTCGTGCTCTTGCTCACAGTTACATGTCCTGGATGACTACATCGGCAAAAGTAAAAAATCCTAGTGGCAATGTCAATGAGGATGGACAGGAATAAGTGGATTGTTGGGAGCATTATCGCAACACTTGTTCTAGCTATCCTTTTCATGTTGTACTTCAAGTTTGCTTCCCCTGAGATACTCCAAATGCACCTCAACAATTGGTGTACCAAGCATTCACTTTGTGAACTACTTGGAACTGTTATATGTATCATGTCTTATGCCTAACTTTTTGAATTTGAACTCGAATATGTTGTGGTTGTCCGATCTATATATGTGAATGTTGTATTATGAACTCGAACATTATGCCAATCTTGTCGAATCTATATATGTAATGATTTTTGGCTAATTGGTAGCATTTTTTGTTGTGGAATGTATGGTCTATTTGATTACTGAGTTTTCTGTTAGCGTGGTTCAAAATGAAACGCATTGCACATACAAAATTGGTGCATATGTTGTTCAGGTATTTCCCGAGTGTCATTGGCTGACATACACTCAGGAAAAACCAATTATCCCCGAGTGTCCTTGGTTGACATACACTCGGAAAGTATTATGTTAATTCTCGAGTGTCCTTGGTTAACATACACTCGGGAACAACCAATTATTCTCAAGTGTCCCTGGTTGATATACACTCGAGAAAGTATTCTGTTACGGTGGTTGAACTCGTTGTGCCAACTATTCTCCCGAGTGTTGGATGTTTCCCGAGTGTAAATCTGAACACTTGGAAAAGTTATTTATCCCAAATGTAACTCTCGGGAAACCAGTTTTTACCCGACTAAACGATCCCAAGTGTTTTTTCCCGATGGCCGACCTTCGAGAATAAGCATCCCGAGTGTTTTTGGTTTTTTTTTCCCGAATGTTTATGGCACTCGGGAAATTGACGCTTTCTGATAGTGCTTTGGAGATGCATGAACAACTGCATGCATACTAGACACGATCGTTCAATGGAAAAGATAAGCACTTAAAGTAAGCTGCACACACAATCGTTCATGGGAAAAGATAAGCACTTAAAATAAGCTGCATTAGATGATAAAATGCAGTGCCTCAATGGTCTCAGTGCGTATCGAGCATGTATTGCAATGCATAATAACCGGCTGGCCGTATCGATAATTCGGAGCCAGAATCTAATAATTCACAAACATTATATGTCCCAAAATGCTGGACTCCCGTTTGTGCAGCTTTTTAAAACCACCAATATAATATCCTAGTTCTTCTGCAATTTTTGTGGCCGACCTACAAAGATACATCAAGAGATACACTTCCAAAACACTACCTATTTGAAACACTGGTCATCAATCTATGCACCTGCACGGTTAGCAATTTAAAAAATGCACTCTTCATTTTTATTTCAAAAGTACATTAAATATTTTGTAGGAATATTTTTTTAACATTACTATAGTCTATATCTTAATACTTTTTTATCCTGAATATAAAATTTCAAGCTACATGAATCATAACCGAAAGAGAAGTTGAAAGCTATATTTTTTACATTTTCTCTCATAGATTTATTATAGGAGCTTCTAATAGAGCCGCCAGTTAATATAGATTTGGATAAAAATATATTGTTTTTGTCTCCGTGTTAGCAACTATATATATATTGGCCGGAGAAGTTATGACAGAGAAGAAAAAAAAGAGGAAAATATATTCATTAAAAAAAGGAAAACATTTTCATGTATATCCATGTACGGAAACAATTTGGCTCCATGTCTCCTATTCGGACACATGCATGCAACATTTATTTTGCTTTCAATGTTTCTAAGTTAATTGCTTTGTACAATTTGATCGTGGAAGAATAGAACATATAACTGTATGAGACTCGTATATAGGTAGAACAGAGCCTTACGCCACAAGATGCATGGATGGGATTTTTTTTTCTTCAATTAATGTGAGAATTTCTAGCTATTTTTTTTCTCATATTAATATGAGAATTTCTAGTTTTCCCTACCTAGGATTAAGGTGGGAGTTTCTCGATGAGCCTCTAATTAGTATAGAGATATTTTCCACCTAGGATTAACGTGGAAACTCCTAGAAGAGCCTCTAATTAGTATAGAGATATAGATTTAATTAGCATGATAATACCTATTTTAAATAAAAAATTATTGACTAAAAATTATATTGGAAAAAGGAGATAGAAACGTGTGTGTGAGAGAGAAAGAGACAGAGACAGAGATGGGTGCCAATGAGTTATTTTCCAAGTGCAGTAAAACATGGAGAGAGCCAAGTTAAGAAGTTACATCTGAGGACTCTAGAGTAGTAATTGGATCAGGCTTTGTGCATGCGTGTGATATTTTTTTTTAGTTTCCATGTCGAACACATTTTTTAATACATATAAAGCTCTACCGTAGATGAACTCGGTAAGGAATATTGAACTACCCTGATTTTCTGCTTTTTACGATTAATGTAGGAATTTCTAGTTTTTTTTTTCTTTTCTCCGATTAATATGGTAATTTCTAGCCTTTTATCTCCTAGGATTAATGTGAGGGCTTCTAGGAGATCTTCCAATTAGTATATATATAGATAGATGTGCACGTTAGTCACGCTACGCAACCATCTCCAACATCGTCTCGCCTTCGTTCCACAACTAGCCGCCCCCTCCTCCTTCGCCCTGCCACCTACCTCCCACTGTGGGTTTGTGGCTTCCGATGCAGCCACTGGCACCATAGCTACTTGCCACACTTTTGTTGCTACCACCCGTCGCACGGAATCCTCTTCCCGCACACTACCATCACAGATTGCCACCCCTGAAACCTAACTCGTTAGTTTCAGTGTCGCCGTGCTGTTTGGCGCTACCGCAGACCACCGCCCACAAAAACCTACATCTCTAGTCTCGGTGTTAATGTAACATCCACTGTCGCCACACATCTCAATTCTGTTGGCCCAAACCAAAGTCGAACACAATGGAATCCTAGAACGCGAACGCAAGAACACAAGAAATTTTTTTATACCACCGGAACAACAATAGTTTTTCTGATTTTCACTTGCTCTATTGCTCTTGTTCTCTTACAAAATTTGATTACACATGGTCCCTTTTTATAGGCACAACCGCTGCTACAGGAGCAGACTCAGATTGCTACAGTATTCGGACTCAGATTGTTATAGTACTCGGAAGTCTTGATTATTTTTTTCAATCTCCCCCTTAATCTAGACTTGGTTGTTCTTCTTTTCATGCAATCCGATCTTGCATCTCCAAGTCACACAGACATGTACTCGGACTGGGAACTCAGCTGCCAGTTGGACTCGGCTTTCAACTTGGCTCACACACGCTCAGACGGAGATGGTGGCACAACTCAAACACATCTTTGACTCTAACTCATTGAGGCAGTCGGTCTCAACTACGACTTGCCTAACTATTACTCAATACAGGACGGCGAACACATCTCCTCAACGTCCCAAACTCAACTCCACGGACTTGACTCAGGACGGCGAACACATCTCCTCAACATCCCGAACTCAACTCTACGGACTCTACATAGGACGGCGATCGCATCTTCTCAACGTCCCTCGCCTTCGCCTTTTGACGATCGGGCCCCCCACTCGTGCTGGTTAACAGCAGGTGCTCATCTTTGCTACCGCCAAATCTTCGGATCCATTTCTCATGCACCTTCAAGCGGCCGATCACCTCCTCAACCGTCATCACCTTGAGGTCGCTGAACTGCTCAATAGTGGAGACGATTTGCAAAAACATTCTGGAGATTGCCCGAAGGAACTTTCTCACAACATAGCTTTCTTCCATCTTGTCCCCCAAGACTCGGATCTGGTTGACAATAGTCGTCAACCTCATGGTGAAGTCGTCGATCGACTCTGTCTCTTTCATGCACATCCCCTCGAACTTGCTCTTGAGGGTCTACACTAGCGCTTCCTTGACACGATTGGTACCAAGGTGCATCGTCTTCAACGCCTCCCACACAGCTTTGGTCATCTCCTTTTCGGCCAGTAGGAAGAGCGTTTCCTCGGAGATGCCTCCATAGATGGCCGCCAAGACCATCTGATCCTTGCGTACATCGACGTTGTCATCCTCAACCACGTCCCACACTCCTTGAGCACACATGTACACCTTCATCTTGACTGCCCATACTGCATAATTGCTCTTCGTGAGCATCGGATAATGCAGCGAGACGGTGGAACTCTCTTTCGCTATCACACCCAGTGTCGCCTTGTCACTAGTGGCACCACTTCCCGGAGAGCGTGGCATGATGTTGGATATACATAGATCAAGAACTCAGACTCTAATACTAGTTGTTGGCCCAAACCGAAGACGAACACACGCGAACACAATGGAACCCTAGAACACAAACGTAAGAACACAAGACATTTTTCTGGTGCCGCCGGAACAACAACAGCTTTTCTGATTTTTCTCTTGCTCTACTGCTCTTGTTCTCTTACTTCTCTTACAAAATCTTATTACATATGGTCCCTTTTTATAGGCACAACTGCTGCTACAGGAGCGGACTCAGATTGCTACAGTACTCAGGCTTTGATTACTACAGTACTCGGACTCGGATTGCTATAGTACTCGGAAGTCTTGATTATTTCTTACAAATTCTATAGACATGTTCACGGTGAATCCTAAACACTAACATTGCTACCTGCCGTCTCTAGGGCCGAGAAGAGAAGACGTGTCACAAAAGTGGTTTTTATAAAACGCACGGCAAAATAGCATGAACAAAATAACGGGATACATGGATTTAACATGAAAAATCCTTGCGGGAAAAATCACGGATGCACGAAGGCGAAATTCACCATGTGGGGAGAAATTACAAGCATGGAAAACTTCGCGTATCTAACCATATGACTACAGAGATACATATATAGACTAGAGAATAATAGTCCCTAATGGACAAGGAAATTGAATCATAGTCGGATGCGCTAGCCGTTGCCACGTTTGACATGGCTTGGTGCATGCACCACTAGGCGCTACGTCTAGTGCAGTGTCTGGCACGAACATGATGATGAATTTGGATCACACTTTAACAATTTTCACATTGAGACGAATTTACTCCTGTAACCTAAATATCAAATCTCCTCCAAATAAGTATTCAACAAAAGACCTTATGACTCGAAAGTCCATATGACTAATCTCAATGAGTAAGGCTGGAATAGTCTTATCCAATCGCTTCTCATGAAGCCAAACTGAGAAAACCACCAACAAGTCCAAACACACAGCTATCAACAAAGCAGATGAATAAATCCGGGTCTTCAATAATTCATAACCCAGGCAAAGTCTGAGTCTATGCAACTGACCTCCTAAAACAAATGCTCAATCATCAAATGGCATAAGCCAAAACATCACCTACGGTGCTAGATAGATAGCAAATAACCCATCTCATAGATATTTGACATGCACACCTAGAACACAAAACTCAGCAAACAATGCTCGTTGAAAGAGCAACTTGCACATGTGGCCATCACACATCAAACAGCTGACTTCAAAGGTAACTAAAATCCTTGATACGGTCAAAACTACTCATGTAAAACTGTTCAGATGAAAGGAACTTTCGTGCTGTCAATAGAGTAGAAACTGCATTAGACCTCTCATATCGAGCTATGACAACTAGATAAACGTTGTAGTGTCCGTGCAAAAATAAGCTCCTTCTTACACCTAATCCTTTATCTCAAACTGGAATTAAAGCAAAACCTTCACTTTCAAACAGCAAAACTCTGAAGAGTATTATGCTAGCTACCACTACTACAGAAATGCTAATACTGGACGCCTGATCACAGACGGTTCATTGAAACCGTTTGTATTAAACACAATCTCAGACGGTTTTTGTTTACCTACCGTCTGTGTTATTCTGCGCGCTAAAAACCATCTGTGAAGAGGTTATATCACAGACGGCTCATGTTTAAAACCGCTCATGAAGTATCACGAGCGGTTTTTGTTAAACCGCTGCTATTGATACTTCACGCGGCGCTTTAAACATGAACCGCTTATGATATAACCTCTTTACAGACGGTTTTAAACATGAACCGTCTATGATATGACCTCTTCACGCATTTTTTTTGTTGAAAATCGTCGTGATAGTTAACTCATCACGAGCGGTGCAAAGGTATATATATAGCTCCTCAACAGAGTCTTCTTGATCTCCATCTCGCACTACGGTAATCATGGAGATCTCCAAGCTCGGTGAGTCCATCGCCACTCCGTGCCTCGGCTTGAGTATCACCTCACCTCACTGAGCCCGCTCGTGTGGTCCATTTCAGCTATTGTCGCCGAGGAGCTTGCCGCCGTTGCCTCTGTTCACCGATCGACGACCAGCCGCCCTTGGACCTTCCCCGACTTCATTGACACCTTCCTCGTGATCGAGGTGAGCTACTAGAGTATAAGCATCCTTTAATTTGAGTAGTTTCAGGTGTTTACGCCGAAATTGCTAGTGAAGCCCATGGCGCCACCACGGGACATCACCGTCGGTTTGCCTCAGGTGACCTTAGGGCCCCAAGCCACGACTATTAGCAATGCGATGTCACCATAAGCCCAATTTGAGCTTCAAATCCTACTGTTTTTAATCATTTAGTTAATAAACTAACGAGTCTATGACATGTGCGACTACCATAGATTTTATAAATAAAATCATGAAATAAAAAATGAGTCACTGACAAGTAGGGCCCACATGTAAGTTAATAAAATCCAAAAAAATGAAAAATGAAAAAATCCACCTTTAGTTCAGAGAAAAAATACGCTTTCTTTGTTGGAAAGCGTAATTAAGCCTCAGAAAATACGCTTTCGAAGTCACACCATTTTATTTATTTTCAGGGTTTTCAATACGAACCGTGTGATGGACCGAAGCTGGATGTACGCTGAGAACCGTGTGAGTGAAGAGTACATTAATGGCGTGTGTACTTTTACAAGAGCTGCCGAGGAGGATATGTTGAATAAGGGGGCGAAATATATGTATTGTCCATGCATTGACTGCGAGAATCTGAAGATGTTTAAAAACCGAGCGCAGATCAAAGCACACTTGATTCGAAGGGGTTTCAAAAAGGGTTATACACGTTGGATCAGTCACGGTGAAGAGCATATTATACAGGAAGTCAACGATATCAATATACCACCGGATGATGCTGATTGTGATTCCGATTCGGATAGGCTGCACGATGACAATCTAGATCAGATGCTTCACGATGCAGAAGGGAATTGTGATGAGAGGGAGTATGTTCCATTCCGGGGCTTGATGGAGGACTTGGAGAAACCTTTGTTCCCAAGCTGCAAGCTGGAATACGCAAGGTTGTCATCTGTGCTTGAACCGCTGAAATTGAAGGCAAGCAACGGTTGGTCCGACAAGAGTTTCACGGGGCTGTTAGGTCTCTTAGTGGACATGCTTCCGGAGGGAAACGAGTTGCCCAAAACCACCTACAAAGCCAAGAAGGTTCTTTGTCCATTGGGAATGGAAGTAGAAAGAATACATGCATGTCCGAACGACTATATCCTCTACCATAACGAGTATACAAACATGCATGTATGTTCGGTGTGCAACGCATCCCGATACAAGCGTAAGAATCAATCAGATGACGATGAGGGAATCGAGGTAAAGAAAGAACCTCCTGCTAAAGTGGCGTGGTATCTTCCTATAATTCCCCGTTTGAAGCGGTTTTTTGCGAACCCAAAGAATGCAAAACTACTACATTGGCACTCAGAGGAGCGTAAGAATGACAGAAAACTAAGACACCCTGCTGATTCCACCCAGTGGAGAAACATCGATAGGAGGTTTGCAGACTTTGGTGCGGAACCGAGGAATATAAGGTTTGGATTGAGTACATATGGAATGAATCCTTTCGGTAAGATGAGCAGCCGACATAGCACTTGGCCCGTGACGCTCTGTATCTACAACCTTCCTCCTTGGTTGTGTATGAAGCGGAATTATATTTTGTTGTCGATACTTATCCAAGGGTCAAGCAACACGGGAATGATATTGATGTGTACCTAGCACCATTGATGGAAGATCTAAAAATACTGTGGATTGAAGGGTGCAGTATGGGATGCGTACAAACGAGAGAACTTCACTTTACGTTCCTTGTTGTTTTGCACCATAAATGATTATCCTACCCTTGCTAATCTGTCGGGCCAGAGTACAAAAGGGGCCAAAGTCTATAATCACTGCTTAGATGATACCGAGAGTGTGTGGCTGAATCACTCGTGTAAAACCGTGTACATGCGTCATCGTAGGTTCCTTCGGAGGGCTCACCCATACTGCAGGATGAAGAAACAATTTAACGGAGAGAAGGAGGACAGTTCAGCTCCAAGGCATTTAAGCGGAAAAGAGGTCTATGATATGGTTAAGGATTTAGATGTTGTGCTCAAAAAGGGATGTAAATCGAGGACCCATAAGAAGAACATGTGGAAGAAGAGATCAATATTTTGGGACTTACCTTATTAAGAGCACCTAGAAGTTCACCACTGCATCGACGTCATGCACGTAGAGAAGAATGTCTGTGACAGCTTGATTGGTCTCTTACTGAACATTCACGACAAAACAAAGGATGGTGTCAATGCACGGCTTGACTTGGTTGATATGGACATCAGACCTGAGTTAGCACCAACAAAGACCGATAAAGGACAAACGTACCTTCCTCCTACTTGTTACACTCTGTCCAAGGCCGAGAGAACTGAACTGTGTCGGTGCTTGCATAGTGTGAAAGTTCTGTCCGGTTACTCCGCCAACATGAAGAAACTTGTTTCGATGGAATATTTAAAGTTAATTGTCATGAAGTCTCATGATTGTCATGTGCTGATGACACAAATGCTCCCTGTTGCAATTAGAAGTATTTTGTCGATCAAAGTCCGAGAGACAATCATGACGCTTTGTTATTTCTTTAACACAATTGCTCAGAAGGTCATCGATCCCGAAGGACTAGATGCTCTGCAGGACGAGGTGGTGATGACTCTATGTGATCTTGAGATGTATTTCCCTCCGTCGTTTTTCGATATCATGGTCCATCTCATTGTTCACATTGTGAGGAAGATAAAGATGTGTGGGCCCGTGTTCCTACGTAGCATGTACCCGTTCAAGAGATTCATGGGAATTCTCAAGTCCTATGTACGGAATCGATCTCGGCCGGAGGGCAGCATCGTCGAAGGTTATGCAACCGAAGAGGTCATTGAGTTCTGCGTCGATTACATGGCTCAAGTCGAACTGATAGGTGTGCCTCTATCTCGCCATGAGGGGAGGCTCGAGGGTATCGGGACCATCGGAAGGAAAGCAATCACTCCAGATATGGATGCGTATGCTCAAGCCCATTTCACGGTCTTGCAACACATGACCAAGTGTCTCCAGATATCGACCAAAGACAAGGACGTGCTTGCAATGTAATCCGGGCGTTCGGATGTTTGGACCACGAGACAACACAATGACGGTTCAACCAATGGTTGAAGGAGCGACTCGCTAGGAGCTCACAAGTGATATGCTAACATGGTTGTCAAAAGGACCAACATTTACAGCCAGACATGGCGATGATACGACATAAATGGGTACACATTCTATATGCAGGCTCAGGATATAAAGAGCACTAACCAAAACAGCGGTGTCTGCATAGATGCATTCAGTACCGATGGGCTGAGGAGCTCCTACTATGGGCAAATTGAGGAGATATGGGAGCTCGACTACGTGCTTTTCAAGATCCCCCTATTTCGGTGCCGTTGGGTCCATCTCCCATAGGTGAAAGTCGACAAGTACGGCGTCACTACAGTAGACCTCGAACGTGTCGGATACAAAGACGAACCATTCGTACTGGCTAACCAAGTTGTTCAAGTCTTCTATGTAACCGACCTAGCAAATAAGAAGCGCCATATAGTTCTTCATGGAAAAAAGTGGATTGTTGGAGTTGAGAATATAGTGGACGAGAAATAATACAATCAATTTAACGAGTTGCCTCCTTTCAGAAACGGCATAAGGGTCGAGGAAGAAAAACGTGACGAAACTAGCTACATACGCATCGATCATCATGAAGGGCTAATTTTTAAAGATTAATTGAACAATGTGTGTATATGTACGTTCTGATGAATGGTTAATTTTAGTTAATTGATTTGTACTGTGAAATGGATGTGATTGTTTCTGAAATGAATGTGAATTGGATGTATATACATGTACTTGTTGTGTTTTCTGCTTGTTTCAGAGGGCATGGCTAGCATTTCCTGAGGCTAGCCAATAAACAGAACTAGATTAACCAATACAAAATAATATCACAGATGGTTTGTAGATCAAAACGTCTGTGATTCTATATCACAGACGGTTCCTTGGTAAAAATTGTCTGTGATACAATATATCACAAACGGTTGTTGGTCAGAACCATCTATGATACATCATATATCACAGATGGTTGTTGGTCAGAACCATCTATGATACATCACATATCACAGACGGTTCTACTTTAGAACCACCTGTGATGTCCATCCCTATTTATATTCGGACTCTAGGGTTTGTCCGCGCCCACTGAAACGATTAAGTTTCTCAACTCCTCGCTCCCTCCTCCTCTGAGCCCGGCGTGACTCCTCCCCCGAGCCCGTCGCCGCCGCCTCCTCCTCGAGCTCGGCACGACTCCTCCCCCGAGCCCGTCGACGCCATCCTCGACGCCGCCTCCTCCTCCAAGGCCGCCTCCTCCCCAAGCCCGCCGCCTCCTCCCCCTCCCCGCCGCCTCCTCCCTCCCCGAGCCCAGGCGTGCCTCCCCTTCGACGCCACCTGCTGCTCTGTCTTGCTCCTGCTCGTCCTTCTCCTCGTCGCCCAAAGGTAACCAATGCCGAGTTGCCGACCCCGACGCTCCTTTCCCTCACTCTTTCTATCAATAATCTGTCATGCTATTTTAGGACTTTGTATTTGTTCTAGTCAGTTATTCATATGGTATTTGTTTTGATCGATACTGCTACTAGAATATATTGCAATGTGGTGTGGTGGGCTTGAGATGAATGCTCTGTGATGTCATAATAGTCTTGTACTGAAATTGTTTTGATAACCAGGTTTGAACTTGAGCTCTAATTGGAATGCTTACTCTACATATGATAGCAATATCAAAATGTTAAATCTTAGCTTTATGCTGATTTCATTTGTTCACATGATGTTTGTATTGAGCATATTATTCCTTTTAAATGACTTGGAGGATTTACATGTCTATGCCAATTATCCCAATTATTATTAATTGGTGTGTATACCCATACACATAGAGATCGAATCTTATGATAATATGTTTATGCGTGTCAGAACTTCTATTTCTTGTGAAGATGTCTTCCGCTCATTCTTCGTCATCGCCGCCTCATGTGTCTGATGATGCACCATCCTCTGGAATATCCAACCGCGGTAGAAGAAGAGGAATATCGAAAAGGCCCGTGGGCCAATATACCATCACGAAGGTCGATCAGTCTGGGACCCCTATCAATCCTCGCCGAGCAGCATCCGCATTCCGGAGAACGGTCGGAATAGTTGCACGGCAACGGTTCAACGTCACCTACGATTCGTGGAAGGAGTTGCCGAAAGCACTAAAAGCTGCGCTGCGGACGGATATTCTCAAATCGTTCAAGATCCCGGAACAACACCTGGACTCCGTGCGACGACACGCATTGCTACAGGCGTGCAAAACATGGAAGAACTTCAAGAGCACGCTTGTCAAGAACTATGTGGAGAAGGATCTGACGCCCTTCCACAAGTATCCGTTCTTGGAAGAGTCCTAGGCCGAGTTTGTGGCGAAAAAGACGACAAATGAATTTAGGAGTGAAAGTGCAGTGCACACGGCCCTCCAGGTAAAAAACAAGCACCCCGACAGAATCGACACCGCTGAATGCGGGTAAAATCCCGATATGGAGGGATTAGGAACAGCAGGCAAGCTGTTCGAATGTCTCTCCGTTATTTCCCGAGATCACTAATGTGCGCACCCGACAAGGGTTATTTGGGAGGTTATGTACCACCGCCACGGAAGTCTCCTTTCCAAACCCCACGCACTCAGAAGTGTCCCAAATACCGTAAGATATCGAACTACCTAGTTTGTAATTACTCCATAACTTCATAGGAAGTGAAATGACATGTCAGGCTATTGCAGGTAACGCTGAGTGCACAATCTTCCCAAGGCTCATTCCAGGTAGACAGGGAGAGAGATATACTTTCCGCGGCCCTAGGAAACAATGAGCATCTGGGTCGTACGAGAGGTGCTGGTGTTTATGTTACATAGGCAGAATGGTTTCAAGCGAACTTCGGATCGTACTGGAGTAGGAAGAGAGCCAAAGCCGACCACGATGCAAAGCTACGAGAGGAGATTCGTGCATCCCTCAAAGATGAGATCACTGAATCTATCAGAGATGAACTCGATGATCGCGTCAGAGCTGTGTCGCAATGGTTTGAGGAAAGGATTAGGGAATTGTAAATCTCAAATCAGTTGCAAACCCCTACCCCTACTGTGCTAGCTAGCCCCCCCCCCAACTTTCGAGTAGCTACCTAGAGCAATTTTGGGGCCGTCCCGCTGTATATTCCCCCAAACGACGAGGTCATGACTCTAGAGCAAGCCATTGGAACATTCATCCAAAGGGCCTAAGGGGACATCCGCTTGAGCTACCGCTCGTGTCAACTTCACGGAATGTCCTACAATGGTATCAAGTCCACGGAGCCGATCAGCACCGGCTTACTCAAGACCGACGTGGCAAGGGCCCGGTGCATCAAATGCATCTACACCTCGTGCTCAGTCAACTCTTGTGAAGTCGACCTATACAAAGCGAGACAGCAAGGGCAAATCGAAGACGGTCGACTCCTGTTCTGATATCCCCTTCTTGCCGTTGGCCCAAAAATTCGTGTTAGGCAAGCTGTTGGTCGAGAGGTTAGACAGCCCTACCTTAGGACCGGCTTGCACAGCATTGCATACATGGTACATGAAACAGGCCAACAAGCTGGCTAAACAACGACGCTCGGGTGTCACCGTCAAGTTCAAGGAGGATCATTTTAACTACGTGCATCAAGACTGTATCTTCACGGTGACCTTCAAGGACTTGCTCTGTCTCTTCAACCTCGACGAGCTCGACGTATCACTCATACGATGCTGGACACTGTAAGTGTGTACAATCATGGTCAATGTTTGTGTAATACCGATAAATGTTATATATAACTCCTTGCTTTTGTATATAGATACATGATGTTTGAATCCGAAAGAAGGAATTCACCAGTAGGTTTCCTCGACCCACACGTGGTCTCCGAGCAAATTATCAAGGCGAATGCAATATTCGTCGAGAATTACGTTATAGAATTTTTCCTGGGTCGCCGTAACAAGGAATACATACTTTTGCCCTACAACCAGGAGCAAGTGTTGCACTACTAGCTA
Organism: Phyllostachys edulis; assembly: GCA_036346405.1. Taxonomy (NCBI): domain Eukaryota; kingdom Viridiplantae; phylum Streptophyta; class Magnoliopsida; order Poales; family Poaceae; genus Phyllostachys; species Phyllostachys edulis. The sequence continues at coordinate 38,535,956 of CM070554.1, forward strand.
TACTTGTTGATTTGTACTTTATAAGCAACACGAACTTAGGTTTAATGACCATGCTGACATACCTGTATAGCTTCCACTGGATTCTAATTGTAATTATACCAAAACGAAAATGGGTAATATACCTAGATTCCCTAAAGAGTTCCACTCACAACTTCATAGTTATCTAGAATTTAATCAACAGGTAAATATATTTCCTCCATAGAAACTCTATTGTAGTATTTCCTTCCTTTGCAATGGCTAAGGCTAACTTCTTGGAGTCATGTAGGGTGTTCGACGTGTTATATGCTAGAGGATGGAATTGCAGGGGAAGGTGGCTGCAACACGATCTAACTTTCCCGGCACTCGCTAGCTAGCACACATTAATCCTATATAACACTTCGTAGTAATGCCTCTCGAACTAATCAATTCTATTTTTGCAGTGCCACTAGCAGCCGTTGTGCCGCAACGTTAGTGGTTACTATGTTTGCCACAACATGGAACTACTCATCGGTTCCGCGATCACCAATGATCCTCAGGTTTGTCAATCTTGCAACAATTATTTCATATATACTTACCAATTTATATAAACACGAATTTAATCTTCCTATCGACAGGTTGCGACCATTCTTTGGCTGCGTGGAAGCAGTGAGCTTATAAAAGTTCGATCACACCTTGCGCCATTCTGAACAACAGTCATAAATCCAGATGGGAGTTTCCACAATGTAGATTGAACTTGATTGGGATATATTGAACTTAATGGTACATGTGTGTAAATTAATGTACATTAATGGTTAATTTTAGTTAATTGATTTGTGAATTAGATGTGCTTGTTTCTGAAATGAATGCAAATTTGATGTGCTTCTGAAATGAATGCGAATTGGATGTGATTGTTTCAGAGGGCATGGCTAGCATTTCCTGAGGCTAGCCAATAAATAGAAATAGATTTAGCAATGCAAAAGACTATCACAGACGGTTTGTAGATGAAACCATCTGTGATAGTCAAAATCACAAACGGTTTGTAGATGTGAGATGGTTTCATCTACAAACCGTCTATGATTGTCGACTATCACAGACGGTTTTGAGTTAATAACCGTCTGTGATAGTATGTATTACAGATGCTCAGGCCGCCGGCGTCCAGAACATCCGGGCCCTTGTACTCGTTGTGCTTGACTTGACGTCGTCCCACTACAACACATGGCGTGATCTGGTGTCCTCACCCTCGGCCGATACCCCCTCGCCGATCACGTGACATCCGATGTTGCCTTCCCCGACGATCCCGCCTGGCATCGCATGGACTGCGTTGTGCTATCCTGGATCTACGGCACTGTCTCCCCCGAGCTTATGGAGGTCATCTGCGTTCATGGCAACATCGCGCGCACTGTGTGGCTCGACATCGCGCATCAATTCCTCGGTAATCGCAAAACTCGAGCCTTATATCTCGACGCCGAATTTCGCACCTTCATGCAGGGCGATCTCTCCGTTATGGATTACTACCGCAAAATGAAGAGCATGGCGGATGCGCTTGCCGACCTCGGTGAGTACATTCCTGACCGCACGTTGGTCTTGAATGAATGTCCTCCGCGGGTTGAGCGGCAAATTCGCCTACATGACCCCTCACTTCAAGCGGCAACGTCCGTTCCCGACCTTCAACGAGGTCCGCGCTGATCTTCTCCTCGAGGAGCTGACGGGGTCAGCCATGTCTTCCACGTCGTCCACCGCCCTAGTCGCCATGACGCCCGGTGATGCCAAGGGCGCCGGAGGCCCTGGCGGTCCTTCTGCCCCGAAGGCCTCCTCGGGCTCCTTCACGCAGCCTGGCTCGGGCTCGGTTCAGCCATCGCCGCCGCCAAGCAATGGCAATAGCGAGAAAAGAATGCCGCCATCCACCACCGCCATCCGCCGCACTGCCGTCCTTCTACAACTCATGGACCGGCACCATTCAGATGTTGCCCGGTCCACCGGCTGCTTCCGACGGGTCGTAGCCCCGTGCTCGGTCCCTTGTGCCCTGGCGCCGCATCCAGCCGCCGCATGCACTTGTTGTTGCTGTGCCCAGGCCCTATGTCTATCCCCGGTGCAGAGAGCGCCCGGCTACCCTCCTCCGCACCTATCGCCCGCCGGCCACCCCCCTATCGCCCTCACCATGGACACCTTGGTCTGGGCTTCGATCAAGAGCACTTGCCAATGCGTTGAAAGACCATGTCCTCAACTCCCCTCTACCAACGAGTGGGTTATGGACTCGAGCTTCTCGCATATGACGCCCGACACCGTAACATATCCTTGTTTCGTCCACCACGCTCCACACTTCCTTCATCTATCATTGTTGGCAACGGGTCCTCTTTACCTGTCACGCACACTAGTCACACAGTCTTACCTGGTCCCTTTTATCTTAATAATGTTCTAGTTGCTCCGAACATTATTAAGTCACTTATCTCTGTTCGCTAGTTCACCACTGACAATAATTGTTCTGTTGAGTTTGACCCGTTTGGCCTCTCTGTGAAGGATCTTCGTTCCAGGAACGTGATCGCCAGGTGCAATAGTTCCGGTCCCCTATACTCCTTGCACCTTCCTGCGCCACGGCAATCATCATGCGCCCTCCTCGCCGGTATCACCTCCACCATTTGGCATCGCCACCTTGGACATCCTGGACACAAGGCGTTCTCCAGACTTGCAAGTGCGTCTACTATTTCGTGTAATAAAAATACTTGCGACACGATTTGCCATGCATGTCAGCTCGGTCGCCACATTCGCTTGCCTTTTGCTAGTTCATCTTCTCGGGCTCTCCAGAATTTTGATCTTATTCATTGTGATCTTTGGACCTCTCCTGTCGTGAGTGTGTCCGGTTATAAATACTATTTGGTCGGCAATGCTTCGACTATTCTTCTCCACTTTCGATCTATTTCATAGCTCCATCTATCTCCCCTCTCTTCATCTCATGCCTTGTCGCCACCTCCCGTGCCACTATTCACCGTCGGTGAGCACTAAAGAAGACGGTCAAATCCTTACTCTGATGCAAAGTGCAATACGTGGTAAAAAGAGGTGGTACAAAGTAAAACTATTTGTTAAATATGGTGTAAAATAAAATCATGATAATATTACTTAGTCCAAAGTGAAATTCACTTTTTATCTTCTTTTCTTTTTGAGACGTGGGCTCTTGCTGTTCACGACTAGGCTGTAGACGCATAGAAAACTTCGTGTCCAACTTGTATCTCCTCGGGAATTGATGCTGCAACATGCAGGACAGGAACCCTTCAGATTTAGCGCTACACGGAGACAGGCCTGACTGGATCACGGTTCTGCACTTCTGCTCCTTGCGACTTGCCGACGGCTTTCCTTTCTGACACGAGCAGGAGGCTGCGGATCGGATCGGATCATCGGACAAGACGGCGATTGACGCCCTTGCCCAACTTTGTTGCTGACTTCCCTTCGGACTTGGCGCGCGAGAAGTTCTCACGAGAAAACACCGAATCAGATCGGAACGAGGATGCTGAATAGAGCAATTTGCTCGAGCGCAACAGCAGTTGATTTAGATTGGGTTCCTTCACGCTGCCACCTCGATGTCGCACGGATATGGCGCGATGGCTGCCCAGTATGTACTAGGGGTGAAAACGGATCGAATACGAATAGATAATGATTCTATCATATTTGTTTTTATTTTTTTTTCTGATCTGGATAGGAATACGAATACCTCGGATACGAATACAGATATAAATAATATCGAATACGAATACGGAGTGAATACAAATTGAAACGAATACGGTTGCAAATATTTTTCGGAACATAAAAACCTCTTAAATTATATGCCAGAAATTAACGAAAACATATAACTAGTTTATTTGATGCAAACATTCATGAATTGTTCATATTTTCAGTAACCACGCATAACATTAGCACTAGTAAACTGCATTAACTAGTTCATCACAAACATAACACTTAGTTTACCATATTTAGCTCATAAGTCATAACTCATAAAGTCACAAGTCATCACGTATTCACACTTAGTTCATCACATACATAAAACTTAGTTCACACTAACATCAATCAAAGCTAGATGGTTAATCTATACAAGAAATGACCGTAACATCCCAAAGTATGTTACCAAAAATAAAATTAATAAATTTATTATTTTATTGGATTTTCTTAGATTTAAAAGAGTTTTCTTGGTTAAAAGGAAAAAATAAAATAAAGTTAATTATTTAATTTTATAGTTTTTAATGTTGAAAATAGAATTTATTGAGTTTTCTAGGATTTTATTGATCTAAAGTGAAAAAGAAATTTGTAATTAATTTCTTGAATTTTCTAGATTTTAAAAAGAATTTTCCTATTTAAAAAAATAAAAAATAATTTATGTGCAAAAATAAAAACCAAATTTAAGTTGGCATTAATTTTATTAAGTTCAAAATAATTCAAGGATTTTTTTAATTTTTTCTAGAATTTTTGAACTATATTTGCTATTTTCTAAAAGGGTATTTGATTTGTTGTATATTCTGAAATTCAGAAATCAATTAAAATCTCATTTTTCTCTTTTTGGCTGAAATCCAGATATCCGACCTTCGTGCTATCTAGATAATCCGTATTTGTATCCGTATCCAACGGATAACAGGGCTACCGTATCCATTTCTGTTTCTGACAAAAACAATCGTATCCGTTTCCGATCCGTTTTCACCTCTAGTATGCACGCCATGAGAAACTGGCCCTAGGAGCGGAGATTGATCTCCCGTGGGCAGCACCTAGGGCTTTATAACTCAGGCTCTGATACCACTTGTTACGAAATGCATGGCAAATAATAAAAGATCAAGAGAATGAGGGATTTGCGGGAAAAATCCATTACAAGAAAATCCCCCTAGAGACATTTTTATATTTGTCTCTGAATAAGGAATGCTATAGTCCAGAGGCGCTTTTTAGAGATACTTTAAAAACCGTCCCAAAATTTTGTATGCCAGAGACAGTTTTAAGACGTTTTTGAGACACATACATAATTTTTATCTTTTAGAGATATTTTTGAGGTGTTCTCTAATTTACCTAAAGTTTTTGTTTTGTAAAGACATTTTTTATACGCTTTCCAACTCTCTAGAAGCGTTTTTTTGGTGGTTGATATGTGTTAAAGGAACTACATATAAAACTACATATAAATATTACAACACATAACTAAACAAGTGAGGTTGTGTGGTTGAGGTGACTAGTGCGACAAGTCTGAGAGAAGTATTTCCTATGAGGTCTAGAGTTCGAGTACCAACCTTTGCAAGAGTCTACATTTTTTTTTGTGGCTCACTATACTAGTAGCACAATTTAACACCTCTATGTAATGTCTCTATTTACTTAGATACAAAACAAAGCGTCTATAAAATGTTGCAAAGAATATAGACGCATTTTTAATAAAATGTCTCTTCATCGTAGCGACGATGCAAAGGAAAGTGCTTATGTGTCGTTTTTATAAACTTCTCTACAACACTGTAGCGACATGAAAAAAAAACATCTTCACTATATTAAGAAAATGCTTCTACATGGGGTTTGTGTTGTAGTGATCACGAACACACGAAGGCGAAATTCACTTTGTGGGGGAGAAATTACGCACGGGGAACTTCGGTGTATCTGACTGTGCGAGGAGTACATATATAAGCTATGGAACAAGAGTTCCTAATAGAGAAGGAAACCGAATCAGAGTCAGATGCGTCGGCCATTGCCATGTCTGACACAGCTTGACATATGCACCATTCGGTGCCACGTCTGGCGTAGTGTGCGGCACGGACACGATGACGAATTTGGATCACACTTTAACAGTGGTAGCCCTTTTAGGGCATCCCCAATAGACAGATTTTAGTCGTTTGTTAGTTATGCCACATCAGCAAAATCCTACATGGAGGAGAGAGGGGGAGGGGAGAGAGCACACGTCGTCATTTCCTGAAGCGATCGTCGTGCACGCGAAACAAGACATAATACGACGATAGCATGCATTGTTGGGGGTGGAGCCGTCCACTTCCCACGCGGTTTGGGGGGGGGATGTGGTGGCGCGACCACAACCAGGAGGTGACCGGCTCGACTTCGGCGACGGTGACGAACACGAGGGTGACCGACTCCACGTCAGCGACGGACATGAGGGCGACCGGTGGATTGCTCGATCCGACTCGCTGTAGTTTGGATCTGATCGGATCCAGACGTCGGCGAGCCAAATCTGGCCGGATCTAGACGTCGGCAATCCAGATCTAGAGTACGAGTCGACGGCGGTGAGCTCGTAGAGGGCTATAGATGGAAGCGATGGGGGAGAGGGCGACATGGAGGGAGAGAGTGAGCGACAGGGGGGGTGGCTGAGAAATGGAATTGGGGGAAGGGAGAGAGAGATATGCGGTGGTAGTGGAGAGGGCGATGGGCAAACAGGGAGAGGGCGACGACTAAAGGCGACGGGGAGGGAGAGAAATGGCATTGAAGAGGGGGAAAGAGAGATAGGCGGTGGTGGGGGAGAGGACGGCGGCCGATGGCGATGGGGAGAGATGGCATCAGGGAGGGAGTAGGCCGTGAGCGACAAGGAGGTAGACAGAGGGGGTAGGTGAAAGAAAATTGACATGTGGGCCTGTTTCAAAGAGAAATTATAAAATATAAATATTAGAGAGTGTGCTAGAGACTATATATTAGGATGTTGTCTCTAAAAATAATATGGTATATATTAGAGACAATATTATCTATAACTATTGGACATGCCCCGGGGCGACCGCACTGCCACAAACGCTGAAGCGTTTTCCAAGAAAATTAATAAACTATGCAACCATATACGCCACATGAGACTGGGAATCGGGACACTTGCGTTTCACATATCATGCCAATTGGCAAGCTAGCTGGAAGAGTGCCACCCATTTGGCAATCGATCGGTATCTGCTACTGGCAGAGCAAGTGGCTAGCTTCACAGATGGAAAGGGCAAAATGGTCATTTCAAGTCCGTGCTGTCCCGGGTGAACCTAACTCTCCGACACTCAGCCATGTAACCACCAAGCGACGCCAAACCAGGAATCCTCACTCCCCCAAGTTGATCACCTACTCCATCCACCGCCCGCCCCCACCCAAACCCCTCCTATAAATAAGCCCTCCCTTCCCTTCTCCATGCACTCCTCACTAGCTCAAACAAGAGATCATCGATTCCTCGGTATATATAGACATACGCTCTCGTGTAGTGGAACACATGCCTTTCTACACGGTCATGGCCATGGATATGGAGGAGGCGAGGGAGGCGAACGAGAGGCTGGTGGAGTCGCTGTACGCGGCGCTGGCGGCCGGCGACGGCGCGGCGGCAGCGGGCTTGCTGATGGAGGACGTGGACTGGTGGTTCCACGGGCCGCGGCGCTGCGAGCACATGCGCCGGCGCCTGACCGGGGAGGCCGGCGGCGCGGGCGACTTCGTGTTCGCGCCGCGGCGGGTGGCGGCTGTGGGGCGCGACGGGCGGTGGGTGGTGGCGGAGGGGTGGGAGGGCCCCCGCGCGTACTGGGTCCACGCGTGGGCCATCGAGGGAGGCCACATCACGCGCTTCCGCGAGTACTTCAACACGACCGTCACCGTCAGGGAGGTCGGCGGCAGTGGCCAGCTCCGGCGCAGCGTGCGAGGGGGCGCCGCCGTGTGCTGGCAGAGCCAGCAGGGCTGCGGCGGGGACGTGGAGATCAGGTCGCTTCCCGGGCTCGTGCTCGCCATCTGACTGCCCTCGAGCAATGGCGGATTCAAGATTTTTAAAATAGGTGTTCGAAATTATAAACATGTTGTACAATGTAAAACATAAATATTCATAATCATAACATAAAAAATAACAAAGTTCAAATTATTCTTACTAGAGACAACATGTCAAATAATTTTTAAAAAATAACAAAATAATTAAGAAAATTACAATCTAACTCGACGTTCCATCATGGCTTGGAAGCGAGATATGATGTCATCATCCTTAACTTGCACAAAAAATTCTCGCTCAAGAAATGTAACCAAGCAATCATTCAAGTATTGTTCTCCCATTCTATTCATTAGCTTATTCTTCACATAATTCATTGAAGAGAATACCCTCTCAACACTAGCAGTTGCTACCGGAAGATAAAATAATATCATCTTTTATCTAACAACTGAAATTACACAAGCTATTGAACTATATAAAATAATCTTCTTTTTTATCTAACAACTAAATTTACACAAGCTACAAAATAATTGGACATTTGGACAAAATTATCTTCTCTTTTATTCACTTACATATACATACAAGTATACAACTATTGTCTATTGAACTATATGAAGCTAATAAATATCGAATACCAATATAAATATCACTCATCTACATTCTACAAGTCTTTCACTGCCAAGTGCCAACAGTACCCCTAAATGCCAATAAATATTAGACCTTGCTTCCCCCAAATCCAATCCTCCAATCCAGCCGATGACTGAGCCAAACTCCCCAAATCAAATCCCACCCAATTCATCCATCTTGCTCTTCTTCCTCCCGGTTCCCCTCCGCCTCCTGGTTCCCCTCCGCCCGCCAGTAAGGTCCGCCTCCGGGCACCGGCGGCCTTCCATGTCCCGTGCTTTCGCCTCCCAGCTCTCCCAGTGCTCGAGATCGCGCCCGGCGCGGCTCCTCCTGCTGCTGCTGCTTTGCTCGGCCCGAGCCCCGACTGCTCTAAGGCGCCACCTCCCCAGTCCGTCACCTCCCCATCCGCACAACCGAGGAGACGAGGAGCTCCGAGCTCACCTTGACTGCGGCCGCCGCTGCTCCTTGCACCGGTGCCGGTGGGCGGTGGTTGGTCTTTTGCTCCTTGCGCAGGGCTTCCCTCCATCCCAGGCTCTGGTTGCGCCGCCGCCGCCGATCTGGCCGCCGCCGCATTGCGTCGCCCGGCCAGGATTGGGATTTCGCCGCCGCACGGTCGTCAGAGCTTGGGGTCTTGGGGATTTCTGATTGCAGATTTCACGGGTTTGGTCTGGTGACTCGGCGCTTGGTTGGGGCTGGCGGGCTGCCGACTGGAGCGAGGCAGCGAGCGCTTGGTTTTGGGCCATGTGGCCTGCAAGTTGGCGAGTGGTCTGCGCGATCTTGCAGGGCGTAAAACGCGATCGAACGAGTTCCCCGCGAGCTCAAATAGTTATTTGATGTATTTACTAATATATATACCTAATATACTTAATAAATACTAGATTTTTTTTCAAAAATAATGGGTGTACATCTGTACACCCATGTCCCTATACTAGATCCGCCCCTGCCCTCAAGCAGCACTGGCCACATGGCAAGCACGTGGGCTCCTGCATGCGTGTGGTGTCTCGGCCCGTGAGCAGTACTAAGATAGCTTGCAATGTGTGCTAAGAGATGGATAAATCAGTATTTAGGTGATATGAATGAAAGATGGTGAGAAGAGAATGCATGCTTGTTACTAGATGAAGAAACAAGTAAATTGTTGATAATAAGATACAAGAAACAACAAAATACTTATTGGAGACTTACTTATTACTAAAAACTCGTTTTGTGGGTCATGCACACTTGTAGTAATTAAAGTCTTAGATAGAAGCTCAAGAAACAATACATTGGAAGACTTGTTTCTTTTTATTAGATTAAGTATTCTCTCTCCTCTTAATAACAAGCTAAGAAACAAACTATTGTAGATGTTCTTAGTGGCTTAGGCTGCTCCCAATGGGTAGTATCTTAGTGCAGTTTCTTTAGTGCATAAGGAGTATTAGGATACTATCTTCCCAATGCATGGTTTCTTATGGTGTAGTATCTTAGGCTGTTTCATTTAATTACATGCATGATCTTTACTAGTATTTGAGCATTGTGGCCTATTTGTGGTATGTACTAAAGCAATATATGTTTGTTGACACACACAAACGTAAATACACGGGATCGATCATAATAAATTTTATGCGTTGGATTTCGAGACCAAACCGGTATCCAGATTAGATACTAGAGTACCCTTTCTCTTCATTAACTATAGTGCCACATCATCATTTTGCCTACGTGGCAGGCTTAAGATACTAGCCAGATGGAGCACTGGGAGCAGCCTTAGCTACGTTGGAAATTAAACTTCCCATGGTAGTTCGTACTTCCTCCAGTCAAAAAAGAGTGACGCCCTAAAATGTGTGTAGTCAAAACGTTACAATTTGACAAAAGATATTGCCTAACATTATGGTTCCCAAATATGAAATTAATACTAGCACATACTTTCATAGTAGTGCACTTTTGTAACACATACTTTCATAGTAGTGCACTTTAATATTTGTAACTTTTTAATATATATATGACAATAATATTCAGCAAAATGGCATCTTGTTAACTTTTTAATATATGATAATAATATTCAGCAGTCCGGATTTGTTTTCTTTGTCTCGGTTTATCCTTCGCCACGTAAGGAGAGATTTCTGTTATCTGTCATGATTTTTCTCAGGTACATTTGCTGCATATTACACACATTTCACGGATCATCAACTTGTTTTTTCACAAGAAACAGGCCCTACTGTATACAAATATATTTAATAAATAGAGAAAAACAAAGTAATATGTACAAGGAAGAAAATAACCGAAAATGACAAATATGTTACAGCCCCTCTAGGGAGAGAAGCGTCAAATGATTGTTTCAAGCCATATGATTGTTTCAAGACGATCATCCCTGAATCGATGCGTATACAACGCGAGTTCATTCATAAAAGGACTTTTCCAACTAGAAGTATTTGGCGTGATCGTCAATTTGCTGTGAATCAGCATTTTTTTTAAAGAAAAATACAAGAGGTATGATGTGAATCAGTACTGGTGTTACGTAGGTAAAGACTAGAGAGAAGGGTCAAAGATATGCCAACTGGTTTCCTTCCCAGCATTTGTGGCTGGAAGTGGCACGTATGCACGAGCTAGCCAGCAGAAATATTGTCTCAACTGAACGTATGATATGGTCGGAAGATTCCAAGGACAAACAATCATTCATATATATATGATCCTAATTTCCTATCAGCTGTGTACGTGATGCTGAAATGTGAACTATAGCTAGCACTGACTATATGCCTGTAAAGAAGCTGGCACCGACTATAGCTAGCTTGATACCTTGTTTTCATGATGTGATGTGTTTTGGTTACGCTAGGCATTTGGAAACTATGTCGCCCACACATGCTAAATTAATGTACCTAAGTAGCAACTAATTAACGTCTAACGCATCAGACGTAGAATACTATTTGTGCAAATATCTTGAAAAAAATAATAATAGGACCAAATGTTCCAAATTAATGCTGTTTGTAACTTTTATTTGGTAGAAAATTCCTTATGTACCATCAAATGTTACCCGATTCCGTAATAAATAAAAACCTAAGAAAAAAAAGGCATGACTATGGAAGGAAACTTGGACTTCAATTTTTCATGCGTATGGAAGCTTAAAGTCATTCCCTGCATTCCGTTTTTTTTTTTTTGGAACAAAGACCTCTTCCCTATATATTATGCCGTTGTTTTTCAAAAAACTTTGCTCGTACGAGCAATCTCCATCAGGCATCAGCGCTGTTAGGTCAAAGCGTAGTTGACCAGTCAGAGTTTGCCCATAAGTAATGTTTTTAAATACATGACGTTTGACCAAGTGTGCAGTCAAATTTATCTAGCTTTGACTAATAATATATGAAAAACTATTTAGATTGATCATGAGTGAATAGTATCATTAGATTTGTCATGATAAATATTTTCATAATATAATAATTTTGTAATTTTTACTAACAAAATCATATGAAAAGTAATGGTCAAAGTTATATAAGTTTATCGCACGCCATCAAACGTCGTGATTTAAAAACAGAGGGAGTAACATTTTGCGCATACACTCCCTGCCATGGATGGCCCACATCCTCAGCTACGACGAGGAGGCGACGCCCCCCGATCGAGCTGCCAAGCAATGCAGGCAAGAGACGAAGGAGATGGCGCCGGCCGTGCATGTACGTACGTGGGTGGTAGCAAAGGTAGCCACCGAGGCGTTCAACTCATTCCAGCAGCAGGCCCGTGGGTTAGTGATTTGATAAATTTGCCTACACAGGAATTAATCGGTGCTAATCTTGCTTGTGATTTGTGAACAATGGCCTAGAACACATGGGATCGGAATCAGATCCCACTCAAATCAAGCAGATACGTACAGAGGCATAAAACGGCGTAGCTGTGTCGGACCCGGATTCCAAGAATCCAAATCCAAGGTGAAATCACTGTGCTATTCCCTGGATCAGTAGCTAGCACTTCACAGTACACATTGCTGAATCATTCATATAAGCGTGAACTGAAATATTAAATATTACAACCAACTGAGTAATATAGACCACGTCGGGTCGAAGTTTACAAAAGGGGCGAACAGGCCAAATTGATTACATCACATAAAAGCAACGTAAACTACAAATGAAGCAAAAGGTGAGGCAGGCTCATCTCACACGAACAAGCGATCGGGTGACTCAGGTCGACGGATATTAACCAAGGATCAAGCTAATATCGGTACATGACGCGGTACCAACGAAGTCTACTTAGACTGGCGAGACCTAAACTACGTAACTAATCTACTCCTTATCGCAGCTCTTGTCCATCATCTCCCGGGCCGTCGTAGAAGGCGTAGTATCCGTCGTCTTCATTATCTGAAGGATTGGGGGAGAAGCGAGAATGAGCACTACTACCGTGCTCGCGAGCCAACACACAATGCAATTATATACATGCAAGGTTTAACAAGGATGACTCGGGTTCTTTTATTTGCAAAAGCAATTTTTCAAATATCATAATCACAAAGTCCTATCACTTAGCATTTTTTAACAAATTGCATTTTGATAAAAAGAGCATGTGCAATAATTATTTTAGTAGAGATTCCATCCGTGAAACCCTACCAATGCATCCTTTTAATTGAGCCGCCTCCAATGACCACACCCATCGAGCTCGACGACTCGGGCAAAAATCCAAAACAGGCTAGGTGAGCCCTTCCACCATTTTCCATACTACCCATAAAGTTTTTGAAATAGAACTAACTCAAGTTATGATTCCCATGTCCGCCTTTTGACCGTAGGGCACTACTGCTTAAACAGCTTTTAGACTCTGCAGAGGTTTGTACACTTTACCCACAAGAGATAGTCATACCTGTTACCCCACATGATTCCGTAGTCATGTAGTTGGGCGGCAAATCACAAGAACTTTTCTAATTACCTCGCCTTCCGTCATCTCACCCATATGGGGTTGCGCCCATACGCTCATGTGGGATGTTACCCCACGCCAGTAGTTAGTTTACCCCACGCAGCAACTTCACCCTTGCCTCGGTGCCCTTTCAAGCCTTATTTACCGCAAGCTTGCATGATACATTTTTCCACCATGTGAGACACATTCAGGGTTTAATAATTGTACTAGGCCAAGTTGCACTTTGCAGACTTGTGGTTGCACATGTTTAACACGGAGGTCGTGACAAGATTAAGTCCTTAGGGTTATCTGGGCGGTTCATTCCACAAGCCAACCAACCATGTGCTCCCCGAGCACCCACCGCCTCACCATCCGCCCAGATAGAACTAGCAATTGGGGTTTTTGGGGGAGTAAAACCAATTTATTTTCACAACCTTTAGCCAATGGACCACCAATGACTACCCAAAACGTTTTATGTTTGAGGAAATGATGATTGGGGTATTTAATACCCCGGTACTTAAGCAAGACTAGCATGTCGCTTAAGTACAACTTATAACTAGTATTACCATATAGTTACTAGGGTGACAAGGATTAACGGATTCAAGTTATCAAGGATGGCATATTAATTTAATTAATCAACAAGTGGGTATTTAACTACCTTAAGCTTTAACATACATTTGATAAAGAATAAAGCATGCAATTTTACTAATTTAAACGAATATAATTTGCATAAAATGTAGGATCAATATGGTCAAAGTATTGACTCACCTTGGTTAAAGGCTAGGGATCTTGATAATCTTGGTCTTGATCAACTCGAGGGTCGCTCGGCGTCTTCAAATCCTAATCGCGCGAGAATCTGGGAAAAAGACACAAATGCAAAGAGAGCAAATAAATAAATAAGAACAATAAATAAACTCCAAATTAATCAAGTCCTATGCCATTAGCAAGATCTTGATTTAACAAATTTTAGAAATTTATTTCATAATTTTTGGAGTTAAAATGGAGAAGATATGAATTTTGAAGATTAAAAAGGAAATAAAAAGGAGAGAGATGGTTGGGTGCCTGAGCAGTCTTGAGCAACCGAGTCCATGCGAACAGGAGGCTCGGGTCCATGGAAATAGTGGGCTGCAGGGCCCACATGGCAGCCAAAGTAGGGGAGGTTACAAAATGACTGGTGGGGCCCACAATTCCCAACTAAATCCCCAACTCAAATCCAATTCCCCAATCGATTTCCCAAATTGAGTTCCCAACCTTCTTAGAGTCGTAATGGGAGGAGGCAGGAGGTGCTCGGGTGGGCGGCGGCGCCAGGCAGCCAGCGGCGGGGGGCGGCGGGCGGCGCTGGGTCGCTGGAGGGCGGCGTTCCGGGGAGGCGGCGGCTCGGGAGAGGCAAGCGCGACAAGACGGGCGGACCATGGCGGCAGCCACACGGTGGCACGGCGCGCCGGCGGTGAGCGGCGGGAGCTGCGGCCAGCGGCCGCGCAAGACCGGCGCGCTGCAGGCGAGGGAGGCCAGCTGGTGGTCGGCCGGCTCGGCGAGGCGGAGCGGGCCGGCGACGGCGACCACGGGCGGAGGAAGAGGAGGCGCAGCGGCGGCTCACCTCGACGTCGGGGACGGCGAAGGGAGGTGGGGATGAACTTCCTTGCGTCGTGGGGGTGCTCGTGACGCGGTCGCCGGGGGCGGGGACTCACCGGAGCGGCGACGAGGTGAGGAGGCGTAGCGGCCGTGGAGAGGGCGCGGCTTCAGCTCTGCTCTGGACTTACCGGAGCTCGGGGCGGCGTGGGAGGTCAAGCAGGGGGAGGAGGAGCTTTATAGGGCGGCCATGGCGCGGAAGGGAGAGGGGGGTCCGGGCCGCGCGGTCCCGAGGTGGCAAGGACGCGCGTGTGCGGGCGCGGAGGAAGCGCTGCGACGACGGCGGCTCGAGGTCGCTCTGCGGTCACGCAGGCGTCTTGGGACGGAGCCTTGGCCTGGGCAAGCGCATGAGCGGCAAGTGGCGGCGACGCGACGGGTTGGCGTGGCGACAAGACAAGGCGATGAAGCGAGGTGCGGCTTCCACGGAAAGCTGCGGGAGTTGGTGAGGCGTCGCACGGGAGAAGGAGGGAGCGGTGACCTCGCTGCTGCTAACCCGGGTGACGCGGCAACAGAAGGGGAGGAAGGGAAAGACAGAGGGATGGCCGGGCCTGGGAGGTGAGTCTCCAAAACGATCGTTACAAATCCTACCCACCTTAAACGGAATCTCGACCCCGAGATTCGAACTGCTCCGAGAACAGGAATGGGTAGTCTTGTTTCAGTTGATCTTCGCGTTCCCAGGTGGCTTCCTTGGCTGAGTGGTGACTCCACTGGACCTTGCAAAGGCGGAAGACTTGGCGTCTTGTTCGCTTCTCGATGACGTCGAGGATCTTGATCGGATGCGCTGGATAGGTCAAATCTTGTTGAAGGGTGATGGCTTTAACGGGCATTTGCTCTTCAGGTACTCGGAGACACTTCTTGAGCTGGGAGACGTGAAACACGTTGTGAACCTCTGACAGATGTTCCGGTAGCTTTAACTGATAGGTTACTTCCCCACGCTTGGCGGCAATCGGAAACGGTCCTATATATCTTGGGGCGAGCTTGCCCTTTACTTTGAATCTTCGAGTTCCACGAAGTGGGGATACCTTGAGGTATACAGCGTCTCCATCTTCAAAAGTCAATTTCCTTGACGGTTGTCGGCGTAACTCTTTGTCTTGACCGAGCAAATTTGAAGGCGATCTCGATTAGTCGAACTTTCTCTCACTTGCTTGAGGGTATCCGGTCCAAATATATATCCTTCACCGATTCGACCAATGCAGAGGGTTACAGATTTTCGACCATAAAGTGCTTCAAATGGGGACATTTTTAGACTTGATCGATAATCTTTATTGTATGCAAACTCGGCATCTACGCAGACATTTCTCCTATCATCAGTAAATTCCAAGGCACAAGCTCAAGCATGTCTTCCAAAATTTGGTTTGTCCTTTCTGTCTGACCATCGATCTCATGGGTGATATGTCTTTGAAATCAAGGTGTGTCCCAAGGGCATCATGCAAACTAGCCCAAAAATGTGAGGTGAATTGAGATCCTCGATCAGAGACCATCCTCTTGGGTACTCCATGTAAACACACAATACGAGCCATGTATAGCTCGGCTAACTTATCTCCCTTGTAGGTTGTCTTTCTGGGATAAAATGGGCTACTTTGGTCAGTCTATCAACTATAACCCATACTGAGTCACATCCGGACTTGGTTCGGGGTAGACCGGTAATGAAATCCATTCCAATTTCTTCCCATTTCCACTGGGGAATTTGCAGAGGTTGAAGCAGTCCTGCTGGCTTCTGATGTTCGGCTTTGATTCGTTGACATACATCACAACAGGCTACATACTCGGCGATATCTCTTTTCATGCGTGGCCACCAGTACCAAATCTTCATGTCCTGATACATCTTTGTCTTTGCTGGATGTAGGGTATCTGTTGGTCATGGGCTTCCTTCAGAATTAAATCCTTGAGTTCCTTTTGGTGGGGAACAAAGAGACGTGTCCCATACCATAGAATTCCTTGCTGATCTTCGATCATCTTGGGGGCTTTTCCTTTAGCCATGAGACGCTTGAATCTTTGGACTCCAGGATGTTCCTTTTGAGCGGTCTTGATCTGCTCTTCTAAAGTTGGATGTGCTTCCATGGCATCTGGGTTACCTTGCTCTATCAAACAAAGGTTGAGGGCTTCGAATTCCTTATAGAGCTCAGGTTGGTGTTCTTGAATCATAACATTATTGCAGTATGACTTGCGGCTTAATGCATCGGCAACCACATTAGCCTTTCCGGGATGATAATGAACATCCAAGTTGTAATCTTTTATTAACTCTAACCATCTTCTTTGCCGAAGGTTGAGATCAGATTGGGTGAAGATGTACTTGAGACTCTTGTGGTCCGTGTAGATATTACAATGATTTCCAATCAAATAGTGCCGCCAAATCTTGAGGGCATGCACTACTGCTGCTAACTCCAGGTCATGGGTTGGATAGTTGTCTTCATGAGGGCGAAGTTGTCTGGATGCATAAGCTACAACTTTTCCTCCTTGCATAAGCACACATCCTAAACCTTGGCGTGATGCATCGCAATAGACTTCAAAGTCTTGATGAATGTCCGCGAGGTCAAAAGCTGCGTGGTTAACTTTTTCTTCAATTCCTGGAAACTTTTCTCACAAGCCTCGGTCCATTCATACTTCTTTTCCTTTTTAAGCAAATGGGTCATTGGTTTGGAGAGCTTTGAGAATCCTTCTATGAAGCGTCTGTAGTATCCGGCTAAACCGAGAAAACTACGAACTTCATTCTTCGATGTAGGTCAAGCTTCCAATTAATCACGACTTCTACCTTGGCGGATTAATCGCTATTCCTCCAAATGATACAATATGTCCGAGGAAACCGATTTCAAGCCAAAACTCACATTCTTGTACTTGGCATAGAGCTCATGTTCTTTAAGCTTTTCCAGGACCAATTGCAGGTGTTCAGCATGCTCTTTCTTGGTCTTGGAATAGATCAAGATGTCGTGTATGAATCACGACTACAAACTTGTCCAGGTATTCCATAAATACCTTGTTCATCAGATTCATGAAATAGGCTGGCGCATTGGTCAAGCCAAACGACATGACTGTGAACTCAAACAAGCCATACCGGGTGGTAAAGGCTGTCTTGGGAATGTCCTCATTCCTGATCTTGAGCTGGTGGTATCCTGACCGTAGGTCTATCTTGGAGAAAACTGAAGCTCCTGTCAACTGATCGAACAGGTCATCAATGCGGGGCAAGGGATACTTGTTCTTTAGGGTCACTTCATTGAGGGCTCTGTAATCCACACACAATCTGGCGGAACCATCTTTCTTCTTCACAAAGAGAACTGGCGAACCCCAGGGAGAAGAACTAGGTCTAATGAATCCTTTTTCTTGTAAATCTTCCAGTTGTGTCTTCAACTCTTCAAATTCGTCAGCGGCCATTCTGTACGGTCTCTTGGCAATTGGGGCTGTCCCTGGCTTCAAGTTGATCACGAACTCGATATCCCTGTCAGGGGGCATGCCTAGCAATTCTTCTGGGAAGACTTCGGGGTAAGCTTGGACTACAGGCGTCGTCTCTAGAGACATCTCTCCAAGATGGTGGATTGTCCGAACCAAAGGAGAGGAACGATCCACACTAATCCTTATTGTGGTTTCAGGGTCTTTGGCAAGTACCACTTTCCTGTTGGCGTAATCTATTAGTCCATGATACGCGGCCAACCAATCCATCCCTAGGATGATATCCAATGTTTGAGATTCTAGCACAAGAAGGGAGGCTAGGAATCCAGAGTCTTCCAAAGCAATCTCTACTCTGGGACTAACTGAGGTAGCATATAGGGGTCTCCCGGGTGAACTAAGTACCACGGGTTTCTTGAACTTATAGGTCGGCAACTTAAACCTTTCAACAAACTTTCTTGAAACAAAAGAGTGCGAAGCTCCAGAATCAAACAAAACTTGTGCGGGTACTGAATTAACAGAGAACGTACCCATTAGTACTCCTGCAGCATCTTGTGCCTCTTCTGCGGTGACAGGATTCACCTGGCCACGGCTCTGTGTTGGGGTAGACCTCGAAGCTTGGGAAGTCTGGTGGCTCTTGCCTGGGGCTGAGGTTCGTCCTTGAATTGGGGCGGCTCCTGGGTTGTTCTTTGGAGCAGGTGGTGGCGATGGGGCAATCTTAGCAAGGTGTCCTTTCTCTCATAAGCGAAGCAATGGTGGTGAGTCTTTGGGTTAATCGAGGCAAAGTTGTCGGTGAGGCGGAGAATGCGGAAAACATTCCCATTTCCTCTCATTTCCACCGAGGTGCTTTGACACTTGGCACCATCCGCTACTCTCCTTTAAAATGGAGGGTGTCGATGTTGATTATCTTTACCAACTTTGCTTGTGACGAGTCTCACAAATGACTTGAAGACCGGTTCTTTGTAGCTCAATTGCCTTGGTCAAGATGGGCGCAGAAACAATCCTTGGGGCAATGGGTCTTGTCCTTCACAAAGGAAGCACGTAACCTTACTCATCGGGCATTCACCGGTGATGATCCTTATCGCAGCTTAGGCGCAACACAAAGATTTGTCCGCTCGATGTCCTTTTTCCCCACAATGCGTGCATGCTACGAGTTCATAGGACAATCTTCGATTGATGGTGTTCCTCACAATAGGAACAATAGGGAATCTGGCACGTGTAGCAATAGTGTCCAGATTGCCCACATGTGAAGCATACTCTTCTTGCATCTTGTCGCAGATGGAGGGCATGATTGGGTGACATGTCCTGCCTTGCCACATTCAAAGCAAACATTTGGCGAGCTTCCGGTTCGATGATAGAACTTGGCGAGCCTGACTTGCTTTTTGTTTGGGTCCTTGATAAGTTCTTCGTTGTCAAGGTTGAGGTTGGTGACGATGACATCGCTTCTTTGGTTCTTCAATATTCCGTTGGGGACAATTGCTCATGTGGTGTCCTAGGTCGGCACAATAGAAACATCGATCTCTTGGCCTTGCTTCCTTTGGGGACATCTATTGGCGAAGTGCCCTTTTTCTCCACAAACAAGAAGCGATGAAGGTTAGCTATCGGGTTGCTTGTCGCTTCTTTGCCTAGCAGATCTAAGAATGCAGAGACCATTTCCTTTGGAATGCGAGTTGGGGTTGGAGCTCTTGGTGGTTTGGGGCTGTTGACGGATTGAAAGATGAGTCACGAGAAAGCGGATCTTTGGGGCAAATTGTCTTGTGGTCTATGCGTGGTCATCTTTCTTTTGCAAGTGGCACCACTTTCTTGGGATCTTTGCTCTCTTTGGTGCCATCTAAAGCGAATGTAAGAGGTTAAGAACTAGAGAGGATATATGAGGGTTTATCGCCCCTATAGCACCACAAAAGAACTCCAAACCAACGAGGAGAAACGATCAAATACAATACAAAGTCTAGAGTGGCTACAATATATTAAGGGGGGGGTTAGGTGTTACATGACTCCTGAACATAGCATATAGGCTATGCTAAGCCACAACACAAGATACACATCGTCTACAAAGGGAGAAACAAAAGTGCTTGCAACCCAAAAGACGCCTTAGCAAGCACTACTAGCTATCCTAGCCTATCTCGACTACTCCACCGAGGATCGGAGCGAAGCGGCTCGATCAAGCTCGGCGAACGAGTGTGACTCGAGCTGATCTTGTGAAGTGAACGGAACGGCGGGCTGCGTCCCACGCCGACACCGGAAGGTCGTCGAAGGGCGGCGATCGGGCGTCGACGCTCTTGCGTCTTGCGTCACTGGTCGGAGTCCTCGCGCCGAGGGAATCGAGCTGAGCCGGAGCCGGCGAAGTGTGATCGCCAGGCGGCTGTGAGACGTGCTACCTCTGTAAGGGCGGCGTCTCTCTCCATCTTGATGATGTCTCTGTCCACAGCGATGGTGTCTCTCTCCCACAAGGCATCATGGTGGGCTTCATCGCTTCTGATCATGTTGGTGCGAAGGGTGTCGGAGTGAGCCTCGCTGTCGGTGAGAAGCATCCGAAGCTGTCTGATCTCGCTGGTGTGGGAGTGGATGTTGTGGATCATCGCTGGGTCACCGCACTGTTGGGTCGGCGGGGCTCGTTGTCGATGGCGACGAAGGACTCGAAGCTCTCTCCGTCGTAGAGACATGGGAAGAAGCAAGACGGTGACTCTTGCAGAGGACCTCGTATTTCGACACAAGCGGTGACGGCAACACGGCCGCATCCCGATGGCGTCGAGCTGCTGCGGCGGGTGCCTCGGCCTGAGAAACTCGTGGTCGTGAACTCGCCGGTCTGGCATAGAGGAAAACCTCCATGTCCCAAGACTCGTGAGCCATGACCATCGCCTTCCGTCCTCTGAAGAGCGGAGGCGGGGAAGCTAAGAAATCGGATCACCAAGAAAGGACTTCGACAAAATCGCCTTCATTAACTCCATGAGAGCTATGGTCCCATGGGCTGCAATGGAGGAGAAGCCATCTACAAATTTTGAAACAGAGAAAAAGATTAGTAACACTTAAAGAGAATAGAGATAAGTATGGAACTAGGAATGATGAGTAGAAGCAATAAATACTCTATATTTTTGGCAAAACTTTTCTTAATTTTGAAAATAGGACGCAAGTCCTTAGGGCTCGACCAATCTAGCTAAAGCTCCTACAACAGATGCTCGATACCCGGCTCTGTTTTACCCGGATTCCAAGAATCCAAATCCTCTGTGAAATCACTGCTATTCCTGGATCAAGAGCTAGCACTTCACAAGACACATTGTCAATCATTCATACAAGCGTGAACTGAAATATTAAATATTACAACCAATCGAGTAATATAGACCACGCCGGTCGAAGTTTACAAAAGGGCCGAACAGGCCAAATTGATTACATCACATAAAAGAAACGTAAACTACAGCGAAGCAAAAGGTGAGGCAGGCTCATCTCACACAACAAGCGATCGGGTGACTCAGGTACGACGGATATTAACCAAGGACTGGCTAATATCGGCTGTACGCGGGTACCAACGAGTCTACTTAGACTGGGCGAGACCTAAACTACAGAACTAATCTACTCCTTATCGCAGTCTTGTCCATCATCTCCTGGGCCGTCGTAGAAGGCGTAGTCTCCGTCGTCTTCATTATCTGAAGGGTTGGGGGAGAAGCGAGAATGAGCACTACTACCGTGCTCGCGAGCCAACACACAATGCAATTATATACATGGAAGGTTTAACAAGGATGACTCGGGTTCTTTTATTTGCAAAAGCAATTTTTCAAATATCATAATCACAAAGTCCTATCACTTAGCATTTTTTTAACAAATTGCATTTTGATAAAAAGAGCATGTGCAATAATTATTTTAGTAGAGATTCCATCCGGCGGAAACCCTACCAATGCATCCTTTTAATTGGAGCTGCCTCCAATGACCACACCCACTGAGCTCGACGACTCAGGCAAAAATCCAAAACAGGGCTAGGTGAGCCCTTCCACCATTTTCCATACTACCCATAAAGTTTTTGAAATAGAACTAACTCAAGTTATGATTCCCATGTCCGCCTTTTGACCGTAGACGGCACTACTGCTTAAACAGCTTTTAGACTCGCAGAGGTTTGTACACTTTACCCACAAGAGATAGTCATACCTGTTACCCAACATGATTCCGTAGTCATGTAGTTGGGCGGCAAACAAGAAACTTTTCTAATTACCTCGCCCTTCCATCATCTCACCCATATGGGGTTGCGCCCATACGTTCATGTGGGATGTTACCCCATTGCCGGTAGTTAGTTTACCCCAAATAGCAGCAACTTCACCCTTGCCTCGGTGCCCTTTCAAGCCTTATTTACCGCAGCTTGCATGATACATTTTTCCACCATGTGAGACACATTGTGGTTTAATAATTGTACTAGGCCAAGTTGCACTTTGCAGACTTGTGGTTGCACATGTTTAACACGGAGGTCGTGACAAGATTAAGTCCTTAGGGTTATCTGGGCGGTTCATTCCACAAGCCAACCAACCATGTGCTCCCCGAGCACCCACCGCCTCACCATCCGCCCAGATAGAACTAGCAATTGGGGTTTTTGGGGAGTAAAACCAATTTATTTTCACAACCTTTAGCCAATGGACCACCAATGACTACCCAAAACGTTTTATGTTTGAGGAAATGATGATTGGGGTATTTAATACCGGTATTTAAGCAAGACTAGCATGTCGCTAAAGTACAACCTATAACTAGTATTACCATATAGTTACTAGGGTGACAAGGATTAACGGATTCAAGTTATCAAGGATGGCATATTAATTTAATTAATCAACAAGTGGGTATTTAACTACCTTAAGCTTTAACATATATTTGATAAAGAATAAAGCATGCAATTTTACTAATTTAAACGAATATAATTTGCATAAAATGTAGGATCAATATGATCAAAGTATTGACTCGCCTTGGTTAAAGGCTAGGGATCTTGATAATCTTGGTCTTGATCAACTCGAGGGTCGCTTGCGTCTTCAAATCCTAATCGCGAGAATACCTAAAAAGACACAAATGCAAAGAGAGCAAATAAATAAATAAGGAACAATAAATAAACTCCAAATTAATCAAGTCCTATGCCATTAGCAAGATCTTGATTTAACAAATTTTTAGAAATTTATTTCATAATTTTTGGAGTTAAAATGGAGAAGATATGAATTTTTGAAGATTAAAAAGGAAATAAAAAGGGAGAGAGATGGTTGGGTGCACAGAACAGTGCTGAACCGAGTCCATGCGAACAGGAGGCTCGGGTCCATGGAAATAGTGGGCTGCAGGGCCCACATGGCAGCCAAAGTAGGGGAGGTTACCAAATGACCAAGGGGCCCACAATTCCCAACTAAATCCCCAACTCAAATCCAATTCCCAACTGATTTCCCAAATTGAGTTCCCAACCTTCTTAGAGTCGAATGGGGAGGGGCAGGAGGTGCTCGGGTGGAGGCGGCCAAGGCCGGCGGGCGGGGCGGCGGGCGGCGGCGGCTGGTCGCTGGAGGGCGGCGTCCCAGCGGAGGTGGCGGCGGCTCGGGAGAGGCAAGCGCGACAAGACAGGCGACCATGGCGGCAGCAAGCACGGTGGCACTGGCCATGCGTGGAGCGGCGGGAGCGGCGCGAAGGGCAGCGTAGGCGACCGGCGTCCATCGCATGTGGCGAGGGGCAGGCTGGTGGTCGGGCGGCTCGGCGAGGCGGAGGCGGGCAGCGGCAGCGACCACCAAGCGAGGAAGAGGAGGCACGGCGGCTCACCTCGACGTCGGGGGCGGCGAAGGAGGTGGGGATGAACTTCCTTGCGTCGTGGGGTGCTCGTGGCCGGTCGCCGGGCGGGACTCACCGAGCGGCGACGAGGCGAGGAGGCGAGGCGGCCGAGGAGAGGGCGCGGCCACTCGCTCTGACTTACCGGAGCTCGGGCGGCGTGGGAGGTCAAGCGGGGAGGAGGAGCTTTATAGGGTGGCCATGGCGCGGAAGGAGAGGGGTCCGGTCCGGAGCGCGGGCGCGTCCCGAGGTGGCAGGGACAGCGTCTTGTGGCGGAGGAAGCGCTGCGACGACGCGGCGGCTCGAGGTCGCTCTGCGGTCACGCAGGCGTCTTGTGAGGACGCAGCCACGGCGCGGCACAGAGCGGCAAGTGGCGGCGACGCGACGGGTTGGCGTGGCGACAAGACAAGGCGATGAAGCGAGTGCGGCTTCCACGGAAAGCTGCGGGAGTTGGTGAGTGCGCCGCACGGGAGAAGGAGGGGAGCGGTGACCTCTGCTGCTGCTAACCCGGGTGACGCGTGCAACAGGAAGGGGGAGGAAGGGAAAGACAGAGGGATGGCCGGGCCTGGGAGGTGAGTCTCCAAAACAATCGTTACAGTAGCACTTCTTTTTCTTCTTCCAATGTACATACGTGGGTGCGGAATGGTCTTTTTCGCAACCAAATTAACATTTAACGAATAGCTAGCAAATGGCCAACAATGGCATAAAAGCGCAGAGTTTTGGAAAGCATTGGCATATGAGGAACACACTACACCATGGTACACTGTTGCCAACAAAGGCAAGAACCCACTATCGATCGACGACAATCTATTTGTAGGGAAAAATGGTGGCCAACATGTTGGAATTAATTGAGTTTGGTCCACTCCTTTATCAATAATTTCTAGAAAAATCCTAAAGGCTCACTCATGTATGGTGGCATGTGGGATACTTTAGTCCCATATTACTAAACAAGGTAGAGAGACACCACCTTATAAGGTGGAACATGTCTAGCTTTGGTAAAACAAGAGAAAGGAGGACTACACGCGTGCGCCCGCTCGTCTCATCTCGCATCGCCACGCCACGTGCGTGTGGCATGAATGGTGTGGTCGTTCTGGGTTTGGCTGTGGGTCTAGATGCAGCTTTCTTTTATAATTTTGTTTTGCCATGCAATCCTGTTAGGATAAAAAGAAACGCTCTGATTACGCGGCTTTAACTGCAAATTAATTGCGATTAATGAGCCTTTCGTCTCTGAAAAATCTGGTTGCGGTTTCCCGATTTGAGTGTGGTTTCCTACTGCGGTCTTTAAGAGGAAAACCCTGTTTGTCTTCTCTCTGATTTTGCGAAACACATTCGTGCAAGAGTTGAACTATTCTCAAGCGTTGTGTTGTTAAGAGCTACTCCATCCCTGGCCCAGCGTGCACCGGTGGTGGGGAGGGCAGGTCTTCGGAACTGTCATCCGTGCAATCCTGTACGGGAGAGGACGAATTAGGTTTTTGGGATCCTACATCGTCTACATCGGCATCTTCTTTATCGTCGACGTCCTCTTCTTCGTCTTTACGATACTCTTCACTTCGCATTGGTAACATCTAGTATTCCGTACTTACTTCTAATTGTCAGTATGAACATATATGTTCTATTGTTCGTATTGTTTATCGTCCTAGCTAGTTCATCTTCTGGATATATTTAGTACCCATGCTATTTCTGTAGTCATGATTTATTTGCGAAATTATATAATCAGTAAAGTGCTAAATAATCTAACAGAACCATCGATGGCCGATCATGAAAACAGGCAGTATTTAATTAATTACATATAAAAAAAATTCTCTATTTTTTTGTTGCCTATTGATAAACCAAAAACACGGGTGCAGGCCATTTTGTTGCCTGTCGATAAACCAAAAACACGGGTACAGGCCATTTTGTTGCCTGTTGATAATCCAAATTGATTGTACAACCGAATAATATTTGATACTACCGTCTATACGCAGATTGTTCTGCATATCCATCTATAGTGATCAGTGTCTACCTCCGGCAGGGGCGGATTCAGGCATAGGCGGCGCCAGAGGGGTGCTCAGGGTGCACGAGCACCCCAAAAAATGGCAAATTTTTTTTTTACTACCTATAGGTATCAGCAGCATTTGGGTTAGTCCAAGTTCAGTCCCTCCCTGGCGCACCCACACTCCCCCTCCCCCTCGCCTCCTGATGCCGCACGCCGCATGCCTCCCCTCCAGAGTCCAGACTCTAGTCCTGCTTCTTCTCCTCACCTCTTGGTCCTGGCTCCTCCTGCAGTCCTCCGCCAGTCCACTGCCGGCCCGCCGTCGAGGCGCTGAGGACGTCGTCTCCTTGCTTCTCCTCTTGCTCGGCTGCTCCGCCAGTCCGCCATCGCCGAGGATGACGAGAGGCCATTGCTTCTCCTCCGCCGCCAACACCAAGGTAGCCAGGTAGCGCAGCCGGCAGCGCCTCCTTCTTCTTGCTTCTCCTCCGTCATTCTTTATGCGGACTTGGGGATCCGAATCCGGATTGGATTTGCCGATTTGGGGAAGGGGGAGCCGGGGAGGGGGCAGCAGCAAGCAGTGGGCTAGGGCTGCAGAGGGAGGAGCGGCACTGGCAGCGAGGTGGCCGACGGCCGAGGCCGAGCCGGCCAGCGCCTTGCGCAGAGGAGCCAGCCGAGGGTGGCGGCTCCATTTCCCCCAAAGGCCAAAGCGAAGCTCCACTGCAGCACTGCTCCAGACTCTGTGATAGTGTGATTTGTATTTGTGTATGTTCTTGAATGTTAAAGCCCAATGCCCCAATCTAAATACTAAATGCCATTATGCCATCAAGGCATCAACAAAGTTGTGTTTATGTTTAAATTGTTGAAAAATAGTTTTCTTTTCCTGCTTATTTTTCTCATATAGTAGTCAATTATTTAATATTAAGCCATTACTGAGTCAATGATTATTTATAACCTTCAAACATAGATTTGTGGTATACTGGTATGTGATGAAATCACAAGTGGATTAGTTTTGCCCATATTGGATGTAATCTGCCCTGCCCGACAGAATTGTTGAAGTCAAATAAATTTAGCTTATGAGTGTCTCCTAACTCCTTCCTGTGATTTGTATATGTAGGACAAGTTGAATCCTTGAAATGAAAAGAAATAGAGATATTATTGCTATCTTTTGAGATGGTAAGACAGTCAAGCCAAAAACTGTTGAAGCCAAAAAGGTCCAATCTATTAGCTATTTAGGACTCTTTTATTCATGTAAGATTTTATTTGAACTATTTGTATTGTATTATTAACTAATTTCGAACCCTTTTGTGTAATTATGTTGGACTTATGAAATTACATGTGTCGTACAAGATTTTTTTTTTTCATCTTTGAAGTATGCACCCCCAGTGATAAATTCCTGGCTCCGCCACTGGATTCAGGCCACTAGCAGAGTAGGCTTTAGCATGGAGCGTATGGATATTAGTAGTGTATAGCCTAGCCTAGGGTAGTACTGTATCATATGTTAGTTCTAGGATGTTAACATGTTAAGAGTTCAGCGTAGGGTGTGGCGAAATCTTGCATCCACCGTTGCACCGGGCAATACTTTCCGGTACTCGAAGCAACTGGCCTGTGCGCGCACGCATGCGTTATCGACGTGCATGTCAGTGTCAACATGTCAGTGTCAAGATTGCTATACTATGGTGTGCTTGTCCATCTCTCCACAACCTATGCTAGCTCGTGAACTCGGAGAGGCGGCGTTCGAGGGGCCGGCGACGCTCCAAACGTATAGGAGCTTCAGAGAGGGTGGTTTCGAGATCGCCTTGTCACCGGGAACGTGGCGCACCAAACGATGTCGTCGATGAGGGTCGGAAGTGCCCGAATGGTAGGCGGCGGTGGCCCACCATTGATGGAGAAGAAAGGGAACATACTCTCTCGAGGATGCACTAAAAGCCAATTAGACCTGGTGGTAAGTTCCCTCGAGGATGCACCAAAAGCCAATTAGACCCGGTGGTAAGTTCAGCTAAACAATGTGATCTTAATGGACACGGTGGCACAGAGGATTACTCACCGGAGCTTCTACGCACTACGCGGCCATGGCCACTGGCCGCGAGGACGAAGACAACGCGCTTGGTGATTCCGTGGACGAGGAAAGCTCGGATGGGCCAAAATGGATACGACGTCGTGATTGGATTCTGGTGGTGAGGTCATGGGTCCTCGGGAGACTTCAACGCGGCAGCGCTCCCCTCGGCGGCGACAAAGAAAAGAGCAGTGAGAAGAAAGAGCATGAGAGGGAGAGAATGAGTGGGATAGGGAGCTAAGTGCAACTCAGACGATGCCTAAGAGACCGACGCGTGGGCACCAAGTGGCGTTGTCGAGCTCGGTGGCGAGCATGCAGAGTGCCAGCGCACCCGGCGAGCGGCGCCGAGGAAGATGGCCACTGTTCGGGCTGTGGGGCCCACTCGTCAGGGAGAGAAGGAACGACGCAGTCGGGTGCGAACGTATGGGTTTGGTCCACTCCAGTCAAATGGAGGTCGGGTCGGTCGCTATAGGTCAAGGCGACTACGGTTTGGATTTAATGTTGACCGAAATACCAAAACGTTTGACCAGCCAAAACAAAATAGAAGAAAATTTTGAAAAATTCTGAAATTTTTTGTGGGTGTTAAGAGAATCAAATAGGACTCAGAAAAAAATAATTTCAAGTACTGTTCATACTAGAATTTGTCGAAATAAATCATTTTCAAAACTGCATTAGTGTAATGGTTTGAATTTTGGTGAGATCAAAATAACTTCTAAAAATTTGTTAAAAATAATATTGATTCATGATAAATAATATAGTATTTAAATAAAAATATTTCCAACAACTTTTAATCACATTTGTCTGGATTCATCTTAAAGCTTGAATTCAAGTTTAAATTTTGAAAAATTTGAGACAAACTTTATTACAACAACCAAAGTTTTTACATTAATATAAAATTTACACACATAACATACGATATGCTTAATTAATCCAACTTAAGGATTTTGAGGACGTTACACATTTCAACGTCGATGTAGGCACACTACACCATGGCATAGTATTAAGGGCAATTATCTATCGGGGAAAAACTGGATTAGTGGAAATCTATCTGCCAGCAATATCCAAGAGATTAAGGGTCCCATTATCTGCCAGAAATAATTATTTTCTAGAACAATCTATCTGCTGGCAATGTTTTAACGTTAACTACAATATATCTGCCCTAGAAAAAGTCAACTAAGTCATTGATTCTAGCCATCCCTTTGGGCGCGCAACTGAAAATAGAAATTTTCTGAGGCGCGAACCCTTATCCCCAAATTCCCCTCCCGACTGCCCCCTTTCTCCCAGTGCCTCCTCCACTCCCCTTCCTCCCAGCGCCCCCTCAACTCCCCAGCCGCCCTACCACGCAGCGCCACCCTCCTCCCTGGCCGCCTCACCTCCCAGCGCCGCCTCACCACCATGTTGCCCTCCTCCCACCGCCGCCCTCACCTCCCAGCCGCCCACCACCCAATGCCGCCCCACCTCCCTTGCCCCCAGCGCCGCCCACCTCTCAGCGCCGCCCTCCTCCATGGCTGCCTCACCTCCCAGCGCCACCCCACCTCACTTGCCGCCCCTTCCTCCCAGCGTCGCCCCACCTCCCTGACCGCCCCACCACCCAACGCCGCCCTCCTCCATGGCTGCCTCACCTCCCAGCGCCACCCCACCTCACTTGCCGCCCCTTCCTCCCAGCGTCGCCCCACCTCCCTGACCGCCCCACCACCCAACGCCGCCCCACCTCCCTCCCCGGGCGCCCTCCTCCCAACACCACCTTCCTCCCCGGGGCTAGCGCTGAAGTCCCTTCCCTTCCCGGTGTCCTCTCCACCTCCTTTGTGGCCCCCGTTCCCCTCCCTCTCCCTCTCTAGAGCTGTCGCCCCTGCTCAGTCGATGATCGTCCTCGGCCTCCCCGCCAGCGCCTTCCGAATGCTGCAGGTGCAGCTCGAGGCAGTCGACCTCAAGATCGACGGCAAGGTCGGGGCCGCCCGAGCCGACCTCGTCGTGCTGCTCGAGGAGAAGAGGCTGGGTCGAGGAGCCACAAGAGGCCGCGGGTCAAGGAGCCGCCGTCCTCGCCCGCGATGGCTCCGCCGGCGCCGAGGCAGCGAACGGAAGAGGAGGAGGCGGACGGCGGGGCCACGCGGCGGAAGTGGTCTCTCAGCTACGAGCTACTGAACCTAGGCCAGCCCCGCCTGCATTGGATGGGAGCGGGGACGACGAGGAGTCGGCGTGGCAGCGGCGGACGAGGCACGGCGGAGGGGTTGAGAGGAGGGATTGCTTCTCTGAGCCTAAGAGGCGGCAGAGGTAGGGCGGACAGAAACAGGCTGCCACCTCGGCCGGGAGGAGATGGGTAGAGTGGGTTGGATCTATACTTGCTTGAGAATGATATTTCCTTGCTGGCATCAACAAAAATACTTCTTCTTTATGAAAACATTAGTTATTATTGATGCTGCTTTTGTCGTAGGTTGGAAATTGAGGGTGCGGATCCTCAGGTGTGGTGCAAGTGTCTTGTAAAGTTACTATCATCTCGAAATTGCAGCGTTGTTGGCTTAAGTTTTTGTTGCTTGAATTCAGCATCATGAAATTGCATAATGTTGGGTAATTTATGAATTTGTAAATGCTGAACTGCTGTTGTTTGTATGACTGTGGAATGCTCTGCCTGAAGATTAGGGAGCAGAAAATTATGACCCTTACACCTAGGGAAGCTGGCTATACATTCAAACTGACAGACAAAGCCCTTCTGGATGTTAGGCCCTCAAATGAGCGTCAAAAGGTTCGTCTTTCTGCTAGTAAAACGAAAAGACACTAGTAGTGTGTGGTAATTGCGATGGTCATCTTTTCTTTTTCCTTGGTCATGTTGTAGCCTTGTAGGCCTGGGTGAAAGGTTCTACCTGAATTCCTGTATCTGATGTGGATACACCGTTGGATTTGGGTGGTTTCGGCAAGAAAGTCACCAACTTTGTGATGGGTATGCTACACAAAGTTCTAGTTACCATCTGCAGCCCATTATGTCTTGACTCTTGTTCTTGCGTATTCTGTACAAGCTTTGTTCTAATTTTTCATCATTTAAGTTAGTATAGAATATTATAACATTGAAATGTTTTTCAGTGTAGACACTCCAGATTGGAGATTGCAGTGATAATTTTTTTTAATACTCTTTGACCATTTTACATATATATTATAATCTCTTTTTGATAGACATATATGCTACGATCTTTTAAAGGATCAGTGTAACACAATTACTTGATGCAAAAAAATGCTTTGCTTTCTACTCTAGATGGGCGTTCTCTGTTGTGAATTTTATTTTCCAACTCTTAGATCGCCCCCTTTTGTAATTCGAGGCTTTTAAGTGTCTGAACTCTCTCATGACTTGTGCTTAGGTGGTTGGTGGAGTGGCAGCTTAACACTGTCATTCAATAAGTATGCTTATCATCAACTGAATTTAGGCCTTTCTTGATCTTCTATTATCAGAACCTATTAGATTTACCCTATGAAATTTTATGCAAGGAATTCTAGTGTAGAGAGGCACGATCCTCTTCGAATCAATCCAAGGCTTCAGATTGCTCAGATCCTTGTGTCTGCTGCCACAACCATTTGAAGAGATCAAGATCATCGCGTGATTCAATCAGCACTGACTACGAGTGCCTTATGGACTTCTTCCCCTAATTCCAATTCTTAGATTTGCAGGTTCAAATTCTCATCCTGAATTTTTCTTCTTCCTTCCAGCAGATAACTGAACTGGTATTTTGTGTATACCATGTGAGCTTTTGTAAATATCTAATTGCACACTTGTTGTTTATGTTTTGATATGTGTTAGTTCGACCATTCATGTAATCATATTCTGTAAAATTAGTTTCAACTTATATTGTAAGATTTGATCAGTTAATTCGGCCACCAATTGTCATCCTTGACTTTGTTCTGTCTGTGTAGGGGACTAGTGTTATACTGTGATACTTTTATAGGGCCTGTCTTCTAATTACACAACAACGCCTTTGTTAACTTCCAATCTACACATCAGGCAGAAGACCCTCGCTGCACCAACGAACCAACTTCTTCTAGACCTGCTAAGAAGAAGAAAAAAATTGTGTTAGTCTTCGACAGTATAGAACTGATGTTTATTTCGCATAATCATTTCTACCTTATATAATCTTAACAAATTGTCTTTTGCATACCATATTTAAACATAATACTACCCTTTTTCACGTGCCTATAATAAATTGTCTTTCTTCTTCCTCTCCATACACAATTTGTTCGCTCCTTTTACACACTTCCAGACTTTGACAGTTACACAATCAGTTGTGTAAAAATATTATTATTATTATTATTATTATATATATATATATATATATATATATATATATCCTATATATAGAAAAATACTTTCTACTCCCGGTGTAGTTACTCCCACTTTTGATATACCACCTAAAAGAACTTGACATACTCCTTTATCACTTTAGGTATACTCATATACTAATTATAAGATACTCCAATGTGAACCACACGAAAAAATTGCAAGAGAGTCTATAGTTTTTAGCATATTTTGTAAATACCTTCATATTCGCACATAAAAAAGAGCAAAATACTCCCTATGTTGTGAGATACGGAATAGGGAGTAACTACACCCGAGAGTAGAAAAAAGGCTTTATATATATATATATATATATATATATATATATGTGTGTGTGTGTGTGTGTGTTTACAACTATGCGTTCCCATTTGTATCCTCCATTGTGTTTCAATACATATCGTTTAATACTACCGCTTAACTATAAATGTTCTGTTTTCAAGCGGTACACAATCAAAAGATTTACCTATGTTTCTTCACTTGCATTCTTGCTCACAGCCATATGTCAGCTATACATATTTCTTTTACACTTATAGCTTGTTTTTTTTTTGGACAACACCCTTACTATAAAAAATATCATTTGCACAGCTCAGATCTTGCTACATCTGGTTGCGTTGCTGTTTCACCGTCTTTTCGAAAAGATGCCTCAGCTAAAGTTGTTCTTTCACCGTCTTCTCGAAAAGATGCCTAAGCTAAAGACGACAACTAGCTATAGGTATGTTTATTGTACAGTCATATTAGACATATCCTTTTTCGTGCCCATCATGTTTAGCTAATCCAGCCTAATCATACTATTTTTTCAACAGGTCCTACAAAACCTATCACTACGGCGCATCTTCTTCACTGTAATTATTTGTCCAATCTATATCGTTCTGTCCCTGCCGGATTATATTAGACGTTTCCTATTTTATGTCAGTACAATCCCACTATATGTCATGTATATAGCTATATAGTCCTGTAAATAGCAAACTATACAGTTTGTCCCACTTTGCGCCTAAGATGCACGCGTACTCTTTTGCCTAATTAGTAACGCCTATATTCTCAGTCAGCAAATATTCTGCGATGCTGCAAGTTGCCTCTCTATGTCATCTTATGTTGTTCTTTTTTTTTGTGTAACATCAGACTTAGTATTCTATTCATATGACTACACCCCTATCTATCCTTACTACTATAGTCTTACATATTTATCCTTTCTTGCACAAAATTATTTCATAGCTTATGTAAATGTCTATATCTATGTAAATGTTGCTGTTAAAGTTCTAAGAGCTAAGCATTTGAATAAGAATGTTTGGAACGAGTTCACACAAGAATCAAGGGCAGTTAACTGCCGTGGAAAACTGAGAATTGAGGGCAGTTAATTGCCTGGGAAACAACTAACTGCCGGAAAAACGTTAACTGCCGGGGAAAACCTAATCGAGAGCGGGTTAACTGCCGACAATACATCTAACTGCTGGGGAAACTCCAACTGCCGAGAAATAGCTAACTGCCGGGGGAAAACAACTTTTCTAGGGCAGTTAACTGCCGAGAATACATATATCTGTAGGGGAATGTTTTTCCCGGCAGCACTTTACCGGGCAGACCACAAGTGCCGACGAAACTAATTGCCGGCAGATAATTTGCTTTGCAAAGCAGTTTTCTCCGGCAGTTTGATTGCCCTTAATACTATGCCATAGTGTAGTGGCAATTTTGTGGAAGAGATATGATTCTGGTATATATGTTGAAGTGAGTGACGTCAGAGCGATACTATTATTTTGGCATAAATTTTGTACAAAAGAAAGAAAGATAAAAAGGCACAAATCATGTTGGTTTACTTCATGGAACAGATGAAGTAACAGGTCCACAATGTATAACTGAAAAATATTCTGGTGACATAAAAATAATAATTGTTCAAAACTCCCAAGTTCCAAATTAACGGGATCTATATGTGCTATATATCTGATCATGTATCAATGACTTAAACACATGATTATATGCGCACCTGTGTTCTAGAAATCGGTTACCCAAGGATTTGGTGCAGGTCGATTTCCCAACACCTAATTTGTTAATTTTAGGATTCGTGCAGATTTTTCATGGAGAATATGGACACTTTACCAGTAATTGTCAATTAATAGGTATTTCTAGCATATTGGAAGAAGATATGAATATCCCCCATGAACCTAACCATTGCTAGGCTGACCAATTTCCAGGTATGCTTATTCTTCAAGTAGTATGCAGGAATCAGGATAGTGACATCATCAGTGATGCTTAACTTGCTGCTTCCTCAGGCTGTCTATTTCACTATGTTAATCGTTCTACAGAGAGAACATATTTTTGCAACAGATAGGTCTAGGAGACTTGTTTGTCCTTTGGGCTATTGTTGCTACCAATTTGGGGAAACACATGCCTGATGCTATATATGATTCTGTAAAGCTAGCTAGCACTTCACCAACATTTATTCTCTTGCTTGTTCCATTGGGATTCCCTTATCGAATAAGCATTGGGTGCTTATCGATTTGCTGATCAGAATATAATGAGCACATCTAGAACAAGTTGTTCCCTTGTAAGAATATATGATGCTTTGAACATCGGCACGGTCTCCAATATCCAACTTTGACTACTGATTTTTATACAATTATGTTAGTAAAAATGACAAAATTATTATATTATAAAAATATTTACCATGAAAAATCTAATGATACTATTCTCCCATGATCCATCTAAGTAGTTTTTTATATATATTATTAGTCAAAGTTAGAGAAGTTTTATACCCATGCTTTCTAAAACGCCATATATTTATGAACGGATGGAGTATCAAATTGACTCGTTTGATTTAATTATCATTGCCGAGGTCGATTTTCTTCCTTGCTGCCTGTTATATAACAAACAATAATTGCCAACTGTTGGTTAGTCCATTGGTGTGGCATCTGAATTTTCTAGCCGAGGGCCAGCGTTGCGATAACCAGTTGTACATGTTGGGAAACTATGGACTTGGCCCAAAACTCGCACATGTATGGGCTCCCCATCCCAAACCCTAGCAAGGTCCCAAGCCTATAAATAGGAGGTGCTATGCATTGTAAACGATTGATCGATTAATGAAGCATTAAAGAGAAGCAAGAAGCCCCCTATATTTCTGTGTTCAATCTACTATTTTGTTCTCGTGTTCTTGCATTGTTCTTACGATTCTGAGTTTGTCTACGAGGTAATCGTTCGGACTAGACTCGCCAGCAACAGTTCTTCAACACGTTATCAACACCATCGACTCTCCTCGGATCGAAAGGTAACCGTCGAAGAATGATGCTCATAGATTGAATCGTTTTTATTTCTAGATCGCTTTCAATTCTGCAATTGTTCGTGTAGCCTTTCTTGCAGAGAAAGTCGCTTAAGCGATTATACCGCATTCTGCCTGATTGATTCAGTCCATACAGTGACTTTCTGAGTTGCACACTGTACAGATTTCTATTTGCTCTGTCTTGGTTTGGGACAGGGATACCTTCAGGTACCTTCATGTAAATGTCCGAATCCAAGTTTCCATAAAGGTATGCAGTTACCACATCCATAAATTTCATTTCCAAATTCAAGTTTACTGTCATTGAGATTAAATATCTAAAGATAGTTCCACCCATGACCGAGGAATATGTTTCTTCATAATCAACTCCTGGTCGTTGAGTGAAACCTTGTGCAACAAGCCTTACTTTATGTCTTACAACTTCATTGTTTTCATTTCTCTTTCGAACAAATACTACCATATGGGGTGCACATGGGGAGGCGTGCGGCTTACAGGCCCAAACATCTCTCTTTTATTCAGAGATAATAATTCTGCTTATATTGCTTCCTTCCAATCTTTCCAATCTGATCTTTTCTTACATTCAGCGAGCGATGCAGGCTCTGGATCAAGATCGATGATTGTGGTAATTTTCTTTGCAAAATAAATATTGACATTGGATGTTGTTCAATTCATAGATTCTCCCGTAGTCATATAATTTATAGCTATTTCTTCATGGGGCAGTTCTGCTAATGCTTCTACTTGCTCACCGCTGCTTCCAATTGCGGGGGCACGTCCCTTTAGTTTTTCAGCTCCGATGTGTGCGCACACATCCATGCTGATGTCTCCTCCGTGGGAATATTCAAATCCGGTATGCCTTTTCTTCGAAGGTTCCATATTTGGTGCCGTCTCAACTGCTCCTTCTTATTCTAGGGAACTTCAGTGATCGGCTGTGTCAAGTCCTTCTTATCCTTTTTCGCCAGACGTCCCCGGTTACTTGGGATTCGAGGAGCCAGAGTTCTCATCCTTTTATTCTGAGGCTTTTGGACAGGATTAGGGATACCTTCAATTTTATTTGGTATTTCAACCCTCTCCGGTGCATTGCGTGCAGGCACATACGACTTGGTCATGCTCTTCAAATCACTAAAGTGGTTAGGCAGTTGATTTGCTAAAGCTTGCAAATCAGTTATCTTCCAGACTTCTATATTTGCTTCACTAGTGCACGGGTCATGTGCATGGATTCCCGTGGCTTGCCACGTTATTTCCCAATATTGTTCATCAAGAGGTTGATTTTCTCCCCCTAATGATGGGAAACTATCATCATCAAATATACTATCAATGGTTTAGCCAGTATGCAAATCTCCAGTCATAGGGTCCAGATACCTGATTATAGATGTGGTCTCATAACCAACATATATCCCAGACTTTCAGAGAGGTCCCATTGCAGTTCGTTGCGGTGGTGATATAGGTACATAAACCTTGCAACCAAACCTGTGGAGATGAAAGATTTTTGGTGTTGATTCTTGCGCTAGTTGCATAGGTGAATGGATGTTATACGCCGACGGTATAAAATTGATGAGAGTTGCTGCGTGCAGGACTGCGTGTCCCTGTCGGGCAATAAATTTAATTCTTTTAATTAATACCTCTTCTAGTCCATTCTAGGTGTGGACATGCGGTACTGAATGCTCAATTGTAATTCCCATTGCCATGCACTAATTATCAAATACCTTTGAAGTAAATTCTCCAGCGTTGTCCATTCGATGGACTTCACATGATAATCAGGGAAATTATTCTTAATTTTAATTATCAACGAGATCACTTTTGCAAAAACGTGGTTTCTCGAGACAATAAGCATACAAGCGACCATTTCGAGGAACTATCGATGAGCACCATGAAGTACCTAAATGGCCTCGACAGAGGTGATAGGACCACAAATGTCTCCTCGATACCGCAGAAAGTAGGGATTTCCACTTTTAGAGTAGAAGGTCTAGTAATTAATTTCTAGTGGCACATTAACATTATGTCCCCGAGAATTGGTAATTATATTTCTCATCATTTTAAGACCGTGGTGGCCTAATCTATCATGCCGAGACGTAAATGTTGTTCTCGAGACGAAGATAGGCCGATGTGCCTTTATGTTAGTGTAGTATAGCCCGATTCATATGAAGGAAGTCGTTCTAATACTCTTTTCCATGTTCTTTATGCTTTGTAATGAGCAGTATTCTTACCATACTTTTCTTCGTTACATGGAGACCAAGCATTATCCTTAAAGCTTAAGAGAGTTCTAGTCGATTTTAGGTACAACAAGGCTTCTTCAATGACCAATGTTGTGCCCATCAGACTTCCCGAGCCTATTATACAAGTATCGCCTCGTGATTGTTGTAAGACTACCAAAGATTCTTGTTGATCGATTAGAAAAATTTCGTCTCTGTCAATATGGTATTCATTGTGCCTCTATCCGCTAAGCACACTTCCTCCATAGGGCGCCACATGCGTTCTGATATATAAAGTATTTATTAATATGGGGTAGAAAGTAATCCACACATAAATAAAAGTACTTCAAATAAAACATAACTTGCTATTATTAATAGGGGAAAAGTCTTGCAGGACTCATTATAAGAATGTAATTCTTTACTCTCCTAGAGCTTACAACCTTTATTCAATAATTCAAAGTTCTATTACAACCATAAACTGCAAATGACTATAAAAATCTAAGTGCAATGCGTGCACTAGATCGAATCGATGAAGTATGAAGAAACTTCGATCGAATCGCTTATGTCTATCTTTTCTTTTTAAGCATTACAATTTCGCCGCGATATCCAAAGAGGGTGTGATGGGGGCCGCTTCTAGGCTATCCACATCCATGGGTGCAACCAATGGCTGTGGCTCCTCTGTGCCTTCAATGGCGAGGTGTGCCTCATGCTATCCTTTGCCCTTCTTCTTAGCCTTGAAAGCATCAATCACGTGTCGCTCACAAAGAAACACGTGACCAATGTCCCCAAGTGCCACATTTGTAGCAACTTTGTCCCATCGACCAAAGGGCTTCTCATCACGCTTGCTTCTCTCTCTTCTTGACTTGGAGCATTCTCGCTTAGTCTTGTGACCATTACCCTTCTTACCTCTTTCTTTTGAGTGAGGCTTCCTCACCTTAGTAGTCAAGCGCTGACTTCATGGCCAACTTTGCTACTAGGCTAATGTGAGATGTAGTTCTTCCTTAGAACCTCATCTTGAGCTTCCCAAGAACTTGCATAATGTCAATCGGGCCTCAAGATACTCCTTGTAGCCATCTTGACGGTAGTTGTGTGCGGATTGTACCGCATTCGGGTGAAAGGTAGAGAGGGTTTTGTCAATCTTCTCCTCGTCCATGATTGCCTTACTTGGAATGACATCCTTCGAGGTGCCAAGTCCGATAGCAACCAAGCAGAGCTTCTTGGCTCCAAGTACGATCTCAACATCCGATGCCCAAGTCAAGTAGTTCGCCATGTTAGGCCGACTCTTGAACTTCCTGCTCAGAATGACACCATCTACATATTCATGCAAAAAAGTGCATAAGATTACTACTGGTAATTTGCATATAATGGTTGCAAAGATTTTCATAATGTTCCCAGATTATTCTATGCTTTTTTCATGATTTACTACTATTTTCAATGATTAAAAGCAATATAAACAATCACAGATAATCAAAAACAAGAATACAATAAATAAATTGCATATAAAACAATAACAAAGTTAAACATGCTTCAAAAGTGCAAAATATGCACCAAAAAAAAAGAAAGAAAGAATTCCTAAGGCCCTTTTGTATTGGAAAAATGACTTTTCGGCGAATTCTGCAATTTCTAGGGGTTAAAACGCGAAATTTCAGTTCAGAGAAAAAAAATCGTAATTTTCATATTTTTGGGGGGCCTTTTTGCAAATTTTGGATTTATTTTGCAATTCGAATTTTTCTTTCTACTAGTGGGCTCCTTTGCTTTTTTCTACTGTCAGTCGATTCCTTCCATCAAGATCGATGATTGTAGCAATTTTCTTTGCAAAATAAATATTGCCATTGGTGGTCATGTTGTTCTATTCATAGATTCTCCGGCGACGCCACCACGCAAGTGCATGGGGTTGCATATAATTTATAGCTATTTCTTCATGGGCGCGCGAAGCGGCTCGGCAAAGGGCTAATGCTTGATGCGCTGGGGCGGGTACGGACGATGGCTTTGCGGCGCGGAGCTGCGATCATCGCTATTTTTTGCTTTTGGTCATGCAATTATTTTTTCATGCAATTACTGTTCATACATGCAGATTATTCATACAATGCAATGCGATGTAGTGCAATCAACATCGGTTCTTTTGTACAACCACCGATCGGCTTGGCCGACGACTTCAAGTCGGCTCGTGGTAGGTTAGAACGGATTTGCAACTTTCAATCTATAGTACAATCGCTATCCAATATTTCATATAATCCACCGATCGGCATTGTAATGGCGACTTCAAGTCGGCTCGCGGTAAATTAGAATGGATTTGCATCATAGAAAATCAATCTAGAAAGCGAATTTGCAGAATTGAAAGCGATCTAGAAAGAAAAATGATTCAATCTACGAGTGTTGTTCTTCGACAGTTACCTTTCGATTCAAGGAGAGTCGATCGTGTTGATAACGTGTTGAGGAACCGTCGCTAGCGAGTCCAGTCCGAGCGATTACCTCGTAGACAAACTTATAATCGTAAGAACGATGCAAGAACGTAAGAACAGAATAATAGATTGAACACATAGATATGAGGAGATTTCAGGCTTCTCTTTATTGCTCTTCCAAAATCGTGTTTACAATGAGGGGTCCCTCTCCTTTATATGGGCTATGGATGGATGAGGTGTCCACCTGGGCCAGGACTCTCTGGTCTTGGGCCCGGTTTCTTAACACTCCCCTTTGGACATTCATCCGACATGTTCATGTCTCGTCAAAACTCCATAAAAACCCAGTGAGAAAAATTTGGAGAAAGAGTACTTGTCATGCGTTCCGTTGTGTTGCATGAATTAATAAAGTACATTATATTAGAACGCATGTGGCGCCCTATGGAGGGAGTGTGCTTAGCAGATAGCGGCAAAATGAATACAATCTTGAGAGAGACGAAGCTTCTTCAGTCGATCAGCAAGAATGTTGGTAGTCTTACGTCAATCGCAGAAGCGATACCTGTATAATAGGCTCAGGAAGAGTTACAATTGTACTCCCAATGGACACAACATTGGTCATTAAAGAAGTCTTGTTGTACCCAGAATCGACTAGAACTCTCAAGGATATTCGCGCTAACGGTTTCCACGTAGAGACTGAAGAAGAGTATGGTAAGGAATACCTACTCATTACAAAGCGTGAAGAAAGTAGAAAAATGGTATTAGAACGACTTCCTTCATTTGAAACTGGGCTATACTACACTAATTTTAAGGCATCTGCAATTATATCGCCTCGAAAACCGTATTTAGAAGCTCTGAACCTTTTCTATCTCTAGCATGATAGATTATGCCACCTAGGTCTTAGGATGATGAGAAATATAATTACAATTCACAGGGACATAATGTCAATGTAAATAATTTCCCGAATCAGGAAAATTTTCTGTGCACCGCATGTGCCACCAGGAATTTAATTACTAAACCTTCTGCTCTGAAAGCGAAGGATGAAGTCCCTACATTTCTAGACCGTATCCAGGGAGAGTTTTTGCGGTCCTATACAGCACCTGTAAGGGCTATTTAGGTATTTTATGGTGCTCATCGATACTTCCTCAAAATGGTCGCATGTATGTTTATTGTCTACGAGAAACTACGCTTTTGCAAAGCTAAATCTCACAGATAATTAAAATTAGAAATAATTTCCCTGATCATCGTGTGAAGTCCACCAGAATGGACAACACTGGAGAATTTACTTCAAAGACATTTGATGATTATTGTATGGCAATGGGAATTAAAGTTGAGCATTTCGTACCGCATATCCACACCCAGAATGGACTAGCAGAGGCATTAATTATAAATATTAAATTTATTGCCCGACCACCTTTGAAAAATTATAATTTACCAACCGCATGTTGGGGACACGCAGTCCTGCTCGCAGCAACTCTCATCAATTTTATACCACCGGTATATAACATCCATTCACCGATGCAACTAGCGTAAGGGTCACCACAGAAAATTTCTCATCTTTGAAGATTTGGTTGCAAGGTTTATATACCTATACCACCACCACAGCGAACTGTAATGGGCCTTCTCCGAAAATCTGGGATATACGCTGATTATGAGACAGCAACCATAATCAGGTATTTGAACCCTATGACGAGATATTTGCATACTGCCCGATTTGCTGAAAGTATATTAGATGAGGCTAGTTTCCCATCATTAGGGGGAGGAAATCAACTCCTTAATGAAAATGTCGGGAAATAGAGAAGTCTAGAAGATAATTAAAATCTATCACATCCCCAAGTTAATAAAAGATAATTAGAATACATCTCATCATCATGCATCATGTTTTGAAACAATTGCATAATTTATTGCTCTTGGAAAATCTCAAACAAGTGTTAAACCTACACTTAAAAATAGAACTCCAAAAGAAAACTAAAACAAATGCTACTAAAGTTCCTTTGGAAGTAATTTATTCAAATACTATATTAATTATCATGAATTAATATAATTTTCTCAAATTTTTGGGAATAGTTTTAACCCTCAAAAAATTCAAACACATTTCAATGACTCATTTTAAGTTTGAATTTAAGCTGAACAAAATATAACATGAATAGAGGGATTTCAAATTTTTTGTGGACACTAGACCTTCCTAGGAACACCTCTAATTTATTTTAGATTTGTAGGATTTTTTTTTTGTTTTTAGTGGCTTAGTCAAAGTAGAGAAAACAAATTAAATCTCAGACAAACTCAGACCCTAACGAGCCTACACTATTCCATGGGCTCGAGTCCGACCTGGCCACCGGACTCGGTCCAACCACCTAAATGCACCTCATGCGAGCCATCCGATTGGAAATCGACGGCCCAGATCTCGTGACCTTTCGGCCCAGTCCAAACATTCACGCGCGTTGTCAACCATTCGATCTTGATCCAACAGCCCACATGGACTCACTTACTCGGGCCCTCGCGCGCGCGTGTGAGTCACTGACATGGTGGGCCCGAGCTGTTAGCTTCGTCTCCCTCCTCATGCTGGCGCTTGCGCAGAGCTTTGACACCACGCGGCCGCGATGCTCTGCCTCGCTCCGTCGACGCCGTGACCGCACCACCCCTTCAAACCACTTCGGGAGCTTCTCCACTTCACGCCCTCCACTCCGTCATCTTCCCGGGGATAATACCCCTCGTTCCCCTCTCATTTCACCATCTTTCCTCTCGTGGCTGAGGAAAGAGGGGCTCTCCCGCGTGCATTGCTTGGGTAAGCTTCGCTCGCATGGTTCTCCTCTCTTGTACCTTCCATGCCCTCTCTATTTTTGCAAATGCAAGCTTCTCTCTTTGCTTGTAGCTCACTGTCCATCTTCAAGCTCTGAGAAGCCCTAGAGCGCACACCCGTGGACACTCTTGTGCCATTAATAGCCTCTGGAAGGTATTATCCTCCCTCTTGTGTGTCACCATGTGTGATTAGGTCTACTGAGCATTTCCCCTCAATTAATTTTACCAATGCACGACAGGTTTTCGGGGAATCGAAGATTGTCCTATTTCAAGCCGAAGAACAAACTCTTCATCTCCCACTTGGTCCGGTAAAGCTCTCATCGATTCCTTGCTCGTATAGCATCCTTATATGGTCCTTGACATATCCCGACCATTCACTATCCTTAGGATTGCTCAGGAGTTTCTCTCCTTGTTGAGCCGCACCGCCGCCGTCATCTTCTTCGGCACCGACGTTGCTCCAAGCTCCTCCAACCACCTCGGCCTCTCCCCTAGCTTCAGGTAGCTTCACTCGACCCTTAGGTAGCTTGGGCACCCGCTTGTATGTGCTGCGGAGCTTCACATTGTTGTATGCACTTTTGCCATATGAGCACCGCCGCTCAACTCCGGCTAGTCCCGGTGTAGTCCACCTCATGCACTGAAACAACCTCCATTAGCTGCGCATGGCTATTACGCAGCTATCCTAGCCCTTGGCCGGCTCTACCGCGGCGCGTAGCGCCAACGAGCCATCGGGCAAGCGCGCGGGACAAAAGTCCCATTGTCGTACGTGGGCATGTACTGTAGCAAGATGATTAAGCGTTAAATGATGATGATTAGTATTTAATCACTGTCTTAACGTCATAATGTATCACTTACATGCGGCCCCGTGCACAGAAATCCAAGGGGATAAGATAAACGCGTGAGAGACTGACTTGTGGGCCCAGCCACTTAAGCGCATGCGTAGTGCGCATGCACGCGTGGGCCAAGTCCAGTGAGCCATGCCTCTGACATCAGGCCCCACTTGTCAGTTCGGTATTTTAATCTGTAGTTAAAAAGAAAAATGCACTATTCACCGAGCCCGTGGGTCAGTGACTGAGGCTAGCACAGCCCTCGGTAAGAAAAGTCAGAAAAGCTTTAGGAAATTCGAAATCCATTATTTTACACACTGAAAAATATGAATAACTTCAAAAATACATAACTAATTCATCTCAACTCCAAAATGGTTGAAACTAGTTTTGATCATTTTCATTTTTAATGAAATTTATTACAAAATTGGTTTCAAACTTGTCTCTATAACCAAAATTATTATTTTGGAGAATGATCCATAACTCTATTATTTTTATAATAGAAAAAGGTTGATGACTTTAAAAATGCATAACTAATTCATAAAAACTCCAAATGAGATGAACCCAGATATTTTGAACTTGTAATAATATTCTCTATTTATCTATATAGTACTTGTATCCCCCACTGCTCTACAAATTTTGGCCAAATAATTAAATTGCATGAATTAAGACATACTGAAACCTGAAATTCAAATTGCTATAACTTCCACATAACAACTCCAAATCGAATAATTATTTCACCTAAATTCATATAAAGTCATACAATAGCCACTATAGAAAAATCATGCATATTTGAGCATTTTTATTTTTGAGGTATTTCTCGGTGTTTATCGATATCATTAATTCTATAGATCCTGGAGTGATTGATGTTGACTCGTACGCTACT
Source organism: Phyllostachys edulis (assembly GCA_036346405.1). Lineage (NCBI taxonomy): Eukaryota > Viridiplantae > Streptophyta > Magnoliopsida > Poales > Poaceae > Phyllostachys > Phyllostachys edulis. The sequence goes on from CM070554.1 coordinate 38,580,497, forward strand.
GAGGGTGAACAATTGATCTACCAGCAAGGCAAGCATCATTTGAACTTTCTTTTGCATCATATTTGATCCCAGTTTTGATAAGATAGTGCAATGATAATTACTTGCATGCTTATTTTGCTATGTCGTTATTTTTGTGATGTGTAGTTAGTTATATCCTATTCATTAAGGTTAATCTTGAATTATTCCAGTACCACATGCTTAAGATAGGTTGTGTGAATTATGATACGGTTTGCTTAGCCATGCAAGTCTAGAACGGTAGTTTAATTGTCGGGATTAACCCGACAATTATGGGAGAAACACATTTTCTTATATTCTTTTTATTCCAGATCTTTATATCTATTTTATAAGTTAAACTTTGTCATTTTAAATAAGTTTTGAGGTCTGAACAAATGATTGTTAGTGAGGGTGCCTTCGTTCACGAGATCGAGTATGTGGTTGTCTTGTCTGGACCATTAAGGACCGAACTTTGGTACCTACGATTCAAGTAAAACTTGTGCTATCACACGTAATATATGGGTGTTATACGGTTAAGTAGGGGGAAGGTTTTATTGTGCTACGTCCCATGGTGGTGTAAAGGCACTTGTGTTGATCATTTGTCCGTAGGAGCTGATGTAATATTCTATAGTGTGGTGCAAGGGAGCACCAATTTTAAATTTGTGCATTGCATCGGTATTTCCAATACAACTTGTGAGCCGCTTAGCAAGTGCAATCAGTCGCTTGTACTAAGTATGGGAACATCTTGCAAGGGGGACTTAGCTCAATAGGATTTTCTTGCCGAAAACGACAGTATCTCGATTCTCCCCGGTCGGCATACCTAAGGAAGTGTGCTATTTTCGGAGGCATCTAGAGGCTTACGGGCTAATCGAGTCATGTGGGTAAAGTAGTACACCTCTGCAGAGATAAATCTATTCGAATAGCCGTGTCCACAGTTATGAATGATCGCTTGAGTATGTGGCTGCTAATTGTTAGACTTTGAATTAAAATTATAGGTACAATTTGGTATTCGGTATGAACAGGTGTTCATGCATTTTAGTGTATCAAAGTGGGCTGCCACTTTGATGATTGTTTGATTCATTTATTTATCTTTGTACTACTTTATCACATGCTTTACTTCTACTTCAAATCTGTTTTGAAAATGGCAATTGATAAACTAGTATGTGTAGGTTGGAAAAATTGTGGTGTTTTTCGCAAAACTAAAGCCACTAATGCTATCCTTTGAATATCCTCTATGCATAACTAATTTTATCTTTGTGTAAGACTTACGAGTACAACTTTGTACTCAACCAGTTTGTCTACTGGTTCCAGGTATAGAAGACTGTGAGCCCGCTGAGCTTGTGAGTATCGATTTAGGCGACACTGATGAGTAATGCTATCATTTAACTCCCAGTCGGTTGCCGATGGGTTATGGGGCATACCATGCTGGACTTTGGTTTATTTACTTGTTTCCGCTGCTACTTTATGATCTTATTTGAATTTGGCCGATCGGCCACTTGTAATAGTTGTAGACATGGACTATTATGATGTATGTCTTTTGAACTATCAATGTATGAATGTTGTATGGATATGATCCATGTTGTATGTGAGTTTGGGTATGTTGGTCACTGATCTTGGGAGCCAACATGACCCCATGCTTGCTGTTCATGGATTCCATTTTAACTCACTAAATGTGATCTTTGATTGTTTAGAGAATCGATAATCATACAGTACTCGCAGGGTAGCGGTATGCATGATCACCGGGGCTCTAGTTTCAGTAAAGATCTCTCATTTAGATGGAGTTAACTTAGAATCCATTTACCTGGAAGCCCATAGTTATCTCCTTAAGATCGGGCGGGTCTCGGTCTTACGGAAATAACCCGGGGACTCCCACAACGTTCGTATCAGAGCCATACTAACTGTAGGTTAGAGATATCACAGGCGTTAAGTTTAGCCAGTCCATTGGTCAAAAATTATTTTTCAAATATCAAACTAATTTGAGAGAGCTAAGTTAAGAATCTCTTTGATTCCTCATCCATCTTAGTATCATTTCTCACCTTATTCTTATTTCGATTTACAAAACTAACTCATCTTGCCATTCTTGTCCTTAAATGAGTCGTTAGTACCTTGTTAAGGAGACCCAAGCTGAAGATGTGAACGGATATCCAGCACTACTTAGGGACATGATGTGGAGAGAAAACTTCACATATCAACCAACCTACTCCATCTATCGACGCGACAGAGGACCAGGGATGGAGGAGTACTTGGCAATGGTCAATATTATTGCCAGATGTGTGACAGGGAGTATTCCATATGGGTTCTAGGCGCGTGGCACCTCCGAGGCCACGACATTGCAGGAGGTAGCTCGTGTGGCCATGAGCCATCTTCGTCATGACTTGACGGAGTTAACTCAGCCACCATATGACCACTTTCCTATGCAAGCATGTGGCGCAGAAGTGAACACTTTTGCCAGGATTCAGTATGGAGAAGACCCTCAAGTGCGACAGCTGGCAAGATTGATTCACATCATGGATCAGATCCATCATTGCACTATGCATGAGTTATGGGAGACGCAGCGTCGTCTCACCGTGGCTCTAGAGCGTTTGCAACCCATATGCAACATGGGACTTGTGGACCGACATGTGCTTTATGGGGAGAACGAGGTCTCCCCATATGCTTCAACACCACCGGAGTACCGTCTTCCCGAAGTGGGAGGGCAAGTACCCAATTTTGGATCAAGGCGTCAAGCTCGTATGTCCGTAGGTTTCTCTCGTGTCCAGAGGCTGGAACCTGCAGAAGAACATGTCATTAACATAGGATCCTCTCTACGTCTTACCAATCCTGATAACCCTGAAGACACGGGATCACCTAGCTACTATTGGTTAAGTCAGTTTCCAGAAGGATTTAATCAGAACCCTTAGGCTTGTAGCTTAGTAAGCTCGATGTTCAGATATGAGTTCAACAAGCATGTATCCTTATGTTTATGTATTAGGCTAGAAGTAGTTGAACTCTTGATGTTCTTTGCACGAACTTTTGTTTCGGGCAATTACCCTTCGCCTATGGGCTTATATGGATGTAATTGTAATCGAAAAACTATGTATTGCTTAAATGGATCTTATTATGGCTTTTGTGCCTTTGTGTTCTCATTTGGTGTTAATTTTGGTGCATTTTTATTGCCATGTTGCATACTAGTTTAAGTTATCTCCCTTGCTGTCCAAAAAGTTTATTCACACTTATTCGAGTGTATCCTAAGTCTATTCTCTAACCATCCATGTGACAACAGGATGACAGGGCTTAACACTCAATCGAGGGCTCAGCAGCAAGAAGGGTCACCACCCCCTCATACTCGCTCAGCTGCTTTGGATGAGCTCTATATGTGGGGAGAGGGTGGTGAGCCTTCTCATCGACAAAGCCAGCGTGGCAGCCCATCGGAAGAAGAGCTTCCACCACCGTCCACAATGGCAGATGTGTTAGCCTAGATTGAAAGAAACCGCATGGATCAAACACGGATTCTAGAGGCTATAGCCCGCAACACTTCCCCAACTCCCGGACCAACCAAAGGAGCCACCACTCATCGTGCACATGGGGGACTCACTGATTTTCAGCGAACCAATCCTCCCACTTTCTCTAGCACAGAGGATCCTATGGAGGCCAAAGATTGGCTCAGAACCATTGAGAAGAAGCTGGCGATCGCTCAGTGCACTGGCACTGAGAGGGTCCTATTCGCCAGCTACCAGCTGGAGGGCGCCGCAAGCGCGTGGTGGGACAACTTTTCCACCATGCAACCCAATGAAGACCTTCCCACCTGGAACGAGTTCAAAGCGGCCTTCCGCGAGGCTCATATTCCGGATGGTGTGATGGTCATCAAGTAGCAACAGTTCCTTGCCCTCAAGAAAGGAAGACTGTTATGGAGTATCTACACGAGTTCAACTCTTTAGCTCGTTATGCTCCTGATGATGTCTCTGCTGATGCTCGCCGTCAGAGTCGTTTCATCAATGGCTTGATAAAGGAGATGCAGTTAGCTCTCATCGTGCATGACTTCAGGAATTTCCCACATATGGTCAACAAGGCCATAGTGGTGGAGCACAAGAGCATAGCCGTGAATGAGGCAAGAAAGAGGAAGAGGGCCGCCCAATTTCAGCAAGCGGCAGTTTTCCTCGGCAGCGCACCGGATCGCCTCCGGCACCCCATTCTCACGCACCGGTGCCACCGAGACCTCCTGCGGTGACTTCACAACTTTCTCCACTAGTAGCACAGCAGCAAAATGGGGGCAAAGGCCCCCAAGGTAGTGGCGCATTCAAGCCCAACATCACTTGTTTCCATTGTGGCCACCTCGGCCACTATGCGCATCAATGCCTTGCGAGGCAACGTGGAATGCCCCAAACTTATCAAGCTCCAACACCACCACCAGCTCCAGCAAGACCCTCACCACCTCGAAGAGTAGCATCTACTCCTCCCCAAGTTCCTACACATGGTCGAGTGAACCACGTTACTGCAGAGGAGGCGAGCGACGCACCCAACGTCGTTTTGGGTACTCTCTTTGTCAATACTTTTCCAGCTACTGTCTTATTTGATTCGGGAGCATCTCATTCATTCATCAAGAATTCCTTTGCTACACATCATCAATTTGAAATGCATATACTTCAACCCCCTTATCAGATCCAATCGCCGGGATCGGTTTTCCAAACCGATCAAGTCTGTCGGGACGTAAAAGTAGAAATTCTAGGGATTAACTTTTGGCAAACTTAATAGTAATAACTTCAGTGGGTATTGATGTGATATTAGGGATGGATTGGCTGTCCAAAAACCAGGGGCACATCAATTGTGCTCGACACCTATTTTCGTCACAAAGCGATGATGGCGATCAAGTCATATTCACACCTTTAGTGGGCAATTCTCACCTCTATGCCATAGAAACTAGTACCTCTCTTGAATTAGAGAAGGTACCAATGGTATGCCGATCACCGAAGTTTCCCAGAACCAGAAGGGGAGCTAGTTGAGACCTGGCACCAGTATGGAACCTTCAGAACATGGCATACTAGAATTGAACATCTCCATGAAAGGAGACATTAGTATGGATGTGTGCGCACATATCGGAGCTGAAAAACTAAAAGACTTGCCCCCATAATTGAAAGTAGCGGTGAGCAAGTAGAAGCATTAGAAGAATCACCCCTTGAAGAAATAGCTATAAACTTTGTGACCACAGGAGAATCTATGAATAGGACAACAGCCAATGTCGACATTGATTTTGCAAAGAAATTTGCCACAATCATCGATCTTGATCCAGAGCCTCAGACGTCAATAATAAAAGAAAAGATCAGATTGGGAAGATTGGAAAAAGGCAACAAAAGCAGAATTATTATCTCTGAATAAAAAAAGGTGCTTAGGCCTATAAGCCGTTCGCCTCCCCATGTGCACCCCGTAGGGCATAAGTGGGTATTTGTTTGAAAGAGAAATGAAAATAATGAAGTAAAGCAAGGCTTGTTGCACAAGGTTTCACTCAACATCCAGTAGTTGTTTATGAAGAAACCTATTCCCCGGTCATAGGCAGAACCATCCTTTAGATATTTAATCTCAATGGCAGTAAACTTGAAGTTAAAAGTGAACTTGATGGATGTGGTAACTGCATACCTTTATAGAATATTGGATTCGGATATTTATATGAAGATACCTGAATGTATCCCTATCTCGAACCAAGACAGAGCAAATAAAAATCTATACATTGTGAAACTCAAAAAGTCACTATACGGAGTTAAGCAATCAGGCAGGATGTGGTATAATCACTTAAAGCGACTTTCTATGCAAGAAAGGCTACAAAACAACGAGAATAATCTCTGTGTATTTATACAATGATCCCAGAATGGATTTTGTATAATCTCAGTGTATGAAGATGATCTGAATATCATTGGAACCCTAAAAGGTATAAAGAAAGCAAGCTTTTACTTAGAGTCAAGAGTTCGAAATGAAAGATTTGGGTAAAACCAAATATTGCCTAGGTTTACAGCTTGAGCATACCCCTAAAGGGATTTTAGAGCATCATTCAACCTACACTCAGAAGGTGTTAGAAATGTTTGATTTTGAAAAGGCATACCCTTCAAAAGTGCCAATGGTCAGGAGATCCTTGTAGCAAGACAAGAACCCATATAGACCTAGAGAAGAGGGGGAGGAAGTCCTAGGACCAGAATTCCCATACTTGAACGCAATAGAAGCACTCATGTATTTAGCAAATTATACTAGATCGGCCATTGCATTTGCCGTTAACCTATTAGCAAGGTATAGTGCAGAACCTACCAAAGGCATTGGTAGGGAATGAAGGACATCTTTCGATACCTCTAAGGAAGCAAAGAACTTAGTTTGTTCTACAGAAAGAACCAAGACCTGAATATGAATGGCTATGCAGATGCCGGGTACCTGTAGAACCCGCATATAACCAAGTCGCAAACAGTCTATGTATTCCTATGTGGTGGAACTGCAATTCCATGGAAATCGTCTGAGCAAAGTCTTATATCGATTTCGACGAACCACTCGGAAATCATAGCACTGTACGAGGCCTTACGAGAATATGTTTAGCTTCGGCGGATGATTCACCACATCCAGCAGTCGTGTGGATTGAATGCCGCACAAATCCCCACTATTATGTATGAAGATAATGCAGCTTGTGTTGCATAAGTGCAGATGGGTTATGTGAAGAGTCCTCTCACAAAACATATCAACCCCAAGTTCTTCTATGCTCATGAATTGCAAAAGATGGACGAAGTTAAAGTACTGCATACTAAGTCATGTGAAAATCTTGCAGATTTATTCACTAATTCACTTCCAGCATCTAGCTTTGAAATATGCATACGTGGAATTGGAATGGTAAGACTTAGAGAAGTGCAGAATTCAGGGGGAGAATCTTCATGAACTCATTATTAAAGTTTGATTACGAAGATCGAGTATCCAAAGAATAAATCCTAGAGATTAAATGAAATTGGGTAGATTATACTCTTTTTCCCTTGACGAGTTTTCCTGAAGTTTCTCAGCTAAGGTTTTTAACGAGGCAATTCGTGCAACGCAGCGGAACGCATGTCATGTACTTTTTCTTTAAATTTTTCTCACTGGGTTTTTATGGAGTTTTGACGAGGTATGAACATGTGAGGATGGGTGCCTAAGGGTGAGTGTTGGGAAACTATGGACTTAGCCCAGAAGCCGGCCCATGTATAGGCTCCTCATCCCAAACTCTAGCAGGGTCCCTAGCCTATAAATAGGGGTTGCTATTCATTTTAAACGATTGATTGATTAATGAAGCAATAAAGAGAAACAAGAAACCCCCTATATCTCTGTGTTCAATCTACTATTCTGTTCTTGTGTTCTTGTATTGTTTTTACGATTTTGAATTTGTCTACGAGATAGTCATTCAGACTGAGCTCGCCAGTGATGATTCCTCAGCAGTACACACTCTCGCACTCTTGCAAGTAGCAAACAACTCTGGATGGAAAAGAAATCCATACGGACCATCTGCATTAAGCCTCGGTTTAGTCAGTTACAGCCACATTCCATGGCAGATTTTCAGGCCACACCCACACGCTTCCGAAGAAGCTTAAATAGTTAAATACACAAAAGGCTGTCAAGACACCGCCTCCTTGAAACCCTGACAAACCTCACGCATTTTTAGAGCTAAGCCTGGACAAAAGATCACGCATGCAGGCAAGCTTACTCTAGATCTACCGTAGATCACTTCAAAAAGGCCCTTTATATTGACAACGCAGCTCGCAACCACAATACAATAACATAGGAATATATCTGTTGACTTCTTTCTTTAATCCATCCATGTATGCAGTTAGATCAAACACTAAACCCTGAATTTCTTTGCTTGGGCCATGAACGTATGCAGTTGAGCTTTCCTTTTCCTCCCCCTCCCCAGTTGCCGCAGCCCCTGAAACGCACTCAGGCAGGCGCCATTACACGCACGCACGCACAGAACTGACCAATGCCTCGGGGATGCAGGAGCAGTAGTGCGTTACAGGCTAAAAGGCACTCAAGATCAGCTTTTCGTATCGATTTTGATCACCAAATAGAGCCTTCACCAATCGGTGTTGCCCCAGGTAATACAGTCGCAAAGTTTTTGCTAAAGGCAAGTTGGACAGAATTCCTGTCGGTGTTTTGGACTGTCATGTCTTATTCTTCGGCACATTGCACAGGAATACAACAAAATGGAACATATCTACTGGTTTATTACCACTTGCTTAAGCCAGACAACACTTTTGGAATCCTACTCACATGATGAAAAGCAAGCAAGTAGCAACATAGCCCGACCTAAAGGTGGCCAAATAGGCCGTGTCTGTCAGGCCGGTTTGAGGCACGGTACTTTTGGTCCGGCCTAACACAGCAAAGCCTGACACACAACAAAATGGAACATATCTACTGGTTTATTACTGTGGATATCATGGGGATATGCTCACGATCTTAGAATGATGATACAATTGGTAATAGTGTTAAAGGTTTGTTGAAGCACTCATTTTCGGCGAAATTCATGTTCCGTCAGACAGTAGGTAGTCAGACTGGTCCCTGTAGTGCTCAGACCGGCCACCTCTAGCGGTCAGACCGGCCAGGGCTTTGGCCAAGAGGCTGGCGGTCAAACCTGCTAGGAGACGGCGATCTGACCGGCTAGAAAGATGTTGTTGAATTTTGGGCTGGGCCAAAAATAGAAAGTGTAGGCAAGAGAGGGGATTCTCCTACACTTGGTTTCATAATTTTTAGAGTTTCGAGTCAAAACTTCTATTCGTTTGAAATTTCCAGAGAGGTTTTGGTTTTCCATTGAGGGAATTTGGCTAAGTCCCCTTGCTGGGCGGTCAGACCGGCCATGTGGTGGTCAAACCGACCAGGGGGCGGTCAGACCGGCCATGGGTGGCGGTCTGACCGGTTTTGTCCTATTTCGTTGGCCACCTTAGCGGCTATGATTCTAAGTTAGGTCAAGTTCATGGGTTTCAGTGCATATGTGTTGCATGATGCATGTTTTGACTAACGTGAGTCAAGTTACGAAGAACTTGTTTTCGGGATCGATTTCTTGGTCTATTGTTGTGCAGGAGGCTTGGGGGTCAACGACGGTCAACGGCGAAGATGATCGAGACTAGGCTTGGAGAGGTGAGGTTCAGAACGATCGAGGATGCCGAGTGAAATCAATGGACTCAAGCATAGCGCAAAATGGACAAGGATGACTGAACAGAAAGTTCGATGCGACGGGTTGGATCAAGTGGCGCGGGGGTCGACATGAAGAGAGCCGTTGAACAACCTACACGTGGCGAAGTATGAGATTGCTTCATGAAGCTGGACTTGGTCTTCGAAGAAGGATCGAGAAGGGGTATTTTGGTAACTTCATCAAAATACCGCCTTGATGGCCTTTGGCTAAACCGCGGCGCAAGACGGCACAAAGAGAGGTGGTTTATGTCAATTGAAGATGAAGACGGCGCTTTGAGAAGCGTGCGTGAGTTAGACCCATTTGTGTGTGGGCTTAACGGGTGCCCATTAGGGTTTCCTTTCATAGCCTACCCTCTATTATAAAAGGGGAGGGTGCTGGTTGTGCACCTCCTAACCCTCGTATCTAGAAACCCTAATTTGTGTTTCAGGGTTAGGAGAGGAAAATGGAGGAACTAGGGTTCTTTGAGAGTTGGATTAATTTTATACTCAAGTGTTGAGCTTTTGTCCTCCATACTGGAGTGGCTGTAAACCAACATCAATCTCGAATCAATCCAAGCAAGATTTCCTCAAGATGCATCTATTCTTGTTCTTGCTCTTTCTTTTATGATTTTGGGGTTTTTGTTGATCCTTTGGTTTCTGGTCGTGATCTTGCTTGCTGTGACATGTGAGAATGTATCAGGATCATCTTGATCATCTTCTTCCAACAAGCAAGTTTTGGGATCAATCTTAGGTTTTGCACGGTTCTGGTGCCTTCCTTCCCTCATCCTTAAAATTTGTAGAACCTTAGCCTTGATCTTCCGGATCATCGATTGGAATAGGTTCCTAACCTTCTTGATAAGGTATGGTTGAAATTTGAGGAGATTTGGATCACCGAATCAAAAGTTGAGCTGATTTGTGATTTTGAGTTCTTGCTGATTTTACTGTTTATCGGGCTAGATGTTAGACCGCCCCTTGAAGAGGTTAGACCGCTAGGCTGACTGGTCTGACCGCCTAACTCATTGTGAATTGAGTTTTTTTTTGTGATTTTGGTTGTTTTGCTTCGGGGTTTCGATTGGATTCAATACAAATCTTCCGCTATGCTTGTACATTGATCTTCATAACTCTCATAGCTATTGGAGTGAAAAATGTATTGAATCCGATCAAGGTGAAAAAGATCGTGCTCCTATTCACCCCCCCCCTCTAGTCACCGTTATGGTCTAACAAGTGGTATCAGAGCCTGGTTAGTTCAATCTTGATCTTAACCGGTCACTGAAATTGGCGATGGAGAAGTACTCCTCCAAGCCGCATGTCTTCGATGAGCTCGACTATGCCTATTGGAAGAATCGCATGCGTGTCTACCTTCAGAGCGAAGGACAAGCTGTATGGGAGGTTGTTCAAGCCCCGCTCATCTTGCCCGAGGTTGCTACATCGGCTTTAGCATCCCTCTTGGCTAACAACTATAAGGCAAAGAACCTTCTGTATGTCGGGCTTGGTAGGCAGGAGTATGACATGATTTGTCACCTTGAGACCGTGCACGAGATTTGGAACACTGTTGAAACTTACCATAAGGGTTCATCCCAAATCAAGAAAGTACGCCAAACGGTCTTCAAGCGAGAATACAATAAATTCGAGATGCGTCTTGGAGAGAGCATCGATGATGTATTCACTCGCTTCAGCAAGGTGCTCAATCAGCTGAGAGTGGTCAACACCGAGTATTCTCAGTCTGAGAATGCTACCGATCTCTTGGCTGCAATCAAGACCAAGGAGTGGGAGATGAAGGTTACTACCATTGAGAAGAATGTTAATCTCTCTGATCTCACTTTGGAGTTGTTCTATAGCAAGCTCAAGACTCATGAGATCAAGAGAGTTGATCATCCTAAGAAGGAGAACATGTCTTTGGTCACTAACCCTCTCAAGAGAAACTTTGATGGTTCTTCTGAATCTTCATCTAGATTTTCACTTGCTTGTTTATCTGCAATCCATGAAGAGGAACTTGAGAGTATCCCTGAGCCCAAGTTAGCCCTTTTAGCCAAAAAGTTCACACAGGCCTATAATAATGTGAGAAACAAGAAGAGATGCGCCCCTGTGACATGCTATGACTTGCTAAATTGCAAAATGCTCATGATGTTGCCTTGCACCAACTAGAAAATGCTAGGACTAATTTAATTGAAGTTAAATCTACTCTATGTGAAAAATGCTTAGAATCTAATAAGTTGGTTGCCTCTAATAAGGTTGAGTTTAGCGCTTGCACTTTCTGCTTAGAACGAGAACATGAAGTAAAAGACATATTAGAAGCAGTTAGAGCTAAGTATGTCAAGCTTAAGGACAAAATTAATTCTGCTCCTTGTGCTTCATGTGAATCCCTTAAGCTTGAAGTTACTATTGATAAGGCGAAGTATGCTAGAGCTATTAAGGTTAAAACTTGTGAATCATGTCTTAACCTTAAAAAAGAAAATATTTACCTCAAGGACACATTAGAAAAATTCTCTAAAGGTAAGAAACAGTTAAATATGATTATTGACAAGTCCAAAACTCCTTATGAGAAGCAAGGGTTAGTATACAACTTTGCCCAAGACAAGTTCAAGCCAAATGTCACTCAAGTCTTGGAAAATAGCTTAGTTGAATTCAAAATCCAACCTGCAAAAATACTTTTCAAATCTGCAGGTTTTGCCCAACCATCTTTTGAGCCAAAAGGTGCTTCTCCCAATGGTACCAAATACCATTGCACCTATTGCAAGAAGAATGAGCATTTGCTTGAGTTCTGTTGGTGTAAGTTGAAAAATGCTAGGAGAAATCTTACTAGAATTTCATCCCATCAACCTAGAGCCTTCATGAGACATGGTCATCTAGAAAAGAAGAAACCTGGACTAGGATTTGTTTCACATGCTCATCATCATTATATTCCTAGACAGAATGCATCTCATATTCGTGTAACCATTGCTCATGATAGGACCTTAAGTAGGATCAAGGCTAGCAATTCTGCTGTTTACACTACTCGCAGACGTGTCTCAGTACTAGGTTCCCAAGTCATGTTTAACTAACCCCAGTATTGAAACACATCGATCTTCTATACCTTGATTTTCAGGATCACCGTGGAAAGGGGAAGCACATGTGGTTCATTGACTCCGGTCGTTCACACAACATGATCAGAGACTCAAGATGGTTCACCTCCTTCACACGGTCCATGGGTGATGACTTCATCACCTTTGAAGATGATACACAAGGGCTGATTGAAGGAACGAGATCGATCAGGGTGAACGACAAGTTCATCTGGAAGAACGTCGTTCTTGTGGACAATATAAGGTACAACTTGCTTTCTGTCTCACAACTTCTTGATGATGCCTATGAGACTAAATTTTTAAAAAAATGATTGTCGTGTGCTTGATTCAACTGGTGAGCTTGTTTTTGGGATTTCTAGAGTTGGTAGGATCTTTGGAGCTGACTTTTCTAAATCTCTTACTGGATCTCTCAAGTGTTTGATTGCATCTTCTTCTGAGTTCTGGCTTTGGCACCGTCGTTTGGAGCACATTGGTTTTGATCATCTGACGCGAGTTAGCGGCCTTGATCTCACGAGAGGTTTGCCTAAACTCAAAGCCGTCAAGGATATTGTATGTGCGCCTTGTAGGCATAGCAAACAAGTTGCCATCTCACACCCTTCATTGACTATGGCCATGACTAACATCTGTTTCTCATTTTCGAGTTTTTGGATCCAAGTGTTTCATTCTCAAGACAAAAAACCTAGATAAATTTGAGTTAAGGACCTCTGATGGTTTATTTCTGGGTTATCCTGAACATTCGAGGGGATTTCGGGTTCTTAATATTGAGACTAACGTTATTGAGGAGACATGCAATGTTAGCTTTGATGAGACTATCCCTGGAGTTTGATCAGATGTTTCAGGTGACACACAGGCGATGGCAAGCATCTTTGTAGAGGAAGATGATGATGGAGTTGATGATGCTCTTCCACCGCCATCGACGCTCTGTTCTCCAAATTTCAAGAACCTACTTCGACTACTTCACCTTCAGCTTGAGGCTTCACGATCTTCATCATCTGCGCAAGACTCACGGGTCGGGTCAAGAGATGCTATCTCCCCCAAGTGCTCCACTTCACATTCAGAGTTGTCACCCTCCGGATAAGATGATTGGTCATCTTCATGAGCGAGTCACTCGCTCCAGGTATCACGATCTGAATCTCTACTCTCATTCTACATTTGTTGCTTCTTTCGAACCCCGCGATATATCACATGCTTTATCTTATTCGAGCTGGGTTAATGTCATGCATGAGGAGTTAGTGAATTTTGAGAGGAACAAGGTCTGGAACCTCGTAAAACATCCTAGTGGTCATAATGTTATAGCAACCCGTTGGGTGTTCAAAAATAAACAAAATGAGGATGGTTCTATGGTTAGAAACAAGGCTAGATTGGTAGCTCAGGGTTTTAGCCAAGTTGAGAGATTATATTTTGATGAGACCTTTGCTCCTGTTACTAGATTAGAAGCCATTCACATTCTGCTTGCATTTGCTGCATCTAAGGGCTTTAGGTCAGATCGATGGATATTAAGAGTGCATTTCTGAATGGTTATATATATGAGGAAGTGTATGTTAGGCAACCACAGGCTTTGAGAATCCCAAGTATCCACGTTATGTCTTTAAGCTATCTAAAGCCTTGTATTGTCTTAAGCAAGCCCATAGAGCCTGGTATAATATACTTAAGACCTTCTTACTTAAGAATTACTTTGAGATGGGTAAGGTAGACAAGACCCTCTTCATTCTTAGGCATGGCAATGACTTCCTGCTTGTTCAGATTTATGTAGATGATATTATCTTTGGTGGTTCTTCTCATGCTCTTGTTTCTAATTTTTCTGAGACCATGTCTAGGGAATTTGAGATGAGTATGATGGGGGAGCTCAAGTACTTTTTAGGGCTTCAAATCAAGTGATGCAAGGAAGGGATCTTTATCCATCAAATGAAGTACACCAAGGATTTGCTCAAGCGCTTCGAGATGGGTGACTACAAACCGATTGCTACTCCCATGGCGACTTCGATTGCTTTGGATCCAGATGAGGAAGGAGAAGCCGTGAATCAACGCGAGTACTGCAGTATGATCAGCTCTCTCCTTTACCTAACGGCCTCAAGACCGGACATCCACTTCACGGTCTGCCTCTGTGGGAGGTTTTAGACGCCTTGGAGGACTTCTCATCGCCAAGGCATCAAGCACATCTTCAGGTACCTTCACTCTACCCTCCAGTATGGTATTTGGTATTCCTGCTCATCTTCCTTGTCCATTCGAGGGTTTTCTGATTTTGATTTTATGGGTTGTCGGCTAGATAGGAAGAGTACCTCAGGCACTTGTCACTTCTTAGACACTTCTCTCGTCTCTTGGTCTTCTAGGAAACAGTCCTCTATTGCACAATCCACTACAGAAGCTGAATATGTACCTGCCGCTAGTTATTGTAGTCAGATTATGTGGATGGTATCCACCCTTAAGGACTATGGGTTAACATTTGCTAGTGTTCCTGTTCTATGTGATAACACTTCTACCATTAATATTACTAAGAACCCTGTGCAATATTCTAGGACCAAGCACATTGACATTCGTTATCACTTCCTTAGAGACCATGTAGAGAAGGATGATATTGTGCTAGAATTTGTGTAGTTCGAGGCTCAGTTAGCTGATATCATCACCAAGCCTTTAGACCCAACTAGGTTTGCCACATTGAGGAGTGAGTTAGGGGTAATTTACCCCTATGGGTTGGTTTGGGGGAGTTATTTCTCTTTTGAGTTTTCCTTGTTCATCTAATCTTTCCTGGATCTTTTTCTGAACATGCTGATCTTTTTTATCTTTTTAGGCTTTTAAGTTTTTCATGCATCTCATTGTATCATATTGCATTCATATAAAAATCATAAAAATATGCATTGTAATATAAGCTTTACTACTTGTCTTTTAAAATGATGAAGTTTTGCTTATTACCCTTTTGAGCTTTAGTGTTTCAATCTTTGCTCAGTTCCATGTTTAGTTCTTTGACTTGTTAGAATTATCATGTTTTTCACTTGTGTAGCTAAGTCTTTGCTAAATGAGCTAAAACTTTAAGACAACTTGAACTAAAAATTGCAATTTGTGGATCTCTTATCTAGTTGCACAATTAGTGATCTTTTTGTGACATTAGCCCTATCAAAATTGTTTTGTTAGCTCTTGAATCTAGGATTGAGTATTTCTTGAGCTTCTTGTTCTTTTGTGAATCTATAACTGCTCCTGTGTAAAATAAAAAATCAAATTTTAAAATTCTCATGTGGTTAAATTGTGCCAACCTATTCTCACGAGACTGCATGTCAAAGATATGAATTTAGAGATAGTTTGATGATCTAGACGATCTCATGGGGACTGCTTGTCAAAATTGACATGAATCTCAAGATTTGTCACCTTGGTTGAAGCTCAAGAAGAGTTTGTGGATGGCTTCTAGTCCAAGATCTTCTTCACTAAGATAGACCTTTAATCAACATCAATATTCATTGCAAATAAAAACTGTTGTAAAAATTGGGTGATTAAGGTTCTTTGAGCAAAATGATTCGATTTAGGACTTTTTGTCTCTAGGATGGTCATTGTTAGCTTCTTGATCTTACATTGACATTCTGACATGGCCATTATCACTTTAGGATCTCTGTTGATGAATTTGCTAATTTTGAAGCTTTGCTTAAATTGTTACAATTCATCGTTTTATCTTGAGCCTTTTAGCTTAGCTTTGATATATATGTCTTAACATGATCCTGCTAGCTCTTCCAGACCTGATGAGTATTGAGTAATAGTAGAAATGCTAGCTTGTTCTTTTAGGTAATCTCCAAAGCTTCTTGTACTAAAAATTAAAAAATACAAAAATAAAACCACTTCATTACATTTTATGCATGCTCTTTCTTATGTTTTTTCCTCATTTCTGTATTTGTCATCTCTAGATGAGAGGAATGCGTGATTCCTTGATGACTCCTGTAACACCCCAACTCAATATTGAGCCTGGAATGCTACTAAAACTAAATAAATTAAACAAAATTAAACTAAAACACCTTACAAAATTTTGGCAGAACCTCCTTTGTATAGTTATCTATACTGGAGGTTCCAACAAACAGTTATAACATAAACAGGTAATCCAACTTGCAATATGATCAAGACATATTCAAAACTGGCTATTCGTTACTATAACATCCATAGCAACTCAACAACTACGATATAGATCATGAGCATCCAAAAAAACATCTATCCATTTATTACAGTTTACTCTAAGCAAGCAATAATCATAAAGGGTACTCTAAATAGTTCATTCAACTACTAATTAATTTTTTTTTTTCATTCCATTGAGGCATATCGTATGCGATAGTGCAACAAGACTAATCATTCTTTTCCCCATGCATGCCGGTCTCAGTAAAGGTACCTAAAACACAACAAACAACAAGAGGTGAGTCCAAAGACTCAAAGAAATATAATAAATGGCATCAACAACATACCAAAGATGTAATTCATCAACTACACTCCACAAAATCACATATCAATCACCTTACACACACATGCTTTGCAATATGCTCAAAATGATCTTTTTCCTTCACTTTCCTTTTGCATTTTACGGTAATGCAAAGTGTGCATCCGTCGATGCACACTCATACTCGTGCCATCCGCACAGGGACCATTGCCCATACTCCGCAAGTATGGGGATTAAAGCCCATGCTTTACAAGCATGGGGATTTTAGCCCGCCATCAACATGACGGGACCTCAAGAGTTGCTTGGTCATCACATGACCAAGACTTCAATAAGCCAACATGATGCATATTTATAAATTCTCAAATTAATACAAACATGCATCCGCAATAACATTGCATATGAATATTCTATTCATACTACAAAAGCTCATAAACATCGACTTCACAACTATCAAACATCCATGTTTAACACATAACACAAATCTCTAGTAACCATGAACATTACCAACTATGCCATCATCACCATTCATGAACACACAAATTCTCATAATATATATCAAACATTGCCATTCAATCATATGTATTATAACCATCATTATACTTGCCTCAACCGTGCGAGAACGGTGGACGCGAAGAGGGCGCTGCCCCTGGGATCACGCTCCCACCTGAACATAATGATAACCCAAACTAAGACAAGCATACTAGACCAAAGGCATAAATAAGAACACAATTGAACTCGCTAAACTCCCAAGCGTTTCCAATCTTCCAATTTCTACCGATCGATTTGGTGTTCACTGCGGACAGTCAACTTCTAAAATACATAACTTTCTGCTCAGGAGTCCAAATAAGATGTTCTAATACTTTCTGGAAAGATAATTAAATTACCTAAATAAACTTAGTTGGGAAGCCCTTATGATTCTGCCATTTACTGCCCCTACCAAGTCAATCTACAGAACATCAATTATCACGTCGGGTTCTCTGGATAGTACACTAAAATTATCATAACTTTTGCTACGAAAGTCCAATTCTTACGTTCTTTAGCTTTCTGGAAAGGTGAGAAAATTACCCATCTTTTGCATTATAATGAGATCCTCTGATTTTGTCTTTAACTAATAGATTAACTCAGATTTCTATAGACTGTCAGGATGTTGACAGATTAACAGGACAGCGGCACTAAACAATTCATAACTTTCTAACCGTTAATCGGACCTAGGTGTTCTTGGCAGCCACGGAAAGCTAATGACATAACCCAACTATATCTAAGAGGTTGGATCCCCAGATTCTGCATCTAAAGACATGAAAACCGTCGTTCAATCTACTGGACAGAACACGATCTATTAACTGTTGATTACTCGATCTACCAAACGAAATCAATTGCAACTAATACACATCAACCAGCGAAGAACACGCGATGTTACCCTTGTAGAATCGCTGGAAGACGATGAACTCTCCCCGCGAAGGTGATCTCCTCTCCTTACTTCACTTGATCGGCAGCAGGGAGCACCGACGGCGAGGAAGGGAGGCACCACTATGGAGGAGAGGGGCATGCTACAGTGGCGGTGGCGGCACTGTAGCTACAGTACATCTAGGTTTCCCCTTCCTTTTATTGGTGGCCGGCCCTTCATGGGCCTCCTGGGCCAAGGCTCGAGGCCCAAGTTGCCGAAGAACTGTAGAAACCCTCCTTTTTATGTCTAATTTCTCTTTTGAACGCTTTCTTTCGTAGAATAAATCAGAGTATTACATTAAAACCCCCTCTTTCTCCTGTTCAATCGCTTTGCTAAAAGAAACATTCTCCCAATTTAATTATTCTCTCCCGATTTATTTATTCTCTCCCGATTTAATTTTTGGGGTATTACAACTCCATTATCAAAGGGGAGAAAATATGACAAAAATGTTAAAAGGGGAAGCTATTTAGAGAAAAAGGGAGAAAATAAAATTTTATGAAAAATGATGATCATAGTGAGGGGGAGCTTTTAATTTGCATTCTTATGATCTTATTGTTTTTTCTGAAATTGAATTGCAATTCTTGGAACCTCACAATGATCAAATGTCAAATTGAACAATTGTTCTTTCATATGGACCTTAAGTGAGATTTTTTAACTATTCTCTGGAAATTAAAGCTTTCTTGTCTTCTTTTGCTCGATCTCACTTGTCTATGGTAATTTGAAGCCAACTTGGTCATTTCTAATGCGTTCTCTTGCTTTTGGACCAAGTTGTGCATTTGTGCGAAAACGTGAGTATTTTTATTTTCAAATCTCAAACTTACATTTTTAATAAATTGCCAATGTGTCCAGCAATTGATTGTTTTGGCTCAAAATTCAATAAAAAAAACTATCACAAACGGTTCTAAAACCGTCTGTGATAACCTCATGTCATTACTGACCCATAAAGTCAGACGGTTCAAAAAACCATCTGTGATGACGATTTTGAACCATCTGTGATTACTTTTCTGTAGTAGTGCCTGTTAGGCACAATAAGGCATGGCACGACTCGTTAGATATGGTTACGGTCGGATTTTTGATTTTTTTTTTTAGCTGTTTTTAACCGTTTGGGATATTTAAAAATACAAAAAAAACTAAAAGTCTTAAAACAAATATATAAATTGGCAACAAAACCCCCCTCATTCAGCAACTATCCAATCTTCGCTCTCTCTTCTAAATTCTGTTGTGAAAATTTAATCCCTTTTGTGATAATTTGGCAAAACTTGAAATATTTTTGCCAAATATTCAAAATTTCAAAATCCAGTTGTAGTTAGGAAAAAGGTACAATATTGATCTTTTGTATTGTTCTTATTTGTTATCCTAAGGTGAAATAAATAAATTTTGTAATTTTCGATTTGCGGTTTTCGTGATGAAAAATTACGATAGTTTTGCTATTGGTGATTTCGAATTTCATTGGACGATCTTGCATCCATCGAGAATGTTGTGTCCCAACTCAAACGGAAGAGCAATCAATACCATCCTCAGGTTCTACGAGTGACTCTACATCTGCAAGCACCGAGCAAAGAGATCCACGTCGAGTACATTGGGAGTATGAGAAGATATCTATAAGAAATCCAAGCTAGACGAAAAAGGAGTTCAGGTAAGATATGATATTTGTAAAATTTGTAAACATGAATTGTATGCAAAGTCTTTAGGTGGAACGGGGAACTTGATTAGACATGATGCAAGATGTAAAGCAAGACAAGGATTGACCATAAGGCATGCACAACTGCAGTACAACCCCTACGGTACGGTACATAGCTTGGATTATACATAGCTCAGATTATAGTCCTGAGGTAGCTCGTCAATCTCTTTATTGTTTAATTGTTTAATTGCTTCACCGGATCTACCTTTAAACTTTAGTGAGTCTAAATCATTTGAAAATTACATTAGGACTGCACATAATCTTAGGTTTTCTACCGTTTCTAGACAGACAAGAACCAGAGATCTAGTTAAATACTATAATGAATGTCGAGCCAAATTAAAAGAACTCATTAGTACCTGTACATTTTCGGTGGCTTTGACCTTGGACATATGGAGTGGTCGGGTTAGGGAGGATTATCTTAGTATAGTTTCTCATTATGTTAACGACAATTGGAAAATGGAAAAAAAAGAATTATATGGTTAAAACTAATTGATGTAGCACACGCATGTGAGAATATTGTAGACTATATTATCAAAGTTGTGTAAGATTTTTGTCGAGACCTGAATATGCAAATCCAAACCCTCTGCGTATACTGCACTAGTCCAAGATCACGCTAGTGTACACAGTGGCAACATCGATGAACATCAATCCATACAAGTGATTATAAAGAATAAACGACTAGATTTGATAACCAAATAAGGTTTTGACCTTATGGTTGGGTTTACACTTATTCAACCACGCAGGAACCCAAATGGACTTGGAACAAATTCCAGAAAAATCTGTAAAATATTTCCAAGTACAAGGAACACAAATAAAATAGTTTTGGAATTAATTGATGTTTGGATTATTCTCATTAAATCATTTTGACTTCTTAAATTCCAATTTAAGCTTTTTAAATTCAAATAAAATATGGTGAAATTTTCCAAGGGACTAAACTACTAAAAAATGGATTTTGAAGGCCAAAATTGGAATGTTACAAACCTCCACCCCCCTTAATGGAATCTCGACCACGAGATTCAGGCTAGCTAGAGAAAAGGCTAGGAAACTTGGCTTTCAAAATTTCTTCACGCTCCCAAGTAGTTTCGTTCTCTGAGTGATTGCTCCACTGAATCTTGCAAAAACAGATGGTCTTGCTTCTGGTCAAACGTTGTGCCACTTCCAAAATCGTGATCGGTTGCTCCTTGTAGGTGAGATCCTCTTGCAAATTGATTGCCTCCAAAGGTGTCTGCTTAGCGGGTACATGAACACACTTCTTGAGCTGAGATACATGAAAGACATCATGCACTCCAGCCAAAGATTGTGGCAATTCCAACTGATAAACAACTTCTCCTCTGTGCTGCAAAATCCTAAAAGGGCCAACATACCTAGGGGCAAGCTTCCCTTTGGCATGGAACCTCTTGACTCCTTTGAGAGGGGTCACTCGAACATACACAAAATCCTCTCGCTTATAACTCAAATCTCTTCGACGATTATCAGCATAACTTTTCTGTCTCGATTGAGCTATTTTCAACTTTTCTCTAATCACAGGCACTGGTCTTCTGCCTCTTGACTAATGTCTGGTCCAAACTCCGAATGTTTTGTACTCCCTTTCCAATTCAAAGGGGTTCTGCAAGTACGACCATACAAAGCTTCAAATGGTGTCATCTGCAAACTGGCTTGATAACTGTTGTTATAGGAAAATTCTGCATACGGAGGACATTTATCCCAACTGGTAGCATAATCTAAAGCACAAGCTCTCAACATATCCTCTAGAACTTGATTTACTCTTTCAGTCTGCCTATCCATTTGCAGATGATAGGTTGTCCTGAAGTTTAAATGGGTACCCAATGCCTCATGGAAACTTTGCCAAAAACGCGAGGTGAACCGAGATCCTTGGTTTGACACGATTTTCTTAGGCACACCATGTAAACTGACAATTCTCGACATGTACAATTATGCCAAACGGTGTCCAATATAAGTAGTCTTTACTGGTATGAAATAAGCAACCTTCGTCAGGCGATCTACTACTACCCAAATAGAATCATACCCTAGCTGAGTTCTTGGCAAACCAACTATAAAGTCCATGCCAATTTCTTCCCATTTCTGCTCTAGAATTTTTAGGGGTCACAATAATCCTGTAGGTCTCTAATGTTTTGCTTTTACTCTTTGACAGATGTCACATGATGCGACATACACTATGACTTCTCATTTTGAATTGGGCTACCAAAATCTTTCCTTAAGATCCTGGTGCATCTTAGTACTCCCGGGGTGAATATAATACTTCGAATTATGGGCTCCCTTCAATATCAATTGCTTCAATTCCTTTTTATCTGGCACACAAATACGATCATTGATCCAAAGTGTACCTTGGTCATCCAAAGTAAAATCCTTCCAAAGTGTGCCTTGGTCATCCAAAGTAAAATCCTTACTTTCTGTCTTCCAACTTAAGTCTAATACACTTTATTTTAGGGTCATCCTTCTGAGCTTCTCGAATATGGTCTTCCAACATAGGCTTCACTTCCATATTGGCTGCAAATCCTTCAGAAACCAACTCGAAACTCAGCTTTCGGAACTCTTCATGCAACTCCAGGCAACTTTATTTAACCATTGCGGTGTTACAGTAGCTTTTGTGACTCAAAGCATCTGCCATCACATTAGCTTCACATTAGCTTTACTAGGATGATAGTGGATCCCAACATCATAATCCTTTATCAACTCTATCCATTTCTTTTGTCTCATATTGAGTTTTGACTGAGTGAAAATATACTTTAAACTCTTATGATTCGTATAAATACCAAAAACATTCCAACACTTTTAAATTAGTTTTTATTTTAGAAAATACCATAAAATATTAAAGGCAAACAAAAATAGCAAATGGACTTGGAAAGATTCCAGAAAAATACGTAAAATATTTCCAAGCACAAAGAACCCAAATAAAATAATTTTGGAATTAATTGATGTTTGGATTATTCGTATTAAATCATTTTGACTTCTAAAATTCCAATTTAAGATTTTTAAACTCAAATAAAATCTGGTGAAATTTTCCAAGGGACTAAAGTACTCAAAAGGGGTTTTTTTAAGGCCAAAAATTGGGATGTTACAATTTTGATCTTACAAAAAAAAATTCAAAAATTTTAGACAATGTCACCGCAAACTCTAGAGCAATGGATATTCTCACTTCGTAATTTAGTACATATGCTGAATACTTTTTGCTACATCGGCGATGCACCTGTAATATTATTAATCTTATAGTTAAATGTGGTTTAAAGAGGTTGGAACTGTATATTAAAGCTTTTCGCAATACGATATCTTTTCTAAATCATTCTAACCAATGAATAGTAGCATATAATAACTTTTGCATTGCAATGAATGTATGTCCAAGAAAATTTGGCTTGGATAGGCTAGTAAGATTGAACTCTACTTACATGATGCTTAAGAGCTTTTTACCATATAAGAGAACATTGTATGTTTTTATTCACACGCACTATCACATCCATGACGATAATACACTATTGCTTGAGCAGCAATGGTTTGTTGCTGAGAAGTTACTATCTTTTTAGAACTTTTGTATTATTCCACTGTTGCTTTATCTATGGTGTATTATCCAACATCTACTTTAGTTGTACATAATATTCTTGAAATTACTAGTCACTGGAAGGATTATGAAAATGAAATAGTGTTAGGAGAGGCTATCATTGCTATGAAAACTAAATATTGGAAAGAAATCCAATTCCTATATGCATTTGCATTTATTTTAGATCCTAGAGCTAAACTTTGAGGATTTGCTCATGTTCTTCAACTTCTGAGTGATGCTATAGACATAGACTATTCTAGCTATTTTTCAGATATCCGTACTAAATTTTCCAATGTTTATCAAAAGTACGAACATAAGTTTTAGGGAGTTCACTTGCAACGACGTTGAATACCACTCACCATAGATAAGAAGACAACTGCGTGGGGGGCAATTGGTGATTTTTGTGCTGAAATGAACTTAAGGAATATTTTGAGTAGAGTTAATTGTTCCATCAAACAGTGGCCTAGGGGTACTGATGACTTCAGTTAGCATGTTGTCAGAGGGAGTTTCAGGTCCAGGAGTTTAGGTTATACAACGTCAAGTTTTGAAACAAAACACAGCGCCAACAAAATAGTGGGGAACTATCAACCTATCTAAATAGTGAGACCATGGATTACCAGTAATAAAGCTTTGAAATTTTGCAATGGTGGCATGAACATAGGGTAACATATCCAGGCTATCCATATTAGCACGTGAGGTGTTAATTGTTCCTGTCTCTATGGTTTCCTCTAAATTTGCTTTCAGTCTTTCTGGAAGAATATTAGAGGAGAGAAGAACAAGCCTCACGAGTGAGATGGTGGAGATACTTCTAACTGTGAAAGATTAGGAACATATTGATGCACGAGATCAACGCTCTGTAGAAAATCCAGAGTTGGTGGACGCATTCGAAAATATTTACCTAGACAACGATACTTAGAACATAGATATATGCAGAGCTATAGACTGTACTTTTTTTCTTTGCTAAGGTTTTCTCATATTGATTTTTTACTTCGCAATTTTTTTAATGAGGCAGCCATCTAAACATTAATAAAGCTCATCGTTATATTTTTAATATATTTGTTTCTTTTATGGGTATAGAACTTATTTTTCAAATTTTAATTTGTATTTTTGAATTCTATATATTTTTCTGAAATTTTTGTAATTTTTTAAATTTTTCGGACCGAGATAGGCTACACGGGCCAACCCCAACTCGTCGGGCTAATCGTATCTGGAACCGGCATGGGACGGCCCATGAGCTTGACGTGCCGTGTGTGGGTCCGCCGCTCAACCCACAGGCCAACATGACACGACCCATTTAGCTAGCTAAGTCAGCCGAACCATATATAAACAGGCCCATGCTGGGCCGTATCGTGCCGCACATTTGGTCAAGTCTGTTACAACCCAAACTCCTCTATATAAGGAGTCGCCAGCCTCTTCTCCATGTCTCCCACGCTCGCATAGCCACC
This sequence comes from Phyllostachys edulis, assembly GCA_036346405.1. Classification (NCBI taxonomy): domain Eukaryota; kingdom Viridiplantae; phylum Streptophyta; class Magnoliopsida; order Poales; family Poaceae; genus Phyllostachys; species Phyllostachys edulis. Next base: position 38,605,213 of record CM070554.1, read on the forward strand.
TCCCTCTCTTGTTCTGAGCCTTTGCTTGCTCACTCCACAGAGCTGGCTAGAAACAAAAGGGACGTCGGCGGCGATGCCGGCCTGTGCAACGGCGGCGGCGGCGATGAGGCGGTGATCAGCAGCAAGGCGGTGGTGGAGGAGCTGTACCGCGCGCTGGAGCGCGGCGACGCTGACGCCGTGCGCCGGCTGCTGAACCCGGACGTGGACTGGTGGTTCCACGGCCCGCGCGCCTACCAGCACCTGGTGCTCATGCGCCTGCTGACCGGCGGCGCCGGCGCCGGCACCCCGCCGTGCCTCCCGTTCAATATCCGCGCCGTCGATGCGTTCGGACCGACCGTCCTGGCGGAGGGCACCGACAAGACGGGGGAGCTGTACTGGGTGCACGCGTGGACGGTGGGCCCCGGCGGGCGCGTCACCGAGGTGCGCGAGTACTGCAACACCGCGCTCGTCGTGACCAGGCTCGGCGGCGGTGCCGGGGAGGAGGCGACGGCGGCGGCCCCGTGCTCGCAGCAGGTGTGGCAGAGCCGGCTGCCAGACTGGGCTCGCAAGAACCTCCCTGCTCTCGTGCTTGCCATCTGATTCTGATCAGAATCATCACATCACTCCCGAGTCCTGAAGTGATCCGGTTTTATGGCTTGTAGAGACTGGCTCTACATGTTTTCGCCTTTCGGTTTTGTTGTGGGGGTTTGAATCATGTGATAATTGTGTAATTGTGTAATGTAAAACTCTGGGCTGAAGTGATTTGGCAAAGTTATCTAACGATCTCATAAGTCTAACGTATGTGTGTGAAAGAAATAAAAAAAATGAGACGTGGAACTTAATTCACTCTTAAAAGCCTTTTTGCTCACAATTCAAATCTGAAAACTGTCGACATTTCATTTTCAAGACTGGAGCAAGCCATGGGAAATGCAATCTGAAGAAAGAACGAGTTGAGAGGGGGGGAAAAAGAAGTTGCATATTTTATCACTCTGTCTCTGTAGTTCTGTACACATACATGCACTTGCAAGGACGCCGCACCGCTGCTGGATGCATAGCAACTACGGTACTACCTGCCATTAAATTCGTCGACCCGACGACGCTCTCCTTCCGGCATCGATAGCGGCATAGGTGGTCTCATTTCTCCGGAAGAAGAACTACCCTCCTGCTTAAGCTGCAGCAATGGCGACTCCTCGCCTCGACACGGCGAGCAATTTGCCGGTGGAACAGAGTGAGTGTCGGTGACCGCTGCAGTCGCAAAGGTAGAGCTTGCTTGACAGGGTGATTTCACTCCATTCTCTCTCGGCAAAGGCTGCAGGGTGGTATCAACAACTTGCCCACCACCGGAGTCTCTCCGGCTGACGCCGCCGGCCTCGACGTCGAGGAGGAGGTTCCCAGTGCGCACCTCCTGCGCCAGCGCGCAGCCCCAGCAGAACATCCACCGCAGGTAGTCGGCGAGCGACGGCGAGCCGCAGCACGCCTTGTTGCTGCCGGGGACTAGCCCGAACCTCCGCCGCATCCGCGCCCGCCAGAACCCGCCATAGAGCAGGCCGAGCGCGCAGAGCACGACCCCCGCCGCGCCGACCATGTCGCCGACGGCCTCGTCACGGATGTTCATCGCGGCGACGTTGAGCACCCACAGCGGTGCGAAGCAGAGGAGCGCGAACATGACGGTGTGCACGAGCATGTTCCCGAGGCCCAGCCGCTCCATGTTCCACCCGAACACGCAGAACGTGCAGAGGCAGGAGAGCCAGCACGCGGTCGGGTCGTCGCCGACGTCGAGCATCCCGCCGGCCCACTCCGTCGAGGCCACTACCTCCGCCATCTCCGCGGCGTCGGCGGCTACCACCTCAGTTGTGCCGCCGTCGTCGGAGACTTCATCGTCATTGGGTTCTTGATCCACGCTCAGCTCACGTTTCCTCCCCAGCGGGCTGAAGTACATGTACAGGCCAGCGAGCACCGGCGTCGCGGTGCCGACCACGACGAGCGAGGTCTCGGCGGCGTCCGGGCGGGCCTTGCGGGAGTACCCCCAGTAGAGCCCGCACATGGCGTACTGCGCGAAGCAGGTGAGATGGAGGAGCGCGACCACCACGGACATGTGAAGCCGCTCTCGGCGGCGGGGGCGCGCGCCGCCGGTCCCCGCGCCCTTCCTGCAGTAGGCCTTCCTGAGCTCCTTGCCGTCCCCCGGCCGCCACCGGAGCAGCAGGACTGCGTGGTGGCAGAGCGCGGGGTGCTGGTAGATGCTCATGAGCGTGAACAGCGCGTTGAGGATCTGGTTGTCGATCTCGATCCACCGGTTGCGGAGGGACTTGCGCGGGAAGGCGCCGTCGAGGACGCCGAGGAGGAGGAGGCCGAGCATGGAGCCGGACGCCACCACGCAGAGCGCCCACGCGAGCAGGGCGAGGTGCGCTGGGTGCTTCAGCCACCGCTTGCACGCGCGCGAGACGGACGCCGGGCTGAGCCTCCGGATGATGCGGCGAGCGCGCCCAGGCTGCCTCCGGTCGCCGGTCCTTGCAGCGGGCGCTTCTTGGTCGACGACGGGAACGGTGGTGGAGGCGGCATTGGTGCGCTCTCCGAGCTCCAGCTCCACTAGGTCGCCATTGTTGGTAGCTGGTGCGTGGTGATCTTGTCGTGAATCCATAGTCTCCATAATCCTTTGGAGAGATGGATTTGTAGCATGCAGCTGCTGCAATTAGCAACAACTAAAGAGTAAATAAATGAACCCATCACGGAGAGATCAATGGAAGTAGACAAGAAGACCAAGGAAGAATCTCACACGGTGCGGTATCTTGGTCAAGAAAAGTGCACACCAGAACGGTATTTCTTTATTTCTAACAATGTACTTAGGGCATCTCCAATAGTTAATAATAACCTTATCTCTAACGTATGCTACATCATCTTTAGAGACGACATCTTCATAGATAGTCTCTACCACACTCTCCAATATTTGTATTTTATAATTTTCCTTTGAAATGGTCCTACATGTCAACTAGAGTAGATTAATGTATCATGTCTTGTTTCGCGTGCATGACCGTCCCTTCAGGAAGAGACGACTTATGCTCTCTCTCTCTCCGTCCTCTCTCTTCTTCACGTAGGATTTTGCTGACGTGGCATAGCTAAGAAACGACAATAAATATATTATTGGAGATGCCTTTATAGTAATATAAAAGTTAATCAGGAAAAATTTGGAAGATGTTCTCGGAAAACAGCTGGCAAATTAGAAGCCCATACACTAACAAGGAGAAAGCATTGCTGAAGAAAAGGACATAAACAACAACAACGTTTAAGGTTTCCTTTGATTAGGGAGTCTTCCTAATGGTTAGCAAGCAGATGGCAGTAGTGGTGCTCAGAGCTTAAGATTAGAACAACAAGATTGACTGGATCAACTGCAGAGTGCCCATACAAGTTGACTTGGAAAATGCTAAAGAACTGACGGCTTTGCGCCTTTCTTGACTCGGTCTAAATATTTGACCCATTTATATTGACCTAACACTGAAATTATCTCCGGAAGTAAAAAACGATGATTGCTGAAGTTGTTGCTGCACAAATAGCTAGACATAAAAACATGCTTTTTAGCTTACGTATTACATGTTCTCTCCTCTCAATCTTTAAGGGGGCAGGAGGGCTGATTTTGTATAAAGAGAAACATCACTAATAAATAAAGTTGAGAGGAGGCATTGTAAGTTTGTGACTACATCTTGTTCGTCTTCTTGTTCGTGTGATTGTGCTTGATCATCGGCAACACGATCACTAATATACAACATTTTATTAGCACGTAGCGCTATCTTCTTAGGCTTCCTGGTACGTCGTCTAGATCAAGCTTTGTAAATTATTGCGGTGTTTCATTGGCTCCTGTACCTAGTTTTTCCCCCAACCGTTGCCTCCGCAACCATCGCCCCACGGGGCCGCCGCCTCGCCTCCATGAGCCGACCCACCGTACTGTGTTCCCACCTTGCCTCTATGAGCCGGCCCCGATGGAGCCTCACACCGACACCAATTCGCCTCCGTGAGCAACCGCCGGCCTTCTCGCCTCTACCAAACCGTTCATCGTCGTCGTCGCCTCTGTGATTGCACTGGTCACCGGTCGTCCTACCCATCGGTCTCCTCCCTGTGTGCGTGCAGCTGCCGAGTGTCCTCGGCAGCCATGTCGTGCGTGCGCCACCGTGTGTCGCCGTCGCCTCTGGGATCACGCCGCCCGCCGGCTTCCTCATACCCACACCCAAGTGCCACTACTGTCGCGATCGCTGCTCGTGCTTGTCGTGCGAACATCAACGCATCCGCGTTCACGCTCTCACTCTTCGACTCGCCATCGCCTCCGCGACCACCGAGCGTGCGCTTGACCAAGCCGTCTCCATCGCCGCCTCCGCGGTCGTGCCGTCTCCTCTGGTCGACCTCGTCCCACCATCGCATCCGCGACTTGTATGTTGTTGTTGAGATCGTTGCCGGATTAACGCCCGTGCTACCTTCGCCGCTAAGCCGCGCCACCGCCCATGGCCGCTGGCCGCCGCCGCTTCATCGCCGCTGCTGCGATCGTGCTCCACCTCACGCCGCCGCCACAGACCGCCTCCACACCAAGACAAATATTGCTCAAGTGATCTTGCCGTCGCCACCGCCGCCGCCACGCTGCCGCCAAGATCTCCACCGCCACCGCTGGTTAGGTCTTGTCGTCTTGGGAGCTCTAGCTAGGTCGTGGGAGGGTTGAGTTCGAGCCAAACTCGATTTGATCCGACGGGTGGGACCCGGATTGGAATATTGGCAGTTTTACAAATTAGACCTGGTTTTTCTGTTTTTAGATTAGAGGGTATCCACATTTGGACATTTGCATGTAAAACCTCCGTAGTTTTCTGGTTTTGATAATTTAGTCTTTTAGACTTATTTGTTTACCATTAATTATTTTTCTACTAGATTAAATAATAAAAATTGATTATATGCTCAGATAATTAGCAGAAAATACTAGAAATTCATAGATGCATATTTACTATTCAAGTAATATGTTTTATTGTTGTCACACATGTTTTGACTCATCTGGCTTTAATTGAGCCAAATTAATTATTGTGGGTAATCAATTAAAGGTTGCTTTACTATTATGGCATTTTCAATAGTGGCCACCTTAGCCGTTTCTTAGCTGTTATGTCACTAAAAAATTTAGTTTGAGGAGAAATGATATGAAGAGAAAGAATGTGTCAACTCTTATATAAGAGACAAGTTGGGCACACAAATCATCGTAAATGATGAGTGTGTAATGAGAGAAGTTGTGTTGAAAATAAATGATTTTATAAATAAATTATTGGAGATGTTGTTTCTAAGGTTGTCTGGAGATGAGTTAAAACTTTTAAAGATAAGTCTAACAAATAAACAGTTGTACATGCTTTTACGTAGGCAACATACCCAAGAAAAATTTCGGTTTTTGGAAAAAGATGGCAGTAATTACCCAACATTTGCAACGGATGTTGTGGATTACCTCGATTTCCACAATCTCGGAGATGCCATCACAAGTGGCAGTTATCCTAGAGATGCTCAAAGGAAGCTAGCCCGAGAGTACCTCTACCAAAAGTTGTGTTCAACTTTACAAAGTTGGTTGGATTGTGAAAGAGATCCACTTGGCATATGGGAGGCCCTGTGGAATGCCTTTGGTAAACCAATAAGTATGTAATATGAAATTCCATATGATCCAATACATGGTTCTGCAAGGAAGAAAGTGAAACTTTCTAAGACCGAAAGAACAAGACGTGACTCAAAAGGACAAGGCGTTCAGTTGGAGCCTTTCTGACTCCGAGAGAAAAAGAAAGAGGCTAAAGTTGTACGGGGTAAGCAAGTTAAAGATGAGAGATGTACCAAATGGTCGTACGAAAGGCTAGAATCACCATATCAGACGCTAGCCGAAAAAAAAAACAGTGCTCCTCTCCGGTACCAATCACCCTCTGGAGTCCTGGGGCCAGGTATGACCCTGGGGTATAGTAGGGGGAGGCGCCGCGGTTGCCCAAAAACGGCTGCCCGTCAGCGAAAAACGTCTGCCTGGCAGAGGTTTTCGCTGCCATGGCAGGGTTCCGGGCTGAACCGCTTGCCGGTTGGCCGAAAACGGCTGCCAGGCAGTGAAAAACGGCTGAAATGGCCAAATCGTCCGTGCGCAAGGCCAAAATCACGATATCAGGCGCCAGCCGGGAGAAAAAAAACGGTGCCCTCTTCGGTACCAATCACCCCCTGGGGTCCTAGGACCAGGTATGACCCTAGGGTATAGTAGGGAGTGGTGCCACGGTTGCCCGAAGACGGCTGCATGGCAGCGAAAAACAGCTGCTTGGCAGCGGATACATCAAGTAGGTGCAAGTATCCTATGCACCTATTCGTAGCATATCAAAGAGTGAAAGCTCTGGATGAAGCCATGCTTAAGAACATCAAAGATTGCTTATTAGATCATACCAACTACAGTGAGGCATCAAATGTCACAAAGAGGAATTATAAAGGGAGACGGCAGAATTTGGTTTTGACTTCGATGATAAACCAATAGAAGGTGTGACAGGCCTCGCTTTCCTAATCTCCCAGCAACCGAAGGTGTTGTATGGTTACTCGAAGGTGAAATCCCATTGGATTTTAGTCCAGGAGAGAAGATTTAGGAGATTCCCGAGAATACATTGTTTGTGAAAACAAAAAGGACTCAAGATATGGAATAGAGGAACACTGTATTTCATTAATTTTGTATTGAATATACAAAATACATGCTCCTGGAGGAGTTCATCATTTGTCTTTTGCGTCTATGCTTTAGGAGAATATATGACTGGAGATTGTGTAGTTCGCTGGTTCCTGGTGCCTTTGTATGACATCCGGTTAATTACATCTATAGGACAAGTTTACAGAATACCTCAGATTAAGTTGTGCTTGTGGTTGTCGTCTTGTTTATGTTGTTCATCCATATGCATGTTGGTGTAAATGCAGGTGGTGAGGATGCGGATATACGGATGTGACGCGAGTGGTTTTGTTTCGCTGATGCCCGGTCACTATACGACATCATTGTGTCGATTCGCGGACAGGATATGACAATGAAGAGGTTGACTTTCGCTCATTGTCTCATCTATGCCTAGTCATGTGTATGTCTGCCTTCATCAGACGTGGACGTGTGTGTTGCCTTTGCCTCGTCGGTGCTTGGCTACGGTGTGTCCGATCCTGTTCGTTTGGAACATATTGATGGGTAGTGACCTTGCCTCGTCAGCACTAGGACATAATTTTGTCCAGCCTCGTCGGTCGTAGACGTATGATTGGTGTATGATACATTGGCCCTTTTCTCTCGTCGACACCTGGGCATGATGTCGATGTGTGAAAATTATGAGGATTGCGTGTTAGAATTGAGCCCTTATTTGTAAAGGCATATTCATTCCTGAAATTCTAAAGCATACCTGATTTAGTTTCTTTTGCTAATCGTGCATTTCTCTCTCTCTCTCTCTCTCAAACAAGTGGTCCATAAGACCAGTCTGGTGGTCCATAAGACCGGTGTGGTCGGAACACTATGGTCGAAACAAGTGGTCCATAAGACCAGTGAGAGTTTTTCTTAGACCACCCTTGGACCTCTTTGGGAGATCATCTTGGAACTCCCTTAGAGATATCTTAGGATCACTCCAAAAGAGTGTGGTCGGAACACTGTGGTCCTATTGGACCTCTTCAGGAGATCCTCTTGGACCTCCCTTGGAGATTTCTCTTGGACCTCTTCGAAGATCCTCTTGAACTTCCCTTGGAGATTTCCTTGGATCACTCAAAGAGGTATGGTCAGAACACTGTGGTCAAAATAAAGTGGTCAAACCTGAGTGATCCAAATAACGTGGTCAAAGCTGTAGACCAACGTGTAATCAGGATATATGAATACTACTTAATTACCATTAATTGGTTTTGAATTAGTAGTTACCAGTGTTCTAATGTGTGCTTTATTGAGCAGTTACTAAAGAATAATTGACTCCACCCTTAAAAATGATCTGGAGACGTCTAGACCAAGTAGGAGATTCTTCCCATTCAAATTCTTCTTCTTCCTCCTCTCTGTTCTCTTGTGCTGGAGGGTTGTGTTGTTTTGAACTAAGTCGTCCCTTCTCCTTAGCGTGCACCGGGAAGGAGGGTGAGTGGTATCTCCAAACCATTGTCGCAGAGTTCATCTCGCACAATAGCGCAATAAGGTTCTGGCAACAGATTCTAGCGTGACCGCTTGTCGCTTCCGCGACATCTACGATCTGCTTTCAGACGAGTCTCGCATTTCTTCCTATTCTTCATCGACCTATACTGTAAGTTGTGTGTACGACCGTATATTCTATCATAATCATGATATTGAGTATATTTAGAAGTGCAATGTGTAGCCTTCTGTTAGTATCGATTTATGCATCACTAGTTATTTGCGGTCTTTGTCTCATAATAAAATCTTGAATTAAAATGTTGTCTACTTTTTCAACAATCTAGAAAACTTATTGTGGATATTTTTTTTGATCTAGCAATGGTTGGTGCTTCTAATGCTATGAAACCTGAGAGGTTTTCTGGTCAGAACTTTCGTAGATGGCAGACAAGGGTCAAGTTTTGGCTCATGTCTTTGGGGCTGTAGTGGGTGATCCATACACAATATCCAATTACGGATGAACAGGCCAGGCGTTTTGACACAGATAACAACACAGCCCTTAGATGCATACTGACCATACTATCCGACCAGCTCTATGATGTGTACAAGGACTTCAAGTCCGTCACAGAGTTGTGGGATGTACTCGAGCACAAATATACCGAAGCTGAGGTTGGTCGGTGGCTCTATATGTGCAAGCAGTTCTTTGACTACAGCATGGACGATGCTAAGTCAATAGTTGTGTAACACCCTGGTTTTTGAAGCCTGTTTGAAAATTTCAAAATAAAAAGAACCATTTGGTTTTGATGAGAGTTCAAAGCTTAACTTGAGAATTTCAGAATGGATTCCAATTGACTAAATCAAACTTCAACTAAAACTCTCTTTCGTTTTGTTGGGTTTGTTGGAGCTTTGGTGATCCCTCCCCTTCTGTGCTTGTTTTGTCCTTCTCTGGTCCAGACCTCCTTAGGTCTAGACATCCCAAGTGCTTGGACCTCCTCTGGTCCAGACCTTCCCTCTTTGATGCTACTTTGGCTTAGACCTCCCCAGGCCTAAATCTCCTCTCATATTCATTTGAGCTCCTTCTGTGTTCTTTAAAACCCTTCGGTGTTCACTTGGACTCCCTTTTCACCTTGATCTTAGTAACCTTCTCTTTGAAAATTCCTTCTCGTGCCAACCCAGTATTGCCGCCATCCAACTCGTGGTATTACCGTTTCTCGAGATCTCTCAAAACCCGTGATTGGACCTCCCCGAGCACCTTAAACATCCATGAGTTCATTTTGACCTCCCCTACGTTCACTTGGACCTCCCTCGCGTCCGTTCAAGCCTCCCGCTTGGTCCAGACCTCTCCTTTGTTAGATCTAAGAGTCCAGACCTCTCCTTTGTTAGATCTAAGGGTCCAGACCTCTCCTTTGTTAGATCTAAGGGTCCAGACCTCTCCTTTGTTAGATCTAAAGGTCTAGACCTCCCCTTTGACGATCTGACCGTCAGGACCGGAAAGGCGACTAGAGGGGGTGAATAGACGCTCGCTAAATTCTTCACCTTAATTAGACTCAACACGAACTTTTCTCCAATAGCTACGAAAGCTAAGAAGATCAATATATACGTATAGTGAAAGTCTTGTGCTGAATCCAATCAACCCCCAAAGCAAAAGACCAACAAAAGGAACAAAACCTAAACTAGTAAATCGGTCAGACCGGCGGCAAAATTTCGGTCAGACCGACGGGCGGTTTGACCGGCCTTATAAAATCGGTCTAACCGGCTGACTGAAGAACAAAGAAAAATAGCCCAAACTGAAATTGGTCGGGCGGTCTGACTGACGTTGTAAAACCGGTCTAACCGGACCTGACATAGAACAGTAAGGACAGCCCGAAAACCAAAACTCAAATCGGTCTAACTTTTGATCTACACGATGAAACTTGACCAAACTTGAGACACACCTTTCTAAGGATATCAGGAACCTATTCCAAGCAACGATCGTCCAGATCTATGCCAAAGTCCTGACCTTTTTCAATATGAGGACAGGGTGTTCAAAAACCGAGCAAATACGAAAACGAGATCCAACACTTGCTCGTAGGAGAATGATGTTGCAGATGAACCTAAGTATGTTCCCACATGTCACAGCAAGCTAGATCTATGCAAAAAAACCAATAGAAAACTCGGGGAACAAAGAAAGACCCAAAATCAACAAATAGAGAGCAAGAACAAATAGGGACTCATCTTTGAGGAATCTTGCATAGATTGATATGGGATTGTTGAGGGTTTACAGCCACTCCCCTAGGAGGACAAAGCTCACCACGTGAGCACACACTCAATCCAAACCCTAGAAACCCTAGCCTCTCACCTTTTTCCTCAAAACCCTAAACACACAATAGGGCAACCAAAAGCAAGGGTTTTGGACTGGCTCTCTCCTTGGCTTCAGCAAGCAGCAACAGCCCACAACATCCCCCTATTTATAGTGGAGGCTAGCATCTAGGGTATATTCCATTAGGGCACCCATTAAACCCTAACACACAATGGGTTAACACACGCACGCATCTCAAAGCGCCGTCTTCGTCTTCAATTGACCTAAACCGCTTCACCATGCGCCGACCCGCGCCGCGATTTCTCTAAGGCCAGAAAGGTGGTTTCGCACACCACCACTTTTCCGGTATAGAGCAATTTACCAAAATGCCCCTCTACCGACCTTTGGCGATTCCTTCGCCTCGAAGCATCTTCCATGCTCCGTCATCATCCATGTGGCACCAATGACTTCCCGCCAAGCCTCTCACGCGTCCGGATCCCATCGAACCGTCCTCGCTTGCAACTGGAACCAAGTCACTTGGTGCACCATCTGTTTCACCATGACTACACCCGGCTTCCTTTACCGTTCAGGACCTTAGCTCATCCCTGAGCCTAGTCCGGACCTCAACTCCTCCCTAAGTCTAGTCCCGGTCAACCTTGCCGCTGCCCGTCATGTTCATCACCAGTAGCTTCCGCTCCGGTTCCTTGTCTTCTCAGCTTGTAAGCACTCCGCTAGCCTTAGTCATCTTCCAGCACAACCTCGATCGTTACGGACCTCGGTTCTCCTAACCTAGTCCCGATCTAGTCCGCCTCACCATGACCTAGCTCCTGTCCTACAACCATCACAAACAAGAAAATCATTACGTAGCAATCAAGACGATACGCACAATCATCAATTCTCATAATTGATGAGGCATGAGCACATACCTTGACAAAGGCCTTTGCTCAAACTTTGCCTTCTATGGTTCTTGTCCATCTTGCGTCTTGCTTGAGTCCAACCATCTCACCCGACATCCACGACCATTCTGGACCTTGGTTTTCCTAACCAAGTCCCGGTCCTCCACATCGTTGACCATAGTTGACTCCAAGCCACCTGCACAACAATAGACCAAGCATCCATTTCCGGGCACAAGTTCTTCACAACATGACCCATGTTAGCCAAAACATGCATCATGCAACATCTATGCAATGAAACCCATGAACTTGACCTAACAAAACAATCATCGCCACCGAGTTGGCCGATGAACAAGCCAAAACCAGTCAAACCACCACCCTTGACGGTCGGACCGCCCACTGGCCGGTCTGACCGCCACATTGGGACTTAGCCAAAATTCCACCACTGGAAATCCGAACCTCTCTAGAATTTTCAATCGAATAGAACTTTTCCTTGAAGCTCCAAAAATTATGGGACCAAGTGCAAAAGAACCCTCTCACTTGCCTACACCCTCTATTTTTGGCATAGCTCCAAAATCCAAAGCCCATAAAGAGGCCGGTCTGACCGCTCTGGCAAAGCCGGTCAGACCGCTATCTTGGCTTGGTCGATCGCCACCTCGGCGGTCGACCGCCAGCCACCATTCCAGAAAAGCAACACAAGGCATGGCCGGTCTGACCGCCATCATGGCCGGTTAGACCGCCAGAGACCTGACAGAACTGGAGCAACGCCGAAAACGGGTGATTCCACAAAGCCTCAATGCCATTGCCAATTGTCTCATCATCGTAAGATCGTAAGCATATCCCCATGATATCCACACCTCCCCATTGAGGATCTGACTGTCAGGACCTCCCCTTTGAGGATCTGACCGTTAGGACCTCCCCGTCCCTTGAACCTCTTAGCCCTCTGGACCTCTTTGTCCACGGGACCTCGTCCCTAGTCTTTTTGCAATGACCTCCCTTGCGGGTTGAGGCCACCTTGTGGCTAGGACCTCCGGTCCTGTGCTCGAACCTTCCCCATTGGTGAGGACCTCCCTTGACCTCTGCGGGACCTCCTCAAGGTCTCCGCAGGACCCCCTCCCCCTTTTTTTGGGCTTTGACTGGCCCCATTTGTCAGTCACGCCCACTTTTCTCTATCCTTTGACCATGTACTTGGCACTTGGAAGTCTCCAAGCATTTAATGTCTGTTGTGTCGTATTAAATGCTAACACCTTTTGGCAGCACTGAGCTACCTTTTGTCTTATCTTTTACCTACTCCCATCATTTTCTTCACTTACTTTTGAGCCCGAGAGCCCTTGGAAATATCGATGGCTCTGGCTATATAAGCTTAGGCAGTCCTTCCTCTTTACCTTTTTTTCTCATCTTTCACTCTCTGGCTCAACCGACCAGCTTCTTGGACCTCCCTCCAAGCTCTCTGGACCTCCCGTCCTTAACTTCGGACCTCCTCCAGCAAGCTCCTTGGACCTCCTCCAGATCACCTAGCCTCTCTGTTGGTTTTATTTTGGAGTTTCATTGAAGTTTCTTTGGATCTTATTTGAGCTCTACTTAAGTTGTTTTGTTTTCCACTGTGTAGATTGTGAAGGCACGGAGGAGCCCGAGTTCCTTGAGGAAGAAGAAGACACTCAAGCCTTTGAGCAAGGCAAGTTACATCCTTGACCATGTTGCACCCATTACTTCAAATTACTATGTTCTATTTCAAAAGTTTATGCATACTTACTTTACTTACTTATTTCAATACCTGTCTTTAAGTTCATAGTTATGCCTAAATCCTTTGTATGGCCAATCTTGATATTGAACCAAACATGTTGTCACCCTAGTTAAAATCTGGATGATGCAATAGTGTGAACCAGGATCTCTTGAAAAATGTATGCTTAGTCATGCTTAGACCAAAATCTTGTTTTGGGAAGTTTTTCTGCCAAAAGACCAATGTTGTCTAAATGTCTTAATCCATGACATTGGTTTGTCGTGGTGATTTTGCAAATGTTTTGAAAAGCAAAGAAAATGGAAAATGATTTGGACTTGGGCGGATTGGTTTGCTTGGTTGGTGCATGTCTATGCACGGGCTCAACCCGGGTAGGGTTGAGGCCCAGGGTTTTGTGGTAGCCGCCCAAGCCAGTTAAGGACCGGTCTGCGAGCCGTATCTTGCTAGCCACCATCGTGCAACCACATGTCTTGTGTGGGCGAGACCTGGCCGACTAATTTGCAAAGATCCATCGCGGTTGATCTTGTTGGTGTGGTGGGTAATCATGTTACGACCTTCATAGTCCCACCTAGCGCAAGAGGGGGCCTGAACCCTGCGGATGGGTAATCCAAAGGGGGTGAAACCTTAGCGAGGGTGGACTATGGTGGAGCGATGCATTGTAAAGGCCTTGTCATGTGCTCTAGACCTCTCACCAAAGGAAGTGTGAGGTGGCGTTGATGAATGCCAAACCAACTAGAGAAGACATGTCATGTGGGTAAAGCCGTAAAGCTGTACACCTCTGCAGTGTGTAAATCTATTCGAATAGCCGTGTCCACGGTCATGGACATGCTAGCAAAGCCACTCAAAGTTAGCACTTGGTTTTGTTTTAAAAAGGTTTGTGAAATTGGTTTTGGATTGCTATCCAAATGGGTATTGGGCGGGTAGCCTTGTGATAGGAGGGTATCCTTCACACTTTGTTGATGAATGTTATCCAACAGTAAAATTAAAGCTTTGCAACTGAATTTTAATTATTATTATCTGCCTTAGAACTTAGTACTAGTATTTGAAATAAACTTGGCTTTATGCAAATCAACCATATTAAGCCTTCCTTTGAGACATCCACTTATGCATGTCATTCTGTTATTTGACGAGTGTAACTTGCGAGCACGGTTGTTGTGCTCATTCTTGCTTGATTTGATAAATTGAGCAGGAGAGGACTCCTTTGAAGATGATGAGGACCGAACAATTAGGTTACGCCCTCCACCAATTACATGGTGTATTGGATGGACTTGGTTTTGCTTCCTATTTTGCTTTGTTGTCGTGGCTTGTAAGCAACTTTGTAATCAACTCCTTGCTATTAATAAAGTCTTTTGTGGATGTATGTTATCACTTGTAATTATTGTGAGAACTAGCCATTGATCATTGGGGACTAGTTCGGATCACAGGAGGTTTATGATTTCTCCAAGTCTCATGACCTCCCTTAGGTCTGGTCGTGGCTCTTGGGGAGGTCTTGCGTCTCAAGACCTCCTCGGGTTAGTACCTTGGACCTCCAGGAGGTCCGGCTGGACCTCCTGAGAGGCCTAGGAGGACTGCCCGAGAGATCCTTTGGACCTCCTAGGAGGTCCTGATGGACTCCTAGGGAGGTCTTGGAGGACCTCTCGGGATAGCCGCTGGCCGGGTCGCCACAAGTTGCATAGGCTCATGAGCTACATTTACTGGTCAGAGAGATTGCACATCTGGGTTGTGTTTTGCCTCCTAAGTTTGTGGTTGCGAGTATTGTTGCCAAACTTCCTGCTTCATGGTGGGGTTTTGCCACTAGCTTAAAGCACAAGAAGGAAGAGATATCTATCGAGGATCTCATTGCTACTCTTGATGTGGAAGAAAAGACAAGAGCAAAAGATGCACCAAACACTTCCAGTCAGAACAATCAGATCAATGCAAATGTCATAGAGAAGAGATATAGCAAGAATAACAAAGGCTTTAAACCAAAAAAGACAACTAGCTTTAAGAAGAAAACTGAGAAGAAGGATATGAGGAACGTCACCTGCTTTGTGTGTGGGAAAAACGGTCATATGGTGAAAGACTGTCATTTCCGTAAGAATAAGAATGGTGTACAGCCAAAGAAAAAGGTTGTCAACATGATCATAGGCGAGGCATTTTCACATGTTACATTTTTAGCATGTCAATCCACTGATTGGTGAGTTGATACTGGAGCTAATATTCACGTATGTTCTGATATTTCATTGTTTTTCTTATCGAGGTCCCTAAGGGCTTCCTCCGGGAAGGGTATAAGCTAGTCCTAATGGGAAGGCAATCCGTATTTGTTAATGCATATGTTGTCCATGCTTTTATTTTTGGTGTTGGCATGGTAGATCCGAGGCTTATTGTTCCTTCCAAAAAAATGTGGCGAGGGAAGATTGTCCACTTGAAGAACTAGAATGTAGCATGTGCCAACCATAAACAAGAACCTTATTAGTGGTTCCCTCTTATGCAGGGATGGGTATAAGCTAGTATTTGAGTCAAATAAAATTGTATTGTCTAAGTTTGGTAACTTTGTTGGTAAAGGCTATGAGAGCGGAGGCTTGTTCCGCATGAGTACTTTAGAGTATAATCTGAATGTTGCAACTGGTTTGAATAAATATGAGGCTAATATATGGCATTCTCATTTTGGTCATATTGGTTTTGATAGTATTACTAGAATGTCCAGATTAGATTTAATTCCAAAATGTGAAATTGTCAAAGGATCAAAGTACCAAACTTGTGTGCAAGCAAAACAACCTCGAAAACCCTTTAAGGGATTACAGGAGGAAAAGAACTTGGCACCTTTAGATCTTGTCCATTCTGACTTGTGTGAGATGAATGGATTGTTGACCAAAGGAGGCAAAAGATATTTTTTAACTCTTATTGATGATGCATCACGATATTGTTATGTGTATCTATTGAAAACAAAAGATGAAACTTTAAATTACTTTAAAATTTATAAGACCGAGGTTGAGAATCAACTAGAAAAGGAAATTAAAAGACTAAGGTCTGATCGTGGAGGAGAGTATATCACTCAAGAATTCTCTCAATTCTGTGCTAAACATGGAATAGTCCATGAAGTTACACCACCATACTCACCTCAATCAAATGGGGTCATTGAGAGGAAAAACCGGACACTAATAGCCATGTTGGAGAGTACTGGTATGCCTAAGTTATGGTGGGGGAAGTATTTTGACAGCAACTTTCATTCTAAACAGAGTAATCACTAAAAGTTATGAGATTACTCCATATGAGGGATGGAAGGAGAAAACCCAATGTTAATTTTCTGCGAACTTGGGGTGTTTGGTAAAAGTCAATATACTATTGCAGAAAAAGAGAAAGCTTGGACATAAAATAGTCGATTGTGTTTTACTAGGGTATGCTAATAACAGCACGGCCTATAGATTTTTTGTAGTAAAATCAGAAACTCCTGAGATTATTGTTCACACAATAATGGAGTCCAGAGATGTGTCATTTTTTGAGGATATTTATCCTATGAGAACTATGAGCAAGATTTCTAACTAAGGATAATCAAACTATGAATAATAGTCTTGAACCTACCACCATCTCTGAACTAATGAGTGATAATCCTGAGGAAGATAACAATTTAGTCCAAAAGGCTCCTCGTAGGAGCAAGCGACAAAAGGGTTGAGGAAACCTTTGGTGAAGACTTTATTGTATATCTCATGGATGATGTGTCAAACACTCTTTTAAAGGCTTATGCATTACCTGATGCTGAGTATTGGAAAGAGGCAGTCCATAGCGAGATGGATTCTATCATGGCTAATGGGACTTAGGAGATCACTGAATGTCCTATCGGGTGTAAACCTCTT
Organism: Phyllostachys edulis; assembly: GCA_036346405.1. NCBI lineage: Eukaryota > Viridiplantae > Streptophyta > Magnoliopsida > Poales > Poaceae > Phyllostachys > Phyllostachys edulis. Next base: position 38,622,014 of record CM070554.1, read on the forward strand.
GGATACAAGTGGATCTTTAAAAAGAAAATGAGGCATGACGGTGCTATTGATAAGTACAAAGAAAGACTTGTGGCCAAGGATTATACCCAGAAAAAGGTGATGATTATTTTGATACTTACTCTCTTGTTGCCATATTGACCACCATTCGAGTGCTCATTGCATTAGCTTCTTTCCATAGTCTACACATTCATCAAATGGATGTAAAGGCAGCTTTCCTTAATGGAGAGTTAGAGGAAGAAATCTATATAGTTTTGTGATTTTTAGACAGGAAAGTAAGGTATGCAAATTAATCAAATCCTTGTATGGTCTAAAGCAAGCACCTAAACAATGGCACGGGAAATTTGATAAATCTTTAACATCTGCTGGTTTTTCTGTAAATGAGGCAAATAAGTATGTGTATTATCGTTATGGTGGGGGTCAAGGAGTGATTTTGTATTTGTATGTTGATGACATAATTATATTTGGGACAAACACTGCTGTTATTGATGAGGTCAAAATTTTCTTATCTAGATACTTTGATATGAAAGACCTAGGAGAAGCAGATGTTATTCTGAATATTAAATTGATCAGAAATGAGGATGAGATCACTTTGAACCAATCCCATTATGCTGAGAAAATCTTGAGCCGGTTCGGTTTTGAGAACTGCAAGATTTCCCCAACTCCTTATGATGCTAGTGTTAAGCTTCGAAAGAATAAGGGATTAGGCAAAGATCAATTGAGATATTTACAAATTATTGGGTCCCTTATGTATCTATCTAGTGCCACACGACTTGACATATCATTTGATGTGAGCAAATTAAGTCGGTTTACTTCTAACCCAGGAGATGATCACTAAGAGGCACTTGAGAGAGTGTTGCGCTACTTGAGAGGCACAACCTCATATGGAATTCACTATACTGGGTATCCATTTGTACTAGAATGATATAGTGATTCAAACTGGATCTCTGATGCAGATGAGATCAAATCTACAAGTGGGTATGTGTTTACCCTTGCAGGTGCTGCAGTTTCATGGAGGTCGTGTAAACAGACTATATTGACGAGGTTAACCATGGAAGCAGAACTTATAGCACTAGACACAGCTACTGTTGAGGTTGAATGGCTTAGAGTGCTTCTGTTGGACTTACCACTGGTTGAGAAACCAATACCAGCAATCCTAATGTATTGTGATAATCAAACAATGTTGATTAAGGTTACAAGTACTAAGGATAACATGAAGTCCTCCAGACATGTGAAGCGTAGGCTTAAATCTCTCAGAAAACTGAGGAGCTCAGGAGTGATTACTGTGAATTATATACGAACTGAGAAAAATCTAGCAGACCCTTTCACAAAGGGGTTAGCACGGAAGGCAATTTCCGTTGCGTTTATGGACATGGGAATGAGGCCCATTGGAGTTACAACTCAACAGTAACCTACACCTTTTGATCGGAGATCCCGTAACTTAGGCAATGGAAAAAACAAGTTGATGTTTGAACAAGAGAGTACATTTTAATAAAATATGTACTCGTGTTCTAATAGACAAAGTACTATCAACTATATGGAAGAGGATGGCTTAAAGCCTTAATGTATTCTAGTGTCCAATGAGGGAAAAATGTATTAGTCTACAGGATACATAGAATGAATACACCTACTTGAGCTTAACTGAGGTCGCAGTTCACGAGAATAGGGGCATTCTCTGAAAGGTCATGAGCAGATAAGGAAGTATGACCAAATAAAGTTCCGGTTAGGCTTGGTTCTTTAATAGCCTAGTATTAGTTGAGATTTAAAGTGAAATCTAATCACGAAAGATTGTGAATTCAAGGCGTAGTCCATTCATCAGTTGTGAGAAGATGAACCTTGTTATTCTAGGTGCAAGTTCAACCCATACGGGACTTACACTGAAAGACTAGTATATTAACAACTTTTCAGCACAATAGCCTTTATCTTATTGTTTGCTGCTTGTCTTGGAATTGGTGGGGGTTGTTAGAATTGAGCCCTTATTTGTAAAGGCTCATTCGTTCCTAGAATTCCAAAGCATGCATGGTTTAGTTTCTTTTGCTAACCGTGCATTTCTCTCTCTTAAACAAGTGGTCCATAAGACCAGTATGGTGATCTATAAGATCAGTGTGGTCGAAACACTATGGTCGAAACAAGTGGTCCATAAGACAAGTGAGAGTTTTTCTTAGACCACCTTTGGACCTATTCGGAAGATCCTTTTGGACCTCCCTTGGAGATATCATAGGATCATTCCAAAAGAGTGTGGTTGGAACACTGTGGTTCCTTTGGACCTTTTCGGGAGATCCTCTTGGACCTCCCTTGGAGATTTCTCGTGGACCTCTTCAGGAGATCCTTTTGGACCTCCCTTGTAGATTTCCATGGATTACTCTGTCGGGACCCAAAATTACGGTTCGGGACCCTCTGTGTTTAATGCACTAGCCCAGGATCATGCTAGTGCACACAGTGTCAACAAAGATGGCAATCGATCCATACAAGCGGATAATAACATAAACGATTAACTTTGATTAACAAATAATGGTTTTGACCTTAAGGTCGAGTTTACAACTATTGAGCCACACAGGGCTAACATAGGAAATAAACGGCAGCGGAAACATAAACAGTAGTGGCACCCCATCGGTTCGCCACAGGCAACCGACTGGGATCAAGACCTCACGATCAGGCACCTTCGATGTACTCGTCCTCGAATGCTGGTGAAGACTCCTCCTCTGCTTGATTCGTCAAAACAAGCGTGAGTACACACCGTACTCGCAAGCCACACCACAGAGATGCAATATATATATATATATGCTGGCTTTTTACAAAGGAAGGAATTCTGTGGCTCTTTTGCATAAATGCCACTTTTGCAATTGAATACAATTAATAGATTAAAGTCAGGTAAAACAAATAGACAATAATAATTTTAACAAGTTATTTCACAAAGACACACACACACGACCCTAACAGGTTATTCACATAGCTAGATGATTTAATTACATAGCTCCTTCCCACACAATTTTATGAAAATCTACCCCTAGTGTCAAATCCCGAGCATTGTCCATGATCATGACGCTGCTATTCAATAGATTAAGTTACACTCTGCAGAGTTTGTACACTTTACCCACAAGATACAATTAGTGTAGCTAACACTAATCATAACAAAGCATTTCAGATACCTTATCCTACTATGCTAGGCCCGTCTCAAAAGCAGGCATGTGGTCGTGACAGAAGCTCAGTTCAATAGAGCACATGGTGAGGTCCTTAATTGACCAAGGCAAGACTTCCACTAACTAAACCACATAGACACACAGATTTTAATATTCACACACCCACAGTCCACCCCTTTCACACAAGATCCACCCCTTGCCTCGGTCCAAAATCTTTTACCACCCGGTTGATTTAAGTGCAACATATGCCACAAAGACACATAGTACACACATGTTTGTTCACACATTTTCATATTCACTTAGTCAATTTATAACAGCAAAGATACATGACAAGTGAGTCGTGGCATGGCTAAGCAATCTAATACGCAACTAACCAACCCACGCTTGGTGCTACAATATTTACCAACTAATTATCAACTAGGGTGACAAGGAATCAAGGCTTAACAATTACACAAGGGAGGCATATCAATTTGGAATTAACTATCGCACCCAAAAGCTTTTAAATAAATACTTGAATTAAGATGCAGCAATTGACGAAAATCCTTCAATGAAACGGCGATAATATCCTCGCTAATCCCAAGCTGCGAATCGAACTGAAAGGATCTTGGGTTGTCCCCAATGTAATACAAACTTTAACTTTATTTGGGGTCAATCACACTTCTCAAATTGTCATTACATGACCAAGAAAATCCACTTCCTTTTTCCAAAAATCGCACTTGCTAAACTTAGCATACAACTGATGCTCCCTGAGCTTCTCTAGAATTAATCTCAAATGTTCAGCATGCTCTTCTTCTAACTTGGAGTAAACCAAAATATCATCGATGAATACGACTACAAACTTGTCCAGATACTCCATGAATACCTTATTCATCATGTTCTTGAAATAGGCAGGGGCATTAGTCAGACCAAAGGACATGACTAGGAACTCATAATGTCCATACCGCGTTGAGAAAGCGGTTTTAGGTATATCCTTAGGACAGATCTTCAACTGATGATAACCCGATCGCAGATCAATCTTCGAGAACACTCCGGCTCCCTTCATTTGATCAAACAGATCATCTATCCGGGGCAATGGGTACTTATTCTTGATGGTGACTTCATTGAGAGATCGGTAGTCGATGCACATTCTCATGCTTCCATCCTTCTTTTGACGAACAAGATGGCGCTCCCCATGGCGATTTAACTAGGCCTCACAAAACCTTTCTCCAAAAGTTCTTCTATCTGCTTTCTTCATCTCCACTAACTCATCGGTACGGCATCCGATACGGTCTCTTCGAGATGGGTGTTGTTCCCGGCACTAGATCGATGACAAACTCGATGTCACGATCCGGTGGCATTCCTGGTAATTCTTCTGGGAACACATCTGGATATTCCTTGACGACTGGCACATCTTCCAACGCGACGGTCTTGAGCTATTGACTATCAAATGCCCATTACGACCGAGGTAGCTAGGAACTCCACTTTGTTTCCTTTGGTATCCTCGATTATAACGGCTCTTGACCACAATCGGCCGCGGCTTTGTGCTTGGTTAACCAATCCATGCCAAGGATGACATCTATGGTTTGGGTGTCTAGAATAATTAGGTTAGCTAGAAACTCAACTCCACTATGAGTAACAGCCTCTAAACAACCCACATTAGAACTTAGCTCTGCTCCAGCGATCGGACTAACAGAGTTAAGCAAGAGGCATAACTTCCAACTTATTCTTAGTTGCAAAAACTCCGAAACAAGCGAATGCGAAGCTCGTAATCAAATGTAAAGCAGTCTTGAATTTACTAGGAACTTACCCAAGACAACGTCTGGTGCTTCTGGCTCCTTCGAGTGGCGTGATTAACACGACCTCGACCATCGACCGAGGCGTTCCTCTGGTTGGTGGTTCCTGAGAAACTCCTTGGTTGTTCTCTGCTTTGGGGTCTTGGCGGTGTTGCTCCAAGGTTGAAGCGAATCGGAGTGATAGTTCCTTCGAGGACACCGATTAGCAAAATGCCCCGGCCGACGGCAATTGTAACACACTCTTGGTTCATTCTGCGGTTGTTGTTCCTGAGGTGGGGTTGGTCGGTGTCGGGTTCGAAATTCAACAAAAGGACGAGTCTTTGAAGGTGGTGCGGTGTCTGAAAGAACTCGTGGTGGAAACAATTAAACTAACTGTGGTACTACTCTTGCCCTCTCTTTGTTGTGGTGGTGGCTTCCTTCTTTGAATCATCCTACGCTTGCGGTGATCCTCCAGCTCCTTGCGTTTGTCCTCCATGGCCAACGCCTTGTTAATCAACTCACGGAAATGCAGGAAGGTGTGAGCAAGTAGATTGACTTGTAGTCTGAGTTCAAACCCTTCAAAAATCGGCTCTGGCGAGACACATCGATGCGACATCCTCTCGGGGCATAGCGAGCTAGTGAGAAAACTTATTCAGTAGTCGATCATCGACATACCCCTTGCTTGAGAGCCTTGGAACTCATCCTTCTTCAAATCCATAATGCCTTGGTACATGATAACGGGCGAAAAATGCAGTGAATTCTTCCCAAGTGATATTCTGCGGTGCTCCATGTCTTTGCGCAAGTTCTCCCACCATTCTGCAGCTTATGCCCTCCATCGATGGGTGGCATATAAAACCTTCTCATGATCGCTGCATTGGGTGATCGCAGCTTCCTCTCAATCACGAAGCCAATCATCGACTTCTCTTGGCGTGACATGTCCGAGAAAAAGTTGGCGGGCGGGTTCTCATGAATTGACCAACTTGGATGGTCCCCGATGACCATGAGCGATCGAGGCTCCTCCACGATGATGGTTGTGGTTGTTGTTGTTGTTCATGGCCTGCATCCGTTCATCATGGTGTACATCATCTGTATCTGTCTTTGCCATGAAGGCTCCAAAGTTCTGCAAGTCCAGGGGTGGTGCTTGGGGTGGCCTTGTTCCTTGAGGGTTTGCTCATTGCCTTGATCCTTGGGCTCCGGATCCACTTGCGGCACATGGCGAGTCTGAACCATCTGGTGAGGTTCCATAGGTTAGATAAGGTAGAAACACGAGGTGAGTTAAGAACTAGACAGGGGATAGATTAAACCCGGCAAACCTGACTCAAGAAACTTGAACGAAAATAATCTTCATTAATAGCTTAATAGCATAGCCGCAACAAATGCCTAAGGGCCTTTGCAACTCATACTTGCACACGGAAAATAAAGCGAACCTAAACACACAAGCTACCGCCTAAAGGCGACTCGAAAAGGGAAACTGGCTAAGCCTGACTAAACTGGAACTTAAACGAACTACTCGAGAAAGCCTCCAAAACCACGGCGACGCTCCCGCCTGGTGTAGACTCTGAAGTGGTGGCATCCTCATGGCCGGTTACGATGCCCGGGCCGTGCGGCGGGAGAGCAGCGTCTTTGGGTGCAGTGTGGCTAGCTCCTCTGGCTGTGCAAGCTCGGCTGGATCCTCTGGAATCTCCTCTGGATCCTCTTCGACTTCTTCTGGATCTTCCTCTTGATCATCTTCGAGCTCATGCTGACCGTAGAGAGCGTGCTCTAGGACGGCGATCGTTTCCTCGGCTTCTTCCGAGGCCTGATAGGCGCACCTCAGCTCGGTGGTGGCCATCTCCAACGACTCCTCCTGAGCAGCTGTGAACCGTGCAAGATGCACCACAGTGGCATTGCCTTCCCGTTGGTAGACGGAAGCGTCTGAATAGCTCCCCTGGCGGCTCTGGGATGGTAGCGGAAGACGGTGTTCTGTTCTTCGCGTAGATGTGGCGAACTTCGAGCATGGCCAAGCGTGGCGACTCTGGATTCCTTGCGTGAAGGTGATCCTCTGACCGAGATGTCCAAGGGTCTGGCCTCTAGTGTTCCTCTGGCGTGAACCGTCGGCGAGCGGACCACACCACGATCTCGTCCGTTGACCATGTACTTGCCGCCACGGTACATTGGGCGATCGAAGCCTCAAGTGTCTGCGGCGGCTTCCACACTCTGCGGCAAGTCCTCCGTTGCAATCTCCGAAGGTCTCAAGGTAAGGCATCGCCACGAAAGACAAGAGGTAAGAACCACGTTAAAACAAATGGGGAGAAGAAAGAAATTACAGCAATAGATGAGTCAAGAGAGATATAAGAGGAGTTAAGCAATTCCTTTAGTCTTATAGATTAATTTTCTTTTTAGAAAATAATTTGGACACCTAAGCGGCCAATCTAACTAAGGTCTAGTCCTACGGTCGGTATGGCTCGATACCACTTTTGTCGGGACCCAAAATTACGGTTCGGGACCCTCAGGTTTAATGCACTAGCCGAGGATCATGCTAGTGCACACAGTGTCAACAAAGATGGCAATCGATCCATACAAGCGGATAATAACATAAACGATTAACTTTGATTAACAAATAATGGTTTTGACCTTAAGGTCGAGTTTACAACTATTGAGCCACGCAGGGCTAACATAGGAAATAAACGGCAGCGGAAACATAAACGGTAGTGGCACCCCATCGGTTCGCCACGAGCAACCGATCGATCAAGACCTCACGATCGGGCACCTTCGATGTACTCGTCCTCGAATCTTGGTGAAGACTCCTCCTCTGATTGATTCGTCAAAACAAGCGTGAGTACACCCGTACTACTAAAGCCACACCACGAGATGCAAAATATATATATATGCTGGCTTTTTACAAAGGAAGGCATTCTGTGGCTCTTTTGCATAAATGCCACTTTTGCAATTGAATACAATTAATAGATTAAAGTCAGGTAAAACAAATAGACAATAATAATTTTAACAAGTTATTTCACAAAGACACACACACAGCCTAACAGGTTATTCACATAGCTAGATGATTTAATCACATAGCTCCCTTCCCACACAATTTTATGAAAATCTACCCCTAGTGTCAAATCCCCGAGCATTGTCCATGACCGCGGACGCGGCTATTCGAATAGATTAAGTTACACTCTGCAGAGTTTGTACACTTTACCCACAAGATACAATTAGTGTAGCTAACACTAATCATAACAAAGCATTTCAGATACCTTATCCTACTATGCTAGGCCCGTCTCAAAACCAGGCATGTGGTCGTACAGAAGCTCAGTTCAATAGAGCACATGGTGAGGTCCTTAATTGACCAAGGCAAGACTTCCACTAACTAAACCACATAGACACACAGATTTTTAATATTCACACACAGTCACACAGTCCACCCCTTTCACACAAGACCCCTTGCCTCGGTCAAAATCTTTTACCACCGGTTGATTTAAGTGCAACATATGCCACAAAGACACATAGTACACACAGTTTGTTCACATTAGTTTCATATTCACTTAGTCAATTTATAACAAAGAAGATACATGACAAGTGAGTCGTGGCATGGCTAAGCAATCTAATCGCAACTAACCAACCCACGTTGGTGCTACAATATTACCAACTAATTATCAACTAGGGTGACAAGGAATCAAGGCTTAACAATTACACAAGGGAGGCATATCAATTTGGAATTAACTCGCACCCAAAAGCTTTTAAATAAATACTTGAATTAAGATGCAGAATTTGAATTAAAATACTTTTATAAAACTGGGAAGCAAAATGGTCAAGGGCATAGCTTGCCTTGAAAAGGATCTAGGAATTGATCTTGGTCTTGGAAAGGTCCTTCTTCTTCAACTCTTCCAAAGAAATAGTCAAGTCTACTCTTAAACGACACAAACAAACAAAACTAAATAAAAACCAGAAGCAAATAACTCCAATAAAATAATTAAAATCTCCAATAGATAGATCTGGATTTTAGACGAATTTAGAAATTTGAATGGATGGATTTGGAGTTAGGATTCAATTATTATGAATTTTACAAATTTTAACCTAAATTTGGAAATTAAATAAATTCTAAATTCTAAAACTAAACTGAACTCCAAATTACATAATTATATGTTATTTAATTAGACAATAATTTTCTAAGATTTTAGCAATTTAAATCATCCAATTTGGATTTGGGATTCAAAAGGTATGAATTTTACAAGTTTTAACCTATCTCTTGAATTTTAAATGAATTTCTAAATTTAAACAAAAGTCACATTTAAATAATTTTGATTTGATTAGCTAGATCTTAATTCTATATGAATTTAGAAATTTGAAACACCCAATTTGGAGTTTGGATGCAAAAGTTATGAATTTTACAAATTTAAACCTAAATCATTATTGAACAATTTCTGAATTATTTTTCTAAAGGAAATTCTAATTATTGCATAAGGTGACGTCGTGAAGGATTTTCCGGAAAATAAATGAATTAAAGAATTAAGCGACACGTGGGACCCACATATCGGTGACTTCGACTCACAGTGGACCAAGTCCACCGAGCCACCGAATTTGAAACAGTCTTGGCGGGCGCATGCACCGCTGGCGCCGACGACGCGGCGCCTACGTGGGACACGCGCCGCACGGAGGGTGAGGTGGCGGTGACGTGGCGTCCACGTCGGCGAGGACGACAACGACGGCGGCGGCACTGGACCCGATGGTCACCGGCGCTACAGTGCTCGCCGGCGAGGGTGGGTGGTACGGGCGTGTAGCTGACACTATTGCGAACACGATGAGGTACCTCCGGGTGGTTGAGGTGGATGGTGGTGGCGGCGGCGGCGAGGTCGGAGCGAAGCGGCTTCGGGTTTTGTCGGGCGGCGCTCGGTGAGGCTCGACGAAATGGGTGGCTCCGGAGGTAGGTCTGTGACAATAACACGGCGGGGTGCTCCACGGCGACGCGGCGGCGGCGGCGACGGCAAAGAATCGAAGAAATCCCACCAACAAGGCGAAAGCCCTAGAGCTCGAATTGGCGGCGATCACGGAGGTTCTCGGGTGGAATTGAGCGAGGGTTAAGGAAAGGGCTCGCACGATCCTCGGGGTGGCTTTTATAGAGGTCGGGAGGCACCGGCGCGGGCGGCGTGGAGGTCGTGGGCGGCGATTGCGGCCGTGGGCGTAATCGCCGCGGACGAAGTCGTGGGGTGTGGCGGGGTGGTCGTGGCGTCGTGGCGACGCGCGAGGACGCGGGCGGTTGGAGGCGTCATTGTGGCTTCGGCGTTGACCGCTCATGGCGGTTGCTTTCATGACAACGCAACGGAGACAAAGGCGATGAAGGCGACGACCAGAAGGCGGGCTGCTTGGCGGAGAGGCAGAGGCGGCCCACGGGCGAGGGTGAGGCGAGGCGGCTGGTAGATCGCCAACTCAACTCGAGACGGACGGCCACGAATGATTGGGCCAAGATGAACAGTCTTTGGTAGGAGAGATTTAGCCCAAGGACTGTTTGGAGATTTAAAATAGGTTTTCCCTTTTTAGAAAATAGTAGAAATTCAAATAAGCAATGGAAAATAGCAAATGAACTTGAAAAAATTCCAGAAAATTCCAGAAAATATATCCAAGCTCATAGAATCCAAATAAAATAGTTTTGACTATTGTTCATGTTGGAATTATTCATATTAAATTGTTTTGTTACTAAAGTCCAAGTTAAAGCTTTTGAACTAAATTCAAATAAATCCAAATGGTGAATTTTCTCTCTACCAACTATTTAAATGATTTTTGAAGCTCTAAAAATTGGGATGTTACATACTCCAAGAGAGTGTGGTCAGAACACTGTGGCCAAAATAAAGTGGTCAAACATGAGTGATCCAAATAACATGGTCAAAATTGTAGACCAACGTGTAATCAGGATATAATAAATACTACTTAATTACCATTAATTGGTTTTGAATTAGCCGTTACCAGTATTCTAATGTGTGCTTTATTAAGCAATTACTAGAGAGTAATTTACTCGACTCTTAAAAATGATCTGGAGACATCCAGACCAAGGAGGAGATTTTTCCCATTCAAATTCTTCTTCTTCCTCCTCTCTGTTCTTTGTGTTGGAGGGTTGTGCTGTTTTGAACTAACTTGTCCCTTCTCCTCGGCGTGCACCGAGAAGGAGGGTGAGCGGTATCTCCGAACTATTATCGTAGAGTTCACATGCAGGCGGGCAAGGCTTACAGGCAAACAAGATTCATGACCGCTTGTTTGCCTTTGCGACATCTACGATCACCTTGCATCGAGTCTGCATTGCTTCCTATTCTTCATCGACCTATCTTTGTAAGTTGTGTGTACGACCAAAGTATATTCTATCATAATCATGTATTGAGTATGTTTAGAAGTGCAATGTGTAGCTTTGGTGTTAGTATCGATTTATATATCACTAGTTATTTATGATCTTTGCCTCATAATAAAATCTGAAATTAAAATGTTGTCCACTTTTTTAATATTGCGTGCCTCGGCCTTGTGGCTGGCGATGTGCCTGTGATGTATTAGATGATGCTTCCTTTGAAGCATTAAATAATTAATCTTGCTCCCGCGTGAGGAAAAATAATTTGATATTCTCATGTAACAGAAGTATTAATTTGTGAGGAGCCACAACCGGTTCTTTGCCAATCATGAATTCGAACTATGAATTTCATATCTAGTTCCGTTGTATTAGGAGAATCCTGTACCACGCTCATATGAATTTTATGGTCAGTTCCATCTCATTGGGGGCACATGTACTATGGTCGTTTCGATCGGTAGCTGGCCTCACTTCAATGGGAAAGCTGTGCGCCTCAGTATATCTAATAGCTAGTACCGTCGCGTGGGGAGAACCTAAACCACGATCCTTTCTATCTATAGCCAATTCTCGCTTCAACGGGGAATATGTGCCGCACTTTTGTAAATAAATAGCTGGTTCCAATATCATCCGATTGTTGGACTGATCTGCAGTGGCAGCCATATCCTTTGGAGAATTTTATTCTCATCAGGCAAGAACTTGTTGCTCACCACCAAGAATGGATGGTGCAGGTTGTAGGATCAGCATGTTTGTTGTTGACGAGCGGCTTGAAGGTGCTTGGGTGAGATGACGACGGCAGGAGAATAAACAGTGCTTTGTCACTTTCTTTCTTGCCTGGGCGTGGCTTCTGTTTTTGGGGAATTTTTTATTATTTAATCTTTTTTTATTAATATTTTAAAGTTAACCCCTCGCAAACTTTATTTCCAAATCTGACCCATTTGACTACGCCACCATACCTAGCGTGGCAAATAATCTCTATCACGCCACCTGAAGCGGCGTGACAAAACATGTCACACAAGCCCTCGTGCCAGCGTGGAGTTCTTGTGTGGCATTTGCCACGCCACGCACGCGTTGGTGTGACAGGGACGACTTAAGACTCTGGACCCAGCCGCCTCTTCATTTCTCCCCTTCGCCCCCAACTCCCTTGCGCTCCTCGGCTCTGAGCTCCCGCTTGCCGGCTGCCGTTCCTCCTGCCGCCGGCCCCTGCTCTCTCTGCCAGACGACCTCCTCTAGTCACGGGCCCTCCTCCCTCCGCTGGGCCTCGTCCTCCCACTGCCCGTCGTCACCCCGCCGGCTCTCTCCCCGCGTGCGGCCCTCCTCCCTCCGGCGGGTGTCGTCCTCCCCCCGGACGGCCGGCTTCTCCCCCACTAGCTCTCCTCCCCGCGTCGCCCTCCTACATAGAGGTAATAATCGGTTATGCATGGATTGTGAAACGTAAGAAAAGTATGTTATATTTTGTTATATCTTTTACCGATCTTCATAGTGGATCTTGGGTATGGACTGAAGTTGGCAACTTTAGAGTGACATAATTGATACGTATGCATAGACATTGTACAATGGTAATGTTAGAAGAGAGTAATGTAACTCTGTGCGAATGATATGTTGCAGTTGTAGCTATGGTCAAATGGTCTTCGATTCTTGATTTTTCACTCAAGAGGTAGCTATACTTTTCTATGATTCTGAATGATCAAATGCCAAGTACACTAGTTGTGTAACTTCTATTTTGTATGTGAACTTGCATAACTATTTTGTATGTGTTAAGCATATGGTTTTCCTGCAATTAATTTATGCAAAGGAAAACTCTATGATATTACCAAATATGTTTCAACTTGCATAAATTATTTATTAAAATTTCAGTGTTTAATGTGTTGCAATGTTAGTTAATTTGGTGTGCAATTTCTATTTCTTCAAACCATATGCTTTCGTAGGAAATTTCTGAATGAATCTGCTTGATAGATATGAACTTGCATGAAATTTTAGTTCAATGGGTCTGTAACGTTTATTTGTTTGTAGAATCAACTAAATTTTTTTGAATAAGTTATAGGGGTTCACAAATCTTTTTGTGTAGATTTTGTTAAACTCATTTTCTCTTAATGATCTATGCTTTGTAAGGGGTTGACCAAATTTATGATTTTTTTTTTGTATAGTATAGGATTTTTTTTTTTGTTCCTGTAAGGATGGAATGGCACACTACGGAGGATGACACTTAAATTTCCAACGTGAATTGTGCTGGCATATGGAAATTTGCAATTTGGAGATGAACAAGTGCAAGAAGGAGAAAGAATTCCATGATTGTTATGTATTAGAGTTGATGTTTTCCTCTATGAGATGAACCAGCAGAGTTATATGTTGTTCTTAGATTATGCATATCTAGAGACATTGAGAAACAAGCCCCTTGTCACGTTATATTGCTGTATTTTTTTATATTTCTTTTCAGTTTTCAATATATTTGAGCTAATAGCTTTGTTGCTTACATATCCCCAATGATATGGGCTCAACTTTTTTATATTTGTAATTTATTGGGCTGTTGGAACAGCTCGATAGTGCCCAGAGCCCAAGTCTCTTAACGGGTTAGCATTGGAAAATACTAAGGTCGTGGATAACATTTGCGCGGTCACACTAGAACACTAAAGCCCAACTAAAAAATAGTGGATATGGTACCATTTTTTGACATGTTAACGGATTAGCCCATATAGAAATTTCAGGCCCAATAAAGAACAAGTTAGCCCAAAACAACTCTTCACAACACAACAATAAAAATGGCAGATAGCAAGAATTCATATGAAGTTTATGGCCAATTTTTTAGATTCACACTAACATTTGGTACTTCTCATGACACACTATTAGGAAACTTAATTGGATTGCATTTATGTATTGAATACCTGTGTTTGAATGAGCCCGTTGTTATAATTTATAGTCGTATATAGTCTTTCATAAGAATATCAATTGCCCTTTGTTCATTTTATATGCAGTATATTGAATTGTCTAGAAGGTAGTATTGCTTTATGTAATTATTTGTTGTAGGAGTTACATTTTGCAGTACATTTATCACAAATGGGTTCATCGCTGAGCTGTGGTTGATAAGAATACATAGGTTGTATATGTATATCGCTCTCAGATTTTTTTATTTTCATTGAGCTAGTTGCAAAGATCTTTGTGAAGTATCATGTTCTTATTAAGAAGTATTAGTTTACTAGTTACAAGCTAGGACAACAATTTTGGTTAACATTCAATATGATGTCGTGCAGAATTAGTTAACCAAAAATAAATTATGAAAGGACCTGTATAGAAGAAATGGAATAAAGGTTGACTTACCTCCTTTATGCATATAAGATTTCCCGAACGAGTGGTTCGTGGCACTCCGAGCGTGTAGCTCTGGCGTACCTAGGAGTGAAGTCCTGGGCGTACTCAAGAATGAGCCCTGAGCGGTCTCAAACACGTGATTTGGGCGGTCTCGAGAATGAGATCTCGAGCGTACCTGGGCACATGGATCCAGGGTAATGTAGGTCGCACTCAGAGGCAAGCTCTGAGCGGTCCCAAACACGTGGTTTGGGCGGTCTCAAGAACGGGATCTCGAGCGTGACTGAGCACGAGAGACTCAGGTAGTGTAGGTTTTGGATCTTTTTGCATCTCCTTGTTTCTTGGTGTTATTCGTCCACTGTGTATGGCTTAACACACCTCAATTCATTGTGAAACGACCTATAAACTTCATTTTAAAAGAGGTATTGTTTCATGATGACTGTAAACCATCATGCTCGTTACTGTAACTACAGTAAAGTACTATCGCAGTACACAACATAGAGGAAACAAGCTTTAATTATCCATATATTTGTACCGTCAAACTGCTAGCATGTCTTAGGAAACTGAGCTTTTGTTATGTCCAATGTTGATTGTGATATTTCATACTTGTGGTATTTCGTTCATATGCCATGCAGTACTGACTTTGCAATATTTTGTTGGATGTAGATGGACAAAGTTGTACGTGTATTTACTGGTGGGGCGATTAGCCAAACTGGAAGTTCTGTCGACTTCGGTGGCATGGAAGCGACCGTCCTTTTGTTTCGCGAATCACCGGACTTTAAAACTCTTGTGACTAGGATTAAGTCGACATTTGGATAGGATGAGCCTAGGTCGTTGTCGGAATGCAAGGACGATATGACGCAGGGCTGGGTTCTAAGGTGCACGCCTTGTTGGTGCCAATCCTGTCCGCCGATGATTGGGACATGTACAAGGAAACTGTGCTCGCATCTCAGATTCGGTTGTTGGAGGTGGCGGTGGAGAGGACAATCATTGTTGAGGATTTGCCAAACAATTTGGATGTGGTGAATGACAACACGGAGGAACTAGACCCCGCTGCCCATCATTCGCGAGGCCCCCTAATGGAAGAGCGACCTTCCGAAGAGTTCGTTAGCGTGAATTGTACCAACCATGGCTCACGCCGGTTGGATCGCTCACGTATCTTCTCCATAGCGTGCTATTGACCACCTGTGGATCGATTTCAACGGCATTTGAATGAACAATGAGCTTGAGGAGGAGTTGTTTCATGATGGAACAACCCGTGAAGTGGAGTCTGACGAAGGATGGAGCTCGACCGAAGACGAAGCTCTCGCACCTCTTTTCTCCTCAGAGGAAGGCAGGGTTCTTCGCAGTGTAATGGGTGAGATCCCGTCAGTGCATGCTTTCGATGATGTCAGTATGGCTGATAAGGCGGTTTGTGCTAATGGGTTGAAGAGCAGGGATGACATTGTGGACCCGGAGAATAACATAATATGGAAGAACATGTTGTTTCCAACAATGGAGGACATGAATGTTTGGCTGCAAGAATACTCAGTGCGGCACCATTGTCCATTCATAGTGCAACATTCTGATGTGAACAAAAGGTACACCGTGGGGTGCGAAAGGGGTGCAGATGGAAGGTATGGGGCCGCAAAATAAGGGATAAGCAATAGAAAATAGCGAATGTGAAGCAGCCTCACACTTGTGGGATTGCACAAGTGTCCGAGAAGCACCTCCAGGCGACCGCAAATTTCATTGCTAGGCGTATTATGACGGTTGTGGCTGTCGATCCTGATGTGTCCGTCGCCACCCTCATCGAGATTATCTACGGGTTCATTAAGTATCATGTGGAGTACGGGAAAGCATGGAGGGCAAAGCAGAGAGCGATACAGTTATTGCGGGGTGCTTGGAAGGAGGCCTATGGTTTGCTTCCTCGAATCCTAACCGCTATGCAGACCAAGAATCCGGGCATGGAGTTTTACCCTTGGCACGACAACCATATAGAACTCGATGGAGGGGTTATGAAACATGTCCTTAGGAGGGTGTATTGGTCCTTTGGGCAATGCACAGAGGCCTTCAAACATTGCAGGCTTGTCTTATCTGTTGACGCTATATTCCTGACGAGGAAGTACTATGGTGCCTTGATGCTCGCCGTGGGTATTGATGCGGAAGACCAGCTGATCCCATTAATATTCGTGATGACAGAGGGTGAGAACAATGCAAGCCGAATGATTCCTGGATATAGTTTGTCTCGCCTCGTTGGGCACGGACGACAGTGTTTGCATCATCTTGGATAGGCACCGAGGCATTCTGAACAGCGTGAAGAGCAGCCTTGATGGACACCGGATGTCTTTGCATAGGTGGTGCATGCATCATTTAGCGCCTAATTTTTTAAGCAATGCAAAGCAGGAAGATCTCACGAAAAAGTTCAAACTGTTGTGCGGATGCTTGGAGAAGAAGGAATTCGAGGTCAAGTTGACGGAGCTGAGGGGACTGACCAACAAATGGGGTAACTCGTGGTTGGACGAGATCTTGCAGCAGAAGGAGAAGTGGGCACAGGCATACGATAAAGATGGCTGTCAGTATGGAATGATGACAACGAACATCTCGGAGGTGTTCAACAATGTTATTAAGGGCACCCGTGTGATGCCAGTATCTGCTATCTTGGAGTAATCGTTTCGAAAGACCAACACGTACTTTGTGGAACGGTGGACCCGAGCAAGGGATGCATACAATGTTGGCAAGCGTTGGGATGCGGCTGCTGCCAAGCACCTTACTATCGCGGAGGCCAAGTCATGCAATCAGGAGGTGGAGGAATATGATCCCACTTTGCATATATACGCTGTCAGGGCAGCCGGGGGCACATCGATAGGGGGTGAACGTTACAGTGGCCAGAACCATAGAGTGAACCTGATTAAGGGAGACTGTACTTGCATGGTCCCAACGTTGCTGCATGTCCCATGCTCTCATGTCATCACCGCCTATCACATGTGCGGTGTAAGCCACCTTACCTTCGTTGCGTCAAAATTCTCGAAGCTAGCCACGATGCGGACTTGGGAGAAGAGATTCGAGCCTTACTTAGATCCCTCGCATTGGCCGCCGTACGTGGGGGAGGAATACATTCCCGACATAACAATGATGAACAAGCGACGCGGTCGAAGGAAGAGGAAGAGGCTTCGTAATGACATGGACCTCTCACAGCAAGACGGTAAGGATATGTACTCTCTAGGGAACTTCAACGATGCCAGCAGCACCAACAGGTGCTCGGAGTGCCACGATGTGGGAGCCCCCGGGTTATTTTCGTAAGACCGAGACCCGCCCGACCTTAAGGAGATAACTCAGAGCTTCCAAGTTAATGGATTCTAAATTAACTCCATCAAAATGAGAGTTCTTTATCGAAAGTAGAGCCCCGGTGATCATGCGCATGCTCCTTTGAAAGCACTACATGATTATCGATTCCCTAAACAATCAAAGACCACACTTAATGAGTTAATATGGAATCCATGAATAGCGAGCATGAGATCATGTTGGCTCCCAAGATCAGCGACCAACATGCCCCAAACTCATATATAGAATTAATCACATCCATACAACATTCATACATTCATAGTTCAAAAGACATGCATCATAATAGTTCAAGTCTATAACTATTACAAGTGGCTCGGTCGGCCAAATTCAAATAAGAACAAAAAGTAACAGCGGAAGCAAAATAAATAAACCAAAGTCCTGTATGGTATGCCCCATAACCCATCGGCAACCGACTGGGAGTTAAATAATAGCACTACTCGTCAGTGTCGCCTAAACCGACACTAACGAGCTCATCGGGCTCACAGTCTTCCTCACCTGAAATTGCAGCAACCGGATTGAGTACAAAGTTGTACTCACAAGTCTTACACAAATAAAATTAGTTATGCATAAAGGTTGTTCCAAAGGATGCCTCATATTGGCTTAGTTTTGCGAAAGACGCAACAATTTTCAACCTACACATACTAGTTTATCAAGTGCCAATTTCAAAAAAGATTTGAAATAGAAGTAAAACATGTGATAAAGTAATAAATTGAATAACAAATGAATCAAACAAACACCAAGTGGCTGCCCACTTTGATACAACAAAATGCATGAACATCTCATTCATGCCGAATACCAATTGTACCCACAAACTAAATTCAAAGTCTAACGATAGTAACTCCTAAACTCAAGCGGTTGTTCATAACCGTGGACACGGATATTCGAATAGTTTAACTTTGCAGAGGTGTACTACTTTATCCACACGACTCGATTAGCCCGTAAGCCTCCAGATGCCTCCGAAAATAGCATACTTCCTTAGGTATGCCGGCTGGGGAGAATCGAGATACGATCATTTTTAGCAAGAAGACCCTATTGAGCTTAGTCCCCCATGTGAGATGTTTCCTTTCCTAGTACAAGTGTCTGATAGCACTTGCTAGGGGGCTCACAAGTTGTATTGGAAATACCGATGCAATGTACATAAATAAAAATGGTGCGTCTCTTGCACACTATAGAAAATTACATCAGCTCCTAAGGAACATAGGATTCCACGGTCTCTATGTCCTTACACCACCATGAGACTTAACACAATAAAACATTCCGCCTACTTAACCGTACAGTACCCATATCCCGCGTGTGGTAGCATGAATGTACTTGAATCAACGATGTTACCAAAGTTCGGTCCTTAATGGTCCTGACAAGACATCCACATACCCAAATCTCGTGCACGAAAGCACCATCACTATCCAACACTTGTCCAGACCCCAAAAACTCATTTAAAATAACAAACTTTAACTTAGAAAATAGATACGAAGATCTGGATCAAAAAGAATATAAGAAGGTGTATGTTTTCCAAAATTGTCGGGTTAATCCCGACAATCAATCTACCGTTCTAGACTTGCATGGCTAAGCAAGACTCGATTACCATAACTCACACATCCTACTTAAGCATGTGGTACTGGAATAATTCAAAGATAACCTCATGAATAAGATATAACTATTCTACATATCACAAAAATAGCGACATAGTAAAATAAGCATGCAAGTAATTATCATTGCACTAACTTAACCAAAACTGGGATCAAATGATACTTTCCTTGCTGGTAGCTCAGTTGCTCACTCTCAGTAGCGTAGGAGTCAATATCGGTGTCTCCGGAATCTAGAGAAATAACGATATCGATAAACACTGAGAAAACACTCCAAAAATCAAATTGCTCAAAAATGCATGATTTTTCTACAGTGACTAGTGCATTATTTTAGATGAAAACAGGTGGAAGATTTATTCCAATTGGAGTTAGTGTGTGAAAGTTATGGCTATTTGAAAATTAGATTTCAATATGTTCAAGTTCAAGTAATTTAAATATTTGGCCAAAATTTGCAGAACAGTAGGGGATACAATGATTATAAAAGATAAATAAGGAATATTTTTATAATTCAAAAACATTTGGGTTCATCTGATTTGGAGTTTTTATGAATTAGTTAAGCATTTTTAAAGTTATTAGTCTTTTTTTTCTATTGTAAAGATAATAGTTTTATGGATCATTCTCCAAAATAATAATTTTTGCTACATAGAAATGTTTGAAACCAAATTCATAATAAATTTCATTAAAATGAAAATTATTAGAATTGGTTTCATCCATTTTGGAGTTGAGGAGAATTAGTTATGTATTTTTAAAGTTATTCACATTTTCAGTGTACAAATTAATACGTTTTGGATTTTCTAAAGTATTATTCCTTTTCATACCGAGGGCTGCGCTAGCCTCAGTCTCTGCCAGTGGGGCCCTGCACAGCACCAGTTCTTAATTGTTTACCGAAACAAACGCGCATTGACAAGTGGGCCCGCTTGTCGATGAACGAAAGCGCAGCGGCGTCTTGAAAGGTACGATCGGACCATGCTTGTGAGCTGAAGATCCAACGATCCACAATCGTGGCGCGTTCAGATGGTTCGAACGGCCCAATTGATCCTGATCGTCCATTTCGCATCGGACAGTCTAGATTCGTGGCGCGTTCAGACGATCCGAACGACCCACTTAATCTGGACGGTCGCTTTTCAATCGGACGGTCCAAAAAGGTCCTAGTGAGTTTGGGCTGGCTAAGTGAAAAGGGCGCGGGGTTGAAGTGGCTTGGGCCCACAAGTAAGTGACAGTTTAACTCGTTAAGACAGCATTTTAAAGCAAGTCATTACCATTAACTGCTAACGACCTTGCTACAAGATGCGTGTCCAAGCACGACAACAGATTTTGTGTCCTGTGCATTTCAACGGCTATCGTGCCGGCGTTATAGCGTCCTGCGGTGCGAACCAAGAACATTTAATAGATGCGCAATATCAGTGCGCACCTAGAGGGAGTGGTTACAACACCTGAGGTAGCCTACACCGGCAGCTAGCTAGAGAGGGGCGGCGCAAAACGCAAAAAAGCTCCACAGCGATCCAGATAAGCGGATGCCCAACATCTAAGGACTATTAGCAAGCTATCTGAGCTAGGAGAGTGCTAGGAGAAGCTCAAAGATGACTGGAGCAACGTCGGCGCTAGAGAAGACAATGGTGGCGGTGCGGCTCAACGAGGAGAACAGGTCCTAAGCAAAACCACAAGGAGTGAGTGCTCGGGATAGCTCAAAGGTGCTATAAGGATGCTAAGGAACCAATGAATTGAAGAATAGCTTACCGAATCTAAGTGGGAGGCGAAGAGTTAGTTCTTTGACCGAAATGGTCCAAGCTTCGATTCAACTTGATCCTGTCGTACATTATCAAAGTTGATTGAGGGGTTTTCAATCTTATGGTAAAAGACACGAGATGACGCAAAGAGTTTAGGATAATACCTCCCGGATGTGAAGATTAACACGGTGGTGTTCACAGGAGCGCGCTCTAGAGCTGGCGATGGCACGACAGGGAACCGAAGGCTACAAGCGAAGACAAGGGCTGAGCTTAGCTAAAATGAACACGGCATTGAATGTAGAAGATAGGGAAACCACACGTTTGAAACTCACCAGAGTGATGAGCTCGCACGAGCTTCTCTTTCCTCAGACTCGAGAGGAAAGATGAGTAGAAATGGAGACAAAGGAGTGGTTTTATGCTCGAGTGATAACAGAGATGGAAGCGGCGTTACAAGGCGAAGCTCTTGGAATGGTCAATTGGGGCGATGGATTGACGCCGTCGACGGAGCGCCTCAGGAAATTGCGGTCGCGTGGCGTTGAAGCCCTGCGTGAATTGATGAGAGGTTGGAGAAAGTACTAACAATGCAGGCCCGCCTCGTCAAGAAATCTTGTCTCGCTGCTGCCAAACGGTTGGACCGTGTGCGTAGCCGTTGGATCCTGATTTGGACAGCTCAGATTAGTTGGGTCGTTCGAACCGTCCGAACGGTCCGGCACGTGTGTATCGTTCATTGACGAATGGACGACTGAGATTATATGGGCCGTTCGGACTGTTCGAACGGCCCGCTGATCTGGACCGTTGAATTTTCATCAGACGACTCGCGCGATGGGTTTAATCAACGCAGTAAGGGGGTTGGGTCCAGCCAAAAGGCTTGGGTCAGGATCAAGTCTAAAGAATAGTGCCGCGTTTGAGTTTAGGTTTTGACTGAGGTTTAAAACAAACCGACCCTACTTTGACTAGTCCTCTAAAAATAGAAATAAAATTCCTAAAATCCTGAAATAAATTAGGGGCATTCCTGAGGTCTAGTGTCCCTAAAAATTACTAAACCTCACTGTTCATTAAAATATTTTGTGCAAAATAAATCCACAACCGAAATAGGTTGATGGATTGAGTTTGAATTTTCTAGGGTTTGAAAACAATCCCAAAAATTTGGGAAAAATTATCTTAATTCAAAATAATTATTATAGTATTTGTATAAATTATCTCCAGAGGAGTTTTAGTAGCATTTGTTGCAGTTTTGTTCTTGAGTTTACTTCTTTAAGTGTATGTTCAAGACTTGCACATGATTTTCCAAGTGCAATATCTAAAGAAATGCTTGAAAACAATGATGCATACTCATGAAATGCATATTAATTATTATTAATAAACTTGGGGATATGACACACGAGCACGGACACACCAGGCAAAGACAAGATGGGACAACTTTTATGCAAAGGACAAGACCGATGGGCAAGGCTTTATGGCGATGACAAGACCGGACGGGTCACTTTGCACAAATGACAAGACAAATAGGGCAGCTTTGGCGTGACAGGACTTAGCAACAGACCGAGTTTAGGGTTTAGGGTTTAGCGTTAGGGTTTGCAGTTTAGGTTTAGGGTTTAGGGTTAGGGTTTGCAGTTTAGGGTTTATGGTTTACGGTTAGGGTTTGCAGTTTAGGTTTAGGGTTTAGGCTTAGGGTTTATGGTTTTCAGATCGACTTGACAACCCTGACCATCTCGCCAGCTTTTCAGAACGAAAAGACCTGACTCTGCAAAGAAAGATGTGACAACACTCTGTCTCGCCAGCTTTTCAGATCGACATGAAAACACTCTACGTCATCAGCTTTTTAGAACCAAAATACAGGACACTGCAGAAAATTTACCACACCATGCCAATCATGTGGCCTATAAAAGGGGGTGGAAGAGATCTAGAAGACAACACTATACAACCAAACCCAACACTACAACACGAGAGCTTCCTCTCCACTCCTCACAGGCTACTACACTAGAGCTTCCTTCACCACGCCAGGATGGATGACAGGTAGAGGCAATGGGACTGGATCCGCGAACTAGCAAGGGCTGCTGGGAAGCGGGACGACCGAGCAAAGGCTGTTGCGGCCCAGGTCGAACAAGAGACGCATGCCTATCTGGCATCTCTTCGTAATGAAGCCCCCTGTAGCAGCAACCCCATCCCGAACGTTCCAACCGAGCGTGCGCCGCAACACCCGCCATAGGGGGAGACGCCGCCCCTCTGTTGGTGCAGGGACAGATGCAAGTTCTTCAAGTCCAAGCACCCGCTCAGCCTAGGCATACGTTACTAGGGTTGCGCGAACTATTCCAGTGACTATCCCGACCGACGTCGGGACACGACGAGCTATCGGCAGCCGGTAAGGACCAGTTACAGTATGTTTTCGAACTATTTCTCTTTCAAAGTACGCACTAACAACCGCTGTCGTCTACTTGTAGTCCTCGGATCCGCTATGTGGCTACCACAAGTGGATCGACCACAAGATCTACCCACATGACCAGTGGTCTCTCGACTTCAATGAGTGGCTTGACCAAAAAGACCGCGACATGCGGAGGAGCTAGCGGCGCCAATAACGATTTAGCGAAACGAAGATACGTCGGGAGACGAAGCTCATCTCGAGGCGCGGCGTAGGGGCGCAAGAGAAAGAGGGAAATTGTGCCAAGGCCAAAAAGGCCGACGAGGAGTTCAACGCCGAGCTAGCAAGGAAGGAAAATGGCCTCGGTCCACGCAGAGGCTCGGACCATTCATACTAGTCCCCGTCAAGGTCGAATCTATTTTCATTCCAAAAAGGCGCATATGTATCGTATGAGTACTTCGGTTTGTTGCATCGTGCATGATGTTGTTTCTTATGCACGTAACCAAACATTGTGCGCCATGTTATTCCAAGCTTTATTATGAAGCCTAATTTAATTCGCAACTTTAAATCTGTCGTCTTTTCGTATTCAATTATTTGCGTAGCAAGGCATCCAACAACATGAAAAAAACGAGTTCTGGATGTTTACGGTTTGATCTACGACCACAAAGTTATGTTTTTGCCACCTATCATTCCACTAGGATGTCTACGCATCTTTCATCAGCGGTACTGTCTAGCATATGTGCATAATTGTGCCTCATGTTGTACCACACAATCCACATATTTCTTATTTTTCCAGGATGCATTATGTATCACTTCTGGGACACGCCTTGGAAATATTGTGAAGTGTCAAAGGTTTTGAAAGCACAAAAAGATTACCAGTCCATATATGTATTTACTCTCATTTAAAAGGATGGTCTTATATTTGGTTACGTAGAGATGTCTCCATTTTCAAGTTATGGATTGTTAAATGTTACATGTACATGGGGTTATGCATCACCGTACTTTCAATTATTTTTGATCTTTCAAAAGGAAGACCCTTTGTTATCATCTTACCACAAGTTCCAAATCTATAAATCCAAATGGAATAACTATCATAATTTACAAATAAACTGGAAGTAGCCCTTGTCATGCCAATCTGGCTGGCGTGACATAGCACTACTATCACGCCGTGCTAAATGGCATGACAAAAGGTACGTTCGGACCGTCCGAACGTCTCCGTCTAGTCGGACCGTTCGATTGGAATCGGACGGTCCGAACGCCTCTTCAGATCGAGCTCACACGCCATCGGATATGGCATGACACAAAGACTCTTGTCACGCTGTGCTAAATGGCGTGACAAAGGGTACGTTCGGACCGTCCGACGTCTCGATCTGCTTTGGACCATCCGATTCCAATTGGGCGGTCGACGCGTCTCCTCCAAGCATCGGGCTCACACGCCATGAGATATGACATGACACATACCACGTAAGCTTCACGCTGGCTTGGTGTGCGGCCGAGGGCTTGCGTGGCATGTTTTGTCACGCTGCTTCAAGTGGCGTGACAGAGTTTATTTGCCACGTTAGGTATGATGGCGTGGCTAAAGGGATCAGATTTAAAAATAAAATTCGTGAGGGGTTAACTTTAAAATATTAATAAAAAAATTAAATAAAACAAAATTCGTTTCTGGGGTGCTCGACTGCTCGTCTCTCAGCGTGTAATTCTCTCTCTCTCTGTGTATTTTGTGTTCGCCTCCTGGTGCAGGTGCGTGCATCTTCTGCTCTCCAGGGAAGGGGTCGTGTCCTTTTATAGGCAGAAGCAGCCAAAAACTTCTGGCGTACGATGGACTTCTCCTCTAGATAAGTTCGTTTGAATCGGATTGTATTCTATCTCAAAGCTGCATGCAGATGAAAAAATTTCAGGCCGGACATGATTACACGTACTCGTGCCAAAGAATACATACCCAAGTCACTGCATGCGGGCCCCCAGTTGAAGGAGACGAACACCTGTATGTGCCTGGGTGTGTTTCCATGTACATCTATATTCCTTTCTTCCCCCTAAATAACAGTATCAGAAGATGAATTAGCATAAATAGCATGCGTTGAACTGAAAATGCATAAATGGCACGCACATTCGTCCCAGGACGAACGGACGCGCGCCGTTGCACCACGATAGCCTTGTCCTTCCGCCCCACACGTGGTTGAGCGCGTCCGCCTATCCCATGCGCGGAAAAGCCACGCAGCAACGCCACAGCCCGGGTCCGCTCGTTGAGCGTTTGGACAGTGTGGACCGTCCGTCCGGCGCGCAGACGAGCGCCAAGCGGCAGCGCGCACAGCCCGGTCCGCTCCTCCCATATTCAGACAGTGTGGACCGTCTATCCAAGCGAGACGGCGCCACGCGGCAGCGCCGACACTCGGGTCCGCCTCCCACGCTCGAGACAAATGACAATCGCCATTCGGACAGCCCTCTACTGGGCCATGTCCACCCTCCCCGTGTGCGTCCAGCCATCCAAAACGTCCGAAAACAAGCAAAGTGACCGAGAATCTCTCTTTATTCTCTTTCTTTTCTATCACCTGTCTTTCAATCGCGTCCATGCGCCCACGCAAATTGAACCCCGCCATAATTAGCGGCGTGCATTTTCGTCTCGCTCGCGCTATAAATTCTGAAGAAGCGAGCGAGACTCTTCGCTCATACACTTCCTCGCTCGCTTTCATTTCACCGTCTCGGTTGGTTTTATTTTCGCGGATGGTTAAAGATTGTTGCATGTCGTCATTAGCGGCCATATTAGCAGGTAGAATTTTTTTCTCGTATGAATTGTCTTTATTAAATGTGTAGTTAATTAGTTGTAGTCACTTAGGTGTAATTAATATAGTCCTTATCGTTTAAGCGTTATTATATTTGTGTTATTTAGTCAGTTGCGATAAATTAGCCCCTAATGAACTAGTCGTTATATTAATTGTACGTATTTTAATCAATCAGTTAATTACTCGTAATAAATTGGTTGCAATTAATCGGTTGTAGTTAATTAGTCGTACTTTAGTAGTCACAATTAATTTAATCATAGTTAGTCGGTCGTAAATAATTTAGTTGATATATGAAGTTGTAACTTTTTTCCGAATTCATTTGCCGTAATTAATTACTCTGAATTAATTAGGAGGTTAGAAATACTCGTATTAATATGGTCACAACTAATTTAATTAGTCGTACTTAATTAGTCCTAATTAATTTGCTCGTAATTAATTAGTGCAGATTTAGTTTGTTGTCCGTGCTTAGTCGTAATTTTTAATTTGTAGTAATTCATCTTCATTATTGATTTATTCACTACTAATCTGTGTGTTCCCTCTTTTGCAAGTCATGCCTCTGCCGGAGCTACTGGAACCCTTTTACGACGGGCATCACCAATGCCAGGTGTGGATCGCCGGGGACGGGGATAGCCCTCCAGCCCTGGCGCTTCGGTCTGAGAGGCATTATTGGGGGCTCGATGATCGCTACGTCACAATTTTTTGGGACACGGGCTTGTTGCCCTTTGCCAGGCTACTCTCAGTCGGACGATACTTCACCCTGGACTTCAGCTTGATGTCAGCCTTGTCGATAGGTGGAGACCCGAGGCTCACACATTCCACTTTCGGTGGAGAGAGATGACGGTCACTCTCTAGGACGTCACATTCTTGACTGGACTCCTGATCAGCGGTGAGCCAGTCGTTCCTGGCCGTCTGCCAACAGACTGGAAGGCCCGGTTGTGCCATCGCTTTGGCATACCTCTTCTAGACAGTGCCCCTGGTGTCCCTAGGACCTGGCTGAGGAACTTCAACGAATGTCTGCCGAATGCACATGACGAGGTTGTTAGGACGCACCTCGTCGCGTACCTTCTCCATCTCTTCAGCCTGGCCATGTTTCCCACTACACAGGGCAATTGGGTATACCCCAGCTTCATCCACATCGCTGAGTCCTTGGCCAACGCGGAGGTTAGGGCTATGCCTCAGTATAGTTGGGGCCATGCCTCAGTATAGTTGGGATCGACACGAGGTCGCGGCTCGCTAGGTCATCACGGTCGAGTGACACCAATGAGCTTCAGAAGCGCTCCCGTCGATTATCCCGGGCGGATCGGCGGGAGGTAAGTCATGTACAAATCTAAGTTCTGTTTTTTGGTTATGCGTTACTTTCCGCTAACATCGTGTCATTCTCCTACCGCAGGTCCGTCGGGATGCATCACTTCTTCCGTCAGCACCCTGTACACAGACTGGCGCTCCACCTTAGTCATCTACATTGCACATCCGAGAGGCACGAGATTCTTAGTTTACGTCCATAGTATTTATTTTGACTAACATCATTCCATCTTGTAGCCTTCAGTTGACCATTGGGGTGACTACGATCCGTCCACTAACGAGGATACGGGCCTCCCAACTCCTGCGATGGAGCAGTACACTGTGTTTGGACCATACAGAGGGTTTGGAGCTGTAACATCCTGAATTTTGGTTTGTGTTTCAAATGTATAAAAGTGTGAGGGTTTCAAAAACTTTTGTTGAAATTCACAAGCTTCTACTTGGTTTCAAATTTTTGTTTCAAAAATTCAAACTTTTGACTTGAAACCAAGATTCTAGTCAATTTCAGAAAAATATGTGTATCAAAATCTCTGAAAATAATTTTATAAAATACTACATTATTTATCACAGATTATTATAATTTTTATAAATTTTTAGAAGTTATCTTGACCTCTTCAAAATTCTAACCAAATAAAAAGGCTGATTTGAAAAATAAATTATTTAAGCCAAATGAAAAACTAATAGTGGCCAAAATGAAATTTTCTAAGTCTTAGTTGAATCTGAGAACTCCCAAAAAAAATCCAAAAATTTTAGAAATTTATTTCTCTTTTAAACGGCTAAGTCAAACTTGTTTGTTTTTGGTCCAAACCTAACCCTAGCTGCACAGTCCATTTTGCTGCGCCGATTTTGGGCGGTCCGATCTGATTTCTATGGTCCAGATTCGCTGATCCGATCGAACCATCCGGTATAGCCATTCCGACCGCACCACCTTGTTGACTTGACCCGACCACGCAACTCGTCCGGACCCAAGTCAGACTCGGGCTCACGCCGCTTTGCGCCAGCCGCTGATGAGCGGGCCCCACCCGTCAGCTCCGTCATCATCGACATGCCGCTTAAGGCCACTCACGTTGGCGCCACCGCATGCGTGCCACGTAGCCCTCTGCGCCACCTAGAGCACGTGTGGCAGTTCGCATGGGATCGCCGGACCTATATCTAGCTTCTCTGCCCACCATTTGCCCTCTTTCGCCCACTCTCGCATGCAATCGCCCTTCTTCTCTGAGGCTTGGGGCGTTTTGCTCCTGGGATCGAGGCGCACCTAAGGCACGCTTTCCCAAGGCTTCGACGTCACCAAGGCGCCTTCTCTGTGACCCGGCTGCCTCTCGCCTCCGCCGCCACCTCGCCACCGCCTCCTCGAGCACCCGGGTCACCATCACTAGTTTCACCGGGTCCTTGCACACCTGTTGGTGTCGTCCCCGAACCCGGAGCTGCAGCCATTTGCCAGATCCTCAACCTCGCTGTCGTGGCC